>CM063289.1:1200000-1929848 GCA_032173965.1 Sitta carolinensis
TGCCTCAGGCCCTGAGAAGTATGAACAAAGTGAACTGGGGAGGAGTAAACTGGGGGTAAATGACTTCATTACCTGAAGCTGTAATTGGAGGATTAACCCCTGATATGTAAATGGAGCAAACTTATAACTGTCTGAAAAACTCATGACCATGGTCCATTTTGGGTGTAGCCTCTGAGGCTCTGACTGCCCAAGGTGTCTCTATTGAAGGCCTTCAATAAATACTCACTTTTAACCTCGTCTAGCCTCAGTTCTAGGGTGGCCACTCCAAGGTCTCATCCCCAGCAGCAGCCAGGGATCACCCAGCCCTCCCAAACCTGCTGGGTCTGCTCTTACATGTGCCAACACCAACACCACCCTCCCAAGGGCTCTGCAAATTGTTTGGGTTGCAAATGAAAAGTGGCAGCAGAAAGACCCAGGGGGTTTTCTCACCCACACAGAAAATATTTCTGCCATGGGAAGAAAACCAAGCAGGTAACACCAGCAAGGTGGAGGACTCTGACAAACAACAGAGTTTGTAAGAGCCTGAGGTGGGAGATGTGGGACCCCAGGCAGCTCTGCAAAAATGTGTTTATGGCACAGAAGTCACAGCAATCCTGGGTTCTGGGTGCAGAGCCACACCTGTGAGCTGCCAGCTCCAGCCTAAGGCTGCCTGGAGCCACCTCTGTTCTGCTTACAATGCATTATTTATTTTTCTTTGATGAATATCTTAATCCATAACAACCAGTCAGCATCATACACACAATACCTTTAGCATTACCTATAGCCTATCATATCTACTAATATTACCAGATTATGGTGGTAACTAAGTCACATGAGTTAGGACGTTATATTTTAAGCTTAAAACTTGTTTTTCTTCAGTGGAAAATTCTTACTTGGTAAAAGCATGTTTTCTGTTTGCCTTTGCTTTTTTGAGATTTATCTTTACTTGGTAAAACCATACTTTTGTTTGTAGTTAACTTATCCTTTTGCTCTTAGCCATAAAATCTCTTTTCAACTCCTCTCAACCTTTATCCAGTGACCACTAGCTCAGCAATCTTTATTTTCAGGCATCTTTTTTTCTTCTATATCAAAACTTGCTTTCATTTCTAGAGAACCTTCTGCTGAGCATTCCTATTTGTAAAACTTCCCTGTTGAACTTTAGTCTTCCACACCAAAAGTTCAGGCGTTTATTTCCCCATCCTCAGTGAGCACAGGGCAGCAGGCCTGGCACACAGCAAAGTTCCTGTGTGTGTGTTCAGGCTGGGGAACAACTGCCAAGAGCAGAGCCTCAGTTAGCAGCAGGGAACTGGCAAACTAAAACAACAACAAGATGACTTTCTTCTCTAAGGAATTGCACTTGGGAAGTGAGTGCAATATCCAAGTTGTTAAAATAAAGGAAAAAAACCCCAAGATTTCCCTTTCCTGCTGAATCAGTTAGGAATTAGTCAGGAAATCCTACAGAGACAGCAACGCAACCTTCACAGTTATTTTTGGTATCAACAAGAAAGCAAGAGGGTTGCAACTGTACTAGAAATACAGTAGAAGAAGGCTAGTGTGTTGCAGAAGGAAGTTAAATCATAAATATTTAAACAAAGGCAATAAATCTGAAGGGAGTTTCCTGCTTTAAAAGTAATTTGGCTCATTAGCTGATTTTGATTTAAAGGGGATGTGTGGTTTGGCAAATCCATCAATGCTTCCCTTGCACTTACTAAGATAATTCAAGACACAGCTTCTGGCTCAGCTCTGCAGCCCCAGATGGCCTTGGGGAGCAGCAGCATAATCCTAAGCACAACCACAATGGCAGCCCCAGCATTTCTGCTGAAATGAAACCCTACGCTGAAATCCAACTTTAGGAGCCAAAGGTCCCAACATGCTGAGCCACACCAGCAGTGCTGTGTGCCTGCCCCAGTCACAGAGGGGAAGTGCTGCCTCCACAGAGCACATTTGGGGCAGGAAGATTGCCTCTGAGAGATCTGCAAAAAGCCAGAGTTGTACACACACAGAACCTCAGAGTGCTGGAAATCCTGCCAGATGAGCCAGGAGGGTCCCAGCAGCTCCAGCACCTGCTCAGCAGGTCTCAGTGTGTAAAATCACCATGTTTTTCTGTGTGGCTTGGAGCATCTTCCCCAAAGCCACCCAGGCAAGGGCTGGGATGTGCTTGAGCCCAGATGCAGAGGAGGAAGAGGGAGAAAACAGCCTCCTGTTTTATCAAGCACCAGCCTGCCCTTCTGCAGAAGCCACAAGCAGCCCCTTGGCATTTACAGATAAATACAGATGGGGAAGTAAAGGTCTATCTCTATAGGCAGAATATTTGATTTAATTTGCAGAGTTAAAAGCATAGATCAGTTGAAATAGCAGGTGGAGCTACTGCCTAGCTGGAGGCAGAGCTGCCAGGTCTCACATCCCTCAATGGGTGCATAAAGAAGTGGTGCATTTGTCAGGAGCAACTTTCAGGAAGCAAGTCTTTCCCACAAAATATTCCACAGCCACAGGAAAACAGAGGTAAGCTTTCCCTACACTAACTGGCACTTCAAGACCTCACCAACCAAAAGTGATAAATGGCAGGAATTAATTGAAAAACCATCTCTTAGTTGGGCAGAAAGACAAACCTGCACTCAGGGAGAGGCCAGATCCTCTTTCCATGGTGCAACAGCCAGAATTTCTGTTTAGTGTTGCCACCAGCAGGCTGGATATCAGTGTGTGGATCTGATGGATGGATGTGTGGATCTGATGGGTGTCAGTGTATGGATCTGTTGGGTGTGTGGGTCTGTTGGATGTCAGCCTGTGGATCTGTTGGGTGTGTGGAACTGTAGGGGGTGTGGATCGGATGGATGGATGGATGGATGGATGGATGGATGGATGGATGGATGGATGGATGGATGGATGGATGGATGGATGGATGGATGGATGGATGGATGGATCTGATGGGTGTCAGTGTATGGATCTGTTGGGTGTCAGGATCTGTTGGGTGTCAGCCTGTGGATCTCACCCCCTGCAAACCCAGGCCCAGCTCCTGAGCCATTTTCTCCTGGAAGCAGCAGGCACCTCCTTCCTGTGCTGCGTTCCCAGTGCCACCAAGGCGACCCTGGATCCAGAGGCAGGCTGGAAGAAGAGGTGCCAGCAAAGCCACAAATGGGACCACAAAGAGCTGAGCAAGCTGGCTCTGTCAGTAGTTATTACGCTGCAGCCAGAGCCCCAGAGAGATTCAACCTGGCAAAACTGCCCATGGTTCTTGCGTGAGGGGAAACAAATGCCAGTGCACGCTCTGGAATGAATAATCCAAAATAAGCACATGGATCTCTAAGTCAAATCTGGGATGAGGGTTGTCAATTCAGGCACAGAAATGACACCAAGCCCACTGCAAAGCAGCATTAACATTGATTTGTGTGGAATGGCAGGCGTAGAACCTACAGACATTTCTCAATCACTGCTTGTCTCCAAATTTACTCTCACACAGATGTTGGTAGGAAGGTAAACTTTACTGTCCCTGTCTTTGAGGACACTGAGGGTCTCAGATTTGTGTTGGATTTGCTGAGCTCCCAAGCAAAAAAAAAAAAAAAAAAAAAAAAAAAAAAAAAAAAAAAGTGAAGGAACTGCTCTTCTCTCAGGAGCAGACACCAAGAGACACCTGAGCTCAGGGCTACAGCTCTCAGCACAAGGTTTATATTAAAATTGCTCCAAGCCAAGCTAAGATGGCTAGATGGCTGGGAGAGGTTGTGGTGGCATCCCTAAAAAGCCTTGCAGTTAGTCAGGCCCATCTATCCAAACCCTCAGTGCTGCTGACCCAAAACACCTCCAGGATCAGAATTCCCCAGCTGAAGTTATTTCCAGATAAATACCCATGTAGATGAGCAAGTGCTGGCAGTCTCAGTAGTTTTTCCTTTTGCCAGAAAAGAGAATACAGAAGGCTTACAGTAAATAAAGATGACAGTTTAATTGTCTGCTGATAAAGTCTAAGTTTCAGTGTGTTTCTTGGTTTAATATTAAATTCACACCCAGCCCAATTTCTTTATCTGTAATAAGATAGACCACATCATTAATATCAAGCCACAAGGAATTTATTAGTGGTGCTGTTTGAGCAAAGGCTTGGTTTCATACTATGACTGTTTCTGGTGTTGCATTGCCAGTTCAGCTGTAATTTGTCACTGTTTGACTGGCAGCTGTGAAAAAAGAGCCTCAGCTTTGCTAAGTGAAACCCTGAACAATTCTTACTCTGTTGCTAAAGAAAGCTTGACCTGTTTAGGCTTTACTGTAGAAAAATCAGCCTTTTCAGACCCAAAAGATTTCCTGCACTCGATTTTCAGGAAACTTCAACAACAAACTCTTACTAGAAAGTCAGCCTTGGTAAACAAGCTATCTGGATTGATTTCACTGTCTGGAGCAGGAAAACACAAGTTCCAACAAGTCCTTTGGCTTACAAACATTGTCCCCGAAACAAAAACAAACTAATGTTAAACACGTGCTAATAACCATTTCACCTTGGGCTCTGAATTTCACAGGAATTTAAACAACCAGACCGTTTCTAAAAGGGGCTATCCCAGCATCTGTTGGCTCAAAACTGTAGCAAAAAAGGAGAGTCTTTGTGGTGTTCCCATAAAAAGAAAAACAGCCTTAGTCAAAGTGAAATCTTAAACTCTCCAGTGGTTCTTTTAAAACCTGTGGCTTTAGGAGCAAGCTTGATATTTGACAGTTGCTGCACTCACAGAGCTGCAATTTAAAAATAGAAGAGCTGTTCCTGGTTTTACTCACTTTGAGGGGGTTTAGAACAATTAAACAAAGCTACACCTCAGAAAGGAGCATGCAAGTGGGAAAAGAATGAAAATGAGCCATTGCAAGGGAGCTTGGAGCAATTCTCAGAACAAACAGAAAGCACATGGAAAGATGATAATAGAAATTAAATAACAATGCTGGGTTTGCTAAGGGCCAGCCTGCTCAACATCAACTTTGGAACAAGCACTTTGGGCTGCAAGATTAATGTCGTGAGAAACAAGGCTCACTCCTTAAAATTTTTAGAAGCTCAATAAAAAGGGATAAAAGGGATTTTACAGCACGGGGTGCATAGCCACAGCTAGAAGCACACCAGTTAGTGTAAAACAATTTTCTTACATGCTTTTCATTACATTGGTTAAATGCATATTCATGAGGCTTACATATATTTAAACATTCCTGTGAGGTTACATATTCCTTCTGTTTGGTTTGACCTCTGACTTGTCTTCTTAAAGCACATTAAGCAGATGAAATTTATAGATTTTATTTCTTCTTCCGTCCCTGTTCTGTGGTGCCCATCAACCTAGGACACATGGTTTGACACTTCCTGATAAGCAGAGGGTTCTGCTATTTTAGGATAAATTCCTCCTTGCATTTTTTCCTTGGTGTTTATTTTCCAGGTCCTTTTCAATGCTATTATTCAGATAAGACACGCCACAAGTACATGAAATCAATGTGGCTATTTCACACGATTATCTGAGTTATTCTCACCATGGTCAATTTGCTACAAAAAATTTTTAAAAAGCATTTAACATTGCAATGCACAGCCCATAGTCTCTATTCTGATATTGGGCAGAAGCCGAAGTTGTAATATATATTTATAACACTATCCTATATATATACACATACATACATATATATCATGTATACACACATATATACAAACATATATATATATACACGCATATATATATATAAATATATAAATATATATATTATATAACTTTATATATACACACATATATTTATATATATTTTATATATATATATATATATATTTATATACATATATATAAATATAAAAGGGCTGGTCACAGTTCGCCTGCTGGACCCTCACACTCAATTTTGCCTTTTTCACCAGAACATAACATTGGCTGCTCGTAGTCATCCCGTGATCAGCCACTACACTGACATCTTTTCTGCTTCTCAGTATTTTCTAACTGATCAGGCCCCTTCTCAAGAGCAGTTTTTCATTATTAGTCACTGCTTAGTTTCACCCTTTTCTTCTGCTCTGGGCTCAGCATTCCTGGTACGATGCTCTAGCTCTTTTCCATGCTGAAGCTGTTTCCTCACTTCTAGCCAAGGCACTTTCTAACCAGCACCAGGGGGATTAAGGACAATTAAGTGGATCAGGTTGAGCAGCCCTCACCTCCGGCCATGCCAAGAGCCCATTTTGCTATAGCTGATTGTCTTCCAATAGAGCAACCCCTGTTTCACCTTTTAGCAATCCTTTTCTTTTCCAACTACGAGTTTTCCGTTCTGGAATACTGCCCAGTTGGTGAAGGAGCAGAGTGAGCTGGGCTGGTGAAGCTGGAGCTGGATCCACTGAATCCAGACAGGCTCAAATGCTCTGGAGGCTCATTCTCATCTAGGGAATTGTCCATTTCCTGGCAGCTTTAAGTGACTGCTAATGGGCTGAAACCACCTCATAGCAGACTTGGAGTCAGTGCCTGGCAGGAAAACTTCTGAGGGTTTGCAAATCTTCAGAGACACGAGAGTATCCATGCACCAGTGGGGAGAGGCATGAGCTGCCTGGGATGCCTTCAGTTTAGCTTTCATATTTCCCAGATCCTGCACTGCATTAGTGTGTGACTCTGAACTCCATATCAAGTGTCAGCCAGTTCTCCTCCCAGCTCAGTCACACAGAACAATCCTTTTCCAGCCCCACAACCAAGGACACCGCTGCAGCTTCAGCCCCACAAAGTGCAAACAGCAGAGAATTGAGGAGAGCAGCCTGGGATCTGGGTGGAACTGCATCACCTGGAGCTGCAATGGGACAATTGAGCCCAAGATGGAAATGGGCCAAAACTGATCCAAGTGGGAGAACTCGTGACTCAGGGTCCATCTTGGGTGCAGCCCCAGCCAGGCTCTTGCACTGCCCAAGGTGTGTCCTGTGAAGGCCTGTCAATAAATCCTTGCTTTATTCTTTTAACCCTGCCCAGCCTCTGCTCTAGGTCAGCCTCTCCAGGCATCACCTGCACCCAGGTGCAGTTCCCACATGGTCAAACACAACCAAACACACATTTCCTGCTGCTCAGCAAATCCTCCTCACCGAAAGGCATCCTCAACCAACTGCACACCCCAATCCTGAGAGTTCCTCTGCAGGCTCTACCCAGCCTGATGGAGAAAGACTTTAACCACAGCTTTAATTAAATCCAGGCAGCTTTCTTCCTTGTTTACCTACACATGGATACCTGTTTCAACCCAGAGAAGGCACAACACATTATCCCATCAACTGGTCAGCTCACTGGGAGGGCCAGTCTTGCATTGTCACAATGAGAACATGCCCTGAGAATGAATTTTCTACCTTGGCAGATGGGAAGGACACGACATGGAGCCAAGGAAACATCTGAATAAGCATCCCAGATACCCAGGCCTCATTAACCTTCAAAACAAAGTAGGAATACAGTGCCTGTTCCTGCAGGTGAGAGAGAAAGTCCAGCTTCAAGGAGACTTCTTTAGATTTACTTCAGAATTTAGGCTGCACTTTCTTCACAGTCTTTGGAAAACATTGCCAGGTGCTCCCAAAGTCACATTTTTATCGAGATCAGTTTTCTCTTCCCAGCTTCCCAGCTGGTTTCAGAGCTGCACAAAACACAGGTGAAGCTCACAGGCGTTTACACCCAATCCCACTGAGCAGGTGACTGGGCTCTGCTCAGACTGATGACTGCCCTTGAGGGATTTTGCTTCTGTTGGTGGTGAAGTGACCCACGAGCCTTAGCCAAGCTCCCTTCCCTTTGCATGGCCATGGTGAAGCACAGCCACTCCTCCCCACATCTTCCTGGAGGGATGGGAATGGCTACAGCACACAAAAACCACTTGGGCTTGGAACCCTAGCAGTATTTCAGAGCTCTGGGCTACTGCTGCAGTTAAAGATCCATGAATTCCCACAGGCAAACCCCTCCTGGGCTAGGAGAGGTACAGCTGGGGAACTCCAGCCCTCAAAACCCCAAAATGAGAGGCCTCTCATTTTGACCATGGCCAGCCTGCCCTGCAGGCAGCACTTAAATTCACTTCTCCTTAAAAACCACACAGTCTGGGCACAGCCAAGCCCCCCTGCCACTGCCCATCCTGCAGCACTGGGACATTTTTCTCTGCTGGCCAGCCCTCCTCACCCTGAGGAAGCTTCTTCCTTTGTTACAGACTTGGTCAGGCCTGACATGTGAATCTGCAGGATTTTTGGAGGGGGAAGCAGATGTGTGAGGAGGGAATGTTTTCCTGCCTGCAGTGCAGTCCCTGGGACCTCCCTGAGCTGCCCAAGCTCTGGAGGAGGCAGTGGCAAGGCAAGGGCAATGTTCTCAGTGGAGTCTGCAGAACCAGCAGCCCACACAGGGGCCAACAGCTGCCACAGCTATTGTGCTTGACAGGCCATTAATAGCACCCCAAAGTCACCTGAGACTGGGAGGTCTTACCCCAAATATCACCCCTCCCCAAAAAATATCTTGAGCATCAGAACTTCTTTGTGCTCTCTGCACTGGTGCATTTTGGAGACCTCATCAGGTATCGCTGCTGGGTCACACACAGAAAAGATAAAATGAAACAAGAAAAGGATGCAGAGCCAAACAAATTGTGTCTGCCTGGCACTGCAGCTGGGGGCCAGGGAAACCCTTAAATTCAGACCAGGCTGCTGAACAGCCCCAAATGCTGCCACAGCCCTTAACTTCCACGATCTTTTTCCATCACGGACAGGCAAGCAAAACTGGTGGGATGGCAAAAAAATCTCAGGAGAGGCAACTCCTCCCCAGCTGCATGGCTGAGGGGCAGGATTCTGGATAGGATCCCCAGAGCCCACATGGCACCAGCAGCAGCAGAGGCTGTTCACTGGTGACCGCAGGAAATCTCAATCCATCCTTCAGCACTGAGCAGGGGGTGCAGACTCTGTAGTGAAGTCCTTCCCCACTGTGCCTGCCAAAACAAAGCCTCTTGCGAGTGAGTGAGAGATAAAGGTCACAGCAAAACCAGCGAGTTTCACAAAAAACAGATGATTCTGAAAGAAGAAAGAGGAAAGAGTTTTGTTCATTTCAGTGAATCTGAGTCAACTTTTCATCTGTGTTTTTTGTGAAACTCCTCTGACTTTCGGTGACCTTTCTCAGAGAGCTGCAGAGCGCTGCTGGCCTCCAATATTGGAAGTTAAATGCATCATTGCACAACACAACAAAAGGAAATGGGCCAGGCCCTGGGAGATGGCTCTGAACACAGCTCAGGCCAGAGGTCTCAACCCCCAAATCCATAGGGATGCAAACTCCCTGCACTTCCAAATCGAATTTGCTAATAGGAGCATAGGGCACCTATCTGCAAGGCAAAAAGGCAAACACAAGCACAGACGTCTCTATTGCTAAGGGTCTCCTAAATGTTTGACCTAACCAAAATACAAGAAAACATTACAAGAAAGCCTTGGCAAACTGAGGAGTCCAGCCCCTAGATCTGCTACAAAGATTTGGCTAATTTGCTTCATGTGTCTTTCTTTCCCCACTCTTTAAAGGAAGCAGAGGACTATGAACTCAATGGCAGGAGGAAAATGCCCTAGGAAAACATCATTTCCTCTCTGGAAGAGCCAAAGAGACCCTTCAGTTCAAGAGGATGCTCCCAGTATTCCCTGGTTTGTTTCTCCTGTGTCAGGGTGGGATCAGAAGCCAGGTTTTAAATGCTGACATTACCTCTTCTCCAAGAGGCAATTTTATGGGAAATCTCTCAGGATCTTTATAAAGCAAAACATTCACCTTTCTAGAAAAGGCTTTAATTGTGTTCCTGTTTTCATAAAAAATCTCCTCTCAGACTGAGTCTCGATTCTGGGTGACTCCAACCACCAGTTTCTATTTCTCACCTCCAACTGCACAAATTCCTTCTGTTTGTGCCTCTCCCTGACCAATTTTTGTTTCCTTGCATGCTATTTTGGAGTAGAGCTGCAATCCCCTTCTCATCTAGAGCACCCTTTTTCCTATCATCCTCCCACTACCACTCAAACACCCTGCACAACTACTCCCATTGCCAAAATAATATCCTGTGCTTCTGGCTGCTGTTCAACAGAGGAGAGGAACTTCCACCACTGATTAATGGGGTCAGGCCTTGCTGAGGGCTCCTCTTGCTGCTTCAGCTGGCTTTGCTGACTTGCTGCTGGAAACTCAGAGGGCTGAAGATACAGTTAAGACAGCACAAGAGACAGAACCTACAAGTTCAAGCATGCTGGGAGTGCCCTGTTGTGCACCAGCTCCTGTTCTTAGGCACCTTCTTCCCTAATCAGCACCTTGCTTCATCAACTCACTCATTCCAATGTGATTATGGCACATTTTTCATAATCACCCTGCTATGTCAAGAGAGGCCCCTCCTGGGCCTGTGTGATTCGTGGTCCTTCTCTGCAGATGCACCAAACCCAGCTGCTTGTGGTGTCTGTCTCCAGCACAGCCCAGGGTAACAGGGCACAGCATTTCTGAGGGAGACACCCCAGGGTTTGGACCAGCAGCAGCCTGGGAGCTCCAGACTGCACCTGCTGCAGCCAGGCTCTGCCACAGATCCTGATCTGCACCCACAGCCTTGGTTCTGCCCCCCAGAACCTGTCCCTGCCCTGGAGATCTCAAACTGGACCCACAGAACCAATCCTGCCCCACAGATCCTGATCTGCACCCACAGCCTTGGTTCTGCCTCATAGATCCTGTCCCTGCCCCACAGATCCCAAGCTGGACCCATGGAACCACTCCTGCCCCATAGACTGACCCAGACACCAATCCTGCCCCATAGATCCTGTTCCTGCCCCACAGATCCCAATCCAGGCACAGAGCTGTACCTGACCCACAAGTTTAGGGAAGCCAGGGCTCCCTGCTTTCCCCCCCACACTCTTTGCTTTGCTGTGTTTAGCAGAAAAGGCAGGGATGTTCACACCCTGTCCCATCGTGCCTGGCCTCTGCCACTGCTGGTTTGGCACTGGGGACACCAGAGCCTGCCTTGCATTCTTCCCTTACTGCACACTGAAGGGCCACCAGCAGAGCAAACACCTTCAGGGCTCCCATCCTCTGGCAGGTACACACCAGGATTCTTTGAATCTGTCAAAATTCCACCTTTGCAGCAGCTCAGCAATGAAGAGGCAGTGATTTGGCAGGTGGGGAATGGGATTGGCTTCCACATGCCCCTAGGGAGCTCCATGCCATGGTGGAGTGGGGCTGGAGCCCCAGCAGCTCAGCTGTACCTGGCAGGGTGTGGAGAACCCCTGGGCTCCACCTGGTTCTTCTTCTCAGGGTTAAAAGCATGAGAGACAGAATTTTTGGATGTTTATTATTTCTTATCTAAGTTACAACCTCACTGACCATGAGGGCTTCTACATGCTAAGTTAACAGAGTAAAAATGGAGCACAGAGTTCTGTCTTTAAGGCTTTTTTAAGCTTAAACTAGCCAATTATGAGATCCCAACTAATTTATTTTAACTTTTAACCTAATTTATTTATTTTAACCAACAAATTTATTTTAACTAATAACTATCTACTTATGTTCTGCACTGCAGATTTTCTCCACCAATCACACAAAATCACCCAAATTTGTGAAGAAGGACTAACCTACATCCTAACACTTCCATCTTGTTACACATATATGTTATTACAATCCACAACCTTAAATTCTAATTTTTTCACATATAACACACTTCTATTCAACTACACATTCACAATCTCAGTGCTATCACTCAGTTTTGGAAGCCTTTTCCATGGCCTCAGATAAAATGCAGCATATTTTTGAGGATCATTCCCTGTCAGTACAGAAAAATCCTCTTTGTCCAGTGTTCCAACAGCAGGACATCCCTGGGGCTGCAGCAGCACCTGGAGGCCACACACCCACCCCAGCTGTGGGCACAGGGAGCCCTCAGGTGAGGCTGGAGGAAGCTGAACCCCTCAGAGCATTTCCACACATCATCCAGCAAGGCTCACACCTGCCTGTGAAAGTGCCCTCACTGGTGATTCAGAAAAATCAAAAGCACAGGAGTGCCACATGAGCAACGCGACACGTAACCACAAACCACATCAGAGCCAGCCAAGCAGCTCCTCTGCTGGGAGAAGATGCAGCTCTGAGCTTGCCTGGAGGGTGCTCAGAGGGATTGAAGCACTTTTAGGCACCAAAAGAACTCTCTGAAGGGCAAGAATGGATCCACCAGGCTGGCCAAGAGATGGCTGCAGGGGTTGGTTCATGGGGCATTTCAGCTGGGTCTCCCTTGGAGCAGGACTTTTGCAGGATGAAGAATAAGTTTCCAAGCTTGACACTAGAAAGGTGTCAGCAGCCCAACCAGACCTGCTCAGCATCACATTTCAGAAACTCCAGAGGCACTCAGGACAGGACACTGGGTGTTGAAGGCTTTCACTCGTTTCACTGGCACAGTTTGGGTTTGCACACTCGTGGGTGCCTCTAACCCTGCATCTTTTCACTTGTAAAACAAGCCCTGGCAGGGCTGGGTGTTACCCCAAGCTTAGGGGGCAGTGATAGAGCTGTGAACACAGCTGGGAAGGCCTCACAAGGTCAGCTGGGGAGTGCAAATCTCCCACCTCCAGCTCCTGATCTCACCTTCCACCCTGGGAATGATTTTCCCTTGTCATCAACATCCCCAAAAAGATGTGACCTCACCCACCCACTCCTGGCAGAGCAAGGCTGGGCTTACAGCAAGTCACTGAGACCTTGGGAGACCCCAAGTCCTCTCCCAGATGTCTCCAACCTCAGCAGTGATGAGGCCAGACCACAAGGACAAGTCCCACCTGGCTACCACATGCACCCTGCCAAGGTTTGCTTGTTGGGGACCAGCAAAGCCAGAGGCAGCAGCCAAAACATCAGAACAAATACAGTAAAACAGGGAGGGTGTGCAGATGGGGCCCCATCCCAAAGATGGGAAATCATTCATGACTTGGAAACCAAGCAGAAGCCACAGCTGCAAAAACTGATCAAGGACTGTGACCCCAGCACCTGCTGCTGTCAAAGCTGTGCCAAATCCCCATTCATTCAGGAGTTACTGAAAAACCTCCTCAGCTGGGAGTCAGAAACACAGCTCTGATCACTCACAGAACACGTTTGTTTGCCCTCCTTGTGCTCTGGGCTGCCCCTTTTTCCTCTCTGGGTTCTCTCTGCTGCTTCACGAGCTGGAAGTGCAGCCAGACAAGGCATGGGAAGCAAAAGGTGCTGGGCAAAGAGGTTTCTACTAGAAGAGAGCTCAAGAGGATAGAGACAAATCAGAAAAAGGAGATGGCACCTAGCAAAAGGGCTTCAGGCTTCTGAATTCTTCTGGTGTTATGTGACGTCTCTGCTCAGCAAGAAACAAATCACAGCTTGCTCATCACTGGGGCACCCAGTGGTGGAAGAGGTAGCCTGTCCCACAAAACCAAAATATTTTTGTACCTCTGCTGCCCTGGTGGAGGCCTCCCCTGCTCACACAGCTGCTCTGCATCCAGCTGCAATCTGTTCCTGCCATTTTGGAGACTGCAGCAAAAGGTGCCATTTTTCTGCCACCTGGTTTTGGGTACAGAAGGGGTTCTGGCACTCCCAGAAAGCACCAGCAGTGGTAACAAAACATCTGCTTGCCTTGGGAGTAAATCCAGGGCTCAGGGATTTAAAAGCCTGACTACAGGCTTTTATACAGCATTATACAGCAACCTGTAGAGCCTTAAAGTTATAAAAACCCTCTGTCTTATAAAAAACCTCTCTGTCTGACCAGCCTGCCCAAGGACACACATATCCATGCTGTGGGCACAGGATGCAAAGCTCCAGTTTGGCCCAGCCCAGCTGACCCTCAGCCCTGCCTGCACTGGGCTCCATCCTCTGTTCCCAGCTGTGTCAGGAAGGCAAGTGTTCAAAATTTATTTCCCAGGAAAGAAACACGATCTATTCCCCTTACGCTTTCCCACACCAGCTGGCAAAAATGTTTTCTGGATCCAAAATTAGGTGCAACACCAAAGGACATGCAGAAGTAGGCAGTGGATTATTTGGTGTCCTCAAAGGTGTGAAAAACAAGGTTCACTTTCCTGGTAAAATTTTCAAAGTATAATAAAAGACAATAAAGCAAAAATATACGGCCAGGTATCTTTGGCACTCAGCCAAGAGCACATCTTCCAATCCCAGAAACACTTCTTTAAATGCACCAGCATGTTGCATGTTCATGAACCTTCATGCATTATTTAAAAATGCTCCTTTCAGTCCCCCCCAGCCTGTCTCTCTTCATTCCATTTTATTTCTTTTTGTGGTCCCAGTGTCTTGCAGATTCTCAGATAAAGGATGACCAATACATTCCTTCCTGGGTTCTGGTGTCCATACCATCATCTTTTAGATTATCCTGTCTTCATCAGATAGGATAACCCAAAAATGTGAGGAATTTCCTGATTACCATTCTCTGAGTTAGTTATAAAACCTTTTTACATTACTGCATCATAGCCCAAGAGCAATATATTTATCACCTTGATATTTCTAAGTTTTGTTAATAGCAGAAATAAAAGAAACTATATTAATACAGCAGAGTTTTTCAACATTATACATACAGCATTCGTTTTAACATTTGCAAAAAGCCAACTTTATCATATGCATTTATAACAAAGGGTACATCAGAGGTTGCCCAATACCCTGATTTAAACAATTCATTTGGAAGCTCTCTCTCCAAACTTTTGAGAACATGCCTTGCTAACTGGAATTGAAAGAACAAATAAAAAGAGAGGATCCCCAGGAGACACACGCTCTGCTCCAGGCTTCGAAAACTCCATTGAGCAATTCCCTAATAGGGCACAGACATCTGGGGCAGGATCTTCCTGGAAGCCCATCAAGAAAAGCCAGACAAATGTTCTTTCAAAGGTGAGGGGGAGACACTGGGGCAGCTTTGCCCAGTAACCCTTTCCTCACCTGCAATGCAATCCCCCAGCTCATCCTCCAGCTGGCTGGGGAACTCTTTTGCTTTATCTGGTTCTTCTTTTTAGGGTCAGGATTAAAAGCGTGAGAGACAGAATTCTTGCTCGGACTTGGATGTTTATTCTTTCTTATCTCACTTACAGCCTCCCTGATTGGGAGTGCTTCTACATGCTAAGTTAACGAGGTGAAAATGGAGAGCGGAGTAAAGTTTCAAGGTTTTTTTAAGCCTAAGCTACTTAATTAAGAGATGCCAACTAGTTTATTTTAATTTTTAATTTAATAACTAGCTACTCATGTCTTGTACTGCGGACTTCCTTAACCAATTACACAAAATTACTGAAACTTGTAAAGAAGATGAGATGAAGAAGATTATGCTTTAAACTCTTCATTTTGTTACATATGTATTATTTCAACTTACAACCTTAAATTCTACATTTCTCACCCTGTGACATAATGCACTTCTATTCAACTACACACTCACGGACTCAATGCTGTCACTCAATTTCGGAAGCCTTTCCCAGGGCTTCAGGTCAAATGCAGTGTGTCTTTGTGGATCGTTTTCTGTCGGCACAGAAAACATGAAATTCCCTGTGTCCAGGGTTCCAACAGAGCTGCAGCCCATTCTGCCCCGGCTGCTCCACCCCGGGCTCTCGGAGCCTCCAGGGAGCATCAAACGCCAGAGGCAGTGCGCGCTCGGGGGGAATGCGGGGAGAGAGGAATGCGGGGGAGAGAGAGGGGGGAATGCGGGGGGAATGCGGGGGGGAGAGAGAGGGGGGAATGCGGGGGGGAGAGAGAGAAGGGGGAATGCGGGGGGGAGAGAGAGAAGGGGGAATGCGGGGGGGAGAGAGAGGGGGGGGAAGCGGGGGGGGGGGAATGCGGGGCGGGGAACTGGGGGGGGGGGGAATGCAGGGCGAGAGGGGGAATTTGCGGGGAACTGGGGGGAATGCGGGGAGCAGGGAATGCGGAGAGTGGGACCGGGGGAGGTGGGTACCAGGGGAATGCGAGGAGCAGAGAATGCGGGCAGTGGGAGCGGGTACCGAGGGATGCGCACGGCCGGGAGTGCGAGGAGCGGGACTGGGGAACGCGGGCAGGCTGGAGCAGAGCAGAAAGTGTCTAAGTGGATGAGAGGAGGTGTCGGCGGAGCAGAGAGGGAGAAGACGGAATTCGGGCACCAAGGGCTGGCTCCTGCGCCAGCCCAGGCTGCAGCGAACGCAGCCGCGCCCAGGCCCGCGTCAGGAGGCGGGGGTCGTGCCCAGGTGCGGGATGTGCCCCCCAGGGATGGATGAGCGCTCTCCTGCCCCTGCACAGAGCCTCCCTGCCCTCTAGTGGGGCCAGAGGATTTGTGTGCCAGGAAAAGCGCCGGCAGTGCCCCTTCCTCCGCTGCTGACAGCACCCTCCCTCGCAGGTGTTAAAGACTACAGTAAAATATTGGCGTTCGCATTGATATATTGGTTTCTGCATTGATCCTAAATATTGAGATATAGTAGCATATCTACTCTTATTTAGCTGTTTGTCAGAAATTTACCATTTAAGTATGTCCTGTATAGCCTATAGAAATAGTAGTGTGGTGAATATACTATATTGTTAGCTATTAGCCTTAGCTAAACATTGGGTGTTAAAATACCTCTGGTTAACAAAAAAAAAAAAAAAGAGAAAAAAAAAGGTCTAAAGCCATCATGTTACCCCCCTTTCCAGTGACTGAATTCTCCAAGTTGTAAGATAACCACGACACAAACCAGAGCACTGGAGGGCAATTATAAATACCTTGCTAAATTTAAGGAGGACTTACTAATCTCTATGGGAGGATTTAAAACAGCGGGATGGAGACTTGAGGGGGAATAAAATATATTAGCTCCACACACAGGATGTCATGCTCATAAGCCAGAGTGTGAAGAAGTTGAACAGAGGAATTCCTGTAACATCAAAAAGTTCACAAGAATGCTTGAATAATGCATGAAATCCATAGGCATGTCCCTCAGTAATATAACAGAATAAAGATGATACTATTGGTGACTAGCTCTCTGGCTAATCTCCAAAGACACCCCAGCACTGGCATTTCATCTCTTATTAAAAGATTTTTTTTTTTTTTTAAATTCTCAAGCATGAATTCAGTTTTTCACACGGGGGCAGAGCAAAGCCAGCTGCTCTGGCAGGGAAATGGGTCCAAAGCACTCTGGAAAACCTGGGGAGCAGAGAGCTCTTCTGCCAGTGGTGAGGGAATGGGGAGCAGGGCTCTTCCTCACCACCCTGACCTCCCTTTCCAAAGGGCCCTGCTGGGCTCCTGTGGCCCAGAATAATCAAAATTGGCCACTGATGGGTCTTTTTGTCAGGGTGACAGGAAGCCACCAAAGTCCCAACAGGGAATTCTTTTTGTTAAAAATAACTAAATAATGTTGGCCTACACAGTTATCTATTATCTTCTGCATGTCACTATTGATCATAAATACTTAGATATGGTACACTCCTTTGGGCTGCTTGTTAATCAGTCTCACAATCTCACAATGTAACAATCTCACAGCTTAAGGATGTGCTGTACTGCTTCTAGAAATAGTAATGTAATAAATATAATATCTGTGTATTGCTTATAAAAATGGTAATGTGATAAACAGACATTAACAAAACGTAAAATGTGAAAAAGCTTTTGTGTAACTACAGGAACTGTGTGAGATCATCCATTAATTAACTGATTTAAGTGATGACAGTGGCATGAGACAGTGCCAGAGAGGATGGGAGGAGAACTCATTATTTCCTCCTATCAAGAGGAGTGTGAAACAACAGGAATGAAATCATGGGAAGAAATAAAATTTATTGATGTCATACAGATAAGTGAAGATGGGAAGAACCAAACACAAAGAACCACTGTAACATCAATAACTCCCAGGAATGTTTAAATAATGTATAATCTAATGAATATGCATGTAATCCCAGCAATGTACCTGTATAGAGACCTTGATTTGAAGTGTTTGGTGGCTCTTTGGCTGTTCCTCAAAGGCAACCCAGTGCTGCAAATATTGTCCTTTTTTTATCTCATTATTATTAAACTTCTAAAAATCTTAAGGAGTAAACGCTATTTTTCACACTTCCATACAAAAAAAGAACCTTAATGCCAAACAAGGACATTCCACTACTCACCTCAGTGAATATACATTTAAAAATTATCATCAAAATTACATTCAGGATACAACTTCTACTTAAAACAATAAAAACCACTAAATCAAACAAGAGAACATTTCTTACCCTAACCTCCACTCCTAGACATTTCACCATAGTTACAATATACATTTTCACTATAATTCTGCTCTAACCTTATGACCTAATAAGTGCTTTGCCCTTTATTTCTCCTAATTAATCTTGTCTCACAGCTTCCATCAGCTGCCTGCATTGCCCACCAAAAGTTGTGGGGATTTCAGTCTGAAACCAGGCAGAAACACCTGCCTGAACCTGGAGCTCTGCATCTTGTATCTCCCTCTGGAGTCCAGAGTACCCAAAATATTCCACCCACACCTCACTGTCCACCTCAGGGACTCTGCCAGCTGGGAGAGCATCCTGTGAGAGCTCAAACCAAACCCCTCTCAGCAGAGGCTGAGCCCTGGCTGAGCCTCTGTGTGGGGCCAAGCCTGCAGCTGCAAGGATTCACAAAGAGCAGAAGCTGCTTCTGCCATTTAAAAAAAAAAACAAGGGGCAGCTTTGCCTGCAGTTGCAGCAGCTCCTTGCTGGGAGTTGTGACCACAGTGGCAGAGCACTCCTCACTAGAGTGATGTCTTCAGTTTTAGCTTTCATATTTCCCAGACTCTGCACTGCATTAGTGTGTGACTCTGAACTCCATATCAAGTGTCAGCCAGTTCTCCCCCCAGCTCAGTCACACAGAACAATCCTTTTCCAGCCCCACAACCAAGGACACCGCTGCAGCTTCAGCCCCACAAAGTGCAAACAGCAGAGAATTGAGGAGAGCAACCTGGGATCTGGGTGGGACTGCATCACCTGGAGCTGCAATGGGACAATTGAGCCCAAGATGGAAATGGGCCAAAACTGATCCAAGTGTGAGAACTCGTGACTCAGGGTCCATCTTGGGTGCAGCCCCAGCCAGGCTCTTGCACTGCCCAAGGTGTGTCCTGTGAAGGCCTTTTAATAAATCTCTGCTTTATTCCTTTGACTCTGCCCAGCCTCCCCATGCACCAGAGCACTGTGAACTGGTGCATTAACCTGGCCAGAGGCTCCTGTGAGCCACCCCCTGGCCGTGCACCCTCCCCTCTGTGCTGCAGGACCTGCCCTGAACCCCCTCCTTCACTGCCACCCTTCTGTGCCTTCAGCCCCGTGAGGAAATTTGTGAATCCGGGCTTCATCTCCGCTCTGGAAAAGTCAATGAAGTGTCAGCCCCGCAGCTGGGAACGCTGCTCGCCACAGCCTGGCTTGTACAGACATCTAGTGGCCTCTGCTCAAACTCCACCAGCGCCACCCTTGAGCTGCACGGTGAGAGGGATGAGGGATTTGTCTTTCCAAACCAGCTGTGGGTCTGCTGGCGGATAAAATTAACACTGAGAGACAAAAGATACAATGGGAAGGATTCTATTGATTGATGAATGGGGAAAAAAAAGATATTTGCCTTTACAAACAAACTGTAGGTTTGCGGATAAATGAGACTGGTTATATGAAAGAAACAATGGGGAAAACCCATAAATTCCATAAGAATTAAAAATGAAAAGGGAGGGTTATCCATTAGAGGGGAATCTCAGGTATCAGGGGTTCTGGGCAGTCTGTGCCTCTCAAGTACCTCAGACAGTGGGGAAAGAGAGAGGGAAATGGGGCTGGGAAACTGGGATAAAAAGGAGGCTGCATCCTCCAGAAATTGGAGAGACCCAGAGGATGGCCCATGGGCTCTCCCTTTATTGGAATAAAGTCAAAGGACTCCTCTGTTTCCTTTTTGGACACGAGCCTCTGGTGCTTGTGGGTTAATTTCCCTGACAACTATCACAGCAAACCCAAGGTGTGTCCCTGTGTTGGGTTCCCACACACTCAGAACAAACCTGCCTGACCCCAAAGAGCTGCCAGTTAAATAAGGAAACCCCTCAAATCCCATCCCACCCTGTTCTGCTCCCCTTTAGGCAGTCGATTCCACAAAACAAATTATTTCAGACCAACCCAGTGCTCTGGGCAATTCTGGGAGCTCAGGTTTTGTGGCAAAGAGCAGGGAGCACAGAGCCTGTGTGATGCACAGAGAATGAACATTTGTGCATCCCCACACACAGGAAAGACAACAGATGGCAGTGCCCTGATAACACTCATCCTGCCACCCGAACTCAGAAGCGCCGAGGAGTGACAGGAAACCCAAGAATGGGAGACTTCAGCAAGCGCAGCCCCCCGGAGTGTCAGGACTGGAGGCAGCACTCGGTAAATTGTGCAGGCACCTCAGCTCCGCCCTTCCCTGTGTCCTGCAGGGATTTCTCCAAGAATTACAGCCTGGGCCTTGACACCTTGAAAAGCGTTGTATTTCCCTCTGTGGCCCCAGATACCTGAAAGGTCCCCAGTTAACACATTTTAATAGCCATTTCACAGGGGAACTGCTGCCTGAGAAAGCCGTGTCCTGCAGGGCATCAATACCTTGCCCCACACCCCCAGGGCTGTGAATTCTGGCATCGTCCCCTGGTGGGATGAAGATGCAGCACTGAGTTCACACACTGAGCACCGACACATCTCACTGTAATTTTCACACCACGCTGACAAGTGCTTCGAGATACCCAAACAGGCAGTTTCAGCCTTAATTTGTGTTTCTACATCTCCACTTTGAGATGGGGGTTGCCTGCCTCCCCCCAGCATACTCAAGAGTGTTATTTCAGAGTTTGCACTTAAACACCATGGATCATCAGCTGGATATCACCACCAGGAGAGGCCAGAGAAATCCCCAACTCCCCTGTTTCGCCAAGAAAAGCAAAAATCCCATGTGAAAAAAAGCAAGAGCCCCACTGTATTAGAACTTCCCTGGCAGCTGCGTGTGCACAGCTCTGCACCCACAGCCTGCCTTGGTTTTCTGCAGTTATTTAGAGTGATTATAATCCCAAAATAGAGACAGCCTTCCCACCGTGTTCTGTATCCCCAGTAGGCTTCCCCCCAGGGCATCCCAGGGAAACACCGTGGCTCTGTGTGACAGGGGAAAGGGCTGGAGCAGAGGGCAGAACAGCCCTGGGAGGATTTGAGAGGAATGAGGGATTTGTGCTTACAAACCAGCTGTGGGTCTGCTGGTAGATCAAACTGGCACTGAGAGACAAAAGAAACAATGGTAAGGATTCCACCGATTGACGAATGGAAAAAAATATACTTGCCTTAACAAACTGTAGGTTTGCTGATAAATGAGACTGGATATTGAAAGAAACAATGGGGAGAAACCATAAATTCCATAAGAATTAAAAATGAAAAGGGAGGGTTATCCATTAGAGGGGAATCTCAGGTATCAGGGGTTCTGTGCCTCTCAAGTACCTCAGCCAGTGGGGAAAGAGAGAGGGAAATGGGGCTGGGAAATTGGGATAAAAAGGAGGCTGTGTCCTCCAGAAATTGGAGAGAGGCCAGGGGATGCCCCATGGGCTCTCCCTTTATTGGAATAAAGAAAAAGGACTCCTCTGTCTCCTTTTCGGATATGAACCTCTGGTGCTTGTGGGTTAACTTCCCTGACAGGCTCAAAAAGCCCAGCTCAAAGCAGGAAGGAGCAAAGCAGCCCTGAGGAAGCCCCGGCGGCTCCGAGCCGGAATTTGGGGAGGCGGGGATGCCCCAGCAGCTGAACAGAGACACAGGAGCTGCTGGGTTTCCTGCAGCGCGGACAGCGTGAGTCACTGAGCGGTGCGAGGGCGGCTTCGGCAGCCGAGATGCAAAACGCAGATGTGGGCAGGGTAAAAATGAGGCAGATGCGATGACGGAGAGGCAGAATCACCGGGAGGGTGGCGTTTCTCCTGCTTATCTGGGTATCTGCAAGGCTGCAGAGCTGCTCGCACCTCTCCCTGCGCCAGGGCGCCTTTCCCAGAGTCTGGGGTCCTCTGCTGTGCCCCAGTGCCCACCAGCCAGCATTGCTTTCTGCTTGCCTGGCATCCAGAGAGCCCCTTCCCAGTGTTCATCCAGAGAATTCACCCTCCGTTCTCGCAGCCTTCAGGCCAGGGCAGCACGAACCGAGCAGGGCTCTTTATGCCGGGTGCCACCTCGGGCAGAGCAGGCGATGCCACCCAGATGAGCTGCCTGACTTCAGCCCCCCACACCCTTGACACCAGCAGCATTTTCACCAGCAGCAATGCTCACAGAATTACAAATAAACACAGTAAAAAGATATATATATATATATCTTTTTACTGTATATATATATACAGTTGTTTATTATATCTTATATTTACTGTGTATGTGTGTGTGTATATATATATATATATATATATATATATATATCAGAAACACAGTGCAAAACCTCCGAGGAAAAAGCATTGCAAAAATCTCGCTGCTCCAACAGCGGAACTCCAGCTGGGACAAAGATTTTATGCACCTTTGGGGAGGATTTTGCAACAGATTCAAGAAAAAAAAAACAACTCCCTTTACCAGCCTACATGGGAAAGCAAGCCACTAATGTGGTTTTCAAACACGTATTTAGATAAAGAGTCTTCTGTTATCTTGGAAATAAACACGATGTTGTCCCCCACGCTTGGTGGCAACCATGCATCCCCTGGCAAAAAACCAAATTACTCACCCCAGGCAGTTGCGAAGCTTTTGCCCAAGCAGGGGGTTTTGGAGCAGGAGAAGAGTGCCTTGAAAAGAGAAAAGGTATTTCTCCTGCTTATTTTAAGTGAGCTCATTTCATACATAAACATAACAGCTGTGAAACAAAATACTGCATCCCAGGGGTGGCAGAAAACAGCTCAGCATGGTGAGAGTGTGAGGATGGAGACAGCACTGCAAGGAGTGAGCCTTCCTCACTCAAAACCTTTTCAAAAACCTTCCCAGGCACTTGTGGGAGGAGGACTCCCACTCTCCAGTCCCAGTAACCCTGGACAAGCATATCTACAGGCTGTGGCAGCACAGCCTCACCCCAGGCTCAGCTTGGAGTTCCCTGCCAGGAACAGGGAAAGAAGCTCCACCTGTGGCATCCAAAGAAACCAAGGGGAGGACATAACAGTATTTTTTAAAAAATTAAAATTTCAAAGAAGTTATGCAGAGGATTTTGTATTTCCATCCCCCACAGCTCATCAATAGACACCCAGAGCTTCTCTGCCCTTCTCCACCCTCGCTGCAGAGAGGGGAAGGATGGAAGCAGGCTCAGCTGAGGCACAGCAGGGCAAGACAAGACACAGGCTGAGTTCAAGGACCCATTTATGCAGGGGCTGCTCACAAGTAGTGCTAGAGCACCGGGGGAACCCCCATTCCTGGTGGAGCCTGCTCGTGTTGCCTTCCCCCGGCAGGCTGCAGAGCACTCCTGGGCCGCTGCCAGAGCCTGGGTCAGCACTGGCCTTCAGCTCTACCCACTCAGCCCTCCTGCCTCCTCTCACCAGGGCATGGAACAGATGTGGTGGTGGTGGAAAAGAGGTTATTTCTTTCCTGTCTAGTGGAAAGGCCTGGTAGCTTATCTCCCCAGATCAGCTTGCAGGGGAAGCGCTCGCACTGCCTCTGATCAGACAGCGCCTAGGAGCTGGAGCTGAGCTGCACAAAGGAGTCACCAACACCACTGCTGGACCCAACACTCAGCAGGCACAGCAGCCACCCCCACCCTGGAGCAGGAGCCCCTCCACAGTGCCCAGCCAGAGCCCCTCTTAGCCCTTACCTCACTCAGCAGTGTCCACGGCCAGCTCCATCCAGCTCGGTGTATCTCAGCCAATTCCCAGTGGATGTCCAGCAGGAGAGCTGGGAACACTCCCTGTCCCCCGTGGGTTCATGGCAGGAGAGCTGGGGATGCTCCGCTGGAGGTGCCTGTGCTGGGGCACACATCTTTCAGCCCCTCTGGCCCCTGTGTGTCAGCCTGGGGCAGCGACAGGGCTCGAGCAGAGCTCTCTCATCAGGTAAAACCATCAAGGGTGATTTCTTAGGTGGCTTCCTTTCTTGTAAACACTGTTTGATCCCTGGCTGAGTGCTTAAGAGACCAGCCCCACTCACTCTCCTGCGAGATCTAAAGCTCATGACCGCAGAAAAAAAAGTCTTCTGTGCCCACAGTCCTGAAAATCTCATGGTCCCAAGGCCTGAAAACAGGGCAAGCTGGAGCTGCATGGGAGCCAAGGGCACGGAGGCACAGCTCCCACTGGTTTTGATTTTTAGACAGGACTGCAGGTTTTGAAGAGCCAAAGTGCTCTGCATTCCAGGTGTCAGCAGCAGAGGAGGGAACAAAGCCTTGCTTGTTGGCTTTGCTGCCTTTGGAGTTTGTGCAGCCCCATCTCAGCAGCTGTCCCAAAGAGCTCTGGAGATGTGGTCCCAAGGAGGGACACTGAGAACGTGATATCCACATAAAAGCCTCTGCCCACCCTCTGGCAGCAGCCACAGAGATTTGGGGCATTATTGAGACTCCAAACCTCCTTCTGAAGCTCTGTCCCAGGAACCAGAGGGGACTCAGCCCAAATCCAGGCCACTTTCAAACACCCACAGCAAACTCAAGTCCATCACACTGCCCCAAGCCCAGGCAGGAGGGTTAAATAGCAGAGTTTAAAGCAAAAGGGCAGAAAAGCATCCAGCCTTACCTCCCAGCCAGCACAACAAGACTGAACTAGCCCTCAGTCACCTTACCCCACTTAGGTAATTTGCCCAATCAGGGTAATTAAGCTTTGCTGTGCCTTGTTCTCCACACAGGTGTGGAGAATGAGCAAATCAGAATTCCTCAGGCTAGTTAATCACCAGGTGTTTCATTTCTCACCCAAATTAGGTTGTTTTTCACCAATGGATCTCAAGCCTTTCTCTAGTAAGGCTAAAAGATTTCTCTATTTTTCCCCCAAGAATGGTAAATTGTGAACTAGAATTTAACTCCCAAGGTTTCGCTACCAAAACCTTGCCATGCAAATCCAATAAACTCCTCTTATTCCTCCTGCTCTTGCTGCTTCCCCAAACAGTACAGTCCTCTCCAAGCCTGTGACAGCTTTGTTACAAATCCCTGACAGTTTTTGGGACCATTTTTCTCATGCTGAGCCATGAAGAGAGAAGTGACGCATCTCAGTTAAATGGGTTTAAACAGCAGAGGAAGAGCAAGGGAAGGCTGAAAACCAAGCAGGTATTGAAGGATTTCTCTTCTCTGTGCTTGGGCCCTGTGCCTTCACGTCACTTTGCTGATGAGCCAACCTAAAACTTTCAATTTGATGCACTTCATATCACACTCATCCCACACTGGTCCCAAGAGATGGATGGGACAAATCATCAAAAGAACTGGGGAAGCTCCTGTCCCTAAGTAATTTAATGTCACCTCATTTGTCTGAAGCCTTTCAGGGGTACAGCTGGAAGCAACACCTGGTGAATAGTCCCAGGAACCAATACTGGCAGCAGCCACCTCCAACTCCTTTGAACTCAGCAGATGCATTTTTGGATCCTAATCTACTTTTGAGTCTCCTGGGGATTTTACTTTTGACATTACTCTGAATTCAGCTCCCCACTTGACATTCTCAGAGCAGCCTGGGTGTGGTTTTGCCTGAACCCACTTTGGTCTGCTTACATCTGGTACCTGCCCCCAGCAGCCACCTCTCAGCAAGCCTGCAGCTTTGCATGTGTAAAGCAGGGTGTTCATTTAAACAGTGCCCTCTAAGCCTCCTTTCCTCAGCCTTCAAGTCCTCCATGTTATTTTTTATCACAGCAGTTCATGAGCTGCCCTGACTTCCAGATTCCTCCTTGCAGAGCTGTTTCCTGACCATGCTCACCCAGCCCTGACTGGGAGGTGCAGGATGCAGAGCAGAGCAGGCTGTCTTGTCCCTGCTGCCCCTCAGAAAGGCCTTTGAGGCTCCCCTGGCAGGGAATTAAGGGGGTGACAGCTCTTTGCAGCAGCACTGGATCAGCACCACCACCAGCAGAAGCACACGAGCCCCGCTGGCTGCCCTGGCCCTGTCCTCAGTAACCTCTGCTTCCTGCCCAACGTGCCTTGGTTTCCTGTAGCTGCCTTCCCACCAAATAAAGAAGAAACATTTTCTCTTTCTATCTGCTGTGCCCTTAGGCCCTGAGCTGTTTGTCACCTTTGCTGCTGATTTTCTCCCTTCCAGGTGGCAGAGAGGCGTCACTGGGGACAGTGACAGCACCTGCAGCTGGAAGAAGTCTGTCACCCCAGAGGTGGCTGGAGGGGGGAGGAGCTGCTCATCACCTCCTCCTTCTCCTCCCCCCTGGCTGCTGGAGGAGCCTTTCCCTGCCTGAGAGATGCTCAACCCTTCATCCATCCCCCTGGAAGGATGGGGTTTGTCTCCTTGGATGAACTTTATCCCTGAGGAAGAATGGGCTTTGTCCCATGGAAGGATGAATCTTGTCCCCATGGAAGGATGGGCTTTATCCTCATGGTAGGATGGGTTTGTCTCCATGGAAGGACTGGCTTTGTCCTTGTGGAAGGATGGGCTTTGTCCCCATGGTAGGATTGGCTTTGTCCCCGTGGAAGGACAGGCTTTGTCCCTGTGGAAGGATGGTTGGGCTTTGTCCCTGTGGAAGGATGGGCCTTGTGGCGTCCTCCTCAGCAGCACCAGCTGTGACTCACCCTCCCCAGTGAAGAGCCGTTGGCAGAGTGCAAACGTTGATGAGCCAGCTGGATGTCTCCAGGCTGTTCTGGAACACCCCTGTGTCACAGTGCCACCCACCCAGGCGCCTGGGGGCGTCACAATTGCCCCTGGCAGCAGGCAGGATGCAGGGACTCTGGGACAGGAGAGTGTCAGTGGTGCCTGTGCCAGGCAGTGGGAGCTGCCCAGCTCTCCTGGTGCCCCCAGAGAACCTGCTGGCCCCCCCGTGTCTTCGCCCAGCGTGGAGCCCCCTGCCAGTGGCTGCCCAAGTCCCGGGACAGCCCTCCCCTCAAACCCCAGGCTCCAGCCCCTTGGGTCACTGCAGGGTTGATGTGTGTGGCCACACCTTTGCCTGATCTCCTTGATGCCTTTTGGGGCCACCTGAAAACAGAGGTCAGACAAAATTAAGGGAATAAAAAGAGGTTGTGTCTATTGAAGGGCCTTCAGGGTTATTTAGGGCAGATGAAGCCCCCCCCCGGAGCTATACCCAAAAAAATGGACCACAGGTGACAGGTTTTCACACTTTTATCAGTGTGGTCCGTTTGCATATTGGGGGTTAATTTTCCTTCAGGTAATGAAGTCATTTACCCCCAGTTTGCTCCCCCCAACTCACTTTTGTTTCCATCTCTCAGGGCCTGAGACAGTGAGGTGTGCTTGATTCCCAGGCCTGGAGAGGAATGTTGTGTCTGACCAAAATGGGACAACAGGAGCTGACACTGTATATAAAGTTATAGCTATACACTAAAAACCTGCAGGATTACAAATACATGAAAAATATAAAAGCTACAATCCTAAAGCATCACTCTTCTGCTGAAAATGTAACTGACAAAAGGCACACTGAGAGTGAGTTCAGACCAAAGGACCAGGTACTGAGGTACCTTTTGTGTCTGTTTTCTTCTCCCTCCTTGCTTTGAATTGTTTTCCTTACTGAAAAGAAACATTTATTATTTTCTATCCAGGCTTTCCTTTCCAGCCACGAGGACAGAAATTTAACTTTTGGCAGAGTTCAGACCACCACCCTCTCCTCAACACTCACATAAGGACTCTCCAGCAGCTCAGGTGGCTCCAGCCAGAGCCACAAAACAAACAGAAATCCCCATGTGAGTCCTCCAGGCCTTCAGGCTTTAACTGTGATACTGGGGGACTCACTATGACAGGAAATAAAAGTATCACATCAATTGCAAAACAATGACATTCAATTTCCTTGTGGATTTAAATGCAACACAATTCACGGGTCCTGCCCAAAGTGCTGACAGTTTTACCTGCCCTGGCTGGCCGCAGGTTTGCTTCATTTAAGGAGAAAAATGCCTTTCTCTGAACACAGATGGCATTTATTCATGAATAATGAGTGTCACTTTCCACCCAGACCGTTTCCCACAGCTCAGCCAATGTCATCCACTGTGCCAGCACAATCCTGCTCGTCTCCTCCACAGCCACTTCCAGAGGCTCCTGTGTGCCCAGCAGCTTCCTTCTCATTAGTGCCTCTCCAGGGCCCATGCCATGGCAGGGGAATGCAGGAGGAGGGAGGAAAGGCAAGGAGTTGTTTTATCAGCACTTCACTGGCTGCAGCCGTGAAGGGAGAGGCAGAGGAGCTGGGAATGAAGGCATGAAGGGGAAAGAAAATGGGCCAGGGTGTGTGGAAAGTGTTGCTTTGTCTTTGTTTCTCACCATCCAAAGCTCTTTGAATTGGCAATACATCAGTTTCCCCCAGCTGAGTCTGTTTTGGCAGTGAGGTAACTGGCAAGTGCTTTACCTGCATTTATCCCGAACACCAGCCTTTCCACCTTATTTTCTGTGCTCTTCAGGGAGGGGACTGAGAGTGGCTGGGTGGCCTGGGGGAGCTGATTGGGGTCAGCCCACCACAAGTGCCCAGCATGGATATTTCAAGCACAGAGAGGTGTGTCCATCTAGCAGGAGTCTCTCCTATAGTCAGCTCCAGGGGAGACTGAGCACATCACACCAGGCACAGCCCTGCTTGCCCCAGCCAGCACACAGGGATGCTGGGAGGGAGAAAAAAAACCCAGCATTTCCATATGCATCTCTGGCAGAAACATATTTGCAGCCCTGGCAGAGCCTGGGGAGGGAGGGATTCCCAACAGACCCTGTCCAGCTGCTCCGGGTGAGGCTGAGGGTTTGCTGGAAGCCTCAGTGCCCAACTGCTACCTTTTACACTCAGCGAGAGAGCACAGAGATGCTTCACATTTCTGTGTTTAATGTGCTCTGGGAGACCACAGGAAATAGCACTTTTTTAAGCAGGTCTTCAGGGGAGGGGTAGCATTTTTTTTCCTTTCTGTCGCAGAGGAAATTAGAAGTAAAGAAGGAGATGAGTAAAGCGAGGTTAAAGAAAGACTGAATTTCCGAACCAATTACGGCATGGATTCTGCTGGCGGGTGATTCAATGGTTCTGCACGAGGTTTTCACACCCCAAAAACAAAAGCAAAGTGTTCAACAGTGCACCCAGACTTACAGAGGGCACAAACCACTAGAAAACAGTTGCAAGAGAACAGAGGAGAGCAGTTTGGTGACAAAAAAAGGTCAGTCTTCCAAAGAAGGCTGTACAAAGAAACAACATTTGCTGTCTAAGTATGTTGTTCCTGGAGAGTCAAGGGTTTAAGGCAGAAACCATGAATTTCTTTTCTCTAAGCCACGTCCTTCATTCCTAGAACATTCTTCTCTCTCTCTGTCGGTGGCTGCGGGCTCGAGGAGTGACCAAGCTCAGCCCTGTCCCCATTTCCACACACATTGCTGGTGCTGGCCATGAGCCCAGCACAGGCACTGTGGGCAGCCAGGCAGCTCCTCCAAGGCCCTACAGACCCGGGTGGGTTCCTCGGTGGGGAATGGTCACAGGCAGTGAGCGAAACCTCCGAGAAACGAAAGCGCTGCCGCCAGGTGCCAATTTTAGGGTGTGGGGGTTTTTCAAAGAATTCAGTGGTTCTGTGGCTGCTGGCAACTCTGCCTTCTGCCCCAATGGCCCTAAGAGTGCTCTTGAGCATGGCAGCCTTGGTGTCTGCCACCATGGCCCCGTGTTCTCTTGCTTTTCACAGAATCACGGAATAACCCGGTGGGAAGAGACCTCCAGGATCATGGAGTCCTACCCAGCCCTAGCACCTCACCCAGACCATGGCACCCAGTGCCACAGCCAGTCTGTTTTTAAACACATCCAGGGATGGTGACTGTACCACCTCCCCAGGCAAAGCATTCCAATATTTTATTACTCTTTCTTTGGAAAACTTCTTCCTGATATCCAGTCTATATTTCCTTTGGCACAGATTGAGGCTGTGCCCTCTGGTTCTGCCAGTGCTGCCTGGAGACAGAGCCCAACTCCCCTGAGCACAGCCACCTCTCAAGGAGCTGTAGGGAGGGATGAGGTCACCCCTGAGTCTCCTTTTCTCCAGGCTTTGTCCCCTCAGTGCATCCTCCAGCTTCCCTCAAGCACCAGGGATGGGGTTCTGCTTATTTTTGTCTGCAGGAAGATAGAGGATGGCAGAGAGTGGGACAGTGTTGGCTGAAATGCTGGTCAGGACTTTCAGGCGGTGTCCTGCAGGAGAAAGGAATCAGCTCTTGGAGGCCACCAGCAGCACAGAGTTTGATGGCAGCAGGAACCCAATCTCTGCCCCTTCCAGGATCCTGTGCACAGCCCTGGCACTTCTCCTGTAGCACTGCAATCCCTGCAGCTCTGGAACGTGTTTGACCTGTGACTTGGAGGGCTCTGGAGGCGTGGATGCATAGACTGGCAGGTGGATCCCACCCTGTCTTGTCACTAACAGCCCCCTGTGCAGAATAAACTCCACGTGGTGATAAAATAAACTCTTCAAGGGCAGAGAGACAGGACTGCAGGGTGGTTCAAATTGGATTAGGAAATTACCATCCCCTCTTTCCATCGACTGCCTTATGTGAGTCACCTTCTGCAGCACAGCAAGCAGGGTCTCCACAGGACGTGAGGGGGAGATTTCAAGCAAAATGATTATTGCTTTCTGCTGCTTGAGGAAAAGAATCCAGTCAGCCAACCCACCCTCGCTCAAACTAAGTGCAGCAGGGGGATTTAACTCCTGAATGTGCTGAATTCCTCCTGGTCCTTCACTGCTGGTATCAGGCAGGGAATTTGAGAAGATTGCATTCTCCTTTGTGCATTCCTGGTCTTCCTGTGGTTTGGACTTCTCTTTCAGGACTGCAATGGGAGTTAAATCTCAGATACCTGCTCTTCATGCAGAAATCTTATTAGGAGGCACAAATGTTCCCCTCTGGTGCCTTTTTCTCTGACATATTTGGCCTCTGTGTTGCCATAAATCTCAGGGTAGTGAGGGGAGAGACCCACCAGGGGAAACGCACGTCCCCAGCACAGAGCTGAGGAGAACAGGCAGCCCAGTTCTGGTGGCCATGCAGGTGGCTCAAAAGGCCAGCTAGTTGCTGAAGGAAACAGGTTTTGGAATCTGGGAAAAAGAGAGAGAGAGATGTGAAATGCCTGTGATTGTTTGTAAAGGGGAAGAGAAGTGGATTGTCTCACAGATCATGCTGAGGGATGGGGAGGCAGCTGAGGGAGAGGAAAGCCTGTTGTGGTTTGAAATTCCACCTGGAGCTCTTAGTCCCTTTGCTGCCCAGAGGAAGGAGCAGCTTATTTCCAATGAAACCTGTGAGTCTCCAGAGCAGAAAGCCTTTGTGCCTTTTTCCACAGGTGCTGCTGGCCTGGCAGGGGCAGCCCCACAACTCCTGGGACAGAACACCCAGGTCTCATCACCTCCTAAGAGGAATCAGCAACAAATTGTCAAGCTTTTCTTCCTCCTCTTCCTCCACTTTTCCTTCTCTTTTCTTTTTTTTTTTTTTTTTTTTTTTTTTTTTTTTTTTTTTTTCTAGCTTTTGAAATCAACCAAAAATTCACGTGCAACTTGCCTCACCTTGCAGCAAAATTACTCGGTCTTTACTCATCTCTTTACTCTCTTCTGCCTTGAACCTCAGCCACTTAGTTCATGCCTAAAATTCCACTCTGCAACCTTGATGTAATACACCCATGTGTCAGAGCACTAGGAGAGTAACAGCAATATCTATATCTACCCCTCTGCCCTTTCTCTTGTCTCTAACCACTAGATAATAATGCTCCTTCCCAGCCTAAAATTTGTAAAAAATTACCAAAGTCTGGGCAGCTCCTTGGGCTGGAAGAAGCGACCCCACACAGGACATTGTAACTCAGAGAGCCCAAGACAGGCTTTAGGCAAAAAAGAGGGAGGTAAAAGGAGATTAAAAAAAAAAGAAGTCTGTGGTGCAGCCCCCTTGATTACAGCACATCCTGAGCCTGCACAAGGTTTGCAAGGCACTGGAACCTGGCCTCCCTTTTCCTCCAGCAGGGCAGTGAAATAGGATACGGCCTCTAATACACATCAGCCCCAAGAGAGTCCAAATCTCTGCCCAGCAGCTCTCTGTGCTGGACAAAACAGGACAAATATTTGCTCTGCAGAGCCTTGCTCTGGGCAGCTGCACATCCAAACACATGGGCATCTTCTGGGGAGGGAGGATTAGCTGGCATGGGAGCAGTCTTTGTGCCAGCTGGGAGAGACCAGAGCACTCTGAGCAGGAGATCGCTGATCAGAGAGATGATGAGGAGATCACTCCTCATTTCTTGTCAGCCCTGTTCTCTGCACAGGGGGTGGCCCTGGGGCCCTGTAAGTGGTGCTGAAACCCCTGAGGAGCCTCCACACCTGACCCAGGCTGCTCCATCGGGAGAGAGGTGTCAGCTCAGACCACTGCAACCATGGCCTGCAGGGCAGAGGAACCCCAAATATCCCAGGGATCAGTCCTGCTGGTGGGCCTGGGATAGCCTGTCCCATGCAAGGACCCTTCCCTCGCTGGGGAGAGAACAAAATGCTTGGTAAGCTCAAATTAAATTTCAATAATTTATTTTTATTTAGAAAAAATTAAGTACAGCCCAAGAGCAATGAAAAATCACAGCATGGTTTGGCCTAAAGACAGCTCCAACCCCTGTTTATGGCAGGGACCCCTTCTGCTGGACCAGGTTGCTCAAAGTCCTGTCCCACCAGGCCTTGAACACTTCCAGGGATGGGGCATCCAGAGCTTCTCTGGGCAGTGCCAGAGCCTCATCACCCTCACAGGGAAGGATTTCTTGCCAATGTCCAATCTGGGGCTACACCCTTCCTTTCAGTTTAAAGCCATTCCCCTTTTTCCTGTCGCTCCATGCTCTTGTCACTAGCCCCTTTCCAGCTCTCTGGGAACTCCTTGGAACTTGTCTCCCTGGAAACTTCTCCAGGCTGAATAACCCAAACTCTCACAGCCTGAGAGAGCATTAAACACTCATTGAGTATTTCATGGTAACAATTAGCAAAAATTCCTTTAAATGAACAGCCAATTAGCGAGAGAAGCTGATGACTTTAATAAAGTCACTGTGGCACGAGCAGCCTAGGAATTGACTCCAGGCAGCTGGAAATTGTATAATCCTGTCACAGCCCTGCTCCCAGTCTGGAGTTAGAGCCCAGGAGCTGAACTTTAGGGGATATTTGAGGGAGGGTCACAGAGCAGAGCCACGTCTCACTGGCAGCTGCGCTGGCTCAGGAGCCCCAGTTTGATCCTGCATCAGCTCTGCCCACCCCAGGAGGCCCAGAATGATTTATTACAACACTGCCCACCCCACTGGACCCCCTAAACGTGCCTTTGGCATGTCAGGTAAGGACAGATCTCGACCCCTCCCAGGAGGGGAAGCTCATCCTGCCCCAGAGCTGGCTGCAGGGGTGACTGTGTGGTGACCTAGAGGAGCCTTTGGGATCCTTCCAGCCCTCCCAGCACCGTGACAGCAGACAGAGGCACCACAGGGTAGGTTTCCTGTGGAAACTCCTGCCTCTCTCCAGGCTGCTCCCTAGTAAAGAAGGGAAGCACCTGAAGTGCTCAGTTTGGTTACAGAGACAGCTGGACAAAGAGCTTCCCACTCCCCACTTGGATGTCCCATCAGCAGGAGAGCAACCCTGCCCAAAGAGCAAGCAGAAGAGGAAGGAATTTCCAGCCTTTCCTGGAAAGGTCTGGATTCAGCAGCTCCATCTCTGCTCTGTGCAGTTTTACCCTCTGGTACGTGCAGGGCAGTGAGAACAAGTCAAGCCAGAAGATCCCTGAGCTTCCTCCTTTTGAGGTATTTCCCACCCTGAGAAATGCAGGTGCTGCTTGAACACTTTCCCCCTCACACTGGCCACAGCAGTGGCCAGACCACTGAGAAATTTCGAAGAAATAAATATCTCTGAGGCACACAGGACAAACCACAGCTGAGAGCAGCCCCGGGGAAAAGGAAACAAATGCTGCAGGCTGCTGAAGAGCCACGTTCACTGAGACCCACGGCAGAGCTGCAGGAAGGCAGAACATGGGCAAAGGTGATGATGGACCACAGCTGCAGCCTTTGTGTGCTGCCTGGTGGCAGTGGCAGCCACAGCTCCAGGGTAAGAACTCCCTGGACCTGACACCAGGATGAACAAACAGGGTTTGGGTTTTTTTCACACCAAAAAAACCTTCAGGCCTCTCTGTGCCTCTGGGGCCAGAGGTGACACAGGTGGTGCCTTTGAGAACAGCAGCACTTCTGCTCAGCCACAAGTGCCTGGCTCCACTCAGGCTCTGAACTGTGGCTTGAGAGTGGGCTGGGCAGCCTGGGCTGTGCTGCCCACACCTTCCCAGCCCCCAGAGCCTGATGTTTCCATGCTGGAGCTCCGAAGGCCCATGGAAAAAGCCCTGGGCTCTGCCAAGCAGGCAGCAGAGAGGGATGAGGCTCCCAGATTTCTGCTGGAGAAGGAATAAGGCCCCCTGGTCACAGAGGCTTTGCAGTGCTTTGACCACGGCACCAAATGAGGAGAGGACAGCTCCACTCACTAGAAAAATATATATTTCCCCTCTGTGTTTTGCTCAGGAGAGAACATCTCGTGGCAAGGGGTCCAGCTGAAGACGTGCAAGGGGCAGGTGCCAGCACATCGCCACCTGCACCAGGAGAGCCCTCATGTGCTGAGAGGGCAGGAGGGGGGCTGGAGATGCTGCCTGCACCTCAATCCCCACTGCCCTGCACTGCTGTGCTGCTCAGATTGCATCAGCAGAGCCTGATCCCCACCCCACCATCCCCCCAGCCTGCCGCGGCCACGCTGTCATTCCTGGGACACCCATCCCTGTGGCACTGCTGCTCCAGCGAGTTCCTTGCAAGGCACTTGGGATGAGTTCAATAAAGTGCTTGGGGAGCACTTCCTGGGACGGGCAGGGTCCATAACTTAACACAAAACGAACACAGCACCGACGCCAGCCCAGCGGGAGGTGCTGTGGTACCTGGGGCCAGCCATGGCCTGGGGGGAGCAGTAGCTCACACTGCTCGTCCCCACACCACTCTCTGTGGTGTCCTGACGTGACCCAGACACCTGCTGAGCACCCACCAGGGCTGTGGCACCACGGGGGCAGCAGCAGGTCCCACCAGCTTCTCAGGCAGCAAGTAGGGAGCTCCAGCAGGGTCTGCAGCACGCCACATTCTGACCGTGCTGGGGCTTTCTGTGAGGACAATATGTGCAATCCTGCTCCGGCTGATGCAGCACAGCCCTGGGCTTTCCAGGTGTCTGCTTTCAGGCCTTTACCAGCTGCTTGAACCCCTCCTGCTGAAGCCCAAACACGGTTCCTGGGGGGGTTTTGTGGTGCCCCTGTGCCCGGGCAGCGCTCAGCCCTCACACACCCTTGCCTGTGCGTGAAGGGGCTGCCGGCCACGCTCCCTTTCAGAGCTTAAACAAGCCAAAGAAAGTCTTGGACTCCTCAAAGCTAACCAGGGCGATTTTGGAGACGTTGACATGCAAACTGTCCATCTTCCTGAGCTTGAAGAGAGCCCCCAGGTAGCTGTTGCGGGCCCACATCCTCTGGCCCGTGCAGAAGTTGGTGGCTTTGTCCTCCATGAGCACGAGGCTGCCCGGGGAGGCCGGGTTCCTCTTGTACACCACGTGTGCCAGGAGCTGGCTGTCGCAGGCGCTGCCGCGGAACAGCACGTTGGAGTACACGAAGTACAGCCCCGCCTCGCCCACCACCAGCCCCCGCTCACGGTACTGGATCCCGCTGGTGTAGGCATGGCCAGACACGGGCTCCCACTCCAGAGGGAGGTCCTGCTGGGCTGGGTTGCCTGGGAGGAGAAGCGAGAGTCAAAAAGAGAGGCTGGTGAGGGCTTCCAGCGGGTGGGTTTGACTCAGGTCACGGCCATTGGCCAAGCCTGGTGTGCGGTGTGGAAAGTCATCCCCGGCCTCACACCTCGCCAAAACCAGCCCCCAGTGTCAGGGAAATTAACCCACAAACACCAGAGGCTCATGTCCAAAAAGGAGACAGAGGAGTCCTTTTTCTTTATTCTAATAAAGGGAGAGCCCATGGGGCATCCCTGGCTCTCTCCAATTTCTGGAGGACACAGCCTCCTTTTTATCCCAATTTCCCAGCCACATTTCCCTCTCTCTCTCTCCCCACTGGCTGAGGTACTTGAGAGGCACAGAATTCCCAGAACCCCTGATACTTGAGATTCCCCTCTAATGGATAACCCTCCCTTTTCATTTTTAATTCTTATAGAATTTATGGTTTTCCCCATTATTTCTTTCATATATCCAGTCTCATTTATCAGCAAACCTACAGTTTGTTTGTAAAGGCAAATATATTTTTCCCATTCACCAATCAATAGAATCCTTCCATTGTTTCTTTCCACTGTCTCTCAGTGTTAGTTTGATCTTCCAGCAGACCCACAGCTGGTTTGTAAGGACAAATCCCTCATTCCTCCCACCAGTGACATCTCCTGCCCTGCACTTCCAAAAACCTGAGCCAAAACCAGGCCTCAGTGAGAAGCATAAATGAGGGGGAGGGTTTTATCTGTGGGCCAAATTTCCACTGTCAGAGCAGATGTGTCACCCAAGGAAAGCCTGTGTGACGTGAGCTCCTCACGACTCCAGCCATGCCACCCTGTCTGGGGTTGCAGTGCAGGATGTGATCTGCAGTTTGTATTCTGTCACCAGCTGTTGGAACTGGGCAGGGGGGATAGCCTCTGTTCATGGCCAGCTGTTAAAAACCAGCTGGGGCAGTTTTCTTTCTCTCTGCCACACCCATCCTCCCTCCAGGCACAGATCTTCTGCTCAGGGGCCACTGAGTCTCCCTGCAGGGCTGAGAAACTGAGCCCATCCCACTGGCAGAGGCTGCAGCCAGGGCAGGAGCCAAGCATTCCTGCCTGCATCCAATCTGAGCTTTGGCACACCAGGGCAGCCTGCCCACTGCACTGCCAGAGGGACACCAGGCCCAGCTGTCCCCACTGGACCTGCAGAGGAAATCTCCCCCTTTCTGCAGGAGCCCTGCTCCAGCAGAGCCACAGCTGCCCCTGCAGGAGGCTGCAGCCCCATGGAATGGCTCTGCTGCCAACACCTGACCCACAGGGGGCACGGGGGATTCTGACTCTGGCAGGGTTTTTTTTTTTGTTTGTTTTTTGTTTTTTTTGTTTTTTTTTTTTATTTAATTTTTCTGATAAAGAAGTGTTATTCCTATCCCCGTATCTTTGACTGAGAGCCTCTTAATTTCCAAATTATAACAATTCAGAGGGAGGGGGTTTTGCATTTTCCATTCCAAGGGAGGTTCCTGCCCTCCTCAGCAGACACCTGATGTTCAAACCCAGACCCCCCTCTGCCCCCCTGTCCCCAGCACGTACCTGTCAGGTGTGCTGCCTTCCTCACCTCCTGCCGAGGGGCTGCTCCCTCTGCCCTGCACAGAGAGGGGGAGGACATTGGCCACGTGCTCACGGGGAAGCCAGCCCAGAGAGCAGTGGCAGCCAGCCACAAAGCTGGCACCTGAGACCCTGCAAAGCACCCCCAGGCCAGGCAGGAAGGGAGAGCACGGCTGGGAAAACTCTGCCTTCCCTTTGGAGAGATGGGCCCATCCCAGTGACTCCGTGTTAGGATCCCATCCCACTCCATCCTTTCACTTTTCCTCAACATCTGCTTCATGTTCTCTGATTTTAGAAGCAGCCTTTTCTTTTCTCGGGCCAATTAAATTTTCCTCTCCTCTCCCCCTTCTCCTTTACCCTATTTCCCTGTTTCTGTTTATTTATCCAGCCCCCTCAAGAAATTCAGGGTTATTTTTTTTGGTTCAGCTTCTGCTAAAGAAGCCTGTGATCAGAGCACTGAGCACCCAGTTCAAATGACAGCTCCCCTTCCCCTAAAGGGGAAAATGTATTGGTATAGGAGTATATATTATTCTCATTATTGGTATAATTGGAACCAGGACTTCCTTTTCCCAAGAATTTTGCTATTTCAAATTTATTTTTTTTTTTTTTTATTCAGTGTCAGAACAAATTTGAAAATAAGTTTTCTAAAAGCTAAAATTCTCAAGGGGGGGGAAATTAAAACTTTTCAGATCTAGAAAAAACTGTCAAAAGGACTGGAAATTGCTTTCTGAGTTTTGAAAAGGATATCCTCACTTTTAACATTACCACGGAATGCAAAAGCAAAGCAATAGTTCGGATGTTCAAACCACAATTTTTAAATTGTTCCACCCGAATTGAAACTCTTTATCTTTTTTACTAAATGAAATCTAGAAAAACTGGAAGGTTCTCACGGGAAGTTTCAATCTCACTGGGTTCCTCCTCCAGGCACAGACTCACCTGTGAGTTTCTGAGAGGCTGGCGGGCTGTGCTCAGCGCTGGCAGACTGTCAGGAGAGAAGAGGGACATCGGCTCAGACCGGGAGCATGAGCAGCCTTTGGTTGCGGCTAAATCCGGGTGCCCATGGGGCACGAAGTGCTAAGAAACACCCAGAGAGCGCTCGGGAACACGGGGATCGCCAGATAAATCAGCAGACACTGAAATGCCACCCGCCCCCGGGGGAGCGTCCCAGACACGACTCCAGCTTTTCTTCTGCCCCGTTTCCCCAGCTAGGCAGAACCTCACCTCTCTGAGTTCATCCACTTCCTTCTCCAGGTGAAAAATCTTAAATATGCTCAGCCCCACGCCAGTGAAGGCCACCAGGATCAGCAGGAACACCACGAGGAAGCCGGCGCTCCTCCTGTCGCCGTCGTTCCGCCGTTTTCCCCTCGGCGCGGGGAAAGGAGCCGCGGGCGCGGCCGGCGGGCAGGGAGAGCCCGCCTCGGCCCCGCCGTCCACCCAAAAGATCTGCGGGTAATAGTTCAGGTTCTGCTGCACGGGCGGCAGCGGCAGGGGCCGGACGTGCCGGCTGGGCTCATCCTTGGGGCATCCGAACCCTGCCGGGCTCGGCGCAGCCCGAGCCCCGCGGGCGGCTCTGCCCGGGCACGGCTGCATCCCCGCGGCGGCGAGGGCCCGGCTGGGATGCTGCTGCTCCGGCAGCCTCCAGCATCGGCAGCAGAGTCCCTTCCGGGGGCTGCTGCTGTTCCGACAGCCTCCAGCATCGGCAGCAAAGCCCCTCCCAGCTCGGCTGGGATGCTGATGCTGATGCTCCGACAACCTCCAAAATCAGCAGCAAAGCCCCTCCCAGCCCGGTTGGGATGCTGTCGCTCCGACAGCCTCCAGTATTAGCAGCAAAGCCCCTCCCGGCCCGGCTGGGATGCTGGTGCTCCGACAGCCTCGAACATCAGCAGCAAAGCCCCTCCCAGCCCGGCTGGGATGCTGTCGCTCCGACAACCTCCGCATCAACAAAGCTCCATCCGGGGAATGCCGCTGCTCTCACAGCCTGGCAGCATCAGCAAAGCCCCTCCCGGCCCGGCCGAGGTCGGGAGCCACGCTCTCCTCCCACAGCCCGGCTCCGGGGGCTCCCCAAAAGCACCAGGCTGCCGCCTACCCCTGCCCGCCCGCCCGCAAGGCTGTCCAGCCGAAGGAAGGACAAACTCCGGCATCCTGCAGCGCAAGGCAGAGACGGAGCCGCGCCCTACTCCCCGGCAGGAGGGTGCAGAACCGAGCGGGATGCGGGGGAATCGTCCCGTTCCCTCCCGCCGGGCGTGCCAGCCCCTCTCCCCTTGGAGCATCCCGAGCACAGCACACAGGCTGTCCTCCTGCGGGAAAAGCCTCGGGAGGAGAGGAAGGCGCCGCGCAGCCCGAGCAGTGCTGCCCGAGGGGGGACAGCACAGGCAGGGTCCAGCCCAGCCCCTCCTGCCTTCCAAGGAAAAACCCAAAATCCACACCTCTCTGCAAAGGCCAGCACTTTCAGAGCTCGTTACGGTATCCGAATGAAAAGAGACAGGAACCATGCCATTTCTCAATTTCCATTCCTCATTTATTGCAGATTTCTAAGTGGGGACAGTGAGATTTTCCCACAGATTTACAGGTGCACACAAGCAATTATAGACATTTTTCCTTGCATTTTACAGACCCGTGTTGAAGTGTGTATTTTTATGAGGTAGTATTAAAAAAGGGAAATACTTAACACAGAGAGCAAAGCGTAGATTTGTCTCCTGCAGCTTAAGGAAGCAATTGCAATACACAGGCTTTGATCTTGAATATCAAAACTGGGATCTGAAAAGGGCACATTTGAACCTTTGTACACTCGTTTCTCCAAATCAAGGGCTCAGCTTTGTCTGAAACCACACCAAGAAACCAGACATGCTGACAAAGTCTTGCCTGCACCACCAGACACCCCACTGCTTTTTGAGGATATTCACCAGCACTTTGCTTCAGCAGCCATCCACAGCACAGGTGTCAACAGCCTCACCTGGCTCTTCCTCACACTTCTGGGTTTAAAAGACACAAAAGCAAAACCAATCCGACTCTGACAAGTTCCAGCTTGGTCACGCCTACCCTGGCTCAGTCCTGCTGTCTCTATGGCAGAGCAGCCACCAAAGGACAGGTCCCCATCCCCTCCCACAGCCATTACAAGAGAGGGTCACACGATGCCTTTGCCTGGACAGGATCCACTTCCACGTTTTTCTGACACTGTGTTAATGTCAACAGCTTATTGAGGTGGGACTGAGGAGAGGGTAGCCGTTTCCCTCAAATGTCACAAGCGTTCCTTCTCCACCACCCACTGCTTCCCTCTTTCACCACGTTGCTTTTTGAAAGGGTGGGTGAGAGGGAAAGATAAGGAAACCAATTGAAGCCATTTCAGCTACACCTCCTTTTTTGGATGCCCAGAGCAAGAGCCTGCTAACACTCCACGTGGTGGCAAACCAAAATCAGGGCTATTTTACCCTCAAAAGATGCTCAGTGCTTTCAGGGACCTCTCCCTCTGCTGTGCTGGCCCTACTGTCACTGTTCCACTTTCCTGTCACCCCCTTCAGACAGCACCACGATGACAGACACTGGCTGGAAGATGGTGCCAGGCAGGGCTGTGTCTGCACAGCACATCAGGATCCAGAGCCACGGGATGGCTGGGGCTGGAAGGGACCTCTGGAGATCCTCTAGTCCAAAAAACAAAGCAGGTTCTGATGCCTACAGGCTGTGTGTTCTGCTGTCTTCCTGCTGCTCAAATGATATTACTGTGATAATGGCAGGATAATTTGCTGTAGGTAGGCACTTGAGTCATGTGAGTTTTGCTGGGAGGCCTAGAGCCAGAATTTAGACAAGGCTGAGCCCTCCTAACATGTGGAGCAAGGACAGCTGGGCAGGAAAACAGGACATAGTAAGGACAAAAGGGGTGTCAGATGTGCCCCACCACCCTAATCCCCTCCTGACCCAGTCTGCACACCCTGTTTCCAGCAGCCCTGTTACATCACTTGAACAAGGAATATTTTCCAACGGAAACACCTTCCATAGCCCTCATCAGAGAATTGTTCCCCTTTACCAAACCAACAAAAAAAAATTGCACAGACTGCAAGCAAAAGAGGATTTGCTCAGAAGAACACTCTCCATCCCCAGTTCTTCTTTGCTCGGAAGAAGGCTTTTCATCCCCAGAGGAGAGGTGGGAGCTCGTATTAAGAGGACACAGAATTCTGCTAAGGTTGATGGCAGAGAGCCAGCCAGCAGCTAAGAGTTTGTATCAGCAGGATTTAGGGACAGGAGGATGAGCTGCCTGAAACAGCCCAAAGCAAGCAGGACTTGAACAACAATCCAGATCTAACACTTGACAGAAAATAAACCCTGAAACTCAAAAACTGAAGTGTGAACCTCTGTGTAGGAGAGGCTCTCATGGTGTTTTGGACAGAGCCTCTCTGGAAGCAATTAACAAATATTTCCTATTACACTAATGACTAGTGGAAATGTTAAAAAGCAACTCTTGAAAGCCAACAGGAATTACACCCAAGAGCAGCTGAGAAAGTTGAGAATCATTTGCATTCAGGATTCAACATCCTAAGGGCAGAGAATTGAATCAGAAGAAAACAAGGCAAGAAACAAAGACTGCAGATCAAGTTCTTTGGGTAAAAAACAACGTGCTAGAAAGAAAACAACTCTGAAACTGAGAGGCTCCTCAGCTGGACAATGAGATTGCAGCAGGAAAAGCCCACAGGCTCCCAGGAGAGCTCACACACAGCTCTGGACAGCTACAGACACTCCTGAACTCACTTTCCAAGTCTTTCTCCAACTCCAGAGAGGCTCTGAAGAAGTCACAGGAGCTGTTGGACAGAAATGAGGTTCAAATTTGTCTGTTCAAGAGCAGATTGGCAGGGAGGGATGGACAGCATGTGGAAAATCTGTGAAGAGAGGGAATATTTCCAGCAGCAGAGAGCTTTGGAATCTCACAGAATAAAAACACCCCAAGGAGCCATTAATTGTGAGCCAAGTCTGAAGGAGTCTGAACAAAAATAGATGGATTTTTGACTGAACACTGGTATGGATGCTTGTGAGAGCTGCCTCCAAGGGGAGAGGAGCTCCATTTGCTGAAGCCTGAGGGGCGTGGAAGGCACCAGAACTCACCCAGCCTTTGCAGTTAGCATCTCCCTGTTGCTTTCTTTATTACATACTTATTAACAGTTTGGTTTCTCAAATAAAGGTGATGCTTTCCATTTCCTCAACCACTGCTCTCCTTGCTAGGAGCACTTGTAAAGCCATGGCAAGGATATTCAGATACTCACACTTAAGAACAGGTTTTAAAGTCCACTCTTAACAGCTCTGGCCTGGAATTACAGTGTTAAGACATATCCTCTTCCAGTGAGCAAGGTGCTGTGACCTCTCCCTCCCCTGATTGCAACCAGCAGCCCTGAATTCAGCAAAAGAGGGCTCTGCCCTGAGGTGAGAGAGAATCCAAGCAGATGAGAAAAAGGGGAGTAATTAAAATATTGCTCTGGTGCTTTCATTTCTTTTGTGCCTGTGGTAAGTGCAGGGAAATGAGGTAGAGAGGTTTTGGCATGGGGGGCCTGGTCTGTATTGACAGTTTTATTTCTTCTGGGGAACAGCCAGACTCAGCCCGTTTAAGACAAACAAACTGTAACTGTGTCACTACCACTCATGGAAGCTTCAGTAGCTGCTTCCAGGTATTTTTCAGGGGAAAGAGAAATAGCAGACAGGGACTGCTGTTTGTTGTGAGCTCAGCTGTGGACGGAGGCTCTAACCACAGCTAACAAGGGAGACAAACAAGCCCCAAGGTGGCAAACGTTTCTTCTCCATCTCTAGGTCCACAAGGGGCAGAGTTCATCTCCTCTCCATCACCTCCCAAAAGCTGCCCTGCTGCTGTGGGGGCTCCTGGTGACTGGAATAGAGAGCAGCTCAGCCAGGGCCAGCTGCAGTTCCCAGCCCCTGCTCAGAATCACACAGCAGGAAGGCACCAGAAGCCTTCTCAGAGGCTTCCTTCAAATCTACTCTGCTTAAATTAGAGAGGGGCTAAGTGAGAAAGCTGTGTGAGTTTCAGCACTCCTTCCCAGCCTAAGCTTTTATCTGGAGGAGCTCTGGGAAGAGGTTCTTGCTGAGCATCTGCAGTTGGACACTCAGGGTTTCCAGATGAGACACCCAGCACCCCGTGGGCAGCTCTTCACCTCACTGCTCCTAATGAAGTGGAACGTGTTTTACCTAATTAAGCAAAACCTGCTAAGCTGTTCCACCTCGTGCTGTAACTTGGCAAAAGCCACACACCACCTTAGATTTGGGGTTTCTGCTTACATCACCTCACAGCTGGGAGAGTCTGCATCTTTAGAAAAGCTTGGATTTCCACTGATGTTGAACATATATAACCTGAACACCCTACTTTGGTAAACACAGCAATTCACTGACACAAGGTGTGTCTGCACACATGGAAACCTTCACATTTAAGATTTTTTTGACCTTGGGCTCAGGACCTGCCCGAGGACTGAAGGTCACCATCCTCACTCCAGCACACACATTGGTGTGTGGCCTCTGGGTGTTTTACAACAGCTGCCCAACCTTTCCTTGCAATAACCTAGGACTGTCTTCATTAGAAACTGTTATCCCTACATAAAGTCTATAACCAATTGAAGAGAGACTCGATTCCAAAGAACCAAATTTTGAAAGCTAGATTTCGTGACATTAATAAAACTGAAAGTAAAAATGACTCAAGAGCCCACATGAAAGGAAACATTAGGCAACAATAACCTGATGGTAAGAGAACTTTTTTTTTTTTTTAAAGTGGTTACAGATAACTAAAAGCAGTGAGGCAGCAGCAGGTGGAAGCTGTGGTTCAATCTCTATAATCTCTTACCAGAACACACTCTCAAGTCCGCAAAGTCGTAACTGACCCTGTAAGTTCCTTCACATGCTTTATTCCCATGGCACACTTGCCATGTGTTCATCACAGGACAAGCTCCATCACTGGCATTAACACCTCAGACCTAAGTCAGGCCCAGTTTTTAACATGTTCAGAGGCAGCAGGGTATTAAGGGACTGGTTCAGAATGCATTTGGTTTCACATCTGCAGTTGTTAACTTGGAAATCTGAACATGTGTTCGGGATTTCTACACACAGCCTCATTTACCAGCACAGTATGGAGCTGGAGTCTTTAGTTCAAAGCCAGAGTGGCAAGAGGGGCTGTTTTAACAATTCAGTCATGTCCAGCTTCAGGTGACTCTTACTGAAAAGCCCAGTGGCTACCTGGGCAATAAAGGTACACATGCTTCTAACAAGAGACTTAGCAAGAGGAAGGAGTAAATAAAAGAAACCCACACTTCCCCCTTCCCCAAAACACCAAACACTCTCCTCCCTCAGCAAACTCCACATTCAATTCTATCTTTAAATCAGCGCTGTGATGAAGCAGAATGCTGAGACACCCAAGTGAAAACTCAGTGCTGGGGAGGTCTCCTCTGACCAGAGATGCTGGCCAGCCTGTGAATTTGGCATTTGGCTGCACACAGACTGCTGGGCTCAACAGAATAAATCAGAAGGGGAGGGACCAGTAAGGGGCAAACTTCAAGCTGAAAACTCTGCTTTGAGATAATGGCACTAACTTCCCTTTCAGGGCCTTCTGTATCCCTCAGAAGCCTTAGCTCTGAGTAGCAAGTGGTCATTTCCTGCAGTTCTTCTCACAAGAAGCCACCACAGGCAGGGATCCCCCAGGGCAAGGTGTGACCCGACCTGCTCGAAACCTTCAGCAGTTTCACAGGGCCACAATTCCTGACCTTTCAGACAAAGCACCACTCGGCCCTCAGAATCCACTCCTCCATGCTCTTCTTTATTTAAATAGAAAAACACATCTAGGCTGACAAGTTTGTGAACTCCTTACTACAGCCCAAAGAATCCCAAGTCTTAGTCCAGGACTGAAACTTTTAAACTAAAGTTTAAGACAAATTTTTCTTTGCAAAGAATGTAAGCCACAAGTTTCATTTTCAAAGGAAAAAAATGCCAGTAAATGAAAGACAAAGTGTTCAGATTTATTTGGAAATTCACAGTTTCTAATGGCACTACAGCTCTGTAGTTACATACTCTTGCTCCACAACATTGGATGCTGCACTCTGGTGGTATGAATGTTCTTCACCCAGGTTTGACATCCTCCTGAATTCACGTTCAACACGTCTGGTTCCTGTGCTCTGACTGGCTAATTGTGCAGATCAACTCTGAAAGTACATCACTTGAAAGTACTCATAAACTAACAAGAAAGCAGCAAAAACCCAAAGGCTTTAAATAAGTCACATTACATACAATACCCAGGAAAGGCATTAGATCTGTTAAAAAGGGTACCACTAAAAGTGCTCAATAAGTTAACTTATTTTGTACAACGTGAACCTGTAACACCTGTCAAAAGGAATCACCTTTTGTTCCACTCACTCAGAACCACACTCAACAGTTCAGCAACCACACACCCTAGAGTATCCAAATACACAGTCACAGTCAAAATAAAAAACACTTGAGTATGAAACACCAGCCATACCAACACTGCACGTTTGTTAGCCAATACAAAAGCAAACGTTGTGGAGACACCTGCTGCTGCCCAGGCTTGGCAAACTCCACAGGCCCAGAGAACGCAGCCTGACATTCTCCAGCACGACAGCAGGGAGCAGTCCTCATGCACTTCCTCCAGAGAGCTGCAGCAGGCCTTGCAGGTGACACATGCATTCCTCAGCCTCAGATTCCATCAGCAACAGGAAATCCTGCCGAGCCGCCATCACTGATTTTCCAGAGCAGAGCACGCTCCGAGTGTGGCTGAAGGTGCAAGTAAACACAATCCCTGGAGAGAGGCTCTCCGCAACAGAGTTTGCAAAACAAGAATCTACTCAGGCAAGTCCATCTCTTGCTATTTTTAACAGTATCCAGTCCACATTACTGAGTCCAGCTGAAGGCCAACACATGTCCCTTTACAGCACTGTAGTGTTGCATCTTCAAAAAAAGCTAGAGAAATTACAAAATAAATCAAATGACAAACAATTGTATCTCCCCTCTTCCAGTGGCATTATAAATAGACAAAAGGCACATAAATATGGGAAGGTGCAAGAAATAGGAACAAAGCTAAAGGAAGAGGATTAGGCTTTTATCCCTATTCCACCCAACAAACTGGGTTTCAAAAAATCTCTGCCCCAGGAACTGTGAAAAAAACCTTTATAAAATGAACCCTGCCCTCCCTCCTCCCCCCCAAGCTGTTCTCATAGGAAATTATCAGCCTTGTAAAGCTGCAGCTTATAGCCAAGATTGACACAATCCCATCTATTTAAAAAGGCAGAAACCAAATTTCTGAATACTTTCCAATGAGTCGAGCTCTTCGTCTCCCACTCTCCTCCCCCGGAATACCACAGACTGTTCTCAAACGAACAAACCCCCTCCTGTTTGAGAAGCTCAGCTAGGTTCAGATGTGTCCAGAGACGGTCGTGACACCGAGTGTTCCCACTGTTATATCTTTGTTTCCTTTGATTATGTCGTGCAGACTTGGCATCGACCCTGACTTAGTCTGTATCAGAGTTTTTATGAGCTTCCCTTGGTCTGAGGCTTTGGAGCGCCTCCGTTTTACAGCCCTCTTCTCAGTTTTTGTCTTTTGGGCCTGCCCGTTGCACAGGCTCGTGCAGGCCGAGATGCCACAGAAGTAGGACTCGTCCGACTGCGACGACGTCTCGGAGCTCCCCTCGGAGGGAGGGCCCTTGTAGGAGGAGTGATAAACCTCCCCAATGTTAGAGAAGTCCCTCTGGTTGGTGAAGGGCTTCCTTCCTTTCAGCTCCCCGTTGGCCAGCGGGTGCAGCGGCTCCGTTGTTGGCTTAATGGTCTCTGGTTTTTCACTTTTGTACTTGCAACGCTTTTTCTGAAACCGCAAGTGAAAGAAAAAAAACCAAAAAGAAATGGTGAGGTTGTGGAAGGCAAGCAGAGCATCCAAGCCAAGCCTAGGAACCAGCAGGGAGAGCAGCTGAGATCACCTGCCAGCACAAACACCTCAGCCCCACCAGCTCCCTTCCCTCCCCACGGGGTGAGATGGTACCTTCTTCTCTGGGGAAAACTTCAGGGGCTCCACAATGTACAGATCCCCTGGATCCACTGTAAGAGAGAGAACAGACACTCAACAGTGCTGACAGCAACACAGGCCCAACTACACAGCTGCATGACAAAAGATTCCACTGAGCAGGCATGTTTCTCCCTCCCTCTCTCCCTTTGGAAGTTATGGGGGCACAACACTGGAAGCAAGGTCAGCACTCGGAGAATTCCCCTGTGCTGTCATGGCAGCTGTCAGTAACACACTCTTGAAAACTCCTGGCTTTCTTCACAGTTATGGCCTTGGGAGAGGTGCAAAGAACAGGGAAAAGGAGGAGCCAGTGAGTGTTGAAGTCTAGGAAAACAAACTGCTCCCAGTTTGTCCCCTGACAGCACAGATGTGCACCTACCAACAAGGCAGATGTTCACACTGATGTGAGTGAGACCAGAGGGCAAAATTTGGGAAAAGTCGTTTTGAAAAAAAAATAGTCTATGCCTTAGCTAGTGTTCATGGCATCACGTTGCCAAGTCAAGAGTTTTAATGGAGTTTTATTCACAGAACAAAAACCTGTGAAGCAAGTTTGCTGCACCCAGAAGAGCTGTGTCAGCAGCATACTTGGTGATCTGCAACACTTGCTTTTACATGACACTCACAGGCTAAGAAATGAAAATTCAGTTGTCCCAAATCTACCACGAATACTGCAAAGATCAGATCATTCCTCACACCCCAGCCAAGATAAATGGTCTAAGTTGTCTTATTGAAGTTGCTAAATTTAAATCCCAAATACCTGCCAAGATTCAAACATAGGTTATCAGGACTTCAGGAAAGTAGGACACTCAGACTTACTATGTCTGGCATTTCCAAGAGGGAAAAAAAAAAAAAAAAAAAAAAAAAGCTACTTTCTGCAAGCTTCACAGCTCTGCAGACCTGAGTGCCTGCACTGATTGCTCCTAACCCCATAAAACCATCTGCAGAGCAGAACAGATCTGCATTTAAGGTCTTAGCATGATTCAGCACAGTTCTGTAAGTACCTAGTAACTTGTCCACAAACCACTTTATCTTACAGAACACATACATGAAGCACACACAAGATTGTGCAGCACTAAGAGCAACACCACAGACCAGATGTATGATATGAATAATACCTTCTTTACCAGCTAGCTGAAAAGACTGGGATCTGACCAGTGGAAGGGAAGTTCTTCTTTTCAAATTCATATCATCATAGGAAGAGAAACACCTATGAAATTACAGAAAGCTTTTTTAAAACATTTCTCAGGACGTTGCCATGTACGTTTCTCATTAAAAATCATTCTTGGCAGAAAGACAGAACTGTTTGCTGAGGTGCCCAAGACAGTCTGGCTAACACACACAGTAGAGTGTTTGCTACAAGCTAACAACGCACCTTTTTCAAGTGCAGTAGTCCCAAAATGCTCCTAGGAGACTGTTATGATCAAGAGCCTTTTGCTTTCAATTCTGAGTGAGCAGAAAGAAAACTCAGAATTCAAGCAGATGTGCCAGTACCAGCAGATTTAGGAAATACTAATAAAAACTGTGAGAACAATTAAGTTTCAAATATAAATACATTACCTTTTGGGGCTTGGGTAGTGATTGCTTTTGGGAATTTTGGAGAGGTAATCGTCACAGAACTGAGAAGGGCTCCTGCACCGCTGCACAAAAAGCACCAAGCCCAGAATGAGGCAGAGAACCAGAGATATCACCAGGTAGGTCTGGCGGTCAGAAACCTGCAGGGATTTGAGACAACTGCTGAAGACACACCAATGCCATGATACTGCCATTCTTATGCTTTAAGCTCTAAAAGACAAATGCTGTGTTCTCAACTCACTTTTATTTAATTTCACTAAGCACCTGATCATATTGGAGTAATTTTTCAGAGGTTTGATGCAGTCTATTGGCTGTGCAGCATTTGAGGAGTGAAGGCTGAATCCCACCAGCTGCTAACAGGACAAGATTCCCCTGCCTCCAATATCTGCACAACTACAGAAGCTGCCACCCCCTGCCAAGAGCTTCCAAACCTCCCTGAAAGCAGTGCACTCCCCATAAGAAACCATGCCCAGAACGTAACTTCTCTGGTTCACAGCTGGCATGGATGCACTACTATGGGAAATCTAAACTGTGCTTTTTATCAGCTGACACTGCAGTACTTCACAAAAGACCATTACAATCACTTGATTCAATGTGGTTTCACTGACCACAGCACTCATAAACAGGAGCTCAGCCAGCCAGGCATCAAAGGAGGAGTCTCACCAAGTGCTAGCTCAAGGGAGGTCCTTGGCAATGTGCACAAAACATAAAAGATCATGTTTATGGTACTGCTTGAAATGCCAGGCAGGCAGAACATAAACATGTGAGAGAAAAACGTTCCTAATATTGTTGCCAAGATTGCCCTAATCTCTAAAGATGACAATAGCCAGTGGGGGAAGGAGGAGAAGACAATCATGGGGGCTTAGTGGGGCTGCAGTAACTATGACCAATTTTGCTGTGCACAAGACAGCTCACACTACTCAAGTTTGCAGCTAGCAGTTTCAGATAAAGCAGGCTGAAAGCAACACTACAGACAATTTAAAACTTCATTTGAAGACTCTGGTCTCTTCAAACAGAGACATGTCCATGCATCTCTTCCCTCTGAACTGTGATTACCTCGCGTTTCAGCTCCGCCACGGTCGCTGACAGACTGGAAGCCAGTTGGGTCATGTTGGTGAGCTGTGCTTGGAGCAGCTGGATTGCCTCTGTCTGACGCTGATCCTGTGGTGAACAGAGCCATGGGCACGCTGGCAGTGGCCAGGTTCCCACTGTCACATGCACTCCTGTCTGTCTGACACAGCGAGGCACACGGCCCAGCCTAACAGCGCTGTTTACAGCACAGCTCTCACATAACAGTTTCGTTTGTCACATTTCCCAACAGGATGTCAAGTGCATTTCATTGCAGAGACTTCTGCTGTCCTCACCAGGGGCACACAGTCACTGTCAGGAGGACACAGGACACACTCACAGGAGCCAGGAACAGCTCCTTCCCAGATAACAGCTGCTCCCTGGAAAGAGCCCTGACAGGACTCAATCCCATGAGAAACCAAGGGAGACTGACCTCAGACTGACCAGCATGCATCCTGGGGGTCTCTTCCAACCTGGTTATTCTGTGATATTTTCCCCCCAAAAAACCCAAACCCAGCCCAGAAAAGCAATCACATGAAAGCTGCCATTTTCTTCACTGTTCAGGGATGTAGAAACTCCAGGCTGGGACTGCACTTGAGGAACTTTCAGACACTTTGGGATCACATCTGCTATGCCACGTGCACAGCTGCTTTCGTGAATGTTTAGCACAGCAGTCACTGCTCTATTTCACAGCTGTTCAGGAAAGCCAAGATGGCAGAGCAGGAAAACCCCACATTTTAAAGAAGGAAGTAAAAGTTTTTGTAATATGTACTACATTTTAAAATGCAGATTTGGCCTAAGCCATTACTGTAGCCCTCTGCCTTTCCACAGGCTCAGGCTCTTCAGCAGCAGGGAAATTGTCTATTGATACTTAAAATGGGATATGAAAAACGAGCCAAAGTAAAAAAAAAAAATTTTGAGTGCAGTTGCAACCAAGAAACAAGGGTTACAATTGATCTGGATAACTTCCACTGACAAAGACATTGATGAGTTTTAGCCATTATCAGCTGACAACTGATCTTTTCTTCAAGTACAAAATCAGAAAACGGAGCTGAAAATGGCTTTATTCTGAAACAACTGAGAACGTGTCTAAAAACTTTATTATGGAGAAAAATAGGGAAGCATGGAATGGATGCTTTTAAAAGGCAGATATACAGCTCAGCTGAAAGAGGATTTCTGCACCTCTGTGCAACTTTTCATTAAAAATAAGCCTTTCTAACTAGGAAAACACCTCAATACTCCAAACAAATCATACCTGCTCTTCTGCTATTCTTGAGGTGTTCTGAAGCTTTATTATTGTTTTATTGAAAGCTTTCTGCATTTCTTCCATTTGCTTTCGGTACCTAAAACAAAAAATGTTTAAGGCTGAAGTATTAGTGCACAAAACTCCTCAGCTTAGACTTGCCTTCAGAAAACATGACTACGCCAGCAAAAACCTTCTCTTTGCCCAAAGAGCTTTATTTAAACATCAAGTGGTACTGGCTTTTAAGTTACACAAACAAAACAGATGTGCCTTTTGTTTGGTTTTTTTTCCCCCCAAGGTTATGGTCACATCTATTTCAAAACCTTCACGCTGAGAGCCAATTTACTGAATTCACTCTGCACAGTAAATATAACTCTGAGGCCCTTCCTGGAAGCAGTTCTGAAATGGGTACGCTTCCCCACTCTCCTGTAGCTAAGGAACACCACAGATAAACACTAACACACAGAGACATCCTTCACAGGAAACTTGGTTCCCTTTCCACAGTCACTTATTCAACCAGAATTACCACAGATAATAAGGTCCTTTAAGTGGAAACAATTTAATAAAAAAGGCACTGTAGGTCTGTGACACTCAGTTCAACAACAGAAGGACGTGCCCTTTTGTAGAAAGATTATGGACAGGATTAGTGCCTACATCCTGACAACACTTTTAAAAACCCACAGCAGTACTCCTCGAAATAAAGCACACAGGATTTAATCTGAGCTACAAAGAGGGAAGCGCTGTCTCATACAAGGTAACTCCAACAGCCACCTAGGCTTGGGTCCTAGCCTCAAAGCTTTTTTTTTTCCTTTTCCATAAAGCTTTAAGCTGTGATTTACCCTCTGTGCCCAGCTGCCCCTGTACTTCTTTAGCAGCCCTGCTGAGCCTCACCTCTGGCTGAGCTCCTCCAGGTAGCGGCTGCTGAGAGACATGTTCACCTCCAGGGCCTTGATGCGGTTGTTGAGGCGCATGAAGACAGATTCCTTCTGGTTGGAGCCGTGCACCAGGTTCCCGTTGGCATAGCCCAGCTCCGTGGAGTTCTGCAGCTCAGCATAGAAATCTGTGGCTGTTCTCTGAGGCCCCCCTGGCACTGGGAGGGCCATCAGGGCTTCCTCTGCTGCCTGCTCCTCCTCCTTTGTCTCAGCAGACACGGCAGGCTCCACAGCAGGCACTGCAGGCTTCTGCACCTCTGGAGTGCTCTCCTTCCCTTCCACAGCCTCGCTGGCTGCCATGGCCACCGTGCTCTCAGGCTGCACAGCAGTCTCTGTAGGCTTTGGAATCACTGGAGGAGCAACAGTCTCTCTTGGGGTCATCTCCTTTACCTCAGTGGCCACGTTGGGCTCGGGGCTTTCTTCTACAGTTGAGCTCTCGGCCTTTTCCACCTCAGTGCTGAGCTCTGGCACATCCACCTGGGGAGTCACCCGTGGTGCTACCTGGCCTGAGTCTTCTTTTGGAGGCTCCAGCACCATGTCTGTTGTGGGGGATGGCTTCACTTCAGAAGTAACTTCTAGGAGGAGGGACTGAGAGACCGTTTGAGGATGGCTTGGCTCCAGCTCAATGGACTCTGTGGTCTCATTGCTGATCTCCTCGTGGACTGCACTGATGTCAACTGCAACAGCAGTCCCAGGGGGTTTCTCAGCTTGGCTGCCTGGTTGCTCAGGCAGAGGCTCCTCTGCTGCTATCTGGGCAGATTCAGTCAGAGCTGGCTGTGGCTGCTGCACATCCACAGGGAAAGGTGGCCTCTCCTCACCCCCAGTTTTACTGTGCTGCCGATGCATGGCTGCTGCAACTGAGCACCACTTCAACAGGTACTCTGAGAAGGTGGAAATGCAGCACACTGCTGCCATGTCACAGCAGTACCTCTCTGTCTCCAGCTCAAACCAGGCTGCTGCTTCCTCCTCCTGCTCATCACTGGACAGCAAAGTTACTGTGGACTGGCTTGTATCTTCTTCATACTCTTGCATTAGCTGAACAATTGGGCTTTCTCTTGTCAAATCCACTGTTAATTGCTCTTTCTCTAGCTGTGGAATATCTGTAGTAACAAGCCTTCAAGAGTTGAAGACAAGGTGTTAATTCAAGTTTTACATCCCTGCTCTAGAGGACTGTGAAAGCAGTCTTTCAGAAAATTAGCAAAGCTTACCCAGTGACCAAAGGCCAGTTTTGAGACAGAAATTCTACTAGATAGTGTTTTCCCTGGTTTTCAGTTTTCTCTGGGATTTTTAATCCCGACAGGCAAACAAACTATTTCAATCCCTGCCTCTTGAACAGCAAGCCTTCTCAATTAGATATTGCCCCTTCCCTCACCCCTGAGAACAGTCACCAGTTCAAATCCCTTTTACACAGCAAGCATCTTATTCTGCTGATGCAATCCTCAAATGCAAGAATCACCACATTCCCACTGACCTTTCTCAGTCTCACAGCAAGAGTGACAGAAAACCATAAAGCCACTAAATGCAGCACCAGTCATGTCTTAACATTTAAGAATTATTAATTTGCCTTAAGCAGCCTAATTATCAGCAATTGTAATCAACTGAAAAACAACAGAACCTATATAGAACCTCTTCTCAAGCTCACTCTGTATATTTGCATCCATGTTTTCATTAAGGGAAGTCTACCAAAGTAGAAGCTTTTAAAGCAGAATTCTGTCAAATCCTTTAACTGAAGTTTCAGCAATAGACTGCACACTCCTTATTAGTCTCCCTTGCAGGAGACCACAAAACCTGGGCCAATATTAAGCCAGTTTCTGTGTCAAAACAAAACACACCATAATAGAAATAGCTGTAACAGACAGTAACTAAAACACTGAATTTCTCTGGTTAGTGCCACTACCATGCTACAGATTTTACCAAATACTTGCTTTTTATCTTGTTTAAGTCTGCATGCCATACCTGATCATTCTCCTACCAAGGACTGCAGACTGGCATATGTTTGTCTGTGCTTGGAGCACACTACAAAACCCCCAGAGCAATCACTTACTCTGGTGAAGGAACAGGTGTTGGTTCAGGCAGTCTTGGTGCAGCTGTTGAAGTTGCAGGCGTGGCAGTGACATTTTCAGACACACTTTTGTTCCCAGCTGTGGGAAGGAGGAAAATGTGAATGTGGAAATTCAAGAACCATCTTTGTTTTCAACAAATTCTGAGGTCTGGGTTTGTTATTGGTGGGTTTTTCATGATTAACTGTGCTGACAAACTAATTGCAGATGTCATCCAAAGTTATCTGAATGAAATGCTACTGAAGTTTATGAGTATGATGTTGTGGACAGTCTCAAAACGATTTGAGAAAGAAACAGCAAATTAGGACTTTACAACTTCAGCTGGGTAACACAGAGTAAAGATCTCCAAATAAAGCTGAACAAGCCTGTGTCATCTTTGTATGGGTTTTCTTCTCAGCAAATTCAGCATCTTTGTTCCACTTTTCACACTCACTAGGTTCTATGACAATAATCAGGTGTGCCACAAAAGGTGAAAAATGTCATTTAAACCATCATACACCTTCCAACTCCTCACGAAAATAAAATTAAAAAAAACCTTAACAAAGAAATGCAAACTTTCCAGAATGCTTTTCATCTAAAAACACTACAGTACCTTCAGTTTCAGATGACTCTTCAGTTTTGGCTCCAAGCATATTAGCAGCGATGTTCACCATACTCAGGATAGCATCTAAAAGAGACGACAGGCACTCAACAAGGGCCCAGAGAGCAGCAGCACTGAAAAATTTGCTATTTTGCAACACTTGCTTGAAATGAATCACAGTTTAAGGACATAATATCTGGTCATCCTATTACACTGGAGGCAGCTGTTTCTTTTAAAGGTAAGTGTTTAAGCTAGAAACCTGTATTTGAAAACCTGAACCATAACATCCACAGACCTGGCTTATGCATATATTTCTTTTAAGGACCCGTTAAGTAGAACAGTTCCTCTCCCCTCTGAATTCACAGAAATAAATTCCAAAAGGGCCTGCTCTACATCAGCACAGATATTAAATACAGCTACTCTTTGGTCTTGATACTGACAATAAAAATAATTGGCAGGCTTATTGAGAAGATGAGGGACAGGTAAAGAGCACTATATTGTAAACACACAGAAACGGCCTTGATTTTGCCCACCTGATTTCTCCTCACCCACCAACATATGGCAGTGTACGTCACGTGGCCAAGGTTATCATGTTAGAGAGGGATTTTAGGAGTAATGACAAATTCCTCGAGCTCCAGGAAGTCGTGTTCAAAACCTTGGTTCTGCCTTTGCCCCAGAACATGTCAGAAGCTGCATTCATGATTTCTGTTAATTTATCTGGGTTTGTACAATAAGAAAAGTCACGGTAGTCAAATGATGCTAAACTTGAGCTATGGATGGTTTTTTACAAAAAATGAGGGAGAATACAGAACTGGTACAGAAGCTTTGCAATGTGGGAGAATGGCAGGAGAGAGAACAGGGAGCCATCCTCAAAGGTTCAGACTGGTGGAAGACTGCAGAATGCTTCTTAGGAGATGAAATGTCTGAGAACCTGTCTCCTCCTCAGAGGACCCTTTCTCACTCTACATTTAAAATGGAAACCTGTCCCATTTGTCTACGTGCAGACACAAAACCCCATCAAAAAACAACACCCATAAACTCTGCTCCTTCCAAAAGGGGAGCACTGACCACTCTGACAGAGAGGAAAGGTCTCAGTAACAAAAGCCACCAGCCAGAACTAAAGACTGGTCACTGCAGTATTTCAGAGCATTAGAGACAGCTGAGCACCATCAGCAACAGGTGTTTCAAACCTTTTCATCTTAGCTTTAGTAGTCTAAAAACTTCAATGGAAAGTCACTGCATTGTTCAGACAGTGAATATAAACTTGTAACACTGCCCTTGCAGACAGATCACGTGGCTATGCATCACCAAGACAGCTTGAAGAGAGAAAGTTTAGCAGTCACAAACAGGAGATAGGCAGTGTCAGGGAAGAATGTACTGCTTTATCTCATCTGTCAGAGGCACACATTTAGAAATAAACTGCCTTTTCCACTAGCTATTTCCCTTTTGAAAACTGTTCTAAGCTGTGAATATTCCTAGCCATGACCTTATTCTCAGGAGACAACAAGGTTCTAGGAAAAAGCATGAAAGATTTCTGTAGATCTGATGCACTGCAGGATGAAAGCAAAGCCTGACTCCAAAGAGCATTCACTGAGTGCAAACCTACACTAGCATAACAAATTTTCCTTAGCTGGGACAGAAGGAAGAGTGGCAAGGTGCAAGAGCTCCTTAGCCAACGGGGATGTGGAGGCGATACAATCCTGAATAATTCAGGAGTGAAGAATACCATTAAATCTGAATATTCAGGATTCTCAGCCACACAAACCCTACACATGGAGGTTTTCCAATGGGAAGAGTGAGAGGAGACACTCGAGAACCTTTAGTCCTCTCAAAAAAATACACAGCTCTTATGAAGGACATAAAGTATTTTCATAAAGCCTTCTCAGAAGCAGTGTTTGCCATCCTTCCCTACCCCTAAAGTTGTACAAAGTAAATATTTATATTGACTCCTATAACTTAAACATTTCAATTAAACACAGATTTCCAACTTCCAAATAATTAAGATTCAACACTTTACTACTGGCCATTAATGGCCCTATGCAACTTCTACATGATTGTCAGCACTCAAAATTCTTAAGTACAGCAAACAAGTTTCCACAAAATAGATACCCTAAAAATAGAAAATTCATTTTTAGAACAGTAAGAACAATCCCCCAACTCCAGATTTTTAATTATTCCTACTAAACTAAAGAACAACCACAAATTGCTTTGGCAGAATATCGAGGTTGTAGAATGTGGCATGACAAAATGTCATTCCACTTTCAATTAGCACAGCTTGTTTTAAGCACAGGGATATTTTTTTCCAATAAATCATACTCACTTGTAGCAGAACCAAGAAGATTTTTTGAAGATTTTTCTTCCCCTGTGTTATAATCCAATAGATAATCTATGTATAAAGAAGAACAACTTGTAACTATTAAAATTTAATCTGTCATGGGCAAAGAATATAAACCTCAAGATTTAACATGTCATTCAATGATGTCGACAGTGTGGAAACAGAACTAGAGAAAGCTTGAGGTCAGCTATTACAAACTGAATTGGAATTGTTTTGTGTGAGCTGCTTTATTTTAGTAAACCTTTCCTATTGAAATTGTCTAGTCTGCCAAGTGAAACAGAGACTTATTACTGTCATTTTAAAACAACCCTCTACACAGCTACATTGAAACACGTCGTTTAAAACTTCAAAAGTTTGTTGGAAAAGCCCAGGAATGCTGAAACACTGTCCACAAGTAAAACTAACAGTCAAATCTTTCCTCATGTGCAGGAAGTGATGAGACACTAAGACCTGCACAAGGCTAAAAATGCACAAAATATTTGCTTACCATAGTCTTCATCAAACAGTTCCTGTCGTTCAGACTGATACTGAGAATCAGCTATTTCTTCATACTCCTCAACCATGCTAGTACCAAATACTCTATGATCAAAGTTTCAAAATAGAAACCCAGTATTAGGAATGATGTGACATAATTGATAAGCAGTATTACCTTTGTGTAACAAGTAAATGAGATGCAGAAGTTGCAGTCAGTTAAGCAAGATCAAGCAGCAGGGATGTTTATTTTCTCTAAGCTGTATCTACAAAGAACTGAAACAAGACCCTGATTCTCATTCTGATTCCAGAGAGTCTTTTCTTCCTTTTATACTCAGACCTAGACTTCCTTGTCTTTGGCATTCCATGAGCTCTTACACCTGCTCTTCAGTTTCACTCTGACTTGCTTTAGGAATATCTGTTCAGAACTACCTCACTTTGCATATCACATTCTCTTGGGACCTCTTCAGCCAAAATTGATCAAATCAATCCAATTTCAAGCAGTCTTGTGGACTAAAAATATGGTTTGACTTCTAACACTAGAGGTTAAAAACGTGTTCAAAACCTGCTTTTTAGGAGCAGCACAGAGGTTGATGGTTCTCTGAATTACAAATTCACAGGTGTTTTTACTCAGCTATTGCAAACATTACTGACTGCATGCACCTGTGGTGCCAAACAACACAGCAGCTTCCAAAAAACACTCCTGCTCTTTTTAGTTCACCACTTGTTCCCTGTTTAGCTTGGTCAGCCTTGAAATGCTCCTGTCTTGCTCTAAAGCTGCTCAAGGCTCCTGTTTCCTCCTCTCCTCCCCCTGCAGATACAAACTATTCCTTACATGCTGGAGAAGCAAATAAAGATTCAAAGTTTCTTTAAACAGATGTGAAAGACTCTACGCAGCAGGCAGGTCAGGCAACTGCTTCAATCCACAATACTTACAAGTAACTGCAGTTGAAAAATGGAATTGCTGCCCAACTATCCCAAAAACAGACTAACAAAGAGGTGGAAAGACTTAGCAAAACACAAAGTATTACCTTATAAGACTTAAAGGACAAAAATGTTCTGATCCAAAGTGTGATATCAACTCCACCTAAAGAATAAAAGGCACTTAAAATAAAACTCCAAAGACCTTCAGAGCCAGAATTTCACTTGACATAAACATTCAATCTTGAAATTGCAAGTTTGGTTTACTCCAGGGAGTTGCAGATTGCCCACAGCAGCAAAGCCCACAGATTTATTCTTGCCATGCATTAAAGAGCTGAGCCACAGCAGAGAACACCCCCAGCCCCATGCATCCATCACTCCAAAAGAAGAGGTTGCTAACCTTTATGTACTTGATGAACATCTGAAGCGAGAGAGAGGAAAGGAGAGAAAAACAAAAAAAGTAGATGTCAGTACAAAGGCTGAACACATGCCACAGGCAACTACAGAGTCCTGCTGGGTTTAATTCAGTACTAAAAATGTCTAAGATGACAAGCTGGGAAGGATTAAGTTGTAGTGTAACTTCATCTGCATTGGGTAGCAAGATTTCGTTTAGCCCTTGTACCTTGCAGACTGAAGGTAACATGCAACAAGTGTTTTATTAAGCAATTGAAGTTATTCAATTTTTCAGGGCAGCATGACTGCAGATAGAATAATGAAGTGTGTTAAATGTACTAAGTGTGTTTTTCCCCTTTAAGGACACAGACTACAGAAAGTGACTCCAAAGGAATAACAAACCCAGGTAGCATGCACTCTGTATGTACTGCTGCTGCTTCAACTCAGTATAAAATACTTCCATTTACAGAAGCACAACTGCAAGAAACACAGCAGCTGATGACAGACTTAGGAGCTTCAGAGAGCTGTGTATTTCTAGGGCAACCTTGATTACACACTGGTATTTATTTAATCTGAATTCATTAGCAAGCATCTATTTAACCACTATGTAGATACTATCACTGAAGGACTGGAATAATCTGCAAGTGAGACCAAGACAAATAATCCCACAAAAGCACGCTCTCAAAAAATCCCATTGTTCTTGAAACAAATTCAGTAAGCCACTTTAAAAAATGTAATTTTAAAAAACATTTTAGACTCATTCTGTAGACCAGAAATACTTACAACTTGCATACTTTTTGCACTATGAAGTGCAAACACTAAGAGAACAAACCTCTGGAAATTTTACCATGCTGCATTATCCAAGGCTGAGCACTGTATCCACCAAGGGATTCAGTGCTGCAGCATCTCCAGGAATTCTGCAACTTGAGTGACAATGGCAGCTACCTTAAGGCATTAATTCAGCCAGAAAACAGAATTAAAAATAAATGAAATCTCTATTCTGTGACTCATGCAGAATTTCTGGGTAAATAAGTTAGACAATTATCATCCACAGCTACTTCTTCATAGCAGCACAAAGCATAATTAAGGAGCACAAACTAATTTTTTTTCTGCAATACCATAATTGCAAGATAATACATCATCGAAGAGGACCTAAAAGGTCTGTATTTGACTTGAATTTAAACCTTCACTACAGCCCAATATTTTCACAAAAGCTTTTATCCAAGTTCAAGCACCACATTAATTATTTATGGACCTTTATTCCCTTTGAGTCTCCTGAGTAAAGACAGCTTAATGCAAACTATTTTGAAGGTGGAGGTATCACAGCAATGCTCCAGCAGCAGGGAGCATAAATAATGTGTCTGAGTCAGAGTTAGATTGAGTAACTGCAAAACTGCACTTTGAGTCTAGTAATGAGAACCAAGATGCAACCACTTACACTCTGAGATTCACTGAAGTGTACAGCACAACATGGTACAAGAATTTCAAGAAATGGCATATTCTGATCTGTGCTCCACAGACTGAGCGTGCAGTGCATGTATATATACATATATGCTAAATAGATAGATGTATGTATATATATGTAAAGCAGGTACAGCCAAGAAACAAAATAGGTCAAGAGTCTTCTGATCTTACATTCCTGGGACAGTTGGTTAAGTCAAACAGAACAGAACTTCGTCTAGATTTTCCTTAATTCAGGTATCAGCTAAGTATGTACTTGGACACAAGGGGCTTCCCAAGATCCTCTCAATTACCAAAATGAGCAAGGTAATAAGGTCACAACTGTGACAAGGATTTAGTACCCAGACAACCCCAGCTGGGGCACTAATTAATCAAGGGCAATTAATGGTAAGGCAGGCTTTGATAACACATTTCTTGGGATGCTGTTACACAGAGGAAACCCAGCAACCCCTTCCTTCCCTGAGGAGCATGGATGCTTTTGCAGTATTGAGTTACCTTAACATATTTTGCATACATCTGTTCATCCAGAGGAAAGCTCTGCACATTCCTCTCATCTCTGGCATGGAAAGTACCCAATTTAATCCATTTGTTCGTTGGATACCTGGAAAGGAAACAGTGGAGACAGGCAATGAAATGCAGGAACTCCCTGCTAACAGACATTTACTTACATTTCTCCTAGTGCCTTTACAGAGCAGAAATCCATTTTGTTCTTTCCAGCTGCAAGGTAGCAGCAATGTTCCCAACCCAAAACCTCAGCAGGACCTTCACACCATGACAGCAGCATGCAAGGCCTTGAAGCACAAAACCCCAGACTTCTCCAATCACTGAAATTCTCCAGCCTACAATGAACAGTGAAGAACACAAGCCCTGGCAGCTTTACAGTATTACTGTAAGCAGAAAACTGAGCAAAGCAGAGGTAGGACTGCATGACACAACAAGTGTCCAAAGGTTCTAAGGTTCTAACCCTACCTGCTTTAGGCATCCAAGGAGAAAAGGAGTTTTTCTGCTGCCCCTGGCATGTCTGCTCACTCAAAGATCAGAATTATCTGCTCACTCCAGAAAGCAGAGGGGGCACAGCAGTGCCTAAAGCACCATGAAGCCACCCTCTAAGCAGCCAGCTGGCCAACCTGCAGCACTCTCACCCCCTTCCAGTTTCTCAATGGCGTACTACTCTTGCCCTCTTTTTGCAGAATTTGTGGGGTTTTGGACAGAGTTCAGCACTGAAGGCAGCTCTAACCATGTGAAAATGGGAATGTCAAGGGAGGGGAGAGCCAACTACCTCAGTAGCATTTTATCAAAGAACTTTATAATGTGACATGCACTAACTACCCAGCTACTGTATAAATTCTGCTACTCAACAAATTTTCTTTTAACTTAAAAAAACCCCAAAAAACTGCTAGCAACAATATACACAAAGCAAAACCATGCGACTTCCCATTACATTCAACTTTGCATAATAAGCATATACAAATCATGCTTCATAAAGCCTCTAATGATTTCATTTTTTCATTCAGAAGGATGAGTTTAGGTAACATACCTGTCACTAATTGACACCAGAAAGTCTTTAGGAGTCGAAGAGAATAATTCGTGATTGGCAATGTCAAACTGCTTTACTTGCACTGGTTCACAGAGCTCAACAACAAACCTTAGAGATAAAAGTAAATATTTTTTTAAGGAAAGACTTTTCCTTCTGCAGTTACAATCCTCAGTCCTTCACCTCATTATCACATCCTTCACTGGATATAAGGAGGACACTACAAAAATGCTGTACCACAACAATCACTGGTGGTGTTCCTCTGAACATCTGCTTTATTAACTTTAGGTAGCAGCTGCAGCTACAAGAGCTTCATCCATCTTGTACTCAAAGGCACAGAACTCAAGACTAAGGACAGCAAATATAATTTTAACCACACCTGAAGTACCAATTAATGCATGGTAAATTCTGTCCTACAATTATGTGACAGTCTGGGAAAGAAACCAAGAGTCTTTATTTGAATGCTCAAGTGCTCTATCTGCCATAAGATAATTATGCAAAACTTACATGTATTAAGATAAATAAAAATATCACCTTGACATTACTTCTCAATACCAGAGCTAGATTGCTATGGAAGACATAATAAACCATCTTGTGCTAATTCTGTCAGAGCTCCTCACACACCCATTCCAAGGGGCAACACACCAAGGCCAAGTCAGGCCCACAGCAATGGAAAACTAATCACTTAGGAACCTACCAGATTTTTGTACTGCAAGGATTGAGCATATAAAGGTCCATGTTTTCCATCAAAATAGCTGAAGTGCTCTGTAGAAAGAAAAAAAAAAAAATTAGTATTTTAAATTGCATGGTAGATCCCAACAGCACTAAGGGTTTTCCCCCTCTTTCCAACAGTAAGTTTGAAATTAGGTTTGTAGACTGGTATCATGTTTCACAACACTCTGAGCAAGACAATTATCCAGGACACAGTGTGCCATACTTTGGAGCAATCAAAGATTATTTACTGTGGTGAGCTCTTTAAAAAAAACTCTCTTCAGTTGTTCAGTTCCTGTAGGAAGTAGACTCTGCTCCCATTTTCTGAATTCACTTAAAAAGACATCAAGTTCTATAGCAATCCCTCTTAAAAAAAGCACTGATCACTGTTTAGGGTCCTATTTTCACAAATCAAAATCCCAATAAATGCAAACACAGACTAACATTTTCACAAACCAGTGTTCAGTTTCAAGTGTAGTTTGTGGTACTTGTTGCATAACAGTACACTAAAATAATGCACACTAATAATTAATAAATGCTTACCTTTGCCTCTGGATTTGCTGCCAAAATTTTGGCACCACACTCCACAGAAGCATAGTTATTCCTGTTTTTCTGGACCTTCTTAGTGGAATGCTGCCCACCAACAGCAGAAGGGTGCATTGACTGACCTGGGAACAAGAAAATATTGCTACTATAACAAACTACACAAACGAGCAGTATTTGCACGGTCAGGGAACTTCTGCTCGCTGCTTTCATATAATGAAGGCTATTAATTACATAGTTCTAGCAGAAAAATGAAGTTCCAGGCTGCATTCCAAACTGAGACAGTCTCACTATTCAGTTCCACTATGAGATGACAGTGGTCTGCATTTAGTCCAAACTAATGAATCCTGAACTTACTCTTTTCTTTCTCCACTTCCATGACTTTCTTCTTCCATTCATCAAATGTTGGAATGTCTCCAGGGTCCTTTGGAGTTATTACTGATGTAGGGTCAATTTCTCCTGTCTTCTTAAAGTCTTTCTGCAAAAGGAAGAGCCACTGATTGTGAATATTTTTCAGGCCCAACAATGAAAACAAAGATGAACTTCAAAAAACAAAGCGTGCTCTGATCATGTCAAGGGCAGACACATCATTGCACCCGTGTTAACAACTTAGAGCCAATGTAAGCAAGATTATAAGCCAGAAAAAACATGTGATTATTTTCTCTCAGAATTACAGACTATTTCACTGAATTACTGCAAATTTTGTGGCTAAGCTAACAGATTTTAAATAAAATATAAGCCTTCTTCTCCAACACCTGCATTTTCTTCCCAATTTTTGCTTTTCCTCTTCCTATAAAGAAGAAAGGTTTCCCTCTAGCAAAAATCTTAAACCTCAATGCTTGTCATGACAGAACGCAGAGGTTCCCTGCAATTTCTGAACATCTCAAAACCAGCAGGATGATTAAACATTAAAGGAGCCATTTTTAAGTATCTCAGAAATAAAGTTGTGGACTTGCCTGACAAAGCAAAAACCCTGTCAACCAAACCTGCTCCATTTCAAGTCTTCACTTCTCCTTTGTACAAACATTTCCAGCACACCACCAGGTGAATGAACATTTTTTGGCAGACATTTCAAGTGCAGAGGGTTTGTAGGTAATATTTTAAAGGTAGTTGCCAAGTGACAGTTTAAATATTATCCTAAACCAGCAAAAAATGGTATTGCTGTAGCTTTGGTCATTCTGATTTTGAAGAGAGCCTTATTAAAAAAAAAAAACAAACCAGAAGCTTTAGGGAGTCCTCACAATCAGAGCATGAAAAAAAGTCATAGTTCAGCACAGAAGGCTGGCCAGCTACATATCCCACTGTAACAAGGACCAAGTGGTACTTCTGGGACAGAACAAAACCACACGACGTATTTTACCAGAGGTAATAACCAAACAGAGAGGGTCACCCCTGTGTGCACTGCGGGGACACCAGCACTGCTTACCTCCCTTTTTAAGTTCTCTGAAGCATTAAGAGCAGATTTTTGCTCATCTGCCCCCTTTTCAGCTGCTGAAACTTTGGACTCAAACTCAGATTTTGTCTTCTTTCCCTTGCCATGGGAAGATGATATGTTCTCTATATGCTGGCCTGCAAGGCTGAAAGTTTAAAGAGTGTTAGGATCTGTAACATGGTCAGCCATGTGCAATATTACACAGACACAATATGGAGAGAAGCAAGCACATGCAAATGTTTGTTGCAAAGCCAGCACAGAACAGAACAACTCCCTTTAAAGGATTCAGAGTCACACACAACCTGCTTGGATACTCACCTCTCTGGTGGACTGACAAAAGAGGAAGGCTCACTCTGAGGGTCAGCCTCAAGTGTCCCACCAATATCACAGTCAGGTTCTGACTGCTCAGCTTCACTAGAGCTGACTACAGGGGTATCAGCACGGGAATTCTCTATTGCACTGAAGGGAAACAAACAACATGCTTTTTTAGCCTTCTGGTAACACAAGGAACCCTGACAATCAACCACAAAGATAAGTGAAAGTTTAAATGAAGCAACAGTCTCACAGAAATAATTAAGAGAAGAGGAATGAAGCATGCTGTATTTACGGAACTGCATTCTCAGCTGTACCAATAAAAGAACAGAATTTCCTTTTCCAGCCCGTTTGTCCCAGAAAGGAACTCAAAACTGGCTTCTCATCTCCCAGAACTCTCACCTAACATCTTACCAAACACTGCAATGGATAATTCTTCCCAGCATCACTACAAACTAATAACATCTTCACAGTTACCTGGCTGCCAGCAGTCTTCCCTTTCAACAAAGGAGACAAACTCAAGACTGAGTTCCCACACTAAAAGCTCCTCATGTTCCCAAGTCAAGAGGCAGCAGTCAGAGCACAACTTGGCTAAAACCAGAGAATAAGGGGGAGAAAAGTAGCCAGCCAGATTTCCTTTCTACTGATTTATTTCTTCTTTTTCGCTGGTGTAATAAAAATCAGGTAACCCAGCAGACCACCCACACCACTCATCTGCCCACTGCTTCCTCTCCTGTCTCCCAGAAAGACTGAGCACACCTCATCAGACAAATCCTGAGGCACAAACCAAACAGAAAGGCTCCCTCTGCTCTTCAGGAATGATGGACTGGGTGGGGAGAAGGAGATGGACAAAGAGCAGCTCTCAGGTGATGACTTCTGACTGTCCTCTCCTCTCCAGCACAGACCGTCACGCTGACCCAGGCTACAGCCAGCTCGAAGGAAAAGCTTTACTCTGCCTTCTAAATTTCCACATAAGCTTTCCTTAATGGAAACAGCAAACTAGGTTAATCCAGTATCATGGCAGAGCTGCCAAAACACAAACAGCACTACAGCAACTTAAAAGGGGATCTTTTTGGTTCTCTGACTGCTACAATTATCAACAGAAGCAGCTGTGACCAACCCTGGGAGACAATTTTAGTACCTTTCACATGATAAATTTCCCATGGTATAAATCAAAAAACCTCACAGGTATCCCAAGAGTTTTGGCTGCATAGCAAAAGCTAACAAACTTCATGAATACAAGAATTTGTTCTATAAACAGGGAGTATTTACCCTAAATGCTCCCAAATGCCTCCATCTGCAATGCCCAGTGTTTGGCTCTGCATGCAACTCTTTACTGACTAAATAAGGCTGACCACCACACAAAACTGAACAGCTCCACATATTCTCCATTTCAGTGGGTAGCTGACAGTCTGAATAACTATCAACTGAATAAAATATGGGACAAGAATAACTTAAAAACTCCTTGCTCTCAGGGTGTACTTAACTGGTCTCAAGTAACTAATTCTGGCAGAAGGTGAGTCTAAAAGCTGTAATTCTCCCTCTCCTTTGGGTACCTTGATTTGCCTTAATTTTTAAAATGCATTATTAAGCTCACTTTACACAGCAAGTTCCTTACTTCCAGACAGAAAGAGCTCAGATTATTTTTCAGTAGTTTTCAGTATTTTCTCCTCAGATTAGGTAAAAAAGTTACACTCAGTGCTGTTCTAAAAAAGGATTCACTACAAAGTAAAACTTGTTTGGGATAAAATTCCTTTCAAAATATTTTGACTAAGAGGTTCTGCTGAAATATTAGACCAGTAACACCTGAGAGAGCTGGACTTTGTAACACTGCCAGGAATCAGCATCTAAACCAGCAAAAAATGGTAAAAAATGTCTGAAGATAACAAATGGAACTGTCTTTTTAAAGGTCTTGTTTAAGCATGGAGCTGGACCACAGCTGGTTTGGGTATTAATCTGCTCAGTAAGAGACCACCTATGACTCCTGAGAGCTGAAGTGCAGTTTGAAATAATGTATAATAATATAATGAATAAACATGCTGCTCTGCTTCCCCAGGTCTGCCCTTTCTCCCTGTAAATGGCACTGGGGTCACCCCAGCACTGCCCGGCAGGAACTCATCCATCAGGTGCTCCAAACCAAGTGTCTATTTTCATTCCTTTCACAGCTCAAGTCTCCCGAGTTCACCACTCCAGTATTCCCCAGCTCTGACAGCCAGACAATTTCCAACAATTACCAGACACCGAGCTGAACGTTTCAAAGAAAATAACATCCTGTCTCCTTCTAGAACCTGACAACAGTAGAGCTTACAACACAGTACACAAATAAATCAGAGGAGTAGTCAAAAAAAGCTATAAAAAGAACAGGCTGAAGCTACATTCCAGTTTTGCCTTATAAAGACTGCAAATTTTGGAAGGCTTCCAATTAAAGACACTGAAGTACCAAAATCTCTTTAAGTGCCTGGCAGACTAGGCAAGATCAGTCAGCAAACAAAATTTCCCTAACTTTTCTATGGTAAAGAAACAAAATTTGGTAAAGCAGAAAAACTGAACTCTTAAAAAACCCAAAACGCCAAAGAGAACTCAACCTCATTTTCAATGTGTTCAATTTTTATCTAACAAAATACTTCATCTTTATCAGCAGTCAGAACAAGATTACTTCCCTTAGCACACATTAAAAAGCCCAACAGGACTTTGCGAAAACCTTAGAAGCTGCACATGTGAATTTCTACACTCAGATCACATTTGACAGCACAACACCCCACAAGGAAAGGGTAACAAAGTACAGGGAGTCCAGAAAGCTGCCTGTAGCAGAGGCAGCTCTGCAGTACACTACTAAGCACTAGAACTAAACTGCAAATATGGCAATTTGTTATTTTGTCAAAAGTCTCTTATTATCAGAACTTGAGACTCTCTGTTTCTAAGTGCCAAGATAAAACTCTGCAGAGTTCTACCTTAACTGAAAGCAGAGGCCAATGCTGAAGCAGCCTCAAGGCTTGTTGACTCAGATGTGAAAGCACATTTGTGAAGGGCAGAAATCCTAATGGCCAAGCCCTGAGGGCTTTTATAGTACAGATTATCTAAACCCACTGGCTTTTTCTCAAAGCAGCAGCTTAGAAACTGATTATGGCAATAGTATTGCACCTCATGCAATACCCAGCTGTTTATGCACACACTGAGGGAATGGTGGCACACTCCAGGAGCACTGACACCATAAACCAGCACAACAGCTGGCAGGAGCAATCCCATCTTAGCCCTACTCAACATTTGAACACAGGAGGAGAAGAGATATCTCTCAAAGACCAAAACAGCAAAATTGCAAGAGCTTACTCGGGCTGTGAGACTGGAGGTATCTCTGAGGTAGGTGAACTGGAAGTGTTTTCAGTGCTTGGGACTGTGCTGGAGGAAGCTTCATTTACATCTACTGAAGGTGGACTCACAACTTCAGGCTGGCTTGGTTCATTTATTTCTGTTGTCTGTAAAAACATTCCAGGTGAAAACACATTTTTCAACACCTGAGTAAGAAAAGAATTCACACAGTAACAATAGTTCTGACAGTTCAGATTTCTGTCAGAAATTCATTTTGTTTCTTCCCAGACCTAGGTGGCATTCTGTGCTACTCTGGGATAGCTGCAATACTCTCCTGTAGTCTGCAATAATCATGTAAAAATATCAACTGGAGCAGGCCTGTGCAACAGCTTCCCCAGTGATGCACTCCTCTAGAGACTGCCATGAAAAAAGCAGCTTGAATACTGCAGCTACCAAAAGCAACAGTTCTATTTGCATGCTCCATTACCAAATTTACTCTTTTCATCCTGAACTAAGCTTTAGAGAAGGCTTTTAATTTCATCACTCCAGTGGAGGTCCAAAATTATTTATAGTAGATTCCATGCTGTAAATGAACAGAGATAAATCACATTTCACTACTGAGTGTTTAGTAGTCTTGAGTCCTATTTATTCTAGGTCTCCAGGTTTCATAATCACACTCAAAACAAGGCTTTGTAAATCTGAAATAGCATAAAACCTCTGAAACAGGTCAGATTAACTCCTGAAGCAAAAGGAAATATTGTTGTACAAAAGTCTCTTGTCAATAGCTACATTACTCCAAGACACCTCACTAAACATGAAGGGGTCAGGAAGGTTTAACAGATTTAAACCCCCAAACCGTTAAATAAATATTCTTAAGTATGTCCTATGTACGATGTCTTGTAATCTACAAACCAAATATAAGCAATCAAATAAATAATCTTTTAACGGTGGGTTTGCAACACTTAACACCAAGCAGTGCCTTAACAGTATCAATGGCAAAGAGCTGAAATACAACCCTTTTCCCATTTTAACAAAGGAAATTAAAGGGATAGAAGCCATGAAGGATCAAAGCTAAAATAGACTGCTATAATCACAAGTCTGATCTGCATAAAAGACCTCAGAGAAAAGACATTTATGTTTTATTTATAAACAGACATCCATACCTACAACATCCAATTTTAATTTATCCTGGAAAGTTTTTAGTAATTACCTACAAATACTAAATTACTCATTATTTATGCACATGGGAAATGCAAGGTCTTTTAGCTCACACATTCTCTCTGTTACTGGAAACACAAGTCTGACAGCAACCCCGTGGACAAGTGAAATGTGAGAGATGGTTACTATGAACTTTAGATAACCAAAATGAAAGACTGAAACCCAAGAAGCATTTGCAGACTGTATGAAGACAGTGAATGAAAGAAAAGCCTTGCCTGGTCAGACTTTGTCAGGTCATTGAGCAGCTCTTCCATGGAGTAACTCCGGGTGCTGGAGTCTGCCTGCTCGGGCTCCGGGCCGGGAGCAGCCTCTTCCCCCTGGGCCAGAAGGGAAAACAGCAGTCAGGCTACAGCCCAGCAGCTGCTCTGGGACACACTGCCCAGCAGCACTTCTTCCACCAGCCAAACAGCAAGAAACTACGCCACAACAATCTCCAGAGCCATTGCTCGCCTGTGTTGAAAACCTCATCTGCACAGACCACAGCAAGTTCAAACGATTCAGTTACATCTTCCCTGAAAAGATCATTTTAGTGTTGTCTGAAATAATTCTGTTTGTTTGCTAAGGAAAGTTCCTCATTCTGCAGTGACCTCCCATGTTGACAAACCCTTCCCTATCTCCCTGCTGCCCAAAAGAGGAGAAAAAGAAAACTAAGCTGACTTGCATCAGACAACCATTAGAAAATAACACGTGGCACATTTCAGTTGTGGCACTCATATCAGCAGAACTACAGTAATTACACAAATCTGCCAGAACCTTTGAAAGCAATCTTCCCTTCTACAACTAAAAACTCACAAAAAAAAGGTATTGAGGAGGAAAAATTTTTTAAACCCACCAGACTAAAACCAGCAGGAATTTACACTTGTCCTTCAAACTATTTTAAATTGTGACTACAAAATAGGCAGTACTTTAAAATACAGCAAGAAATGTGGTGGCAATTTGCCCCGTTTGTTTTCTAGGGCTATCTACAACCCTGTGGCCAAATGATGCAAGTGCCAGTGTTCAGACCCAAAATGGCTGCTGTGCTGTACACCACTACTTGATATTAATTTGAGAGAATTACAGCATCCACTGAAGAGCAGGAGCTGCAAATCTGAACTGACAAACCTTGGAGACAACTAAGCAACTTTTTCCCCCAAATAATATTAGCTCTCATCTCAGTCCCTAGCATGAAATAGCATCAATGGCTGGAAGAGACAACTGATCTAAGGCAAACTGATCAAGGGCTGCAGAACTGCTCCTCTGGAGCAGCACAGCTCCAGCACTCTAATTAGGAGTAACAGACACTTGCTTAAGATTTTTCATCCACCCAGGAGATTTTCCTTAATGAGTGAAAACAACAGCCTAACATTACTTTCACATCTTTTGGGTTCAAGTTCAGAAATCTGCTTAACAATGCAGCCACATTAACAGAATGAAAGGAAGAATGATTCAGAGTAGGAAATCATCCACCAGTGGCTTCCCAGTCTCAAAGCTTACTTAAACTTTCCAGTATTATTGCATCAGACATTAAATTCAAGCAGAACTTTTTTTAGGCAGCCAGAAGAATAGGACCGAGTGCTCTCTGGCTGCACAAGCTGGAAAAAATAGAGCTACCCTAGTTGGTGAAATGCTTAAGAAACCCACAATATTGAAGGGGATTTTTTATGGTCAGGCAGCTCTCCACTTGAGTAAGCTAGAATGCTCAAAACACATTTTCCAAGTTTACTGTGGCATATAAAAGCTGTTTTGGAATGAGGACTGTGATTAACACTACTAGAGATTGCTGGAGGAAAGAGGAAAACCAACATATGAATATGTTTAGAACAGGGCTGATTCTGTACCTGGGTAAATAAACAAATAAATGAAGTTATCATGACTTTCTGACTCAACAGCTTGGGAATTCACTATGCTATGCAAGATGCAGAAACTTGTCATGAGTTAATCAGGGTGGGACAATTACACTTAATTAACCTACAGTGCTGAGTAAAGTAAAAATGAAAGGGACCACAGCTTATTTATTGTATTTTTCAGAAACACATTTTCGCCTTCTTCATTTTTATTGAACAGAAGGTGATAAAGTGATAAATACTGACTTTAATTAATTAATCTTAAATCTTCTCTTTTGGATAACAATCATCTGTACACTGTTTTTAATATAACACAGATGGAACTGGCATAATGTGGCCTAGACTTACCCAGCTCATCACCTCCTGTTCCAGACACTTTGCCTGATGCCCACTTCTAACATCTGGCCCCCAAATTAATAATAAAAAAAAGCCACCAGTAGCTTTACTATTTATTCCTTCTCTTGCCCCACGAATATCCACCACGAATGAAGTAAAGGAATATAAAAACTTGGGAAGATATCACAGCTCAAAGAACTGAGTACATTAAACATTCAGGCCAAGCAGACCCTATGAAGAATCTTATTTTACAATTTCACATTTAGTCAGACTGAGGAAGTGAAGTGATGGATGCAGCATACCTTTTCCTGGACATTTTCATCCTCACTGGCCAGGGCACAAGCGTCACCTGAAGCGTATTGCACTGCCAACGAGAGACTGTCTTTACAAAAGACATTCCAAACAGGAAGCCTATTAAAAAAAAAAAAAAAAAAAAAAAAAGGCAAAAAAGTTTTATTTAAAATGAAATTTTAGAATTCCCTCAGTATTGTCTCTCTCAATCTTTTTCAGCTGCTCCCATGAGGCATCTAGAAAAGACATGTACAGTTCATGGATACTCATTCATTAAATGCAATTGAGGATTCACTAGAGGAAGTTAGCAAGAGAGAACACCACAAATTTACGAGTCCAAAAGAAAAAAGTATCACCAAACCCGATCCTGGAGTGTCACCACATCACAAAGTGAAAGCTGACACAAATTAGCTACGTTACTGCAAGTTAGAAACTATTTGAATCAACATCCCTTGTTTCAAAGCAACGGGTTATTTTTAGCAATCATTACTACTAAGCAAAAACTTAAGCCACAGACTAAAAAATAAAATCTCCTTAAGCCCCTGTAAAGAGCCTACCTGAGAAGTTTTTGTATAGTCAACATCACCAAGTACATTTAAGAAAATTAGAGAAAATAAGTACATTAAAAATGCCCAATGCAAAACCTCCCACAAGATTTGTTTTGTACTTTTTATCAACAGCTTTAGGTGTCAGTAGAAATTGATTTATTCCTGCAGAAAAGCAGCCATTGCCTCTACAAACACTTGTACTAGAAAAGCATCTTTCCTTTCTTATCATTCGTGGTCCCTTCCCATCCTGGGGAGCATCTGCACAGGGAACCATCAGGCTTGGAGGGCCCAAGGTTTTCATGCTGATTTCAACCACAAAGCAAACTGAGCTTTCAGGGAGTTTTCAACAATGCTGGAACACCAGTCACCCACCACTTTAAACACAAACATTTTCCATTCAGAAAATACTGTTTACGTAACCATCAGGTGATCAGAATGACCTCCTGGGAATACACACCTACATCATCCTGCATCCTGAAAAAAAGAGCCACCTCCTCCTCAGAGCAGACAGGTCCACAGCACAGAAAAACCTGGATGCAGCAACCTTCTTACAACAGTTTTGAGAGATAAAACAGCCTTAACACTAGTAATAACAGTAAGATTATTAGCAGGTCAATATTCACTCACACAACTGGGATCACTACTGCTTGCAATCTGAATTACCAGCCCTCTTCAAAACTTCAATATCAACTTTATTGGCAAATCTACGCAGTGTAGACTCCTCCACTAAGAGGGAACCCAAGAAACAACCAACAGAACACGGACAAGTACTAAAATTTTAAGTTTCATGCACATACATATATAAGGTGCTGCACACCTCTGTCTCAGCCCCAAAGCACCTCAGTAATAATTCCTCTTCTCTCTGAGGTAGCACCTCTCCTCTGTACTATATGAAAGCCTTCAAGCCAGGCACAAGCAGCTGCAGTTACTGGAGAATAAAGAACTGAATGGAAGGTATTAAAATAGTATTAATCACACATTGTAGCAGGTACAAAGTCTCATCTCTCAGCTGAGAATTAGGCATAAGCTTCTCACACATCTTAAATTCCCATCCCATCATGTAGTTACATGTTTGTATTGAGTTTTCCACCAAACCTCTGTCCCACCCTAGGCACAAGATGCTCATTTCAAGGCATGAATGAAATGGTACCAGACTTCTGCGACCCTACTACCCAGCTCTCCCTTGAAAAAATTAGTCATGCAAATACTTGGAGTCATTTATATTTCTGAAAAGGGGGTTCAATCACTTCCTGGTGAAATTCCCATGCTCTCGACTTCAGTACCTCTGGTCTCTCCTCAGAGATGTAAAGACTCCCTGGTGCTTCATAAAAATACACCAGAAACATCAGATATTACAGAGCATCATCCCACCCCTTCCCACATTACTCAGGCACACACATTTGTTTCCTATTTTGTTTCTACTCTGGGGGGCACCCCGGGTGAGCTGCACAGAACAGCAGTAGCTCCTTGGGTGCAGAGAAGGACATTTCAAAGGCTGTGAATCAGCATTTTAAAACACAAGGTTGAGCCTCACAAGTGCATGAATAACTGCTTTAGCACAAAAAGGCATATATTTCTTGCCTTAATCTATTGAGATGTTTCATGCAAGAAATCAGGCTTTATCAGGTCACAAACACAGCTTTTAGAAGAATGCAGTCTGGCAGCTCAGATTTAAGCTACTCTGACATGATCTGCATCCCATGTCTTATTTACTTATTTTCCAAAATTCTTCTTGGTCTACTCCCCAACTCCAACATGATGCTTCAAGTCTCCCAAAAGCCCTCCAAGCTAGGGAGGGGACTGAGAGCTCATTGTGTGTGTGTGCATGCCCACAGGAGAAGGGGATCCCTCCTGCAGCAGGGCCTGCAGCTCGCAGGATGTGGCACTCAACTGCAAACGCTGACAGAGCACTCAGGACACAAACCCACGGCATCCCACCCAAGTTAATCACCTTATCGAGACCACCAGTAGTTTTTTTTCCTTCTGACTTTTAACATCTTGCATGTTAATTCAACAGGCTTCTTTAGCAGAAAAGACAGAGCCCATAATAAAAATAAATTGTCAAATGGCACAGCACCTCTGTTAACCATTTAAAAAACCAAACTACAAAGATGAGAATCCAAGCGTTAATTTACAGAGAGCAAAATTCCCCTTGAGTTTAACTGAGTTGCAGTGTGCACCCAGGGATGCACAGCAGTTTCTGCACATGCACCTCTACCTCCCCCTTTCTTGTGAGCCAGGAGTGGGATTTCAGTGCTGACTCAGAACTGAGCAGCCCTAATGCCCATATGAGATCAGCCACTAGAGACACTGGCTCAGGTATGAGGTAGATCTTCAAATGAAGAGATCGTTCCAAACACGGAACCCACAGTTGGTGACTTATGTGGATACAGAAGTTCTCAATAGTTCCATTTTTGTAAGCATGACTCAAAACACCACCTGCTATTAAATCTCATCAAGAACAAAGAACTTAAGTGTGACTCTTTGTCCTATCATTAATGTAGTTTAAAAGCAATTTTCTCTAATACACCACGAACTTTCCAGCTTAATGTGCACAAACCCAACAGCAAAGGCTGCAAGCTCAGACAAAGCAGCAGGGGTGGGGGGGAGAATCTTTACTTTTCTCAGGGCAGGCTCATACTGTGGTTGCCCAGTGAGGCAGAAATGCTGCTCACCCCTATCTGGATGGTTCACTACACTCATTGCTACACAAATTGGCCACGGTCTGCTGATGAATGTTCTGCTTTGGAAAAGGAACGCACTGAAATTCAAAAGTGCAGGTGGTTTTGAAATTGCAGTGTAGGTTTCATGTGAAAGCCCATCCACTCCTGAAATTCTTCAAGTAATTGTGAAGAAGGCTGCATGCAGAAAATATCAGAGATAGTGAAGCTATGGGTAACTGTTCTGACAGGCCTAAAAATCAAGTAGAAAACAAACAACTGGTAAGAAAAATTATTCATGCAACTTACAGCTAAATAAATATCCAAAATAAGAAGGTAAGAGGGGTTTTGCCACAATTTGATCAGAGAGAAACAGCTTAGGCTTTCCTTTCCAAGGACTTCATACAACACTGACATACAGCTTCAGTTCAAACACCTCTGTTCTCCAAATGATTAATTTCAAAAATTCTCCCAAAACCAGTCCTATTCCTGGACACTGGAGAGTGAAGCAGTTCAGAACAGTTTACATTTGACATCTGTAAGACAGAGGAATTTGAAGCAAAGAGAAAATGAAAGGAATTTATCACCAGTGTACCAGTTCTCCAAGCCTCCCTCCAGGGTAACCCTGACACATCTCAGAGGGTTGTGTTACCAACAGGTGTGGATGAAGATGTCACTGGCCCCACCATGTGACAATTCCCTACTCAAAATATTCCCAGATCACTGCAGACAGCCCTGTGCAAGAGGAGGGTTTTGGGCAGGGGCAGAGTCAGCAGAGCAGGAATGGGAGTGGGGAAGAGGCACCTGTTGGATGAAAATATCACCTCCTCCATTACACAGGAATTGACTTTAGATCAATGAGCTTAAAACACTAAAAGCTGTGAAAGGGCAAGGGAGGCAGCAAAACACCTTTAGCTGTGAATAAGTCCTACAGGTCTGGGACTGCTTTCACCAGCTAATCGACAGAGAAAAAAAATTCTGCAGGAATGAGGAGCTCAGCAGATCCACAACCAAACTCTCCAGTCAGCAGCAGCCACCAGCCACACAGGAAAAACAGCCAAGGCAGGGAACCCTTCCTCTCTCCCCAGCAACTTCAGCGAATCCATCTCTCCTTCCCAGCAGTTCAGCCAGGGGACCTGTGTTTAAAAGGGTCTGCAGAACCAAGTAAATGTCCCAGAAAATGAAGATCAGGACATTATTTCAACCAGTCACAGGTGGAAAGCCACTTGCAAGACACTGAACTGCTGCAGCACAATGCCCCCAGACACAATGCTCATTTCTAGGTGTGAAGTGGAACTATATCCTGATAAATGCAAATAAGAACCATTCATCTTCTTCAAAACAAAAAAACAAACAAGACAAAGCAAAAACCGCCATTCCTTTGGAAGCCATTTATTACCACAGAAGAGCAGCATGGGTTACTAAGGTAATTTTGAAAGTTATGATGGGTCTTTAAGGGAGAAAACAGCTGAAAATTAAAATTACAGATCTAGACTAAGTAAGGCACTGGTATCACCTCATTTCCTACCACTAACTTGATTTACATGCTTAATAAAAACAAACCCCCAAATTGGAGCTTTTTTGCAAATCCTTTACCAATCTGTGGTATTTTGCAAATAAGTTTTTAGTAGCTTGCCCACATTTTGCAAAGAATGTGCTCTCCAAACAGTGATTTCACTTACTCAGAGGAGCCAAACACAAAGATGCTTCTGACAATACTGAATTTCACAGCTGCATACAATGAGATTCCAACAGTTGGTTTAAAATAGGGCTCTCAGCTTTTTCAATACTATTAGCATGCAAAGCTTGCAAGAGGAGGCTCCAGGAGCACCAGATACTCTATCAGATGGAACTGATTTACTGCATCCCCCCTTCAGCCACACAGGAATCTGCAGCCTCTGCTCTGATCTGGAGATTGTGGAGATATTCCAGTAAGTCCTGAGGGGGGAAGAAAGAAAGCTCTGAGCCAAGGCATGCTCAGATAGCAAACCCAAGAAGACACAGAGAGAATACACTATTTCACTATTTGCTCATGACTGTCCACTGTTGTCTCAAGTTAAACAACAGAAACTAACTTCATTCCTTGCCTGCAGTGCTCCCAGGATTACTCCCATTCTCTCCTGGAAAAGGCTGCTGAGCCAACAGCACCTTCATAGCACTCTGTGACCCTAACAGAAAACAACCTAGGTGAAATGCAGCTTCCAATGTAACACTGAAACAAGCACAAACCTCAAACCAAAGGGCTATCCAGGTGCCCTATTTCAGGCACTTAAAGCAGGGCAGAAGTCACAAGTCCCAAAGGTGTCCCTCTGGAAGCCCCCAAAGGAACAGGCAGTTCCTGGTGTTTCTTGGAAACAGACTTCTGCAATACTGAAGGAAGATTGCAGCTTAGGAGAAGCTCCCTGCATTCTCCAGTTATTTTCTCTGATGCAAGAGTTGGGGGAAGAGCACTCATTCCAGAAAAAGAACACCAGTCACAAAGACTAGAGGAAAACGGAACAGCTGTGCACGGTGAGTAAACTTCAAGGCTTTTAGAGTCTGTAGAAAGGTCTGACTTGCACACTTTTCCAGACTTCCCTCATTGCTTAAATTCATAAACTTGTCCACGCAGGCACAGTGACAGCAGACTCAGAACCTGCACCAACCCCTCATGCTCAAAACCCACCCTCAGTGCAACATAGCTCAGCAGTGTGAGAGGAGGGGGACGTTACTGTAAGTTTACCAACGTGAATTTCAGCCTGGAGCACTGTAAAGCTACTATCACCTGACTCCCAGACACGTATAATGTATTTTTATTAGGCTTCTTATCTCTAAGGGATTTCAGCATTATCTTGATTGCCATTTCAAAACCCAGCCTAGCCAGGTTGTTGCCATTCCTTTGTGCACCTGAGCAAGTTTTTGAACTGTTGGAACCTTTTACAAAATCCAGTTTGTCATTCACATGAACATTTTCACTCACCCAAGCTTTGGGATGAGTGTCTGTTACACCAGCTCAGTACCTCCAGCAAGAATTACAAGAAAGTCTTTAGAGTTACAGTTCTAGGTTAACCTGTTCTTGGCTAAAACTTTTCATGCACACCCTCTCCAGGCAGAGGGCTGCAGCAACTCCAGAGTGAACTTTAAAAGACATTGCACATCCTCCCCTTGAAAGAGGCACAGAACTTCCCAAAAGCTGGATTAGTAATGAAAATCGCAGACAAGAAAAAAATACTCTGTGTAAGACTCACAGTAAGGACATCAAAGTGAAGAAGAACTAATAGCAGGTTAGAGAAAAGCATTTCAAAAAGAGTTCAAATTAAGTGCTCGAGGGAGGCACATTTCACTGCAACAGGCAAGGTCTTCTACACCAACACAGCGACCTCGTGATGGGGTAGAGGCCACCTCGGTACACCATTTGCATAACAAACAAACAAACTTGAAGTTTCTAGGACAAATCTTTTACAAGATACTGCATGAAAGCAGTTCACTGATTTCCAAATCATTTTAGAAGGTAAAATAGTCAATAATTGATTGAGCCGAGCACTTGTTTTGCATAAGACACCAGAGCCCCTGCTTGCATGTACCACCTTCAACTGGAGCAGGCTGTAAGCTGGGCAGATTCAATTTTCATTTTCAGGAGTCCAAGAGTTCCAGGGCAGCCTTTGTCCCAACCTCAGAGCAAAGCCACTTCCAAACAAGATACTCCATACCTAGGAACATACTTTCCAGTCTGAAATCAGATGCCTGGAACAACAGCTCTGATTGTATCAGTGCTCAAATAATTTCATTTCTTCCCACTATAAAACGCACACACACAGTGTGCATTTTAGTATCAGCCTTTTGAAGGAAGTACACAAGGTAAAATTCTGAGCCCCGCTACAGGTAAGTTACTCTTTAGTCCTATGCAGATCATGAGGGCACTGTGCTGAAAAGAGGATTTCAGTGGTAAAAAGCACATTAGTGAGGCACAGCAAACACAAACCTCTCCCTTCCCAGCTCCACCACTCACACCTTTCTGCTATCCACAAGTCCATAATGAGGCAAATAAACCTCCCAGCAGCAAAAGCTCCACTCCTGTGATCCCTAATGGGATCTGCACAGGTCCCACCTGTGCAGCAGCACACACTGGACTCGGTGGTGTTTATCACAGTGCCAGTCCAGCACTGGGTTTTTCTGAGGTTTCTGGGTTTCTCAGAGCCCCTCATGTGTTAAAGCTTTCAACAAGCACACCTTCAAAGCCAGGCAGGACTGAAAATGCAAAGCCAAACCGGAAATATCTTCTCTCATTAAAATCCACGTGAATTTACACATTAATAGGTGTGAATAAAAATCACTATCCCTTTCCACTGTACTTGGTAACCCAGGCTTCATTTCTGGCTGTGTCACCGACCCAATCTGACCTCTGTAATTTCCAGGGTACACTCTCATGGTGGATTTCAGTCAGAGCTCCTAGGCCAGGGGGTTGCCATCAAAACCAGCACATCTTGCTGCTAAATCACTCTGACACAAGGCATTTCCTGATGCAGGATACTCACAGAGTAATGACTGCAGGATCCTGAAGAGTACATGCACTGACCCCCATCCTCCTTTTACTCACAGCTGTAAAGCCAAGCAGCAGAGTTAATAAAAGCTAAGTAGGTCAGGATATGGCAATGAACTTGCTGGGACAGAAAGACAAATTACTGGATGCATGATTTCTTTATTAAACTCCCAATTAACACTTTGGAAGTGCAGCTGATGGCAGGCGAAAGCTGATGTCAGAGTAATTTATATAGGTTCCTCTTAAAACAGCTGTCACAGCTGGTCTCACTTCAGATACTCCTGGTATCCTACAAGCCTCTAAACCAACTGCACATCCTCAGCTCTGGATATCGGCAAACTACAGAGTGCTGCAAGTTTTAAACATATTTTTTATATCATGCCCCTCCACACAAAGGGATTAAGTGGAGCATTCAGATGATCTCTGAATTCAGGACAAAGGCAGCCGTTTGTCATGCTCCAAACTACACAGATGCCTATTATTTTTGGAGCACTACATTCCTGAGCCATACCCCCATCAGAAGGGTTTCCCTCAAGCCATCCAGCTCTTCTGAAACTTGGAACAAGCTGTGGCTGCTCCAGCTTCAGGACACCTCAAGTACTGATAAGTGACCCGAAGAGCATCACATCCCCTTTACTGGAAAGGCACTGGCTAACAAATGCCACTCAAGCTTCTGCATTTTTGTGATCTCCTAAAACAGAGTCACATCTTTAATGCACAGGATGACATCTTCCAGTTCAAGTGTCAAATCAATTGTTGTTCCCCTCACTTGATTTGTACTAATCAGTACTTCCTCACTGAACCAACTTTCTTAGGTGAGCTTGAAAATGCAGGATGAGAGATTTAAAAAATTCCTATTTTAAGCTTAGTTTCAAAGAAAGAAGCAACAGCTACTCAGAAAGAAAACAAAGCCCAGGCTTAAAAAAAAAAAAAAAAAAAGACCAGAAGTCCAAAAAGCCCCAGGTGTTCTTTCAGCAGTTGTTTTGTCTCAAGGGTTTTTCCCTGACTTTTGGGCTTCCATCTGATCATCTGCTGACCATCAGTTTCACCTGTAAGGAAAAACTTCTAGTAGCACAAAGTCAGTCGAAAATTATATCTCAAAACAATTAAATTTAAAAAGCCAACACTTATAACACGAATCCTTCCATTTGAAATTTGAAGTTTCTTAAATGCTGAAGGGAACAAAGGTGCTGATTTTCTCTGTAGTAAAAAGTTAAATAAATCACAACTTACTAACTTCTATAGTCCACCAGCAGTGCATGAACCAACAGACTTCAAGACTTTCTAATTACAACTCTGACATGACTACTGAAATTAAACCAGGTCCCAACACCATCCTGCAGACAGCATTTCACACTCTCTAATGTGAATTCCTATTTGGACATCAGACTAGGAAACTGGAGTTGCATCCCTCAACATTTAAATTAATCCACTGGCTGCTAACCAAAAGCAGCCAGGGTGAACACACAACGTGAACCTTTCTTTTTTAAACTCCAAAAGGCTTGGGGTACTCCAATGCAAACTCTGAGATCAGTTAAGACACTGCTTGAAAGAGCAATCCCTTTTGAAGAATAAGAAAAAAACAGCTCCATTTTCCACCTAACCACACCAAAGAAGAACACAGAAGCTGTCAGACATTTACAAAGCAAATACATTATTCCAACGAGATAGCTGAACATGATATTACTCTGTTAACATGGAAGTATCCTGGGAAGAAAAAAAAAAAAAAAAAAAGCCTGAACTTTTTCACAAAATCAAGTCTTGGTTAACAGCAGACTGAGAACACAGCAACAAAAAAATCAACCTGACCACCTATTGATTATTAAGCTGAAGACCCCTTCCACTAACAAATTACCTGGAGGCAGGAACAGATTATCAGCCCTCAAGGCACTCTAATCAAGAAACAAAAACTGTTTTCCTAATAGGAATCCTAGCTGTACAACTAAAACCTGCTGCCAGAGCAAACTTTGCTGTCCAAGGAGTAAAAGCAAAGCTGTCTGCAGACAGCTCATGAGGCTCACAGTTCACCTGAACAAACCCACACGGCCAGGAGGGGATTTTTGGTTTAAATTTTGCTAATTGTAAACACAGCAACTGAGTCCTCGAGCACTTTTTAGATTCCCTTCTGTCTCCAACCCCCCCAAAATTGATGACGGGAAACAAAGCTTCCTCAGGACTGTCCAAACACAGGAACACAAACGTCAGCACCAGATTTGCAACTGATTGTGTAAAACAGAGATGCTTGGGCTCCCACTCTTCACCCAAACTGTGAGACAAGCCAGAACTTCAGGATGATTTCTTTTTTTGAGCAGACTATCTGAACAATCTGCAGGAACTGTAGTGTAGTAACACACCAGAGTGTGGCTGTTCCATTTGCAATATTTGCAGTTTGTTGTTCAAGCTGGCTATCAGTTCTCAAACAGTGACTCACCAAGTTCAAAGAGGGCCAAAGTTTAAGAAGGTTGGAACTTACCACACTGAAATGCATTCTACTAATATTTGTATCCTGGTAAACGTCATCTCTTAAAAGAAGTTTGTAAAGAAAGTAAATAGGGGATGCTGGAACAAAGTAAAGTTGAGGTAACCGCTATAAAAAACACCGCCAAAGGCATAATCGATGCAAAAATAAGAGGGTTTGTTTGGTTTAACTTAACGCTACTCCTGACAAAAGGGGTTCAAGAATAAGGCACCAGAGGAGAGAGGAAGAGCTCAGCCTGAAACTGCAAATGCAAGGGCGCCTCTGTTAAAAGCACAGAGTGACAACAACAGCACAGCCGTAACTCCGGCCGCCGGTGTGCGGGTTCAGCGCTCACCTGACCCCGCCGGGGGACTGCTGCCGCTGCCGGGGCCCGCTGTCCCTTCCCGGGGGCACACGCACGGGAACGCAGCCCCAGAGGATGCCCTTACCCTCCCAGGCCGCCCAGGGAGGCCGCGGGGCTCCTCTGGCCGGCAGCAGCCCGACCCCAGCCGGAGGCGCTCCTGCCTGGCCCGGGGGGCTGCACCGGCTCCCCCGCACAGCCCCCCGCTGCTCCTGGGACTGCCCAGCGCCCCTTCCCCAGCTCCGCGGCGCTCAGAGGCCGGCACTCACCAGAGCAGGAGGCAGAGCAGGAGGCAGGAGCCCAGCGCCACGGGCCGGCGGGGCGGCTCCCTCATCGTCTCCCCCGTCTGGCTGGCGCGGCCGGGGCGAAGCGGCGCATCCTCCTGCGGGCAGGGCAGCGGCGGCGGGAGCGCTGAGGGGACCGGCAGAGTGAGGGGACCCGCGACGCTGAGGGGACCGGCAGAGCTGAGGGGACCGGAGGCGCTGAAGGGACCGGCAGAGCTGAGGGACAGGCAGCGCTGAGGGGACCGGCCGTGCTGAGGGGCTCGGCCGCTGCTGCGCACGGCCCCGCCCCGCGCGCGCGCGGCCGTTACTGCCCGCCGATCCGGGCCCCTCGCCCCGCCCCTTCCAGCGCCTCGCGCGCTGAGCTGGAAGGATGCGCGTCAGAAGCCCCGCGCCACCAGCCAATGGGCGCCGCGTCCCGCGGGATGGCCCCGCCCTCCCGCTCCGCCGATTGGGCGGCGGGCTCGGCTCTCCCCGCCCCGCCGAGGACCTCGCTCCGTGAGGTGTCTGCGGCAAACAGGCCGTTAAAGGGAAAGCGCCAATCGTTTGGCTGGCGGCCAAGCCACCGGCCGAGAGGCGCCTGAGGAGCGCCGCTGCCTCCGTTCCCAGCGGCGTTTCGAGCGCCGGCGCCCCCACGTGACAGCTGTTAATTATTTTTTAAAAAAAATTTTGATCAGGCTTCTCCGCCGCCTGCCGTGCGCTGAGGCCCGCAGCGGGGACGCCGCGCGGGGGTTGCCGGGAGTTGTATTTCCGTAGCAGACGGGACCGAGGCGCGGGTTCCGGCCGCCATTTTGCGGGCGCCCTGAGGGGTCCGTGAGGGGCGGCGGGGCCCGGCTTCAGCCGGTGCTCACGGGCGCGCCCGAGATGTGTCAGCGCACATTTGTATCCACCGTGGGAGCGGGGGCCGAGCAGGGAGCGCTTCTGGGAGGCGTTCAGCGAGCACAGGCCAGGTAGCACCTGGGACAGCAGACAGAGCCTGCCCTGGCACTGGGCCGGTAGAAGAACACATCAGTTGTTACCGAAGCACGAGGGGTTCTGTGGATAAAAACCTGCCCGTGCGCAGCGTTGCTCTTCACACTGAGGCAGGAACGCCTCCCTTGCGGCTCCCTCCTGCCGAAAACGCCCTCAGGCTCGGGGTTCTCGCTGAGGGGGAGCGCGGGCGAGCAGCGGGGCCCGGCGCGGGGAGCCCGGCCAGGTGCGGCTGGGTGAGTCAGGAGGGTGCCACGCTGGAAACGTGCACAGGTCGGGACTCTGACCGGGGAAGGACAGCTCAGCCACAGGGAGGGTGTGAATCACGGCAATCCCAGCAGCAGCAGGTCACAGCTGCTGTTTCCCCAACCTCATGACCCGGCCCTTAAAGAGCTGCGGGATGGAGTCAGCCAGCAGTGGAAACCTCTGGAAAGTCCGTGTGTCGATTTTTCACCCTGTAACTTTGTGCTTTCGTTAACACCTGGCACGCCGTGTCCTTCTGAGATTCCCCGGGGGTGGGAGCAGGGCTCACGTCCCACCCTCTGTTGTTTGAACCAAAAGCCTCTGGGCATTTGCCCATCCCAACAACACAGCCTGGACCACCAAGTACCTCTTGGGGACAGCCAGGACCAGAGCATCCATCCGTGAAGCACTGGAAATTCAAACAAGTGATGATGTGGCTGCTGGGAGAGCTATAAACGTTGACCCGTTGCTGAGTACTGCCAGCCAGAGCTCTTGCCATCAGCAAGAGCTCTGGACCTGTCTCCATGTCCAGCCTCTGCTGTGCTCCTGGGACAGGAATTCCTGCAGCCTCCCTGGCGACTGGAGAAGGCTCTGAAGCCACCCTGGCTCAGCCCATGGGGCTGCTCCCTCCTGGCACAGTTCCCACATGCTGGGATCCCCTTACCAGCTTAGACCAAACGCAGCCCAAGAGCTGTCACAGAGCTCTCATCATTTCAGGGGAACCTTTACAGTGCTGGAATCCTGGAGGAAAAGCCCCTTTCAGTCAGTCCCCACCAGGTAGGAGCATCCCCCAAAAGAGCCTGGAACAGCCAGACATGGTCTTGATGTCCCCACCTCTGCCATACCCACATACCAGTGCTTGCTAAGCTTGTTCCTCAACCACTGATGAGCAATATGAGAGTCAAAAAGTGACAGATTACCCAATCTCACAACTAGAGCCCCTAATTAACCCAAACCCCAGTGGCCTGTGGGGATACCAGAGAGCAAATATTTGTGTGGGATTCTCAAAAAGTGCTGCACATTTGTAGCAGGGTTTTGTTGTTTTGTGGTTTTTTTGCTTGCTCTTGGCTAGATTTGTCATGGAAATCCCTAGGACGAGGTGAGCTGGTGCAGTTCCCTGGGGCTGAATTTGAGCTCAGGGAACATCACTCTGCTGACCAGGAATAAATCCTGGGCTGTGGTGCTTGGCACCCCAGGTAGGGAAAGCTGGAGGAGGCCACACAAGGGACACCCTTCCAAGCAGCAGGAAAGGGAAGGTGCTGCTGTTTTACCTGCACAGTGAGGGGGCAATGCTTTCCATTGCACTCCAACACTCCAGCAGGCCTGGCTGGAGAGTACCCCCAGAGATTTGGGCATTTAGGACTGACTTCTGGAGAGACACTTGATCCTAGGGTACACCCTGGGCCTTTGCCTGTCAGCACTTTGAAGCATTTGTTTGCTGCAGTGGCAAAGCCTTCTCTCCCATTCATCCCTATCTGCTCTTTACAAAGGCTTCTTGTCTACCCAAGTGTTGCCTTTTTTTTTCTTTTTTTCACATGTGATTTAATTCATATGAACTCCTTCCCCTTCTCACTATTGATCTTGGCTCCTTACTGGTTAAAATAAAGTAAATCTTTCATAAGCAGGTCCTGACAACGCAACTTTTGTTCCTTCCAGACACAATTTCCTGTTTAATTTCCTGACTGTTTCTTACTAGGTAAAGGAAAAGCTGTAAATTGCAAGATTGCTTCAGAAACCTTCCTCTGACTTCAGATGAACCATTAACCACTTGCAGGAGAGAATCCAGCAAACCAGCACAAAACTTGTAAAAAATCCCCCTCGATTTCTTTCATATCTTCTGCGATTCACACCAAAAGGAAAGCTGTGCAAAAAATAAAGGTTGGAACCGTTTCCCTTGGAAAATCAAACAGGAGAAACTGCACCTCCAGCTGAGCAGGTAATTGCTCTTTCATCACTCAGCAAACTGCCTGTGACACACGGGCTGTGCCTCTGTGATCCCAGATGGGTTCATCCCCCTGCACGGGCACGGATTCCCGCTGGCACACTCCTTTAAACCCCGGGAGATGCCGAGAGAGCCCCGCGGTCACAGCGAGCAGCCGGTCCAACACTGATCCAACAGGGGCCACCTGAGCGCTCTTCCCGCGGAGCTTCCTCACCGTTCATTACCCTGGGCAGGGTTCATTAAGGGGGGCTGGCGCCGGGCAGCTCGAGGCAGGCAGGGACACGGTGACACCCGGCTGGGGCTGCGTGACCTGGTGCAGCTGAGCCACGGCTCAGATCTGCAGCCAGCGCGCCAGCCCTGCCCGAAAGAGCCCTGCCTTCCCACACAGGTGGCACAGTGCTGCGGCTCCCAAAAGCAGGATGGAGCCAGGAGCACCTGTGAGAGCCCCTTGGGCAGCTCTTGCAGGGCACAGCCAGGCCCAGGTCTCCTCCACCTGGCTCTGAGCCCCCTCTTTAGTGGCTCAAAACCTGGGAGTCAAAACTTATGTAAGATGAAGGAAATGAATTGAGGGGGGAATGTCACTTTTGAAAACACTTGTATTTTGGTTTCTCATTTCATGTGGCTAAATTTTAACTTTGCCTAGAAATAGGAGAGGAAATGATTGCTCAAGCAGGGATACCCAGGCAGGGTAGGGCAGGAAGCTGCAGCATCTCCTGGCCCTGTTTTAGAACCACAGAGCCTCTGCACGACAGTAAACACTTTCCTACAGCCAGTGCTTGGGAACGGATGGAAAACGGCTTCCTGGGGAAGGGATCCACCTTATCCTAGCCTGGCTGGCAAGTGTTCCAGGCACAATCTCAGCAGCACCTTGGCAGTGCTGTGACAGCAGTGCAGAGCCCTGGTGCAGGAGAGGACAAACGTGGTCAGCTTCTCACTGGGGAGCTTCTCTTGCCATCTGATGGGTGCTGATGGGAAGTCCAAAGGCTGCTGACAGCTGAGACACAGAGAATCCAAACCTGATTCCCGCTCTTGTGATGGAAATGTGGCATGGGACTGGGGACTTGCAGTGGGGAGAACCATAGTGGGTGCCTTGGTGCCTCTGGTGATTTCCAGCAGCTGCTGTCTGAGCCCCCTTGGGAAAAGAAAAATCAAATTTTACTGCAGAAACCAAGAAATGGCAAAACTTTGCTATGAAAGTGTAAAGCTTTTTTTAGCCTTTATTTCTGGGAGGACAGCGTGGGCTGAAGCTTCCCTTTCCCTCTTCCCCCTCTTCCCCTGGGGTGAGAGGAAGGGCTGGGAAAGCACCTGGTGCAGCCCGGGGCTGTTTCCTCTGTGGGCCTGTGCAAATCAAGGCCACAGTGGGGGATGTCACTGGCACCTGGGCTGTGCATCCGTGGCTTTCTCAGCACAAACCCAAGCCTGAGACCCACGACACACACATCCCCGGGGCTGGAGAGTGGTCAGCAGTGCCAGGGACATGGGAGGGTGGCACAGCCCACACAGGAGCATCAGCACCTCTGGTAGATCCGAGTGGTGGGCATAAGGAGCCCAAAGGGCTCAGCCACTTCCCCATTCTGCCCGCTGCTAAAATAAACGAGATTCCCACCTGGCTCCATCCCCTCCCTGCCAGATAGTTAAAAATAGAGAGGAGGTAGGGGGGTGGGTGGCAGCAGGAGCGCCACTGCTCAGGGACTCAGAGGCTCCAGGGGAAGAGGCAGCCCCTCCCTGTGCCCTGGGGCAGGACGAGCTCCTGTTGCAGGAGAAGCACTGCTGGTGAGAAACACTCCTCAGCCCCTCCATCCCTGCTCTTACCGAGCACGTGGGCTCCTGCTTGGAGCTCCAGGTAGATGTTCAAGGGCTCCTGCTATGAATATCTCCTGGGAAATTGCTGTGTCTCCAGGCTGAGGCCATGCTGTGTTTGCACAAAAGCTTTTTTACTTCTCTACTAGGCAAATGGGAAGGTGAGCACAGAGGAGGATGCTCTTGCAGCACACCGGGCTGAAACAGTGAGTTGCAACCTCTTTTTGATCTGTGCACACCAAATTTTTCCCCAGCTACACTTCCTAGAAAAACCAAGTGTTTGCATAACTGGTTTCATCCAATATCCCCCTCCCCATTTACAGAACAAAAATATCTCCATGGCAGACAATAAAAACCTTGTTAGAAACTCTGGGTCCCTTCACACTTCTCACTCTGTGTCCCACAGCTGCAAGGGGAGGGAAGTGGCTGCTGAGGGGGCTCAGGGCAGAGTTGGTGCTGGGGAGCTGCCCTATGGCTCCAGCCACCACCCCCTGGGGGGACATTGCTTTGACCCTCTGGGGAGTTGGGGTTCTCAGTGTTTTGCCACCTGCAGCTCTTGATGCCTTTCCTCCAGCTGTGGAAGAACTGGGTCAGCAGTTCCCATCCCTACGCTGCACATTTAGGGCTAAACAAGGGGGAATAAAGTCAGAAACCACTTGGCAAAGCTTTGTTTTGGAGCCCCAGTCCTGCTCTGCCAGGTCTTGGAGACACCAGTGTGGACCATAAGACCCTCCTTATTCCCAAATTCAGTTTTCACCTTCCAGTTTCCATGACAACCCACGTTCAGGTCCCATGGGCAGGGTTTTTTATTTTATCCCCAAGGTCTGGTTTCCTCCCTGCATCTCTGTGTTAGAGATGTGCCACATATGGCTGAAGGTTGAGCTGAAGTTTGGACTCCTCCCACCCTGGAGCACCCTACAACTGGCAGAGCACATTGCTGATGTCATTTTTGGCTGTAGTTTCCTAGGTGTTTTCCTATATTAAAACAAATTAAAAAACAAAAACATTTTTACTAGGTGACAGCTTGACCCTGATGGAGTTGCTCTACAGAACAGGCCCTGCTGACCCACTGCCCTGGAGCTGGCCAGGCCCTGGGCTGGACTGGCTTGTCCTTTTCCAGAGCCCAGAGTGGGTGGTGGGGAGACTGTTTTGCCAGAGGGCTGCAGGGATCCGTGCTGACCGTCAGGGAATGCCAGGAGCGAGGGAGCTCAGTTTCACAGCCCCACCACGTGCTGTGTGTGCCAGAGGTCACATCCCTGCAGGCATGTGTCTTTCCACATTGCACCTCTCCTGCCCCAGATCCTCAGCCAGATCCTCAGCCTTCCCATCTTTCTCCCCGTGCAACAGGCTCAGCAAATCCCAAACCTTGCCCTGGCAGATGCCAGTCCAATGTGGGCTTCTCAGATTCAATCCCAATTTCCTGGACTGCTCTGCCCAGCTCTGAGCAGGGTTTCTCCAGCAGCCTTGGTACCTCCTCAGCTCAGCTCAGCCCAGCTCAGCTCATCTGACCTGCACACAGGGAAGGGAGATGCCTGGGAGAGCTGGAGCAGCACCAGACTCTCCATGCCCAGGCCCTGCAGGGCTCCCAGGGCAAGCAGCCCTGTCTGCCCCCATATCCCACCACGGGGCTCAGCCCAGCTGCAAGGCACTGGGCTGGTGTTGTCCCAGTCCATGCTGGAGACTGAATCCAAACAATCCTTAAATAGGGGACTGCAGGAGAGCAGGCACGGCCTGTGTCGTGGGGCCTTTTAAGGCAGGAGAAATCTCTGGACACGGACAAATGCAGCAGCTGGAGCTGGGCCAACCTCCCCTCTCCCTGAACAACATTCCTGTGGAGGGAGGGCTTGGCTCCAGGGTCAGAGGGGCAGGCTGGGGGATGGCTTGGCAGAGAAAAGAGGCCCAGGGATCCGTAGCTGTGCTGTGTCATTCCTGTGGGGTGACACACAGGGATGCAGGAGAAGAGCCCTCTCTGAGGGACAGGGAGAGGTGCAGGATCCCTCCTCGGCCATGCAGCCTCAGGCCAGCTCAGACCCTTAGCAGAGTGTGCTGCTCAGTTATTCTGAAGCCTATTTCTGCAGCACAAGTGATGGTCCCATCCCGAGGGGAATGGACACACCTGGAGGCAGCCCCGAGCCGGTGGTGGGCTGCAGTGCCTGCCATACTTTGATATTCAGATATCTCCAGTGGAGGGCCAGATCAATCCTGGCGGTTTCAGTCCCAGCCTGTCACCTTTTCCAGCCCTCCTTCCAAACAACTTTAGCAGTGAATTCAGAGGTGGCAGACACTAAACAAATCTGCAGTGGGGTCCCTTTGCAAAGGGCAGGGCAGAGCCAAGCCTCAGCATACACAGAGTTTGTAGTGCCACAGTACCCAGCTCCTCACCCCTGCATTTCAGCAGAGGGGCTCAAAGCACTCCCCATCCTACAGCCTCTCCAGGGGCCAGTGGCACTTGGGGACACCTGAGCTGAGGTGAGGGAGGTCTTGTGGCATGGAACCCAGAGTGGGGATTTAGATGCTCAGAAAGGACTTTTGTATTCTTGACCTTAGCTATTGCTTATCCCTGCCAGGAGAGCTCCTGGGAGGGCCGAGGGATGACTCCATGGCACGAGGTCCCCTGTGAGCAGCAGGGCTGGCTGGTGACAGTGATGTGGCAGGTCCCGTGGGACAGTTGTGCAGGCAGGAGAGTCCCTGCCCTGGAGAGTCCCTGCCCTGCCCAAAGTCTGGGCCACCTGGGCAGGGCTGAGCTGTCCTGTGCCCTGTGGGCGGTGCCATCACACGTGGCAGTCACAGCTGTGCCCTCCCAGGGACACGGTGCCAGCACCGCAGTGCCAGCTGTTTGTCCCAGCCCCTGCTGGGGTGTTCCCAGCACCAGGTGGGTGCCAGGCCCTGTGCTCCCAGCATTGCCAAGGGTGCAGAGCCAGCGCCAGGGAGGTCCCTGTGTCTGGGTGGGCACCCCGTGGGGGCTCCAGCTGCTGTGCTGGCATCTCCCAGAGGGGTTTTGCTGTGCTGGCATCTCCCACGTGGCTCAGGAGCTGTGAGTCACTGAGCAGCCCCAGCCTCCCACCTCTGCCTGCCTCCAAAGGGCACTTTGCTGGCCCACAGCAGAGGAGATTTGAAAGGGCACACCAAGTACCCCTCACGTCTATTCTCTCCCCTGGGGTTTCTAGGTGGACCTGACCACATGGAGGCAGCCATGAGGCTGTTACATGCAGGGTTACAGCAAACCTGCTCTCAGCACCCGCAGCAAGAGCACAGCATTGCCTTGCCCACGGCCATGGGAGGGGGCATTCCTCTTCTGTGCTGTCGTGGCACTTCTCAGAGCTGCAGGAATGGCACTCTGCCCTCCCAGCTTTCCTCTTGCTTGCCCCAGCTTTACTCCATGACTTTAGGAGGAGGACATTTCGTTCAAAATCTCAAGTTCCCAGGCCCTGGGCACCAAGGCAATGCCAGCAATTGCAGGAGCTGGCAGCACTCCCTGTCCCTGTGGGCACTGCCTTGTGCACATGGAAGCACGTGAATGGCTCTGTGCAAAGTGTGGGGCTGGGGGCTTTTAGGGAGGGCAGCTGAGTCCAGCTCCACCCTGGCCTGGAGCCTGCTGGCATCGCCCCTTGGCATGGGGTACCTGCACAGGGTGAGCAGCTGCTTCTGCCCTGCCCAGCAAGTGCAGCGATAGGGGGCTGGGAGGTGGCACTTTTCAGATGTCACTGTGCTGTGGCTCAGCCCCCCAAGGGCACACCAGCAGTGGGGGCATTACCTGCTGCTCTGCACGTATCTGGATGAGGTGGGATGTGTTTGGAGAGTCTCCTGTGGCAGGCTCTGGGCTGAAAACAACCCACGGCTCTTTTGCCTGTTGTTGCTCTGACAGCAGGGCCATGAATGCTCCTTCCCACAGCACAAACAGGGCACTGTTCAGGCTGCTTTGCCCCGGGCTGAGGCCTCTCGGGTGAGGCCAAAGTAAGCAGCTCCTCAGCAGCAAGCACCTCTCGGGGGCTGGGAAGGCTCTGACCTGAGCACAAGCAAACACAGACTTAGGGAAAACACCTCTGGCCTCTGTGAAACCTCCCTTAATATGCCCCTGTTCCCTGGCTGCACATGCTGAGTCCCTTTGGCGTGGAGATGGGAGAACAGGAGATGGATGTCCCTGCAGAGCTGCACCTCTCCAGCCCTGCTTTCCCCCTGCTGCTCCACTCCCGGGCAGGGCAGGACTGAGCTGCGAGCAGGCAGGAGCTGCAAGGGAAGGGCGCCTTGCAGCATCACACCCACATTCCTGACCTGGCTGCTGGAGCCTGGTTTGGCCAGAAAAGCTGGTGCCTCGCTGGACCAGACAGGGAGTGGGGCTTGCAGCATGGGCTGGGGTCACGCTCCCAGCAGCAAGGTTGGGCACGCACCGGGATATCCAAGCACAGAGAGGCCCTGGCTACATCCCCATCAGCCGGCTGTGCCCCTCTGGGCGGCTGCGTTTGGGCTGCGGAGGGATCGCCCTTCGCCACGGCGTGGCACCAAGCAGGAGCATCCTTCCTGCCTTCTGGGCCGGCCGGCTTGCGGGGCCAAGCAGAAGCGAGACAGCCCCCAGCACGCACCGGCAGCACCCTGCGTGTGGGACAAGCACTTGTGTCTCCCGGGTCGAGCAGATCCCAGCATGGAGCTGCGGTGCGCCCTGAACCCAGCCCCAGGAGCTGCTGAGGCTCACACGGAGCGGGGAGCGCAGCGCGGCGGGGAGGGGGGGATGACCCCTCTCAGGCGTGGCGGGGCCGGGCCCCGCCGGGGGCTGCGACCCCGGGAGCCGGCCCCGGGAACCGGCCCCGCCCGGCGCTCCGAGCCCCGGAGCCGGCCCCGCCCGGCGCTCCGGGCCGTGTCCCGCGGCTCCGGCCGGGAGGTGGCGGCCGCGAGCGCCCCGGCGTCCCTTGCGCACCTCCGGCAGCGGCGGCGGCGCGGCCGGGCCGGGGCAAGCGAGTCTCACCCGCCCGTGCCGGGGCCATGGAGCCGCTCCCGGGGCGGCGGTGGCAGAAGGTGCTGTACGAGCGCCAGCCTTTCCCCGATAACTACGTGGACCAGCGGTTCCTGGAGGAGCTGCGAAAGAACGTGCACGCCCGGCAGTACCGGTACCAGGCCGTGGTCTTCCAGTCGGGAGCGGTGGTGCAGCAGCTGTGCAGCGTCTGCGTCTTCGTGCTCACCTGGTGGTACATGGACGCCGGGATGCTGAGCCCGCAGGGGCTCTTCGGAGCGGCCCTGGTGGCCTCCCTGCTCGGCTACGTCCTGTTCGACGCCGTGGACGGCGGGGCCGAGCGCTGGGCGAGCGGGCGGACGCGCTGGGCCGACCTCAAGAGCACGCTGGTGTTCACCGCCTTCACCTACGGCTTCTCGCCGGTGCTGAAGACGCTGACCGAGTCCATCAGCACGGACACCATCTATGCCATGTCGGCCCTCATGCTCCTGGGTCACCTCATTTTCTTTGACTACAGCGCCAACGCCGCCATCGTGTCCAGCACGTTGTCCCTCAACATGGCCATCTTCGCCTCGGTGTGCCTGGCCTCACGCCTGCCTCGCGCCCTGCACGCCTTCGTCATGGTCACGTTCGCCATGCAGATGTTCGCGCTGTGGCCCATGCTGCAGAAGAAGCTGAAGGCCCGCACGCCGCGCTGCTACGTGGGGGTGACGGTGCTCTTCGCGCTGGCCGCGCTGGCGGGGCTGGCCACGGTCTCCAGCGTGGGTGCCGTGCTCTTCGCCTCGTTGCTGCTCGCCATCTCCTGCCTCTGCCCCTACTGCCTCATCCGCCTCCAGCTGCTCAAGGACAACATCCACGGGCCGTGGGACGAGGCTGAGATCAAGGAGGACCTCTCCAGGTTCCTCATGTAGGCCTGGCCCACGGGGACCCTGTGCTGTGAGCAGTTTAAAGGTCCTGGCTGGGGACAGCCCTGTGGGGGAGGACATCTGAGCTAATAAAGTCTCTCACTCAGCAACAAGGACCACTTTTGCGTTCCCCTCAGGATCTGATTGCAGACCTGACTTCGTGGGTTTGGTGAAGGAAGGAGTTGAGCCCTGCAGGGGCAGGGAGGAGTCAGCTCTGGCCATGCAGACCCGGACTGGCATCTCCGTGTGCAGGGGATGCGTCCCACGGAGTCCGCAGCACCGGGACCATCAGGCTGTGCTGGGCACTGCCAGTGCTCGGTCGCTCTGGGCAGGGGTGCTGATGGACCTGCAGGGCCGAGCACCGGGGCAGAGCCCTCCTCAACTGCACCCTGGCCCTTGTGGGTGCCAGAATAGCCTCACACCAGACCCCACATTACCCTAAATCCCTCAGGAGGTGGGCGGGTGAGAGGGCATCACGCCGTCCTCTCATCTCTAACCTCTTTCCAGAGGCAGATCTGGCCTTGCTGCGGGGACAGACCCCGAGCCAGAGGGATGGAGCTCAGCACAGCGCCCATGGGTGCACACCGCCCTGCCGGGGAGATGCCGGGCTGCTGGGACAGCGGCAGAGCCCGTGGAGGGCCATCTGTCCGGTGTCCGTCTGTCCGGCAGCGCTCCCGCCACAACAGAGGGCGCTCCCGGCAAACAAGTCCGGCTGGAGGCCTGGCCAGCCCCGGCCGGGAACCCCCGGCGCTCTCCCGGTCCCTCGGCGAGCCCAGCCCTGCTCCGGCCAGCGCGGGGAGCTGAGCCCTCCCGAGCCCAGGAGCAGCACAGGAGGGAAGGGATGCCCACACCTGCGCCAGCCCCGTCTCCCCGGGCTGCGTTCGGCATCGCCCCGAAGTTTGCGAAACTTCGCTTTGGAAAAGCTGCAGGAGTACTGGAGCTCGCTGCTCGATTTTCCCCGTCCCAGCGAGCAGGCGCTTTTCACGCGCTCCTTGGGCTTTCTCGGAAATAAGCAGCCCCGGCGGAGTCCCCAACACCTCCAGTGCTTTGTTTCTGCTCTTGCCAAGTGTTAAATGTTGCTGTTGTCGTCGTGGTAACGACCACATTTCATTTTGCTTTTAATTAAAACCTGTAGAAGTTCGGAGCCCATGCTCAGGTCTCGCAGGGAGCACAGAGTAACCAGATGCTCAGAGTCAAGATGACATTTTTAGCTCTGCAAAAAGGAGACTGTTTTTTCACAGGGAGGCTTCCCAGAAAGCTGCTTAGTGACCCCAGTGTCCCATCTGACACTGGGCTAATGCCAGTGTAACGCTGCCATCCCAAACAGATTCACAGAGCCCATTGACACAGGGACAAGGCTGGAATGTAAATCAAAAATAAATCTCGTCTGCTTGGCCCCTGGCTATCACAGCTGAGGCTACAAGAAAGCAGAGTTTCTGTTGCACCCACTCCTCCATGGAGAAATATTTCCCCCCGACCCGAAGTACCTTTCCCAAATTCACACTGTCAAAAGCAGCTGTGGGTTAGGAAAACTGCAAGCATTGACCACTCAAACATTTCAGGTGGTGGAGATGGGTGCAGGCTGCTGCCCCTTGCCCTCAGCCGGTGCAGGGACCTGTGCAGGTCACCCACGGTCACCTGTGCAGATCCAGGGGCTCTTGGTGCAGCAGGCTCCATCCACCAGCTCCAGGCGGATGCAGGCTCCGTCCCACCCAGCCCTGCCCACAGCCCCAGCTCCTGCCTTCATCTCTTCAGAGTGAGTCGGACAGTTCTAGGATTAGATTAGAACAGCCTCAGTCCTTGCCCAGAGACCCTGGGGAAAGGCTCAGCCCTCCCCTCACCTGCCCACAGACTCCCTGCCCACCCTAACCTGGGGAATGAAAACAATATTCCACAGCCTGGATGCACAAAGGGACTTTGAAGGAAGGAGGAATGCAAAAGGGAGCCAGGGAGAGGAGAGGAGACACAAAGGGCAGGCAGGGCTTCCCCAGGCCTTCCCTGACCTTCTCCTGAGGACATGCTCACAGTGCTGTTGCTGTTTAAGCTGCTGTGTACATGGCCATCATTGGTGTGTCTGCATGCCCGAGGTCAGAATATCCTCTTCAGAACAGGATTTTGCCATAACTCTACACCTGTCCACTAAAGCTGGGTGGCCTTTGGGCATTTGCTACCTGAGCAACCCCCCCGAGACCCAAGAAATGGGTCCTTGGCTGTTAGTGCACAAACACTTCATCAACCAACCCTAGGGAGTTAAATGTTCTTTTGCATTCCAAGTTTCTTTCCCTTAAGGTTCAGTCCACTGAGATCAGTCCTTCAATGGGACATTTTCCTTTGGTTTGAAGCTGGCCAAATGTGAGTAGCTGTGAAGTGGCTGGGGATCAGCCTTGCTCCTGGGGGAGCTGCTGACACGTGCCAGCTGGAATCTCCATCTGCAGCTTTGCTGCAGGGAAAGGCCAGGGTCAGCCACCCACACCGTGCTGTCAGGGGGCCACGTCCCTGCCCACGTGGGGACTGGATCTGGGGGGCCTGTGAAGAACAAAGCTTGACTCTGATCAGGAAACCAAACCCTCCAGTGCCTCGTAATGTCACTGGTGCAGCACCCCTGTCCTTCCCATGGCTGCAGAGTGAGCACCAGGGCAGGCTGCAGACGGCACACACAAGGTGAAACAGCTTCAAAAAGTCACCCTGTGAGCTGATCTTAAAAAATGTGCCAGGGTTTCCCAGCACACCAGCTCCTGTGCCTTTCTACTTGAGACTTTAGAAATGGCTACCATAAGCCCCATGGAATCTGGAGTCCTTTTTTCAACAACTTTTTTTTACCAAATATTTCATAAACAGGTAAAGACTTGTGTGGAGGATTTACTACCATAAAATGCCCGAGAAACCAGTTTGTGCCATCCAGTTTCATGTGTGGAGGCCAGCAGGGAGTCAGCAACAGCTCCTGGCTGGCTGCTGTGGGCCAGGTCATTGAGCTGAAATATCATCCACCTTTTATCTGTGCTGTAGCTCAGAGGGACTGCAGGGAGAGCTTCCCCCAGCGCAGAACAGATTTTTGAACAGCCTGGAGAAAAAGCAGCTTGTAAAGTTCAGCCTATGCCCCTCCCTCTTACCTCAGGCATGAGCAGGACCTCCTCAAGAGCTCACCAGGTACGAGCACTGTTGCTTCTGTAGTAGTCCTGAAAGTGCACAATTCTGAACTCTGCTGAGGTGTTCCTGCCTCAGTACCTGGTGGGTTCCACAGATGAAAGCTACTCCATTCTTGGGACAGTTGTTTTCCTGGAACTGGAGGTTTCCATTTCTCCCTATCTCAGGGTGCTGGGAAGCACCAGGCCCAGTCCCAGCAAATCCTAGAGTTCAGCACATGCAGTTCAAAGCTACAGCAGGGTTTGGGGGTTTTCCCCACTTTTTACTACACCCGTTGCTCTTTCTCTCTTGTGCTCTACCAAGTCTAAGTGAGAGAGGAAAAATATCTGTAAGTCTACAGCTTTCTGGGCTTAAATCCCCTTCTGTTTTGAGCAAACTCTGTGTGTGTGTGCTATTTACCAGCTTGTGCAAGTGGCTCAGCAGCTCCCTGGTATTAGAGGTCAGCAGGACCTCAGTCAGCTGCAACAGGAGGAACTGCCCCAATCCAGCAAAGCTGTGTCAGACCAGGCTTGAGAAGCAGCACAGGCTGGGTGTCATCTGGCCCCTTCTCCTCACACCAAGTGACCTCATCCCCACCCCAGCCCCAGCAGCAGCAGCACTGCAGCTCCCCCTCACCACCACCACCTCCCTGTTAGCCAGGGACATCCTGGGGGCCCCTGGAACACCAAGCTGGAGTCTCCTGACTTACCTGTGTGGTTGGTGAGATACCCCCTTTGCTTTCCTGTGAGGAAAAATAGCCAGTTAAACCCATCAGTTAAACCCAGCAGGTTCCCTTTTTTTCAGACTGACTCTTCACAGACTTCTCAGGCACCCAAATTAAGCACATCTAAAAATGTGCTTATTAAATCTAAATTTTATCTTTCCCACAGGGATGGACACATTTGGAATCCCAGAGTTAGCTCCTTACAGTGTTGGAGCTCAGATGCTCCAGTGGGGTTGGCTTGCAAGGAATTCAGAAGTTTAGCTTGAAGAAAATGGTCAGAACAGCTGCAATTTATTTATAATTTGCAGATTAATCAGTCTAGAGGCTGTCTAGAGACTGCTGCAATCTTCTCCTTTGAGTTTCCGCTCGGCCAGGTGCTGCTGCTGGGGCACTGGATATGTTTTGAACTCTGCTGGCTGTTCTTCCTGCTAATGCTAAGCCAGAGCCATCATATGGAGCAATCCTGGTGGTGAATGAATTCAGAAGCAGTGCTGGAACTCTAGCAGAATGTCCACCCCTCCCTCCACTCCCTTGTAGGGTGGGAGCCTCCACAGAGCCCAGGTAATTTCTCCCACAGGGTAAGAATGTCTCCATGTGAGAAAGAGTGAGCAGACCCTTCAATAGAAACACAGGACACACTCTTTTTGTAGTCAGAATTTTATTTTCTATACATCCAGGCTTGTAATTGACATCTCAAAATAAAATCTTTCATTTACAAATAGCCTAGTGCAAATTAAAGGTAATTTTGGATTAAAAAAAAAAAAAAAAAAAAAAAAAAAAAAAAGACATTGCATGTAACACAAAAGAAATGTGTGTTAGGGTGATCTTCCTGGAACAGCTGGTGGAGGTCGCCTAGGAAAAAACCAAAAAATAACCCAAAAATCACAGGGAGAGGGGGAGATTTAAAACAAAAGGCCAAGATACAATAAAATGACTCATATACAGAATCAACTTAATAAAATGGGTTAAGAGAAAAAGGCACAGAACATGCGTATTAAGGAAAAGAGCAAGAGCAAGATTAGAATCAGCTGGCTCTCGGCACAGCCTGCCTTTCATCCTCACCGCCCTCCCTTCTGCCCTGCCAGTGCCAGAGAACCAGAACAATCCCATCCCAGGTGTGGAGGTCACTGGTCACAGGCTTTCTAATTTTCTTGTAGCAAATTATACCCTCTGGAAGAGCTTTTCCCCAGGCAGCCTTCAAATCCTCACCACTGTCTGCGTCAAACGCTGTTCTTTGAGTAGAACCTTCCTGAGGTTCTGATGAAATGAGGAATGCTCAAACAGCATGGACTGGGCAGTCTGCAGGGGACATTGCTGGGAAAGTTAAACACGGAGCTGCAGAGCCCCGAGGCACTGAGGGCCCAGTGCAAAGAGCAGCTGCTCCTCCTGGTGCCCAGCACAGAGCACTCAGCTCTGCCTGAGCCCCATCCCTGGAAGCAGGCTCCTCCAGGGGTAGGAGAGCTGCTCCGGCCAGAGGGGACCTGTGGGACACTGCTATTCCCTAAGCACAAACTGCCTCAGCCACTGAGGACCAGTACAGAAATCTCCAAATGTTACAGGATACAGCAGAGACATTCCTGCTGTGCTCATCCCACCTTTGGCTCCCTCTTTTCCCAAAACCTAAGGACCCACTTAGCCACTGTGGTGTTCCCACAGGAAGCTGTTGTGCTCTTTGTGCCCTTCAGACCATCTCCAAGCACTGACTGCAGCTCCTTGGCTCATCCTGATCTGCAGGAGGAGCTCAGTAATCAGGACATCTGCACATTTGTACACAACCTTCAGGGAGAAATCCCTTTCAGGCACGTTTTAACTCCAGCTCCTGCTTCGGAGGATGCAGTCTGACCTTCTGCTAAGCTCTGAAACTTCTCAAAACCTGCTTTCCTCAGCAATGAAGTGACTTTCAGGTACTGCTTGTAAAACATTCATCCACTTCCCAGCAAAATATCTCTGCAGCACTCCAAGCCCCTTGCAGGGGAACAAGCTGAATGCTTCCCAACGAGTTCCATCTCCCCTTTAATGACATCTCCAGTGATCTCAGCACAACAGCACCTCCAATAAATCCTCCTTGCAGTCCCCACCAGGCAGTGTGGAAGGCTGAGATGATGGTGCAAGAGACAGAAGACACCACTCATACACATCCAGAAAGTAATAATAAAAGCCCATCAAGAATTACAGTTTATTTCAGGTTCAGAAGTGCAGCATAACATTTTTACAGCAGGTGTATGGGATGCTCAGTAATGACCACGGTTTCAGGAATCCACTCACTGTGCTCAAAGGTCAACACCAGGAACCATTTACAGATTATGAAACCAAAGGCAGATGTTTTGGCTCACATGAAGTAGGGCATTAACATACAGAGCCAAAAAAAAAAAAAAAAAAAACCAAAACATATCAGAAAGAAATTAAGCCTTTGCTTCTTATAAAAAGAAGTCATCATTTACCCTGTCCTGGAAAAGTAAAGAGACAGCAGTAAAGCAAACGGCCGGCAAGGCGGGACAAATCATAGATCAAGCAAGAGTGGAGGGCTGTCTGGACGGGAGGAGCCGTCGGCATCAGCTCGCCTGCAGACAAAGCAAGAGGAAAGACAGGCAGAGTAACATTCATGGACACAGGGGAGCTGTTTTGCGGCAGCTGGGAGCAGGGGCAGCGCCACAGCACCAGCAGCTGTGCCAGGAGCGCACCACCTGGTGGCACAGGGACAGAGGTGTGCTCTCAATTCAGGACTATTTTAAGATAGAAGGACAGAACTAGTCAGGAATCTCAATATGCTGTGCACATCACGGCTAGTGGAGCTGTCTGGAACAGAGAGGATAATATTTTCTATGTTATACTTGAGCACAAAATGCCATAACCTGTAACATATCTTCTTTAATATAATAAATAATCTACTTTTAGGAGGCTTACTCAGAAAGTGCAACAAGATCAGCAATAAAATAAACACACATTAGCTATGTACATAAGCCTTTTTGTTGAACACACAATCTTTTTAACCCTAGCACAAGATCCCTGGAGATCCACGGCCCAGAGCTGTTCACGGCTCGCGCAAGCTCTTCAGCTGTTGCTCAGCCACGGTGGGGTGAGGTGGAAACGTTCTCTAGGCACAGATCCAGGCTCAGCCTAAATGCAGTATTAGAAGAGCACCCTCCTGAAACTTAGCAACTACACCACCCAGAACTTTCTGTTCTGATCTCACATGAGCTCAGAAAGCCCGGTGTTGCTTCATTATCACTTCGTTAAGCCCCAGCAGTCAGAGCCGTGCCAGAGGGAACCACAGAAAGGCAGAGCAACCTCTCCTCAGACACGGGGTTCAAACTTGGCTCAGCCCACCTGCCTCTGGCAGATCTACAGGGTGCTTGTCCTGCTTCCCTTCGGGCATGGAGTGAGCTGCTGCCAAGGCTGCTCCTCTGAGAACAAGGGATGGATGGGACTCGCCAGCATCAGGAGTAAGTGGGACAAACAAACCCATTCCGGGCACTTGACAGTAGAAGGAAGTGGGCCAAGGCTGGAGGACAGTACTTACTCAACTGGATGTGGCAATTTCTTGGGAAGCAGTGAAGTGTTTTTCCTAGGAACAATTCTCCGTGGTTTATTCACACAAGCAAGAAGAGATGAAATCATCAAACTCTTGTGCTCGCGGTTATTTATTAACCTGCACACCTGAAAGTGTTGCATTTAGGGCACGGGGCAATCTTTAGATGAGATCTGAATGAGGATGCAGAGGAAGGAGGGCATGCAGCTGTGTCCTACAGCCTCAGCACCAAGCACAGAGCCAGATGGTGCTGACACCTCACTGCTCCTCCTCCTCTTTCAGGTAAATGCACCCTTGAGAGCGTTATTTACAATTCAGGATTACTGCTGAAAAATAGTTTCTTAGGGGCAGAGTAAAGGACAGTGCTCAACTGTGCCACCTCCTTCCTTATGCTTGGCAGAAACAGTTACCAAAGTAAATTAGGGAGTCTCAAGTAGAGAGCATTTAAAAGCAAGTTTTTAGGCCAGGATCTGTGTCATGTAATTGAGGCTCCTGACTTACCAGCACTGCCCTCGTGTCCCATGCAGCCACAGTGGCCTGAATCACCTACTGGAGGTGATGCTCTTCCCACTGAACAAAGGACAACTAAGCTGAGTCCTTGGGGTATGGTAGGATAAACCCAGACTGTGGCCTTGCAGTATCCTAGAATGGGCTGGCTTGGAAGGGACCTTGGAGCTCATCTTGTTCCAAGCCCCCTGCCATGAGCAGGGACACCTTCCATGAGACCAGCTTGCTGAAAAACCCATCCAACCTGGTCTCCTATCACCAAGTGAGTATCAGAATTTACTAAGAAGGGATATCAGCCATCTCTGTGGCTCAGGCATTAAACCTGGCTTTCCATCAGCAGGCAGCTGCCAGTCAGTAACAGAGGCCTGATAAACTCTGGATATACAGGAGTGCTGGCAACTGTGGCTATTTACAGAAATATGTCCAACAGATGCAGCACAGGTTACAGCAGAGAGCACAAAGCAGTGGAAAGCTGTGTAGAAGACAAGAAGAATCCTCAAAATATGTTTTCTTTTTTGTAGTAAGTGACTGTGGTTGTGTCTGCAACCTTTTCTTTTCTTTGAAAGCTGATTCTGTGCACTTGGCATTGGAGATGTGGACGTGTTCCCCAAACACACACCAGGCACTGCAGCAGTGCTGAGATCACCAAGATGCCAGTGCTCTGACAAACTCCATCTTCAGTGTGCCTCAGATGTGACCTCCAGACTCCCCAGGCGTGTGTCACAAGGATGGGGTTGACAGGAAATTAAAGTTAAGCTAACATACAAATCATGATGCTTTCCCAAGCTTGTCTCTCTTCTGCAAGCTGAAACATGGTTTGCTGCACTGGGGAGCACAGCAAATCATCAGCCTGGGGATTAACAGGCTAAATCCCCATTTGCTGTGGCTCTTTGACTGGATTCTTCCTAACCATGGGGCTGCAGCATACTGGAGCCCAACAAGCAGTCTCAATAAATACATTTATTAGACTGATTGTACTGGGGGCCTTTGAAACCACCAATTGCCTTGCCTAGGGATCTGTAACCATAACTGTAATAGCAGCAATTCATATTTTCTGAAGGAACAAGGCCAAATTCCTCTCTAGTTTCATTCTGTTAGCTCAGTAAGTTCTAAGCTTTAAGGGTGACACTGACCCTAAGTGTTTAAAGTGAAGCGATGCAGTTAAGACAAAAGGTTTTTACAATGCATTAATCCATAACGTGCAAAACAAGAGGCAGAGAGGACCTCTGCAAGTGAGCAGCTGCTAAAATAATCCAGGATGCACAGCTGAGCACTTCCCAGAATTTAGCTGGATAAAGCAACAGTAAACCAAGGTGCGTGCCAGGACCGCGTAATGCAAAAAGAAAACCTTTACACAGGGGGCACAGGGCAGGATCTCAGAGATGTCACATGCAAGCCTGGCCCCCGGGGAGCTCAGCTGCCAGGCCAGGCTGCAGCTCTGAGAGCTGGCTCCCACAGTGGGCACAGGAGGGACCCACGCCCAGCTGTGCATGGACCTGCATCCCTGTGTGGGTCACACAGGGACCAAAGGCAGCGCTCAGGTCCCGGGATCCTGCACATAGCTCCCTGCCAGGCACTCACTCCCAGCTGGGGGCAGGAGGGTGAGCAGGTACACGCTGCTCTGAGCCCTCCACACCACCCTGTCCCACCCGGGCTGCAGGCTCCACGTCAGCTGGGGCACCCCAGCCTGCCCCGCAGCAACCCAGCCAACCTGGCACTGCAGCTGCCAGGAGGGAAAGAAAGCCAAACGTGCCTTGTCCTACACAGCCCCTGTTCCTTACAACTAAATTTTGGATTAGGGCAATTTATAGGAGAAGTGAGCCTCTTGCAAGAGAGACCCGGGAGTGTGGGGCCTTCAGAAGAGCTTGGTAAGAAACCACATGGCTTTTCTTTGCCCAGTTTAGCCATTACAAGAGAAAATAAAAAACCTGGAAGGTACTAATAAAAGCAAGATTCCTTTCAGGAAAGAGGAAAAAAAAGCAGCAGATCAAATCAACACATGCACAAACGCAGACAGAGTCAAGCCCTCCGTTTGCTGTAGAGGACTGTGAGCACAGTTGTCTGGGTGGAGATATGTGTCAGTAAGTTAGCTAACATCAGTTATTGCAGAAGGAGAAGTCAAGGCAGCACAGACCCTCCCCAAACATTGAAGACCTCAGAAACAGCGCGGAATGGACAGAGAATATCAGTAAAAGTGGTTACTTGCCTAGAGATGTCCATACATGCGACTATACACTGGTTATTGTGACAGTTACCAAGCAATTTGTTTCCACATTTGGTTAACAACGAGTGACATGCCAGCAACTCCTTTTAGTCTAAGAGGGATGAATCTAACGGACGGATTACAGTGGGCCGAGTAGGTGAAGGGGTGGTCTTCGACTGGGGAGAGAGAGAGAAGAGACAATGAGCACAAACAGCACAAACCTGGCACCTCTGGCTGTTGCACCCTGCCATGCATGTGCTCACACACACAACCCCACTGCCACGCTGCAGCAAGCACCCTGAGCAGCCCCGGGAAGGAAGGAGGGAAGGGCTTTGCCATTTCTGCTGTGCTTGACCCTCTCTCCCATCACTGTGCACAGCCTGGGGGTGCCCCACACACCACTGCCCTCTGGAGCCATGCAAAGCAGCAGGGGAGGAGGATATTCCCTGGGGTTAGGGGTCAGCCCCAGCCTGGACAGTCACAGAGCAGACTTACAGGCACGTTTCAGAGCAGGCAACAGGACTGGGGAAAGCAGCCTGCTCCAACTGCAGGTCTGCTTTGCAGGAGCAGGAAAACCTGCAGCTTCTTGCATGCCTGGGCAAACTGCAACCCTATCAATGTGCCTGAATGTGAGGCACATTTTGAAGCTTTATATCAATGGCCAGTTTTGAAAATGCCAGCTGTGGCCAGGACTGCTGAATTCATTAATTTACCACTAATGCATCTTTCTATCAACTTCAGGAAGTGTTACGGAGTCACAGATTTTTTTGGGAAGGCTTAGGTGCCTTCATTCAATTTCCTTCTGTACTGCAAACTCCCCCTGCGTTTTAATTTGGACTGTGTCATCCTCTGATAAGAGACCCCAGAGCCAGAGGTAGCAGCAGTGTGAGCCCCAAGCACACTTGACCTGCAGTCTGGGCTGGCACTTACCCCTCCCTCCTTCAGCCAAGGACGACACCCCAGCTCTGCTGGAGCTGTAGGCAGAGTCCCTCTGGTAGCTGAGTGACACTTTACCTTTTTGTGTGCAGCAAGGCCCACCTCAGGGCCCTGTGGAGCTCATTCCATCAGCTTAGTTACAAAGAGCATTGTGTTGATATGGGCCAGGCCAGGCCATGCAGAGTGAGCTTACAACTGCCTGCAGCAGCTCCCACCGTCCTGCCTGGCACTGCTGGCTGCTGCACAAACAGCCTGAGAGCGTTCCTGCCAGCCAGCCTGCTCCCTCAGCCACTGCCCAGCACCCTCCAGCAGTGCTCTGCAGCTGCATTCATCCCAATCCAGGTCTTCCACTGGGGTTTTGCTCCCTTTCTTTAGCAGGAAGTACTAGGTACTCTCTGTCTATTCCTTTAACCCAGCCCAGATCACCAGGAGAGCTCATGGCTGCAGCCAGGCTCTGAGCAAGGCGGGAGCTGAGGCCGATCCCCATCAACTCCAGCACAGCTCATTAGTATTTTTAATAACAGGAATAAATTAACAATTTGCCCCAACAAACTGTGCAGCCCTTCCTAACCCATCCTCCACCTGTGCACGTAGGGACAGTTGTAGCTCTGAAGAAGATTAGGAAGGAAATGTGTCTCATTCTGCTAAAGCTAAACTGAAGATGAAAAGAATGTAACAATGTGTTAATTTTCTTTGAACTGGAACAAAATATGTGAGACAAATTTACACTTGACAAAAAAAAAAATCTCGTTTGGCTCAAAGTGCATCTTGTGCGACAATATTCTCTTTTGGTGAAGAAACGAGAATTTTAATCCCTACCATGCAACAAATACAAAATATGCCAACTAAAGCATTCAAGTAAATCAACAAGCTAAAAAAAAAAAAAAGGCAAAATATAATTTCTTCATGGTGTATTTTTCTTACAGGAAAAATGTTACTGTGTTAACTATTGTTTCTTGTGTTGCTCCAGTGTAGGTCTTCTGGACCCATTTCCAAAATTTGTAGTTTCATAAAGAACCACTTCTAAGGCTCTGCATTTCTGCTGGGTTGCATTAAATTATTCCTTTGTTGAAATGCCTCACATTGCATTGTTTAGCGCTTACTGAAAACATCGTATCATATGTATACAATTGACAAACAAGGGAAAATGCATACAGCTGTCTTCATATCAAATTTAGAAGATACAAGCCCAAACATGCATTTTAATACCAGGTTAAATGCAGCCCGCTGGATTCAAATAATGCAATTTAGCCAAATTGCTATTTAACACAGCAGGATCAGAAACTGGAGAGCGCAGTGGGAGGATTTCCTGGACATAATCAGTCAGACCAAACCTGAACCAAAAGCAGGCCCAAGCCCCGTTTCCTCCTTGAACCAGAGCTGAATTTCCACTCGAGCCCAGTGCAGACCTGAACACAAAACCTCCCCATGAGCTCTTTCCCAAGCACTTCAAGGAGAAGCTGATGCCCCCGAGGGCACCCTGTGATGAGGAGCCGCTGCTGAGCCAACTGTCCCTGTGCCCCTGCCCCACAGGCAGCATGCTCTGTCCCATCCGGGCTGCTCCCAGCCGTGTCTGGGATCCCTGACACCAACATCCCAGCGGCCATGGGCAGGCACATCCATGAGGAAGGGGCAGAGCCCTCCTTAGCTCCAGCCTGCCACACGCTTCCACTCCCTACCCCTCCACAGCACTCCTGGGGAGCAGGACCTCCACCTGGAGAGCACAGGGGCCTCCTGGAGGAGAGGCACTTTTGGGAGAAGAGCTGCAGCAGCCCCGTTTGCCCCAGCCCTGCTGCTCAGGGTCTGCTGGGATCTCTGCAGGGCAGGGAGGGGACCGTGCTGCCGAGGCCCTGGGCAGAGCACTGGGGTTCAGCCTGGGAAGGGACCTCACCTCTGCCACTGGCACACAGCATCAGCTGGCACGAGCTGGAGCTCAGGTCCAAGGGAAGGAAAGAACAAGCCTGTCCTAGACTTCCCTGTCAAGGTGACAAGTCTTTATGTGACCATTTCCACACTTTTTTCACCCCCTAACAGGAATCTCAACCCCAAAACCAAGAGGACAGGCCAAGCCTGTTCCTTGCCTCTCTCTAGCTCCTTTACACCCGGAGCAGCAGCTCAGAGCCCACGGAGCCTGGGCCACCTTGAGATACCAGAGCCAGCAAGCAGCCCAGGGGGCACAAGGCACAGCCCTGGGACACAAGGCACAGCCCACGGGGCACAAGGCACAGCCCAGGGGCACAAGGCACAGCCCAGGGGCACAAGGCACAGCCCAGGGGCACAAGGCAGAGCCCTGGGGGCACAAGGCAGAGCCCTGGGGGCACAAGGCAGAGCCCTGGGGGCACAAGGCACAGCCCTGGGGGCACAAGGCACAGCCCAGGGGCACAAGGCAGAGCCAGGGGCACAAGGCACAGCCAGGGGCACAAGGCAGAGCCCAGGGGCACAAGGCACAGCCCTGGGGGCACAAGGCACAGCCCAGGGGCACAAGGCAGAGCCCAGGGGCACAAGGCACAGCCCAGGGGCACAAGGCACAGCCCTGGGGGCACAAGGCAGAGCCCTGGGGGCACAAGGCAGAGCCCAGGGGCACAAGACACAGCCCTGGGGGCACAAGGCAGAGCCCTGGGGGCACAAGGCAGAGCCCAGGGGCACAAGGCACAGCCCTGGGGCACAAGGCAGAGCCCAGGGGCACAAGGCAGAGCCCAGGGGCACAAGGCACAGCCCTGGGGGCACAAGGCAGAGCCCTGGGGGCACAAGGCAGGAGCACCTGGGGGCACAAGGCACAGCCCAGGGGCACAAGGCACAGCCCAGGGGCACAAGGCACAGCCCAGGGGCACAAGGCACAGCCCAGGGGCACAAGGCACAGCCCTGGGGGCACAAGGCAGAGCCCAGGGGCACAAGGCAGAGCCCAGGGGCACAAGGCAGAGCCCAGGGGCACAAGGCAGAGCCCAGGGGCACAAGGCAGAGCCCTGGGGGCACAAGGCAGAGCCCAGGGGCACAAGGCACAGCCCTGGGGGCACAAGGCAGAGCCTGGGGGCACAAGGCAGAGCCCAGGGGCACAAGGCACAGCCCTGGGGGCACAAGGCAGAGCCCTGGGGGCACAAGGCAGAGCCCAGGGGCACAAGGCAGAGCCCTGGGGGCACAAGGCACAGCCCTGGGGGCACAAGGCACAGCCCAGGGGCACAAGGCACAGCCCAGGGGCACAAGGCACAGCCCTGGGGGCACAAGGCAGAGCCCAGGGGCACAAGGCACAGCCCTGGGGGCACAAGGCAGAGCCCTGGGGGCACAAGGCAGAGCCCAGGGGCACAAGGCAGAGCCCTGGGGGCACAAGGCAGAGCCCAGGGGCACAAGGCAGAGCCCTGGGGCACAAGGCAGAGCCCAGGGGCACAAGGCAGAGCCCTGGGGGCACAAGGCAGAGCCCAGGGGCACAAGGCAGAGCCCAGGGGCACAAGGCAGAGCCCTGGGGGACAAGGCAGAGCCCAGGGGCACAAGGCAGAGCCCTGGGGCACAAGGCAGAGCCCTGGGGGACAAGGCAGAGCCCTGGGGCACAAGGCAGAGCCCCGGGGAGCCGGGAGCGGCAGGGGGAGCTGCAGCCTGCCCGTGGCCCGGCCCGGGGGAACCGGGCACGCACCGCCTCCGCCGCAGCCTGGCTGCCGTGCCCGTGAGTAAAGCTGTGACTAAGGCTAATTCAATGTTTAGTCTGAGGCCAGCGGATGGGTGAGAGCGGCGGGGCCGCGGCTCTGCCGTTCCCGGCTGCCGCTCCGCCGAGAAACGCCGCGGCTCCCGGGCCCTTGAACTCATGCCGGTGTCTTTGGCTTGTTGTTAATTGTTTTGCTGCCTTTTTTTTTTTTTTTTTTTTTTTTTTTTTTAAGAAAACTGTTTGTAAAAGTTAGTGTGAAAGGGGCACGAGATCATAGGTCCCCCGGGGTTGAGTAAACGAGTCTGCAAAAGGAATCAGTTCTTCTAACTAGCACACATTAAGCAGACATAAAGAATTTACCAATGAAAATTGTGGACTAAGTATGTATTTAATAACTCCCTGATGTTGCTGCAGAGACTCCTCCTTTGAAGAGCTCAGTGGGGCTTTGAACGGAGGGGAGCTCTTACCCCCGTGCAAAAACTTTTTTCAAAAAGGAAAAGTTTTTTACATTTATTTTTAACCTAAGCAGCACCCCCCCACACACCCCCCTATGTTTCCAGATTTAAAAGAACTCCTAAAAGCTTTAGCTAGGCAATTGCCGAGCAAAAGGAACTAAATAAAGCAAGTCTAGACTTAAAATTCGATCAGAAACATATGGGAGTTCTTCGAGCCTTTGCCTTTCAAGACGTCCTATCGCTCCCCACACAGAGTGCACAAAATGTGCTTTCAGTAAAGCATGGCTGTAATTACCATGGGAGGCCCTGCTCAAAGATGGCTTCTCACAGCACAGCCAGAGGACTTCGAAATAAAATGCTTTCATTTCCACTTATATTTGACATTCTTGCTTGCTTGTGACCACCAGAGAACACTTGTGGAATGCATGCACAGAACTCTATTTTACAATACATCCTATAGATCTGAAGCTGTGAACAGAAGCCCATTATTCTCTCCCTTTTCCATCATCCTGGTTTCCCTATAATCCAGCCCTCTCGGAGTGCCCTGATACGTGATACCGTCTTTGTAGAATTTAACAAGAAAATACTTCAAATCTCTAAGCAGCTTTAAGACTGACTGCGGACAAATTTGTTTTAGGTGACAGAACAAAACTGGATGTGAGGCACATGTAAGAGGATAAACAGTGACTTACTGCAGGTGAGGAATAAATTTGGTTTCCTGTTTGGATGATTATTTAGAGAACTATGTAGCTTGGTCTTGAGAAAGTTCTAATGCTTTGACTGATTTTATTTTTGTACCGTTTCTCTGGTTTTCTCTGATTACGGCAGGATCCTGAGAGACCCACGCCCTCTATTCTTACTGGTTCTTGTATCAATGTAACTTTTATGTGACCTCTCAGCCTCCATCAGCCTCATGATTTGGAGGACAATCCAAACCAAAAGTGAGACTACTGTACCCATCATGCTTGAAAAACAGAGGCAAGACACGGGTTTAGACCTAATTAGTCTTCAGTCTGTGCATGCTTAAACTCTGTCCTACAGCAGATGCAGCACGGCTACTGCAGAGTCTCCCAAACGTCAGCTGGGGAGCAAGGACCTGGAGTGGGAAAGCCAAGGGGAGGAAAGGCACTTGATCCTCATGACAGAGGTCCTAACAAAGCAGGAAAAGCAGAAAAAGGATGATGACATCAGGAGGAGTAAAGCAGAGTCACGGACAGGGATTGGGAGGAGATGGGGACTGGGGGGGAAATGGGAAAGTGCACTGAGTGCTGATGAAAGGAGACAGGAGCTGGGGAATACCTGCCTGAGCTGCTTCCTGAGCCCAGTGCAATGGCCCGAGAGAGTGAGAATTGCTCCGGTTTGTTTCTGTGCTGGGAAATGTCATTTTGTTAAACACAGAACGTCTGCAGTAAGCGTTGCCCACAGGATCACTATTCAGGAAGGGAAGCCCTCAGGCACAGAGCACAGCTTTTGAGGGTGCCTGGAAGTTCTGAAGCAGTTCTCCAGCTGAGCTCAGGCTCTGCAAATGCACCGAGGACATGCTCAGACTGTACTGCCAGGGACTGCCTTGGCTGTCCCTATGGCTGAACCCCAAAACTGCCCAGTGCTCTCTCAGTGGAAGAATTTTTTTGTTCAGTATAAGCAAGTTGAGGATATTAGATTATGCTGCTTTATCAGATATCTATTTCTTTTAAGTGAAAGAAACAACAAAAAAAGAGTGAATGGGAACAATGTGTCCTTCCACTGGCCACCACTATGCTGCAGCAGTATAAATCTCCATTAATTCAAAGGCTTACACTGTTTGAAAGCACTAGGGTTAGTGAGGTTCCACTGTGTGTGATTTAACTTACTACAGATATTCCTTTCAGAGGCAAAGTGGTCCAAAATACGATGTTCCAGCAGAATAATTTATTATCTACAACTCAAGCTACGTTTTCTATATGACCATAATAAATTAACATCCATCAGGCACACATACAAATATATTGTATGTTTATGTGAACACTGCATTTTCAAATCAGTCATTTCAGGGAATTAATGTGTCATATGAAAAGCTCAGCCTGAATAAACACAAAATTAATTCAACAGAGCGACCGAGACAGACTATTATTCTTAAGAAACTGTGTGTTCTTGTTTGCCCTTCAGCAGGGAACATGTCAAGTAAGCAAGTGTGCAGTGCATCTGTGGAATACTGTCCCAACCTTTCAGAAACCCTTGGTCAGGATGGTCCAGAGGGTCCCAGCTGGCCATGAAGAAGAGAAGGTTAGGAGTGCTGGGTGGGAATGTTCAGAATGCTGTTCTGTGCACGGCAGATGACAACAGAAGGGCTACAAAACCAGCAGGAAGAACATCTGATCTATTCACAGTAGCTCAGGAGCTTGCACTGGTCTGTGTAGCTGCACTGTTGGCCATCAGTGTAACTCACTTTGGAACCCACTTTGGAACACAACGCTGTTCTTCCTTCCTACTCAGCTTTGACCTTCCTCTGCCTTGTTGCCTCTCCCCTTTACTTACCTTGGTGCAAGAAGGGGAGCAAATGTCCTGGCTGTCCCCTCCAGCTGCAGTCGCACCTCTTCTTGTCCAGGATGCCCACTAATGGCATTAGCACTGCTGTTAATGGAGCCGTGGGGTGCCCTCGTTCACTACTGCTCCAAGACAGCTCGTGGGACACAGCAGAGTTTCAAGACAGCCTTTCAAGATGCCTGCAGGTGCAGGAAGTTCAAATCATCCTGTTTCTCTCTGTTTACTCGCAGATGTTTTCTCTTCTAGCATAAGGCAGCCTAGAAATGCTCTGCTGGTCACCCACTCCTGCAGACAAGGCAGCAATTCCCTGCTCGACACCGGCGCTTGAATCCTGCAATGCCTTCAGGGCATCAAACCACTGTTATTAAGCCACTTGTTAGGAAACTAAGTAATTTCTAGGGACAAAACACATCTTCAGGTTCCTGTATTTCTGTCAAACTGCTATTGCTTGACTCTACTCTCTTTCTTCAAGTGGAGAGATGTTAAAAAATAAAACCGCTTCCTTCTATTAACAGTATCTTGAGAGAGACAATGCTAAGGAAGGAAAAAAAAAGAACCCAAACCAAACCAAACTCAAATTTTTGCTGAAATTCATTCAGTGCATCAGCTGACACTCCTACTATGTTTGAGGACTGCACTTGCAACATCATCTTTATTCCAGAATCACTTCTTTCAATGCTTTTCAGGTTCCTTGTTTTTCGGTCTTCCCCCTCCCTTGCATCTTTGACTTACCCCCCCATCACATAGGTCTGCTCTACACTAAGAGTAGAGTGAGCTGAAAAGCCATTTCACTGCCAGATCCTCTCTGCTGAACTTTTAAAGTGACTTGCAACAGTCCCAGTGGAATGTCACTTTGTTTTAAAACAATTTTTTGTTGAATAATGCAGGAGCAAGTAGCTCAGGAATAATACTCAAGATGCTTACAGCTACCTGAGATGCAGTAGATAGCTCAAATCCCAACCCTATGAAGAACAAGTGATTCTTCAGATACTTTTGTTCAACTGCCATAGTGAACTGCCCATCAGAAATTCCTGGGCCACTGAAGATATGGACAGCCTGCCTCTGGCTGAGAGAAGAGTCAGTGGCAGCAGACTTGGTACCCAGGCTGTAATGTCTGGCATCCCATGAACTTTGTTTTCCTCCATCTTCAGGACAGTCATCTGGGGGAGAGGAATATAAAGGAAGGCAGTAACAAAGTCCTACTGCCAGTCTAAAAGAGAGCCCTGCTTTTAGGGGCAGCAATCACTGAAGCTCCTGGAGCAGAAGTGAAGCCTCTCCTGTATCTCTCATGGCATTACAGCTCAGGCAGCTGAAGAATCAGTTCTGTGCAAATGCCACTCCAAATTTCTCATAAGATCAGCACTGCAGAATGACAATGAAACTGCCAGGCTTGCTGTTTGTATTGTGACATTTCATGTGTTTTTACAACCTGCTGGGCCCTGCTTTCTGGCCAAGCCCTCCAATACTTATCCCTCATGCAGAATGCTCCTTCTTTCGGTGCTTCTGTTGTCCCCATTCATTGCAGGGGGGTTTCCCTAGATGACCTTTAAAGGTCCCTTTCAAACCAAACGATTCTGTGATTCTGTTCTTTGATTCTATTCCATGAGCAGAGCTGCAAGATGAGCCCAGGTTTGTGACTGCCCCAAGCAGTGGAGCTCGTGTTTCTGATGGGTGTCAGGCTGCTGTTCAGAAAGATTGCCAAATATTGCATTCTATGTCTTGAAAACTGTCTGAAAAACTCTAAAAGACAAGGAGACAGCTTATACAAAGGTGGCAGGGAAGGGATAAGTTGGAAAGAAACCAAGACAAGATGGTGAGAAGGAAAGCAATACATGGGGAAGGGGGACAAATGTACCAGCAGGAAACCAAGTGAAAGGAGGAGGTGAAAGAGGAAGCAAACAGGATGGTCAAGAAAGGGACAGAGAGGGAAAGGCTGAAAAAAAAAAGGGAAAATAGTGAAAAAGGACCCAGTGGAGGAGGGGAAAATGCAGAGCTTCTTTCTAAGAGATAAGAGAAAATAAATGGGGTCTGCTGCTGCTTGAAGCAGCCAGCAGCAGAAGCAACATATCACTGGTGTGCATTTCAGCAAGAAATGTGCATTAGACTGGTAACAAATTACCCAGGGCACAAACCACAGAAATAATAACTGATGTTCCTGTAAGTCTTGTGATTCTGGGGTCCTGGGGACAGGCAGAGTTGGAATCATACTGACTACAGAAGGGCAGGATCCCCCTGGGAGGGGCTTTGCCTTTGCCCGTGTAGCTGTACATTCTTTTGATCACAGACATGAGATGCAGAATTAAATTAAATTAAATTATTCTTTGGCTTTCTTTTCTCCCGAGGTTCAGCAGGATTTTGAATTCCATCCATGTAACACTTTTGTCTCTCTGCTTGCGTGATACAATCCTAATTGCAGGCTATACTTTTTGAATAGAACTTCTGCCAAAGATCCATTCAATAAGGACAGAGAGCTGTGCTCTCCTACTTGGGTGTTCAGATTAAGATCATCCAAGTCAGCATGCAAACACTCTAAGGTGGGCTCTCACTCATCCTGCCAGAAGAATTTGGTGCAACAGCTATTTGCATACAGTTTATATTCCATTAAAAAATTTAAAAATAGTAAGCTTTTAAGTCCGCAAGGTCAAACTTTCAGGAGAAAGAAGATTCCCAGGCTCAGGCAGGATAACCCTTCTGGCCTTAAATGCCTATGCACTATGACAGATTTTATTCAGAGGATCATGTGCAATATTTGCACAGAATCCCCTTATCAGTCAATGCACGGGGTTAGACATTTCATTAAATCTTTTCAAAGAACTCTAATCCATAAAAATCCATCAGAGAAAACTTGGTGAATGGTTGATATTTGGCAAAGAGTTGAGTGGGAGTCTGTGGGCTGGGTGACGTCAGTGATGCTTTCTGCACTGCTCGTGCCTTTGTCTGAACATTTCTAACTGCAATTACAGTCAGGTAAAAGTACCTTTTTGTGCCAGTTTGGCAGAAATATGTAATGATGGCTTACAACGTGGATTAGCTACCAACACAGCAGGTGATGGAATTAGCCTTGGTGGCACAACAAAGGGGAGCTGCAGAGCTCCAGCAGCCCTTCCCTGCTGGCTGCCTGTGGGTGGAAGGAAATTGTAGGGACAGCATGTGAGCAGCACAAGGTGAATTCTCTCCCTGACTTTCCTCAGGTGTAAAGAGCAGCCCCAGCCCATGGGGAGCTCCCCAGCCCCTGGAAGCAGCCCCAGCCCCTGGGAGCAGCCCCAGTCCCTGGGAGTCCCCCAGCCCCTGGGAGCACCCCCAGCCCCTGGGGAGCAGCCCCTGGGAGCAGCCCCAGCCCCTGGGAGCACCCCCAGTCTGCCTGAGGGTGCCTCACGTGCTCCAGGGTTTCACATCCTGTGGGGTCACGTCAGGAACCATCCCCAGGGCTTTGGCAGGAAAGCCTTGGAGAACCCCCAGTAGCACTGCAGAGCAGGACACAGGGAGAAAAGGGCAGCCCCCTTCCACCCCCACGGGCTCTGCTGCCAGGAGAAAAAGTATTTCCAATTCAATTGTTTTCCTTGTGGCAAAGCTGAGGTTCCCATTCAGGACATTTAAAAGCTAAATTCAAGCATCCACAGTAGAACTTAAATTGGTCAAGATTAGGCTTTCCACAGGGGCAGGCAAGCACACATCAGGGTAAGCTGAAGTGCTTCTAGTGCTTGCTTAAAGCTGTCTTACCAAAGCAAGCACACAGCTGCATTTTCTTTCAAAATACTACTGAAGCCTTTTAAGAGAGAGGGGGAATAATCCAGATTCTGGCAGTGGGGAATATTTCACAAATCATATATGCTTTGGCATCAAGCCCTTAAAGCCAGGGGCCTTTACTCACAGGCTTTGCTGGGAGAGATCCACCCACCTCAAGTGGGATTAATTAAAAGAGGCATGTATCATGCAAATAGTTTCTGTTTCCTTACAGAAATATTCAGAGCACATAACCCAAACCAGCTTTAGAATCGGAGCGAAGCAGGGAAGAAAATTATTTCCTGCTCTCCTAACTCTTTTCCTTGCCCTGTACATTAAGGGAGGAGCAGTGAGAAAATGCCAAGAGCTCACCATTTCTGTACAATTCCTTTGATTAAATGCTAATAAAGTCAAAGGGAAAAAATTGTGTTTTCAAAGACAGAGGCTGTATCTCATGGTAAGGTGCCAAATTTTCCACACCAAAAGTGTACTAATCTGCTCATTGGACAAGGACAGTCCAAGGCTTACCCCTGAAAATGATCTTTTTATCTTAAGGCAGAACCGGAGAAAATGGAAACTTTGTACTTCAGCCCTGTCAGGGTTTTTCAGCTCCATGTGATGAGACAGAGGCTGTAACAGAAAGCTCCTTTGGAAAGTGAGATAAACTTTAAAAATACTACTTTCTTCTCATGAAGCTGAGCTATTTCTCTAGATAAGAGAGATCCCAACACTTCAAGGAATCACTGCAGAAAATGGTGGTGGAACAGTCAGAGCAAAGAGCCTCGGTTCAAACATCAGTAACAGAAAAAGCTCAAGTTTCCACAAGAACTCTTCCTCAAAACTCTTTTTTCCCCCCTTTTAATATCTCAGACCCATTTTCTGAGTCAATTTCCTATGATCCTGCAAAGGCTGTTGTTATTAAAACCAGAGCTAGCGTAGCTGAAATTCCAGGGCTCCAGAGAAACATTTACTAGGTGCAGGAGCTGGCCACACTGTCCCCCTCAGGTGATTTCCCCTGCAGCCCCTTCCCTGGCTTTTCCTCCCTCACAGTTTAGTCAGCAGGAGAAACCTGAAGTTTCAGCAGAATAGCAAACCCTTCCTTCAGTCTCTACCAGTCGAGATTTTTCGTATCTGAGGCTTTCATAGCTCTAAAAGAGAGAGAACCAGGATCTAGTCCAGAAGATGTGTATTGCAGATTATTTTTTTCCACAAAAACATCGGGCAGTCTCACATTCAATTCTGTATCCAGCTACAGCATTTTAAAATCACTGACCTCCTCCATCGGCCACTGCTTTCCGTGCCCCACTGGCTCCCGAACTGAGTCGCTCCCAGGCTGCTTACCCACGTGTCTTTTGAGTGCTAGAAAATTCCTTTCTGGTCTCCATCCCACCTCTCGCTTTGGCATGAAGCAGACGATCATCAGACATGCTCTTGGCAAGCCCCCCGTGCACAGCCATGGGCGGGGGAAGGAGCCACGGTTTGCAGGGCCAGGGTGCAGGAGCCACGGCTCTTCCTCCCTGGCAGCACAGCTGCCAAAAGTGCCCCTGGAGCCTGCAGCTCACTGATTTTGGCCTCTGATGGCACTGAGCAACTGGCCACTGGCCTTGGGCTTCGTCCCTTCCCTTCTGCTCATGGGGAGGCAAGCCCAGGCTTCTCCCCAGAGGTCCCTACAGGATACCCACCAAGGTGAAAGAGAGTTTCATGGCTGGGCATTGATGCAACAACGCCCTTTTCAGAGCAAATACAGAAAAATACTTCATTCCTTTGATATACTTCATTTATTTATGCTTTCTATTATGAAGGGTAATTATATTGGAAACACTGAGCCTCAAATTTAAGTTACTGACAACTACGACAGATCTCACCTATTTAAAAGAAAGTTCTCCTCCAAAGCTTCTCTTCTCAATTACCATTTTTAAAATTGAAAATGTGCACATTTTTTTCGTTCCTATTTAGCTGGCTCTTTTATTTTTTCAAACTGTGAGTACTTTCAACGTAACAGTTAATTTATCAAGAATGGAGAAACCCCTTTGTTCCAACATTGCCTTATCTGCCTACGCCTCTCATAATTTAGAAATTTAATGAATCCCTCAGAATCAGAGGTTTTAACATATATATATATATATATATATAAGTGATTATGTGTATTATATCACTGAAAATAAACATTAAGGACATTCTATTCATATAACTTTCATAAAGAAGCAGTTAATGCCATAGAAAATTATGCAATATGCAAAGCTACTTTAAAAGGTCCTGATAAATGCAAAGCCCTGGGAAGGAAAGGAAATAATGCACTGAAGATAATCTTGTTCCTTAACTAATTGTTTGGTACCATATGATGTACTCTGTCAGAAAACTAGGGACTGTTTGCAACTGGCTGGAAATTACTGTGGCTTTGCAGGACAAGAATGAGACTCCTACCAGTTTGTTCCACTGGTTCTGCAAGAATTGCTCTTGTTCTCTCCCAGTAAAGCCCTTGCTTCCTCTGCTGAGGTTCAGAAGGGCAGAAGGGAGGAGCTGGACCCCTGCCCTTCTCTGGGGTAGGTGCCCTCTCTCTCCCTCTGAGCCCTTATGAGGGTACAGCACAACCAGAACTGGGGTTCTTAATGAAAACACATCAGGGGCTTCCAACTGATTGATTAGAATGTTTTTAAATAAAAAAAAAAAATTTAAAATCCTATCTTCTCAAACAGGGTATGTGCTAAAAATTGGTTCAGTCGAACCCCTGTGCCTGTGCAGGGAGTGCCCACTTCTGCTTTGCTCCAAGACTTCCCCAACAGCAGCACTGCCTTGTGTCTGGGGTTGCAGTGCAAGATGTGAGCAGAAGTGTGTATTCTATCACCAGCTGTTTGGGGCAGGGGGGATAGCCTCTGTTCATGGGCAGCTGTTAAAAACCAGCTGGGGCAGTTTTCTTTCTCTCTGCCACACCCATCCTCCCTCCAGGCACAGATCTTCTGCTCAGGGGCCACTGAGTCTCCCTGCAGGGCTGAGAAACTGAGCCCATCCCACTGGCAGAGGCTGCAGCCAGGGCAGGAGCCAAGCATTCCTGCCTGCATCCAATCTGAGCTTTGGCACACCAGGGCAGCCTGCCCACTGCACTGCCAGAGGGACACCAGGCCCAGCTGTCCCCACTGGACCTGCAGAGGAAATCTCCCCCTTTCTGCAGGAGCCCTGCTCCAGCAGAGCCACAGCTGCCCCTGCAGGAGGCTGCAGCCCCATGGAATGGCTCTGCTGCCAACACCTGACCCACAGGGGGCACGCGGGATTCTGACTCTGGCAGGGGGGTTGGGGTTTTTTTTGTATTATTGCCTTTTTATCTTAATTTTCCTAATGGCGAACTGTTATTCCTATCTTTGCCTGAGAGCCCCTTAATTTCCAAAATTGTAACAATGCAGAGGGAGGGGGTTTCTACTCTCCATTCCAAGCAGGCTCCTGTCTCCTCAGCACACACCTGCCGGTCAAACCCAGCCACCTTGGCGCCCAGGGAGCCGAGCAGAGTCTGCCATGCCAGGGGCAGAGAAGCATGCCAGCAGCAGGAACAGCCAGCTCCTTACCTTGGCACGCTGGGAGGAGCCCGGCTGGGCCTGGAGGGAACCTGTGGAGGAGCTCCGTGGCCGTCAGCAGTGGGGAATGGCAGCGCTCCGGGGCGGAAGGGCACGGGGGGAGCCCCCGACTGCGGGCCCGGGGAGGGGATGGCGGGAGCGGGGCCGCGACCGGACAGGGGCCGGGCTGGGGGGTTGTTCAACGTCGGTCTCCTCGGAGTTGAAGGACTTGGAGGAGGTGATCTGGGGAAATAGCAGAGATTTTAAAAGTTCGGTAATGTGGGGGTTCGCGTTTGGCGTTTTCTTTGATGTATTTTATTTTACTTTGAACAGAAGTTAAAACCTATGATGGATGTTTTTTGCTGGCATTTTCCTTTGCTGTCAGTGTCAGAGGATGACACACAATTAAGTCTCATGTGGTTCCCACTGACAACATACAATCAAAGAGATAAATATAATGGACTTTATTATTCGAGTCTTAATAATGCTTTGTTAAGTGGAATTTCTAGGACATGGAGCCTGAGATGCTGAATTATTATAACAGCTTGCAAAAGGAGGCCAAGCAAATAGACAACTTGGGTGACAGAAGCAGCTGCTAACTCTGATTCCTTGAGAGGCTCCCTGGAACAGAGGCTGGGCAGTTAAAGGAATAAAGCAGGGATTTATTAGAAGGCCTTCACAGGACACACCTTGGGCAGTGCAAGAGCCTGGCTGGGGCTGCACCCAAGATGGACCCTGAGTCACGAGTTCTCCCACTTGGAGCAGTTTTGGCCCATTTCCATCTTGGGCTCAATTGTCCCATTGCAGCTCCAGGTGATGCAGTCCCACCCAGATCCCAGGTTGCTCTCCTCAATTCTCTGCTGTTTGCACTTTGTGGGGCTGAAGCTGCAGCGGTGTCCTTGGTTGTGGGGCTGGAAAAGGATTGTTCTGTGTGACTGAGCTGGGAGGAGAACTGGCTGAGCTTTATGTGGAGTTCAGAGTCACACACTAATGCAGTGAAGAGTCTGGGAAATATGAAAGCTGAAACTGAAGACATCATTTGAAGCATCAGAGAAGCTCTAAGTCCACTGTATGGTCTTTTGCAAGGCAAATATCCTGTCTGGTGCTCACATGAACATACCAACAAATAGGTATGTATATATGGAAAACTGTTTCAATGTCCTTAAAACCTGAAGGAGGAGTATCTTCCCAAAAACACAGGCAGGGAGGGAGCTCCTGCTGCCGACTACAGCTGCCTGCCCTGAATCCCGTGGCAAGGCAGATTGGAGGCTGCTCACCTGCGTGCCTGCTGAAGCCACGAGTCATCGACAGGTGGGGGAGCAGGGGTGGACACGGTGCTGGTGCTGATGTCGCCGATGATGGCCAGGGCCTCCCGCAGCGCCTGGTACATGCGCAGGGTCTCGTCGCGCCGCTGTGCCTGCTCCGCAGACTCCTCCATCAGCGTGTTCTGGTCCTCAGAGGAGTACAGGTGAGCCAGCAGCTCTGCGTTGATGAATTCTTTGACCTGTTTCATCAGACAAAAAAACATAAAATAAAATAAAATAAAATAAATTCAAACCACCAAAGAATAAACAAAAATCTCTAAGGGAAATACAATGCTGAAGAAATACGGAGGAGATCAGTGGAAGCAGGAGATTTAACCAGTTTCTCTTACTACCTTACACCAGTTCTACTGCAATTCCACATCTCTGAGGTGGCACCTCTGTTACTGTAACACAGGTAGAAACACACAGCAACACACACAACGGATGTTCAGGTAGAGAAGAAGAAAGGAAGACTCCACTTTATTGTTGACCTCGTATTTATAAGTTTCTGGACAGTGATCAGAGATTGGACAGAGAAGTTCCCACCTCTCCATCTCCACTGGTCACTTGAGAAGTCCATCAGGTGATATCTTTTACAAAGGAATGCAAACATGATTCTTGTTTATCTTACAATTCATGAGAACTGACTCCACTATACTAAAACAAATCAGAAGGCTGATTTTCAGGGACGACAACACCTCTGCTTACAGTTCATTTCAAACAGGTTTCCCAACAGCTCCCAGGAGCCAGCTGGCATTTTGGGCCATTCCTAAAGGGCTGACTGGGAAGTAAACGTCAGTACCATCAGATATAAATTCCCCAGGGAATGGGAATTTTCAGGCTTTATGACATACCTGTCAATTACTTTCTCAGCAACAATTTACCCTACTGTAGACAGTGTCTTTCATTTCCAGCAAGTCTGTCAGATTCTGAATAACCCATCCACACACATTCAAACTGAAGGGAGAAGTCTCCAAGTAATCTAATTTACTATATTGATTTCCTGCTATGCCTGCCCTGGTTATGGAAACCTGGGCCACATTAAGAGACATAAAAAGCTAGAGGTACTCTGATTAAATAAGACTGTGCTAAATAGACCAACTGCTGACCTCCTAAATCCTTGCATTTGAGACTTCTGTTGCTCTTCTGATCTATTTCTCATCTGGTGCTTTGCTCTGTAAAGCTTTCCTGAGCTGCAGATACTGATGATAATACATTCCCAGGATTCTGATTACGTGAACCTCAGCTCTGTTTGCACATGGGTTTGTGCTGCTTTGGGGATTTAAACCCTGCCAGTGAGACTAAGGCAATGTTTGTGTTTAGACAAGGTCAGTGAGAGCAGGCATGGGACCCTTTTTGGTCCCCAGCAACGAGGACAGACCTCACAGGGAAACAAAACCATATTGCCTGGGCTTGGCTGTCATTTCCCATTCACGTATGACAGGAGATGCACAAATTCTTAGCAAAGCCTGCAAAACTTTTCCATGAGTTTCATACTGTTTTCCAGGAGATGGTACTGATCAAGAGCCAGAGTACACTACTTTCCTTGTGATTGCCAAAAACTCCACATTAAAAACAGATATCATAGTTAAACAGCATCACATTCTGCTCGACGAAATGAGCATTTTAATGGCATCACTTCAAAAAAAGAAGTCCTAAAATTAGATTAAGGCCAGAGCTGATTGTAAACGCATTGTTAAACCACAAATAGCTGTTTGAAAAAAATCAGCCTGTGACAATTACCATGAGAGGTCCCTGTCTGTCACTGGCAGAGGATTTGAGTAAATCCCTGAACTCCTCTGGAAAGGAAAGACTGCTGTGTTAAGGATGGTTCTTGGATCAGCCTCCTGCCCTCCTGTGCTGTACTAGACACAGGAAGATCTTCCACCAGAGACACTTTCTCCAGCTTGGAAATGGAAGGGAAAGTGATGCTTGCTCATGTTTGCTCCATTCTGGAAAGCAGACTCACAGGAATGGTTTAAAACATTTTCCTTCACAGACATCAGGCCTGCAGTCAAAGCAGAGCTGTAGCAAGCATCCAAATGCCAGTGCCCCAAATCTGCCCTGGCACTCTGGAATGGGGTGAGGGGGGCTTGGAACCTCAGCAGTGGGAAGACAACACATGGCACTGCCACAAAAGCAAACACAACCTATTCCTTGACCCGCAGTTTGGCAGTAACAAGTCCTCTGGAGTTTTCCTCCTCAGCTGAGATCACTATCAGCACTCTTTATGGAGCACACACTGACTACTCTTAAGACCACCCCTCTTGTATAATCCAGGATACCAAGGCACCATGAAATACAAATTTGTGTATGTGTGTTTTGTTTGGGCATGTCTGAATTGGTAATGGTAACTCAATGCAGTTCTGTGTGGTAGATGTATTTTCTTTTAAGGTAATCAGCATCCAGCCTAGGGAAGAACAAGGGGTGCACTTGCAATACAATAATCTAGGCTTAGGCCCCAAAATATGCTCAGGGACAGCATCTGATTATTTTCTGCACACTGAGTTTGAATCTGATACTTTCCTTGAATTTAAAGTGTTTGTTTGTGGGCCCACAAAGTGGAAAGGAAGTTCTAGGGAAACTTGGGAGGTTGCAATTGTCATGGAAACAAATTTCTTGGGATCGATTTGTTTCCAGAGTTTTGGAGGCAACATGATGGGGCAGCAGAAAATACAGAATATGTTCATTCAGGGGGAGGGAGGGTGTTTTCACTTAACTCCTGGGGGATGGGTTGGACTTCTGAATACTCACACATACCACTTAAGAGGACCCACCTTCCTCACAGCTCCACTCTTTTCCAGATCTTTGCACAGCCTTTTGGCAGGGCTCAGCACTCTTGAGTCAACCATTTCTTTCTCTTTTTAATAGCTCTGATTTTTAAAAATTGCTATTTTACCTATTGTTTTCAATACAGTATTTTACTGCCTATGCTGTAGAGAAACAGATTCATTAATGCTCCTAGTGTCGCTCTTCACAGTTCTTTCAAATGTTTTGATTCTTTGCCACAAATTTAAACTCTAGGGTGGAGGTGCAGGCCTCAGCTCACTGGGAAGCCCAAATGCAGCTTGGGACTCTGAGGTCAGCTGAAAGGTAGCTGATATTTTAAGTGTGTGGTGTCTGTGTGCCAGCCTGGCAGGCTTTATCAATGTCACCAACAGCTGATGAGACTGAAAGCACAAAATCTTACAGTAATCTACTTCTGAGGGGCACACACGCTTCAGAGACCCCTAAATGATTCCAGATGAGGAGGTGAGTGGCAGAAAATTTAATGTAAGCTTTCAAAAGCAACTGCTCACTGAGCTCTGCTGTTTATGAAATGAAAGCTAAACCCCAGCCTTTCCAAGGGCACTGGAGAGAGGCTAAGTCAAAGCAGCGAGCTGCTAGCAATGATCTGGATAGAGCAGTGAGGACATACTCTCAACTTATGAATTCTAGAGCATGGCTGATTTCCAGAAAAAAGGGCAGTTCCATTGTTCCTATGGTTTTTTGTAAACCTTGCCCATGACTAGAGCATTACTTAGATCCTGACTCCCCTAACCCCAAAGAAGTTAATGAAAAATCTCTAGCCCTCCTGCAAAACTTCTGCTCATATTAAATGTACCAGGAAATCCCACTGAAATTTCCTGTCCAACCACCTAACTCTTAAGTGCAACACAAATTCCACAGGGCTAATGAAATCCATCAGATGAAGGCTAGAGGTGGCTCTGAGTCAAAAGTAAATGCTACCTTCTAATCACATTTGCCTCACAGCATCTTGCACTTGTAAAGGCTGATTGGTTTGGTGACCTCTCAGAAACGGTGCTGCTCAGAACTAGCAGGGGCTGTGCTTCCCATTAGTGATTTATATGGCAGCAGTGGCACTAATATTAAGCTTAGTTTTCAGCAAGGTCCATTCAGAACCCTGCCAGGATGTGAAGGCTGAGATGGAAAAACAACAGTATCTCGATGCCCTTTTTTTAACCAAATAATCTTCAGATCTAAGAAAGACACACACAATAAATCAACCAACCACATCTGCTTATCTAAACAACAGTGTCCAAAGCTTCCAGATTTATTCCTTGGAAATGGGAACCTGAAAATATAAAGAAACCCAAACAAAATAAAAGTGCTTTAAGAACCCGTGACAAAGGCCTGCAGATTGAAAATCGAGGAAGCACCACTCTGCTCTGCTGCTCTCACAGGCTGCCCACACAAAGCTCCCAATTCCTTTTCCTGTCATATCAAAAGCAAGACATTAAATAAAACCCCAAACAAAACCACCCCCACCTTGATTTACCTTTAAATAATAGCTTATGTTCTGATTAAGATGTAAATTAATTCACTCTTTAGGATTTTGGGATAAGCACTCAAGGCTGTGTGCCAGCCTTTGAGAAGGCTGCACAACTTCCAAGTACTATGGAATATTGGAATATTTTGTCTACGAGGGTGACATTTACTCTTCTCTTCAATACCTGCTGTATTCCAGAGGTGTGTTTAAGAGTGAGAGATGTGACAGACACGTTGAACTAATTCAGAACTGTGGCTGCTACTTACGTTGTTGATCATGAGGTGCATGATTGTTTTCGGTATCAAATCTCGGATACATTTGTTAATAATAGACATGTAGGAGTCCACAAGATTTCGAATTGTCTCCACCTGTCTTTCCAGCTGGGGGTCCATGGAAAAATTATCTGCTTGGCCATTCTCTTCAGTTTCAGTCTACAAAGAAGAAAAATGAAAAAAGCCTATCAGATTGCAGTGAAATTGAAAGATAGTGGGGGAAAACCCCTGGACTTAAACTGTAGTAATCCAGCAATGGAACTCATACAAAGACTATCCATAGTTAAAATATGAAGTCTTGACCTGTTTAACATTAGTGTTCAGCATCATGAAATTTGGATTTTTAAAGTTTAAACACAAATGAGACCTTTTCCACAAAGTACATTTATGTATTTCCCCACAAATTTGTAATTTTATATTAAAGAAAGTTTTCAGATAAAGAAGCACAGTGGTAAATGTCCCACCAAGAAATTATCTCAGCTCACTTACTGCAATACTTCCTATCAAATCTTTTACCATTCACATTCAGCCAGCTGGACCCATGCAAGAAAGCAGCACCACAAGTCTGGATTTTGAATTTTACCCTGCCATGGGTTAAACCCACCCTTGTTATTTAAGGCAGACTCATTTGTGACAAATTTTGCAGTTCAGTCTCAGACTTCGTAGATGTGAACAGCACCTATATAAACAAAGGGTTTATAAGAGATAACAGCAAAAGCATCATTGCTTCCAATGCTCATGGCTGGATTATATATTTGAGGTCTCTTTTTCATTGGACAGAAAAAAACTTCTTTGTATGTAAAACAGCTAACCAAATTAAATACCAGGAGCTTTAACTGGAAGTTAGATGAACTATTCTTTGCTTCAGTGTGGCCTGTATAAATACAGGAAAACCTAAAACCAAAAAAAAAGTAACCTTTTGGTGAAAATCAAATTGCTGTCTGAGACTCAAACATGCCAAAAGAAGGGAATTTCTACCCAGGCAGTACAAAGAACAACGTTCCCCAACCTCTGATAGAATACTTCTCCCTGAAAACGACTGCCAGAGCATTTTGAGCACAAACTATCAAATCTGAATCTGTCCTGCATAAAGTCACAGAATCACAAAGTGCTTTGGGTTGGAAAGGGCCTTGCAGCTCATCTGGTTCCAACCCCTCTTCCAGGCAGGGACACCTCCCAGCACACCAGCTTGCTCAGTGCCTAACCCTGGCCATGAAGAACACCAAGAAACAGAAACAGAACAGTTGCAAAAACTGGAGAAGCCAGTAAGGAGAATGAGTTCTGTATCAGCTCCATTTACAGCAGAGCTTTTAGCTAAAACTGGCACAGGGCTGGTGCTTTAAAGATTTCTGGAGCAGCTGAGATCAGTATCAAACCCACCAGTGAAAGGCCATTAGTGCTAAATATGCAAACAGGTCAGCAAAAGGCTTCTCCCTGCAGGAAGCTGGGCCAAGCAGGGATTCCCAGTTCCAGGTCCTAGTGCAGGGGCTGCTTCTGCTCACACAGCACTGGCAGGTAGAGCACTTGTAACCTTTCCAAGCCCAGCTTGGGCAGTCCAGCCTAAATGAAATGGTGTGTTTGTGATATGTTAGGTTATAGTTTGGTTAAGAAATAAGATCCAACGTAGCTTTTAGAAACAAAACAGAGTGTTTGTAAAAGAATTTTCAAAAGTATGAGTGAATTACCGGAAAAGCTGATCTTTAAAAATAATTAGCAGTGCTTCCCAAGAATCTTGTGACTGTGGAGGACACTGAAAGAGCTCCTGGTGGAAACAGGGTTTTCAGTGCTGTAACATCGGTAGCCTGTTGGAATCCTGGACACAGATGATTTCAGGCTTTCTGTGCTGGCAGAGAACGACCCACAAAGATACACTGCATTTGACCTGAGGCCATGGGGAAGGCTTCCAAAACTGAGTGATAGCACTGAGGCTGTGAGTGTGCAGTTGAATAGGAGTGTGTTATATCACAGGGTGAGAGAGTTAGAATTTAAGGCAGCTGATTAAAATAATATACATGTAACAAGATGGAGGTTTTAGGGTGCAGTCTTCTTCTCCTTCACAAGTTTGGGTGATTTTGTGTGATTGGTTTGAAAGATCCACAGTGCAGGACATTGGTGACTGGTTATTGGATTAGAAATTAAAATAAGTGTGTTGGCATCTCATAATTAGATAGATTAGGCTTAAAAAACCCTTGAAGTTTCTCTCTGTACTCCATTTTGCCTTGTTAATTTAGCAGGCAGACGCACTCACCGTCAGTGAGGCTGTAACTGAGATAAGAAATAATAAACACCAAAGTCTGAACATGAATTCTGCCTCTCGTGCTTTTAATTCTGACCCTGAAGAGAAGAACCAAGAAAAGCAAAGGGGTTCCTCACAGTAGCCACTACCTTATAAGCCTTAATCTTTTTGTTAATAAACCACGTATAGCCAAAAGTCACAGTGCAAAGACTATTTTCCTTAGCTTCCATGTCTAAAGAAAAACTAAAGGTAATTTTCCCTGTGAAATACCAAATAAATAAAAAAAATCATACATCTATCATATATCTGCAGGTTTTAGTCAAGTAACTGCAGACCAAAAATGTCCCTTCCCAGTTCCCCTGTATTTGACATCTCTTCCCTTTCTTTTCTTCTTTGCTGGCTATATAAAATGCAGCTTGTTCATGTATTTTTTTCCTTTTATTTTTTTTCACTCTTTACAGATTGCAGTAAGATTCCTGACTGGCTAAGCAGCAAAGTGACAGATGTTTATCATTATCCTCATCAAGAGAATGTAAAGTAAAAATAGTAATTTGTCTCTGATCTTTAAGGCAAAGGGTAATAGTCTCTTGTTTGAAACTGTAACAGAGCTGACTTCATCCTGTTGATTTATTTTCTCTGAAATCAAAAAAGATCAATCTTTCATGACTTTACAGTAATTTATTATGAAAGCTTCTGGCCAATTCCTAATGATTTGATGTCTCAACTGGAGGCTTTTCATGGTGGAAAAAACCATCTTGTTTGCATCGCATCCTGCAGATGGGAATCTGCTCCCAGCAGATTTCTGTGCCCTCCAGGACACCTCCAAGCCCCAGCAAGCTTTCTCTGCTCTGTGCCAACAGCAGCAGCCAGAAATGAGCTTGCCTGGTGAGGCTGGGCAGCACGAGTGACAGAGATGCTCTTTTCCACCTCCAGGCCATTCTCTCCCTACAGCTCCTGTCTCTCTGAGCCTCACAGGGACTCCACCTTCAGTGCAAGCCCCCCCTCAGCCCAAGCCCCTGGCACTCTTTCTTACAGCAAGGCTCCTGCAATGCCAGTCTGCCCAATGCTGAACCCAAAGCAGAACAGGGCAGCAAACCCCCCAGCCAACCCCCCCTGCTCTCTGAGCAAGCTGAACAGAACGGCCAAGCTGAGCAGGAGAGGAGAACAAAGAAGGTGCAAACACATTTCCATGCCTCCTTTCCCAGTCCTTTCAGCTCCTCATCCCCAAGCCAGAACTCACGAGTTCCAACACCAAGTGTTAAGTGACAGCACATGAATCTGGACTAAGTTTTTAGTCAGCTGACTCTTGCTTAACACTGCTATTGATTGTTGACAGGAATGGAATATTACTACTTCAAAGGAATGCAAGTGCAATTACTTTAGGGAGTTCTGTAACCTTCCAACAAAGAAGCTAGAGTGCTAAAAACAGGTAAAGGAAATTAATTCATCTGGGAAAACTCTAAATCAGAGTATGTGATGAGAACACACCAAGGCTATAAAGAAGCAACAGGTGAAAAAACCACAGACGAAGAGAAGGTAAGGTGGGAGCTGCTTCCATACAGCCTCCCACACACCCACAGACATCCTTCCCTTCTGCTCCTTGCGCTTCAGAAAACTAAAAATATCGATCCCTTGCACTCTGCTGTGGGTCTCACCTGTCTTTCAGAAGCTGCTTTGTGATCCCTGCATAAAAAGGTGCCACTGAAACCCAAGGTACCCCACTGCTACTCTGCAAGTTCCCTGCATTTACACACCTTCTGTACTAAGAATGTGGTGAGGATTAACTGATGTGTCACACAAGAGCGGACTAAAAACTGCCTGTGCAATCCAAACCACTTAACTTTGTGGGAATTTTACTGCTGGCTGCAGCGGGAATAGTATTTCATCATTTCTACCAGAAAAGTTATCAATCTTCTGAAGATGGTAAACTCTCTGCTGCAAGAGGAATGATTTAGTGTGGGACTGGGGATGCAGGCATGAGGAACTGTGTGTAATCCAAAACAAAGGACTAATTAATACCTTAGGATATCAAGGTAATTTTTCTGTTTTGTAGAAATTATAAGCAAGTTCAAGAATGTCCCAAGGAAACTTAATGAAAAGTGATTCCTTTTGAAATTCACAGCAAAACTGGGTAACACACACTGAAAACAGTCCTGAGCTGACCACACAGAGAGAGCAATACTTCTAATTTCCATGATTTCATTACATTCAGGGCAGCTGCCAGCATATTTAAGAATGTCTTGTATAACATTCCTGATGTCAGTTCCAAGAAGGAGCATTTGTCTAGCATTTTCATTAGAGAAGTGTATCGACCAGTTTTCTGTAATCACAAAGGCATTCTATTAACACTGACCAAAAGGAAGCAGACTGGAAGGTGACTGACACAAGGGTAAAAATCAGAGCAGCAGCAAAGCAATGCTCTGTAGAGTAAGAAATGTGTCCATGGCTGCAGTAGTGCATTGCTCATTTAAAAGCTGCTTTCAGCTCTTTCATTTACAGTTCCAAGTTCTTAACAACAACGACCACCTGAGAATTAATTATACCAGCCAGATTGTATTTATGTTTTAATTCACAGCTGCTGAAAATACATATAAAATCTGTTTTACGTATCCCTGTCCAAGTAAGTTTTTTTCTTTAATGCACCAACACTCAGCACACTGCAGTTGTCCTAACCCCCCTGCTTTTCCCTAAATCTTTACAATTGATTCTCTCTTCGTTGCAGTTTGATGCTGGATATATAATTTTAGCTAAGATCCTCTCAGCTGTACATAGCGTGCCTTTTGCCAGAGGACTGCTGAAACCACATGATGGCTTCACACAGTGAGGTTTTCTTACTGGAAGGAACCACAAGTAAATGACAATACATTACTTTTGTGTATTTACAACAAAGCAAGCAGCAGAAAAAGAACACTTCCCGGGTAGCTTGGAAGCTGTCCTTTTCCCTCACAGAGGGTGACTTTGCCACTCTCTTCCATGCTTTCAGCATGTCCTTACTTTGTACTGCTGTTCCCTTTACTGAGCCACCCACAGGCTGCCCCTTTCAGCTGCTGTGCCTTCAGCAGCAGCCTGGAACTGCTCTGAGCAGAGGTGAGGATCTGCCTTTCCCTCACTCCACAGCCCCCAGAAGAATGATACACCCTAGTGCAATTTGGCTCACAAGTATTTCACTCTCTGGATTAGCTTAAACCATCAGATACTCCAGTTCTTCTCTGTGGCTGCAGACAGTGCCCAGTGCAGACCATCAGCTAAATCCTCCTGCTGAATCCACACACTGCTCCCTGCATGGCTGTCACCATCCCAAACATTCAGAATCTGTCAGGCTCTCTGCCTGCCTTATTCCATAAAGAAGCTGGCTTGGAACTGTTGAGACTGAGAGGAATGATGTATTACCAGAACTCCAAGAAATCTGGACTAACTTTCATCTCACAGCTCTTAACAGGTTGCTATCCAATCATGGCAAATCGACCCAATCTCCTTTTAGAGCAGGGATTCAGATCTTACAGATATTAAGACAGATACCACACCTTTCAGACTTCAGTAAAGCTTTCTGACACAATCTCAGGTGACACTTTCATTAGTGGAAGTGTGCTTTCCCTGCAGGTAGTGCTCATTGCCATAGAAAAGCTGTCAATGGCTCGCTGGCACACTGGAGAGCTCTGTCAAGGGCACTTTCACATGGGCTGGGTTTATAATGTGCTTATTAAAGACTTACTGCTCAGGATGGTGGGTTATAGCCTGGGTTTATTACATGTACAGATGAGAAGAAACTGGAAGGGAATGTGAACTAGTTAGATGGCAGGACCAGAGTTCACAATGATCTAGAAAAACAGCTTCAAAATCTAGATGAATTCATTATCAATAGAAAGTATTTCACTTCACAGATTCTCCTGAGTTGGAAGGGACCTGCAAGGATCATTGAGTGCAACTCCTGGCCCTGCACAGGACACCTCAAGAATCCCACCGTGGGGTTCCTTAGGTAGGAATAAATCATTTATAAACATAGAGTGTGAGAATGGCCACCTAAGGAGCAGTTCAGCAGAAAAGGAGCTGTGTCCACACTGCAATACAAACAGCATGAGTCAATAATGTCTTGCTATTATGGAATCAGTAAAAAAATGGTGCATCCAATGCTGGTTATCACACCACCAGAAATTTAAGGAACATTTTGAGAGTGTTCACAGGATGCCACTGCCGATGGTTCAGTGTAAAATATTACCTGAAGGGAAAAGGTAAGATAAATTGGGACTGATGAGTTCCAAAGAAATCACTTGTGGAAGGGTAGACATGAGCATCTTTGCATACAACAAAAGATGTCAAATAAATATTTGGAAAGTGTTATGTGGTAAGAACAGTGAAGCACAGAAATAGATGGACTAGGAGAGCTGGAAATCTTTTCCAGGGACTAGAGCAGCATCCCTCAGAGATGGATAGGTACAGAGACTTTTCCTTGAGAAAAAGAAATAGGCAACCTCTCACATCCCTTCCATCCAGCAAAGTGGTGTGAAATTACCCACAACACTGCAACAAGAGGGATTTCTGAAAATGCAAAAAAAAATATTTAAAATTACAGTATCTTCTACTTTGTGTTCTATGCAAAAATCAAGTAAAAAAATAAAACCTTGCTGTGAATAGCTTTCTCCCCTCAAAGAATCTGCACTCCAATTTCACCATTTGCTGCCATGTACGTCTCTCACACAAAGGACTTTTACATAACCCTCCCTGCACTGCAAGCTTTGACTGGGGGCCAACAGCTGCTTCATGCCTTTCAGAACAGACTGCTGGACAAGCAAAAGCAGAAAGAGGCTGGCATAAGGAAAACAGCACCTTTGTTTATAAAACAAATACTACTTTGGAATTTGTAAACTTTTCCGTCAAAGAATTTCCTTGTCATAACAACACATGAAGTGCCCCATATTTATAAGAGGACACCAGGAAAAAAAAAAAATCTCGGCTATGAGATACTATTGGCATGGTATTTGCTGTTATTTCAGTGTAGAAGGATGTCAGTGGATATTGGGAAGTTGCAAACGTGGTGAGTTACCCTGGAATTCAAGTCAGGATAATGATGATGATGATGATGATGATGACGACTCCAAGTGTAACGATCGGCTCAGATGATGTTCAGGCAGAAATTTATTGTGGATTTGTTACCAAATGCTTGAAACACATTCCCAGAGACAGCAGCCTGATCCAGCAGTGCCTGTTAACTGGGAGGGGAATAGGATCATTTGCTGTGGAAGGAGGCAATGGATGGGTGGAGGCATCAGCCGGACATGTGAGGATTAAAGGATTAAAGCTACTGGCTGTGGTATGCGGTCCCCTAAGAACCAAAACAAATACAAGTCCAGAGTTTCGACCAAAGATGATGAAAACAGAAAGCAAGAAAATTAGTCATCCATGAGGCTGATCAGGGAAGTATTAACACGAAGACTGAAATCACACCTTGCCTCTCTTCTCTTTTTTACCTGCCTTACTTAGCAGTAACCATGCAAGAGAGGTCACAACAAAATCCTCCTCATTCCAGCAACAGTGTACAGGGCTCGCCTGAAGGATTCCTTTAGGAACAAGGAATTTTCTTATTTTTGAGATTAAAAGGGGGCAAGTAAGTGCTCAATGCACAGCCAGGGGCTGAGTGAAATGCTTTGCCTGAGATGACATGTTTAAAGTGCAGCTTACGACTCAATGTGTGTGTGGATAAGAATTGCACTTTTTTCACCAAATGTGATCATTTCAGGTAGGTAGCCAGAATAATGAATTAAAATCATAATTCTGTTTGAAATAAATCCTGTACTGAACTCCTATTCCACGGTCCCTCATTTGTTCCAGCTGAGGTGGTAATTTCTGGATACTCAGCAGCCTGGTTGGAGTAAGTGTGACAGGAGGAGGAAGAGGAGGAAGAGGAGGAAGAGGAGGAGGGGGAGGGCAGCAGATCCATGTGCAGATCCGTGTGCATGCTGGGAGGGATGGGCTCTGAGGGGCCTTGCAGTGGGGGAGCTCTGTACAGCATCCAGGGCTGGGCTCTATAAATTACAACCTTGTCTTTTATTTTAACTTGATCTAATGTAATGTGTCCCCTATAACTCCGCTCTTTTCTGTAATTAATGGTTTCTAGGAAAATATTCTGAAATTCTCCCCTGATAAGCACCTAGACAAACTTGATGTTTCCTCTCTCAGACACAAAAGAGGACATTAAACTGTTTTCACCCCCACATCCCTCGAGCCATGAGAAGTACCAGATCTGTCTCTGCTGGGCCAGACTAAGCCCTGGTTCACCACAAACTCACTGCAGCACCGACAAATGATCTCCTCAGTAAATGATGCAAATAAGAAATGTCAGCATGTTCCAAAATTCCTCACTTAATCTTATTGCCAGTTGTATAGTCTGGATAATCAGTAAATAAATCCCTCTAACTTTGCTCAAATCCTTAGGGGCTGAATACACAGAGAGCACTTTCTAATTCATTCTCATTAACCTTCCCAGCTCTAAACAAAGTAATTTCCTACTTTTCTTAGTGTCTGTATTTTCCACTGGCCTCTGCAACACCTGATTTAGCAGCAATGATTTCTCACTTGTGATTTCTCTTTCGAACTGGCATTGTTCTTTTCCCTCACACATATGCTTGCTGGAATAGCACGAATCAGCAAGATTTAAAACCTCCCATTCTCGAGTTTGAAGCCCCTAAAGGGAAATTGCAGTCGTGATGCCAAGGAACACAGCCGTACGTTATTTGACTTTTCCTTGGCCAGGCTGACAGCAGAGGGGGGAAGGGAGGAAGGAAAGGGGAAGGGAGAGGAAGATGGCATTTTAATAGCACCCACACTGGGTTCACACAGTTGGGTCCCTGTGCTCCATTTCCTTTCCCCTCTGCCTCCCATTCAGCCAGCACTGCTCAGCCAGGCTCCATGGGAAGGACTCTCAATCTTTTTTTCCCAGCATGGACCACATCGTAGTACAGAAATCTCTCCTGTGGACAAAACCCCTAGCCCACCTTCTATCCTGAACTTTGACAGTACATCACCAACTCAAGCCTTGCAGGGACCACCCCATCCACAGCCCAGATGTGACTAAACGAGCCAACATTCCTGCCAGGACAAGATGGATTATCCCTCCACCTCTTGGCCCAATGCTCATATTCTCTGTAGTACCCACAGTAATTGCATAACTGCAAAAAAATTAGTAAGAAAGAGGAATGCATTTAATCTAATTTAGTAAGTGGACACACAAGAACCACCGGCATCTTATGTTGATAAATCTGCCTTTCCCAGATGTTAATCATATTCCAAACATAGCTTGGCCAGAGTTCTCATCAAAACATTTCATTTGATAATTCAAGTCCTAAGATTCAAAGCTCTCATCCTCATCAGTGGGTTCTCCACAAACCCTCTGTCAGGGCTTATGGGGAAAAATCCTGGCAGGAACTCTTACCCCAGCAGAGCATCAAGGAGCACCATACTCTGCATTTAAGGTCCCCTTTAAAGGTGCAAGCAAAAATGGGACCTGCAACAGTCCTGTAGCAAAAAAGCCTCAAAACAGCAGAGGAGGAATTGGAAAACATGGAGTGCTTTACTGAAATGTAACAAATATTTCTAAACAAAAGAAAGTCATCCATAGAGGAGCATTTTGGATTCATGCCACAAAAACAGAAAGTGAAAATTATTGGGGAAAATTATTTTCAGGGTAAGAAATGAGCTGTGAGCAACTATGCTGTATGTAACATTTATGACATGGCTTCCATTTTGTAGAAATATGACAAACCCCTTCTATGTACTCTATAAAAGCAGTAGAAAATGAAAGATTTTTTTTTTTCCTCCTAAAAATAAATTTTATTTAAGAGAAGGTGAGACTCTGGTAAGTTAATACACATGTCTGTAAGCAACAAACATAAACACTTCACGTTATAAGACCACATTCCCTTTGGCACAAACCACAATGAAACTATAAAGTTTAAAGTTTAAATCACTCTGACCTCCTCTCTGTGGGGAAGGTAAAGGACATCAGTGATTAGGCCTGTGACCACATGGAGTTTAGCTTTGCAGTTAAAATTACCTGGCCTTGCTGTTGCCACAAACAACCCTAACTTGGCACTTCTGTTGGTTATTTCTGCAATTTAACTTTATTTTAATGACCTTTTATGGCATTTCAAGTTCAAAAGGATTTATTGCTTTTCCCCCTTCTGTCACGGCTCAGCACCAAAAGGTAAAGTCCAGGCTCATTTTTCCCAAGAGTGCCAAGGAAACTCATGGCAGCAGGACGAGGAGCAGTGGCTTACACACACAATCCTGAGGATTACAACTGCTTTGGTCAACAAGAGAAAAATCTGCCCCAGCCCTGAGGGCTCCCCCTGCCCTGCTCTAGGGTTTGTGAGCAAAGCTGGGGGGAAGAGCTGTGCTTTAATGTGTCATCCCAAGGACCGAATGTCTCACACTGGAGCTACAGACACGAAATTCCCCTCTTCTTCCCCTCTGGTTCTAAATGTTTGCTGCAATGGAATGACTGGGAGACAGCTCTGTCCAAGGGCAGGCATGGAATTTGAACCCATGGCCTTCTGGCTTGGAGGTGAGACTATTCCTAACTGAGCCAAAGTGACACATACATAATATGCTTTCAAGGTTTTTAGTGAGCTCTGTCATGATTTAAAAACACTAAGTCTTTGTGGTACAAACCACAGGGCAGGAAAGAGCTGGGGCTCCCTTTTTACTGCTAATTTTAGCCAATGAATTGTTTATAATCTCCTGCAAAATACATAAAGCCTTATTCTGCCTTAAGCTAAGAGAGAACAGCCTTTCAAAACTGATTCTTAATTATAGTGTTCCCCTGCTAGATGGGATGGAGGCAGGTTCCAAAATTGTGTCAGAGTATATGAAGTGATAAAATGAGGATGGGTGAGCTATTTTTAAACATGCTCAAAGACTTTGAGGCAAAATCCCTGAATTTATAGCCTTGTGGCCATATTACAACTCCTGCATTATTGAGACCTTGGTGGCAAGACTCGAGTATCATTTCATTTGGGACACCCTCTGCCTTCAGAGCTGAGGTGCCACACTGGGGTGCCCCGGGGAGCCAGCTGCAAGCACAGGTGATCTCCCTGCTGCAGACAGGCTTTGGGAGATAAAGGGGATGAGACACTTCCAGCCCAGCACATTCCCTCCTCCTCTCTTTTCCCAAGACGTTCTGCAAGTGAGAGGCTTGCCTTTCCAGATGGCCAGGAAGCAGTGGCTTCGAGGGAGCTGGAGGAATCTCAGGCAAAAGAACAAAATTGTTCCTGCCTCTGCCCAGCCTGGAACCCCCCCCCCAGCCCCAGGCCTGGTGATATCTGCTCAGCACAGTCCTGTTTCCCAGATGAAGGGGGCAGCTGGGCACCTGCTGCCCAGGAACACCCAGCTTCAACAATCCTGTCCTCTCCTACACAGGAAAAGGACTCCAGGACAAGTCCTGAAATACATTTTTGACTGTTTGGAAAATCCAGACTTGTACCCAAATCGTCGTTCTGTTCATGGACATAAACTGTGCACAGGCATCACCTGGGAAGGCCTCTGCCCCCACGAGCTTCCCAGCACTGAGGGTGCCACTCCTGATCTCAGGTTTGACTCAGGAGGAGTAAAAGTTGTCACCTGCTTTACACACATTGGTTTCTTTCAGTAATGTTCAATATACACCATTTTATTTTTCATACGAAAAAGGCCACGCAGTGAGAAGAAACTAAGTTGAAAGCCTTTCCCTGCCTCACAAATTGAAGTGGAAGTAACTCTCAGTCCCTTTTCCCCCATCCACATTCTGCATCACCTTTAGGCATATCTTACTCTAGAGGCCAAACAAGTGGCAGCAAAGGCTTTAGGGCTCTGAGGACGCTGCAAAATTATTTGCACCATTTGCATTGTTCACTTTCTAACTGAGCTTTTATGAGAAGCCACTGAACAGAGAGGAGTTGCTATTTTGGAAAAGACCAGATGCAGATTAGAAACAGCAGAGGAAGACAACAGATTCTTAAGGTGCTTTCAGGTGAGGAGATTTATTTGTCCATTTTTTGCAATTGCATTTACCTGAGCATCATTTAAACCTATAATTTTTTTCCATTTGGGTTTCCATGCAGTGATGCATAACATGAAATACTATTGAACTGTAGATGGCCCAAGTAAAAGCAAAAGCTAGTCAAAACAAAACTCAAATCCTTTTCTTGATTGCATATGGATTTATAAAGCCATAAAACCATGTAACAAGCACAAAACAAAAGCCTTGTAAAAAAAAAAAAAAAGGTTTAGTACAAAAAAGGCAAAGTGAGTAGTTGAAAAAACCATCCCATGTTCTTGGTTCTGTTAGTAATTAATGTACACTCATGTTTCAATCTAAAGGAGTCACTGGAAGGGGTTGTGCATTTTATCTACCAGAAGATCACAATGCACTTATTATCATGAGAGGGTCTCCCACCTGGAGCAATGCTGCAGGGAGCCATGCTCCTATTCAGGCATTCTGCACACATTTCATATTTTTACAAATTCACCCTATTAGTCCATCCTATAAACATTTGAAAATCTGAAAATCTTTACCATCACAGGAGAATGTGGGGAGTTCAAGGACACTTTCTCTCCTTGAGCTGTCACTCCTGGATGGATACACCCCCCCCCCCCCCATTACCTACATGAGAACTGCTCCTTTCAGGAGTTGGGCCCAATCCATCCCCACAGTCACCAGGAATCTCCTTCCTAGAGTCCACTGGCATTCAAGACTACAACTGCCTCCTTACATTTCTGGAGTGGCAAAACCAATTTTAATGCTTTTCCTACAGGTGCCCTTCACCAGTTTGATTTTCAGGCACAAAGAATTCCTTAACTCCACACTGCACCACAAATCATCCTTCAGCTACATCCTGTACTCCTGCATCCCACTCTGCTCCCAGCAAAACCCCTGCCAGAATTCCCTCTGAGTTTAATAGTCCTGTCCTATTCCCCCCACCTTCTAACTGAGGTTAATTTCTTTTCTCCAAGTATAAACAGAAACCAGCAGGTAAAAAAGTTTTGTCTAATGTGGCACTAAGGCTGTGGAATTTGCTCCCATGTGAGAATGGCACAATAAAGTCATTTGTTTAAAAGTAAATTGAAAACATTCCAGTCTTCTCAGGCTTACAACTATTAACTTTGGTTTCTGCACAGCCCTGTAGAATGTCTGGCATCAAAGACACTTTGTACATTGCACTGAACTTGCACTGGACACTGTTAGTGGACCATTAATCATGGCAAACAAAGATCCCATGCAAACACAGAAATTACTGATTTTTCACATGTTCAGCATGGCCTAGCAAAGGTTAACACCACAGCTGCTGGATACTGCACATTTTGAGGCATGAAGTGTTGACAAGGCATCTGAGAGTGTGCAGATTTTTCAACTGATACTTACGTATTCCACATTAAACCATTCTTATTTGTGCCTAATGCTGTCTAGAATTAGACAGACACCTACCTCAGCATGAACTAGCACAACTTCAATTCAGATGCCTGCAAAAGCATGCCCTTCTTTCACCCACACACAGATGGGATCTGTGAGTGCAGGGGCACGGGTTGGTGGCAAGAAAATCTACGAGGATGTGATCCAAGGTTCACAGGAACCACTGCTGAAGGAAGTGAGGGCTTGTGGAAACAGAGATCAGCTCGCCTGAGGGAACGTGGAAGAGGAGTGGGAACTGAACTAGCAGAAAAATGAAAGAATCTGGAAACAAAACCCACTCAGTGGCCGGGGAAGAAGCAAAGGAAGCACAGAAGAAAGACCATGGTCTGGAATCACAGGCTGTGTTTCAGGGTGCAGTTCACTGATGATATCAAATGAAAATGCTGTATCACAGGAGCATGAATTACTGGCACTCAGGCAGTTTTCTGGCATCCAGAGTAGGGCAGGGAAAACCTGAGCTATCAGCCTTGAAGCTTCCTATCTGACAGGAGCATTCCCACTGGGTTACTCAGACCATGCTTTCAGAGACCAAATTCTTGCACCAGTTTTCTCAGGTGAGAGAAACCTTACTGCAAAATCATCATTCTCTCCTAACCAGGGCAGGAGATGGCAGTGCAAGCAGTGAGGGAGTAAAAAACACAAACCTATGCAGAATCCCCTGAACTGATCATGGATATCCACTTGGATATCCACCCATACCCAGCCATCAGCTCCCAGTAATGCAGCAGCTCCTGCTACTGCCCATGGGGTGGGTGCAGAATCACAGCATGAAGGTACCAGCATAGGATTTGGTTCTGTGGAACAGCGAGTGCAGCACCCAGACTCAACAAAATGAGAAGAAAATTGAGGCAAGTACAGACTGTTGGTCAAACCATAACTATGTGCAAGGCTTTTGAATGCACTTCTAAAGAGAGACCTAAAATAAAATTAAAAAAAAAGAAAAACAAAGATGGCAGAGCACGCCAAACTCAGTAAGTTAACTGATTTTTCTGACTAAAGAAAACTTGACAGATCTTTGGTTCAGCAAAGTGATACCCTTAGGAGACTGGCAAATAAGCTTATGAAGATGAGTATTAATGAAAGAATAGTGCAGTAAAATAACTCTCTAACAGATAAATAAGTTATAATGTGGAAGGAAAAACTAGCAGCCTTGAAGGATTTAATCACCAAAGTGTTGGATGGATGGGTCTTACTGAAATAAAAATTAAATTAAATTTGTCAGTTAAATTTGATTCTGCCCATTAGACAGAACTGTGAGGTAGTGTCAACAAAATGGGAGACTGAACCCTGCCCTGGAAGACACGGATAACTTCAAAGACTGGAAAAACAGAAACAGGATCAAATCATAGCTGGATGCTGACAGACCAATGGCAGCTGCTGCACAGGACGGGGAGCTCATCAGCTGGAGTAAAAATGGAAAGGAAAGCCCAGGAACATGCAAGTGAGCATCAGATAATTCCAAGACCCTGCTAGGATGTGGCCATGGAAGGAGCACACGTGCTGGTGGTCTCTGTTCTGAGCAATGCATGTCCAGCAGAGGTGACACTGCTTTGTACAGGACTGGGCACTGAGGGAGGAGGCCCCGAGACTTCTGGTGACAGGTAACACTTGACACTTCCCCTGTTCCTTAGGAGTCAAATGAAACTGCATGTTGAGAACAAGAGTATTTTATTCTCATTGCACTGAAACTGCTTTTCAGCCTCCCTTGGGTAGAGCAGTGCATCCTCTGAGAGCCCTGGACAGCTAAATTGGAGTAACTCTGCCTCTTATATGAACTATATGGCCCTCTTCCTTCCTTCCTTCCTTCCCCACAAGATCCTTGTCCATGTTCCAAACCACACTCCCCTGCCTTCAAGCTGGAAAGGGCTCTGCAGCCGCTCTCACGTTAAGCTGGGGAGTACACAAGGGAGGAAAGAGGGAGGGGATTTGGAGAGTGCCCTCCAAAAACTCCTGTGCACTTGCTGATCCTCCCAAAGCTGCTCCTGCTGCTCAGAGGAGCTGGAAGAAGAGGAAATGTGGCCTTTGGAGAAGACTTCTCTTAGGCTATTGGGCAAGGAGATTTTTGTTTGAGCATCTTCATCATGTGGCTGGGAAAGCAGCGCATGTTCCACAGGTGTGTGCAGAGCAATTTAGGGAGCCTGGTCAGACTACAGTGGAGCACAGCATAAGGAAACAATTCCTGCCTTTTGAAGCAGGATTTTCCCATTGCTGTCTCCAAACTGGATGATCAGCCCTTTGAGTTTTCACCTTGTGAGAGAAGAGCAGGCAGCTGGAAAGGCAGGTAAATAATAGCTGACTACAGATCTTGATGTTCCTGTGGGCTGCTGGTTACAGCTTCCATGTAATGCAGGAGGAAAGGAAAAACTTTATCCAAGACCCTAAAATTGACATTTAAAGTGATGAAAGCAAGTTGGACTGGACTATCAGTATTAAGGACACTTAGGACAGTGACCATGTCAGAGACTGATCTCATCTATCAGAAGGTTGCTTTAGATTTATTGGAGGATCAAATGATACACTTGAGGATCTGCTACTCCAGCTAGAACTCCATATCCATCTCATGAAAAGTTTTGGGGTGTTTATCAGAAGAGGAATGAGAGAAAGGGGTGAAAGAGAGGTGAACTCCTTAAAATATGATTTGTTTTCTGACTACCCTCCTTTCATAAGAAAAAAACAAAAAAGACTTCATCATAAATTACAGGCATACAGACAAGCTCTCTCAGGCCCAGAAATTCATCCTACATGTTGATTAATGGTCAAACTACTAAAGCTTTAGCATGAATAATGGGCTAGGCTTCAAATGAAGATTGCCTGTAGCTAATGATGCAGTGGAATGAACATTTTCATTCCAGCTAAACCATTCCTGTTCCTGTAAAAATAAAGAAATCCAATCTTGGGTTATGAAAAAGACTCCTAGCATTCTGCATATTTCTTGGGTTAAAATAATGCCCTGGATCTTAAGAGCTCTGTAAATGCAGAGAATGTTTCCTGGGAGGTCAGGCCCCCATGTGATTACACATGTGCACACACAGAGTACAGCTATCTGAGGTGAGCTCAGGGAATGGAAGAGAAGCTGCAAAAGCGCGGCCGAGGATTTCACAGTATGGGCACATTACTGAGTTAGCAGATTTCACAGAGCTCCTGTCTCGGGCTCAAAAATGCAAAATGTCATAAAAAAACCCTCACAAGGAAATGCAGTGGGCTGCACAGCATCTGCCTGGTGAGATGGCTGACACAGGCACGACTTGCCCGGAGATCTCCTTGTGGTTCAGCCCCTGGCGCCATCAGTTGGGCTTGAACTCAAGAGCTGTGGAGGGAGGTAATTAAAAGTGACTCTGCACCACTGCTGCAGCCACTGAAAGAGGGTGGGAAAGGATTCAGGCATATGCAAGGGAAGGGATGTGTCTCTCCAGCTCCAGTGATTTCCATTATGGAAACACAGCACTTTACAGCTTTTAACCTTTATGCCGCCAAAGTCAACCATCAAGGTTCTCTAAACTTCTATTTTCATTTCAGCACACAGAATGCAAACTCCAGTTTGGGTAATGTACACAGCACGTTCTCCCTTAAAGCAAAAGGAAGAAGCAGAGTTGAAAAAGCAGCACAAGGTAGAAAGCTGAGAAGTGGAATTACACACACACAGTGTAAAACCCCTGGCCAGAACGGTGACTTTTGAGACTGTGCAACTCAGAGAGAGAGTGTGAGGGAAAGCCAGGAGGTTCAAACCATCCTGCTGGCTCTAGGAACGATTATTAAAAGAAATTAAGAGCAAAGTCAGACCCCAGAAAGAGCACAAGACACTGTGTTCCAACTCTAACCAGCTGAAGGAAAGTTTATATAAAAACAATCTCTTTGTTAGTGACTCATAAGGAAAGAATCCCCGAGCTTTCTTCAGGGAAACCCCAGTAAATAACAAATCTAAAAACACATGAAGATGGTTTTGTCTGTTCTGTTACAATACTCAGTCCACATGATAAAACCTTTGGCAGAAGAACAACCTACTGAGCACAGATCCTTTTGGGAAACCCAAAAACCAGTAAGAACTGCTGTGGCTGCTTGCTAAGTCTGCCTCATTTTCCAGCTCTTGTGTGACATGTCTAATGCAAACTGGGAGAAAGTGGGAAAAAAATGCTTTTTGTTACAGCTCCTCTGTCGACTGCATGAGGTGCACTCTCAAGATAAATAAATGCCTGGATTTCAATGCATTCTGCAGCTTGAAAACTAAATGTTATGGATACAAATATCCTGCCATTCCACATCCAAAGACACGGAGTCACTGCATCTCTCTCTGGAGCATCTTATCAGACACACAGCAGGCTGGGCCAGAACAGCCCTCTGTCCAAAGAAGGGATGGATATACTTCTTTGGCTATGAAGAGTTTTTTTCCTTTATTTTCTTTCTTTCTCTTTTTTTTTTTTTTTTTTTTTTTTTCATTAGCACAACATTTTGGAAGTATGTTATGTGTTTTGAAGATAACTTCCAGCAAGCGACTTTAAACTCAGTAAACTGGTAAAAATATGAGAAATCACAGTGGTTTCCCAACAAATGGCCAGATCTGAACACTGTGATGGCTGAACTTGGACTGACTAGGAAATTCCAGGTAGGAATATTAAAAGAAACATTCTGTGTCAAGCAGAGATTATGTTCTGCAGCAAACCCACTTAGTTTTTGCAGATATCCAAGAGGATTGAGTGGGAACCTGGGAGCAGCTTGTCAGCAATTTTATCTCACTCTCTGATGAGTTTTTAGTCTAAGTGCAAATGTGGACATTTTATTTTCCCCAGCCCAAAGTTATACCTTTACATACTGAATAGAACACAGTTTAGTTTATTCTCAGCTGCTGTAGAGCCATAGCAGACTCCAGAAACTTTCCAGGATATAGCCAGAAAATTGTCAAGAAAAAAACAGAAGGTTGAAAGCATTGAATAGTCATTCCCAAGGGGCTGAGAAGTTACCACAGTAAAGCAGTTTTTTCACCCAAATGCCCAGCAACAAAAGCAGTAGCATCACTAATATTTGAATATTTGTAATTTTCCATTGTCAGTTGAGGGTTGAATTCTGAAGGAATCAGGTATTTGTGACTCTAGTTTAATGTTCTTGTCCATATGGTGAAACATGTTTTATAAAAAGCTATGAAACATCATCCCAACACTGAAAAAGCACAAGCAGCTGCAAATAAGATATAAGGAACTCCTTTAGAAAGAGCATTTTTTAGGTGAAGTAAACCATTGACACATCCCAAATGGAAGATTCAACTAAAAGGAGCATAGACAGGAAGACTTTGCCTGAAAAAAAAAACTCCTAGCAATGCATGAGAGAGGAACAGGTCACACTGAGAGCCTCACCAGAGAAAAGATGTGTGTTTGAGTACTCCATTGGAAATTTGAGTTCCCTTGCCTTACTGCTCAAAGAGAATTCCCTAAGAACCTGGCACTTCCAGGGACCCACTGTCAATGAAGAGAGAGTGAAGCAGTTCACAGCCAAGAGATCTTGACTTGGAAGGAATAATCACTGATTTTTCTAAACACAGACTCCTAAAAATGCAATTCTCCAGTAGGAACCCATCAGAAAAGACCAGAATTTTGATGGGAAAATGTTGATGGTTATATACACTAAAGGAAGCCCATCCAGTGTGCCTGAACAAAGACACTGAGCAGGGTGTTGGAAAATGCACACACACTCAGTCTTGGGTACACAAAAGGAGGGAGAACTTCACATGCATGCCTACATCTAGGATACTTCACGAGAATTACTGATATTTTAGCACTTGAAAGACTGACCCAGCACACCCTTTGAAGCAATTTTCAATCATACTTTAAGTTGAGTTGGTTCCACCATGTAAGGATGGACACTCGAATCAATAAGTGCCAAATTTCAGAGAAGAATTGAAGAGGATCTGGGAAATAATCAGAACAGGAGAATTAATCCCCTTTATATTTAAAAGGCAGAAAGACATTCCTGCATACTCAAAAGATGGTATTGGAATGAGGTATTTTTAAAGAACAAATGTCCTTTGCTAGGCAGACCAATGCCAAACAGGTAGTGTGCCCCAAAACCCTGTTTGTAGATGCACTCAAGACAAACCTTTAACAAACAACACTGTCCTGCAATAATTCATTGATTCTTTCCTGCCATTCTTGGACTGCCAGGAACAATGTTCTTACTCTCAGTTTGTAAAATGGGTCTGCAACTGCAACTTCTAGACAAATAGTATCTATTCCCAATATTAAAACCAGCTGCTGAAAAGGCAGCATGCTGGGGCTTACAAAAGAAACTGTACAAAGAAGAGGGAGCTCAATAAAAGAAATGGGACATGGGGCAAAAATCACAGCCCCAGCGAGACAAAGACAGGATTGGTTCTAGGAAAGGAGAACTTTATTTTAGCAGAACACTAATCAGACTGCAAAAAGCACTGGAAAAACCCAAACAGACCCCTAAGTCGTGAAACACTGAGGACAACACCCCCACTCACAACAGGTGGAATTCTCACTCTCTGAAAGGGATGCCACTGAGTTCCCCATGCCCATCTTCCAGCCTGTCCCTGACCCAGACTGCCTGAAATGGAACCATTTCTGAGCCCACGTTCACCCATCACACTGAGAGGTATTTTCTGCAGAGCAGTGTGTAACAAAGAAGGAGCTGATATTTTCAAATTCTAAAGACAACTGAAGGTGAAGGTTTCTAGAGCAGGACCCTTAATTTTCTCCACACCAAGGGCAACACAGGTGGTGTTAAGGACTGCAGACAATGCTACATTTTGCTCTCACAAGAGAGACCATCACCTATGTCAAAGGCCTCAGCAGAGAACAACCAGGAACTCTGCCCAGAGAGCTCCGTGGGGCACAGAGCTGACATGAACACATCTCTTGAGTGTTTGCAGCCACATCTTGGGACACAGGTGATCCAAAAGAGAAGCTGAGCTTTCTGAGGATGCCTGCCCTTCAGGCAGCTGCAAAAGTGGATAAAAAGCTAAGCAGAGCTAAGGTCAGTCCTTAGGAGAGCTAAGCACAATCCCACTCACACTACTTCTGAGAATTTGCTGTCTGCATCAGCCAGATAACCTTTAATAACTATAATTTAGAAATATGGTACAGCAGTTGTTTCCAGACTGTGGTTATGAACAACTACATATTTGTACACAGTGCCAGCAAAACACAGCTAGGGACAGCTGGCCTGTGACTGGAAAGGCTTCTGTTCACTACAAGAAGGTTCCTGCTTCTACTGGAAGACTATCTAGATCTGAAAATCAAGCAGTATTAAACCAAACTACAACTGAACACAAAACTACATCGCACAAGACTAATTTTCCTCATGGACTTTATCTTCCATGCTCTGGGTTAGTTTCTTGACTTGATTTCCATAAATGCCTTTACGTTTGCTGCCACCCAGTTTAGAAACCCCAAGTGTTGAACAGGTCAAGATAATACTGTGCAGCAAATGCAAGCAGAAAGTTTGAATATTTGCAGTTAAAGGGGGCCTGACACCCTGTGTTACAGCTCTTGGTAATTTTGTACCCAGCCACCAAAGAGCCACCCACCTCAATAACGGGAGCTCCGCAGCACATAGGATGGTACACAATTCTCTCTTTTAATTGTAACTTGCTTATAGAAGAGGAAGAGCAGAGGTTGACTTTCAAAGAGAATATAAAGGAAACAGAGTGAGATCACTTGTTTCTCTGCTTGCAGGAACAGGCTTCAGGAACAAAGGTATGAAAGTCACCAAAAAACTGCATTGACCTCAACATGCCCACAGACAGCTCTTCCTAGTGGGAAATCACCATTCTGCAAAACTGACACACTTGATACATCAAGTGCCATACACCAAAGAGAGAGAACAGGGAAGACATCAGGCAAAGGCCACGATGGAGCTGGGAAACAGGAGCTGAGGAGTGACCATAGAACAGGAACACAGGACATCACAGAAGGAGAGTTATGTAACTAATGAATGCAGCTCCAGAATGGAGGATTTTACATCCACAATATGGGCCTTGATTCTGACTCAGCACATGGAAAGTAATCAGAAACCTGTCTCCACAAAAAAAAAAAAAAAAAAAAAAAAAAAAAAAAAAAGGTAGGTAGAGAAGGTTAAAGAAATCCAGGATGAAAGGATGAACTATGTGTCAGAGAAGGCACTGCATTATCTTTATTTTAGACCACAACAGAGTCAGGAAAAGCAACATTCAGTTTTTCCTGATCATCTTGTTTTCCCTTCTAGATGAGAAAAAAGGAGTATCTGGCTGTTCACCAGCTGCCCTCCACCCTCATGTCCAATGATGACATTTCCTGTTACACTGTACATGCTATGGAAGAGTGAGCCTGGTGACATTTTTGGCAGGAAAAAAAAAAAAAAGCTTCCAATTTTTATTTACTCCTAATTACTATTCAGGTTTTGTGCAATTACTGACTGGGAAGGCAAGGAAGACATTTCAGCATTGTCCCAAAACCTTGTAAAAATTGTGTGCTTCCCTTTCAGGGGTGATCCTGTATGCCAAAGGAGCAACTGCCCTTCCTGACCACAAGTGTTCCAAGACCTGGAGCCACAGGGACTCCAGCTGCAGGAAACAGCCTGGGCTCCAGAGGACCTTTGTGGCTGAGATTGGTGCAGCACAGCCCAGAAGCACCTTCCTCTTTCCCCAGCCAACTTTCAGTGCTCATTGACCAGGTCTGGGAAGGCACCCTAAGAGTTTGGCCACCCTCACTGCCTTCCCCAGGGCAAACCTCACTGAATGTCCACAATGGGGCTAACATTCATGCTCCATGACCTGAAACTTCACAGCCAGAGAGCTTTCACCTTTCTGCAGAGTTTCATCAAAATCCCTCATTGCAGTGGATGTGGTGCAAAAACTAGCTGCCCCATAAAAAAATGAAGAATTTAAAAATATTTTCAGTATGCAGATGCCAAAAGCACAGTAAAGAGCCCACCGTGAATACATAACAGAAATAACAAATGTTTGCTCATTTCTAAATTTCCTGGAGTTTACTTAATGTCAGCAGCCCCAGTTAAGAGCAGGAACATAAAACCCTGTGACAGCATTGAACCCCCGACCCCCATCAGCAGCTCTGCCTGAACTGGGTTTGGAATCATTCAGAACATCAGCCTGCATCTTGTTACACTCACTGCAACTGATGCAATCCTGGGTATCTTTTCTCCCCTGGGCATTTTTAACTCTCTGGGGAGAGCAGTTATTTTACTCTTACAGAAATATGAACCAGGGCTGCTCTGCTTCTTCAGGAACATTTGGACAACAAGGCTTCATCTCAGTTTTGTTTGAAGTAGTAAATATTTAGGAGAAGCAGAAGATAGCTTTCATCTGAAACACATTTTCACATCCTTGGAGCAGCAAGGCAGTGAGAAGGGGACTGGAGAACAGCCTGCCATTTCCTTTCCTCCCTGGCTTTTGGACTGCTTTTGACCCAGCGTGTGTGCGCATGCACTCTCACCCCTCCCTCAGGCTGCTCTTTTACACCGGGACTTCCTTGTAAAATCCAACTCATCTGGTCAAAGCAATGACTGAAACACTGTCTATAAAATTATGGCATTTTTCCACTTGAAAAAAAAATTTAACACTTAATTTAAAAGTTATTTTTAAACCTAGTTGGCTTGAAGCCACCTTTAGTCACAACTGAAGTGAATTCTTCTTTTCCTAGAACTCAATGCCTTCCTTTTCTAAAATATACTAGTTTTAAAAAAAGCCAACTCAGTAAATGCAGAGTTTACACTTCTGACTACACTCCTCTGACATATCAGCAGTTTGCTTTTCAACAAACCCAAACAAGTTTTTTTACTTTACTTTTTCGACTTTAGGGATTTATCCCGAGCAGAACCACTCACCTCCAGCCTGAACCTGTCCGAGGCACCTGCAGAGCATCACCACAGCCAGGAACACAGTTATACCTGGGAGGGAACTGAAGCCCTTTCAGAAACATGTCCAGGCTTGAAAAGAGAGCTCCAGAGCTTTATTCGGTGTGAGACACCTCCAGCTTCTGGCACTGCACCTGCAGTTCCATGGAAGAGCCAAGCACGAGCACCTGAACCCAGAGCACTGCCATTGTATGTGCAGGAACAAGGAGCATCCTGACTTCACCACCTTCTCATTTTCCAGCACTGTCCCAAGGGACAGGAGGACATCTGGACTCCTTAATGAAGTAGCTGATCTGGAATCTGGGTTTAGTAACACTTAACTCCCCTTTAAATATTTTCTTTTTTTTTTTTTTTTTTTTTTTTTTTTTTTTAATGGGGAGAAAAAAAAGACTTCAATTTAAGCCATTAACGTGTCACCAAAAAGTACTTGAAGGACCAACAGCAAACTGCCCTGATAGGAAGAGTATTTTCCTTCTCTTTTCAGGGGGATTCTGCTTTTCCTAAGAGAAAATTCAAACTAAATTACACTGATTTTATATGCAGTGACCTTTTGCAAGCACTGCATTATCTGCACTGTGACAACTCCACTGAGATGTGAATATGGAGTTTAGAGACTTCAGTCCTACACATTCTGTAAAGGGTATCAGCAAGCACAGCAATGCAAAATAATTAGAAGGCAAAAAAGGTGTAGGCACTATCAGTAAAAGTAATTTAAAGAGATTTTGGGTTTCCAAGGCGGAGTTTCTCAAGTCTGGGCTCAGCATTTAAGTGTTTGTTACTTTGAATCAGGTAGAAATTATTGGCTAACTCAGGGCTTGCTGATGACAAAGAAAAGGAGACAAAGAAAATGTGTTTTATATTAATTATTATTAATAATATAATTAAATAATTATTATTGATGACAAAGAAAAGGTGTTTTATATTAAAAAGCACCACTTTAAGGTTTTGAGATTCTCCTGTTGAGTGCCCAAGGATTCAGAACCAAAATTTCAAAAGGACCCAGCATCTCTCTGCTCTTTTAACCTAACAATGTTAGAAGCACATGGAGATGGGCTCTGGGAGGATGGGTCAGGTTTTGATATTGTTTTCAAAGAGCAGCCTCTGGAGGGCTGTTTCGAGGGCATTTGTGTTTTCAGTGGGGGTAAAGAAGATGCACAGGGTAAGCAGCGAACCCACAGGGGTGGGTTAAGAGAGCCAGAAGCTCTCAGCTCCTCTGTCTTCAGTAGCTGGGCTGAAGTTAAAGGGCTCTGCGCAACTCTGGACAATTCTGCACTCATTCCCCACGCAGGGCTGTGGAGCTCAGTGTTAATATTAGCAAAATGCAGCTGGCCAACATGTGCTTGCTGAATGAGGTAGGTCTCCATTACCTCATTCTACACGACCCTTTTACAGATTTTATCCAACAAAGCTTCTGAAGATATATTTATCTTTAACCATGTGAGAAATCTCACTTACAGTAATGATTGTGCAACAATAAAAAGTAAAAATAAAAATGATTAGTAGTCCGCTGACAATTATAAACCCTCTTCACTTCCCTTCCTCCCCCTTTTTCTTACGGACTCATTACGCCAATGTTTATTCTTACTTTTGTAAGTCCAAGAGTGCAAAGCTAAAGGCAGAGGTATAAAAGCAGCCACAGTCTGAAGGGATGGGTGAGTGCAGGGTCTTGACATGTGGACATAAGACAGGATGCAGTGTGTGAACACCACACTGGGCAGCTCTGGAGGAGGGCTACAGCTCTGGGAGCAACCCAGGAAAGCCGTGCCAGGACAGTAAGGAAGGATTATGCAGCTTTTCAGCAGAAAGTTGCATTAGAAGCTTGAAGACACTGTCATCATTTTCAATCTGCCATTCCTCTCTTCCCCCTGACCTCTTCTCAGAAACTCTTCAGGTTTACCCGTGTCTTTCCCAACTCCAACAGGTACAGAAATCTCAAGAAGACTGCATGGTTTGAGCCTCTGCAGGCAGCTGCAGGTTGGTTCTGTTTGTCCAGGTGGGACAATGGGATCTCCAGACTCCAGCAGGAATGGTCTGTGTGCAGGAGAAGGGGGACATGAGATGACGAGACCCCAATCCTTACAAGGAACCGGGTCAAAGATCAGGATGGTTTCCTGGAGATTTCTTTGGGAGTTATCTTCTGGCTGGCAACCCAGGCCAGATGGAGAATGTTTCTGAACCTAAAGCAAGAACTGCCCTTGGCTCAGAGCAAAGGAAGAGTTAAGAGCTTCCAAATCCTCACATCTCACAGGCTTCTCCTCTCCCTGCTCACGGGTGTCCTGCTGAAATCTGTCAGCTGCTCCTCCCTGGGCTGCAACACAGCTCACAGCTCTGGAGAACAGAGCTGGTCCATGCAATCCTGACCTCCAGACTCACTTTGTGCCAGCCCCACGAGCTCAGTGGTGTCCCTTCTGTCCCCATTCCCCTCAACAGAGCATCTACAGTCTCCTCTGAGATCAGAGCAGCATCCACTGCAGCAGCAAAGCCTTAAGCCAGCGTGTCGTAAAGAAACATTATAAACACTTCCTTGACATTTTAGTGTACACAGTTAACATTTACATTTCACACCACCTCCTATGTAAAGTCCCTCTCTCCATGCCTTCAACACCAGTTCTCTTAACCGCTCCCAACACTAAGAGCACCTTTTCTCAGGCAGGCCAACAAAACTGAGTATTTTTGGTACTTCTGAGCCCAGCCACTGTGGAGACAGGAGTGGTCAAAAACTGGTTAAAAACACAAAAATTAGAAGCAGACAAAATTCCCCAACCTTTAAAACCCACCCGGGTCTTTCCCAAGTACCCCAGAAAGCTTCCAGCTCACAGAGATGCTACAGGCAATATCCAACATTTGCTGTGAAGCATCTTTTGATGCTCTAGATTCATCTTCCTAAGGGTTAATATACCAAAACAGGAAGGAGGGGAAAAAAAAGTCACAAAAGCTGTAGAACTACTTTCTGAGGTATGACAAACTCTCTCTGCATCTTCTTCCAAAGTGTGAGATGTGCAACTTCCCTTCTTAAGCTCAGTAAAAATGGCATTAAAAAGTCCTAACCCTGGGAACTGCCTGATTATCCATTTATCAGATCAACATCAGCAAAACTGTCTTTTTATGTGCTGCTTACTTTCAAAAAAAAAAACCCCTACCACGCATTTTTCAGTTCTCCCTCTCCACACCCCACACCCTTCTGCTGCTGTCCAGCTGGAACACATCAAGGGTCTAGAAGCCAAGTCAAATGTTGACCCCACCCTCCTCCATCCATTTTCAGGCACCTTCAAAGCCAGTACACTGATCTAGTTCAGCTTAGCCAACAACGCCAGCAAATCTGTTATTTAAGACTTTAGTGCTGGGTTTTTATAACGGCCCATTAATACAAGCTTTGATGTATGGTCAAAAAACCCAGCTGTAATGAGTTTCATCAGACTGTAGTAACCTTTCCTCAGAAGGTCTTTATTACTATACCTTCATAATCTTTGGGCCCAATACTTTTATAGTATCATTCTTACTGAACCTCCTTAAAAACAGCTCAGCAACACTTAACACTCTTTCCCCAAAATTAAAACAAAGAGCCAGTAATACTTTTTCTTGAAGACGCTTTTGCACCCACATTTTAAATCACATTTTGCTGTTATGAGCATGCAGGCAATAGCTGTGTGTACTGAAAGGCAAACTAATTTTCATTATGAAGTCCTTCAGACAGGATACAAAAGGATTTTGTAAACGGACAAACAACTTACTTTGTTGCTCCCCTTTGCAGGATGCAGCACGGAAGAAAGAGGGGAAAAAAAGAAATATTAGTTACATTTATTTTACATGCATTCGGCCTAACTTGAACAGTTCTGGAAATGGCTCAGACCAAATGAGGGACTGACTCAGGGAACATTCACTGAATCCTGCAGTCAGACAGATTCCAGGGGAACACAGGACAGTCGCAAAGGATTAAAATGTTCAGCAGAGCTGTTCTCCTCACTACACAAACATTCTGACCCTGCTCTCGCCTCCTTCGGTGGAAATCAAGAGCAGCTCCTGGGAAGTTGTGGATTCAAACACAAGGGAGAAGAAAAGGAGGCCTGAAGAGATCTAGGGATGGGATGGCAGCCAGAGGGATTTTCATGTGCTGGCGACGCTGAACTTCCAGGACGCAAAGCAACCCCCCAAACATCTCTGCTGAGCCTTCCACCACAGCCAGTCCCTGCAACTTGCCAGCAAATGGAAAGTTTCAAGATTCAAAGCATTTTAAAAAGCAAATATTGAGTTTTTAGATTAGCAATAAAAGGAGGAGATGGCATTGGGGGGCGTGGGGGGAGAAGGAGTGGGCGGTGCTAACAAGGCGCAGAGCAAGTTACGACAAACATCTGGGCTCTTATTTTGGTTTAATTGTGAGTTTTGCCATGAGCTGGCATGAGCAGTGTATATTATACAGTGGGAAGACAGCCAAAATAAACACCAGCCTACACCAGTTGAGAAATACAGCCTGGAAAGGTTAGTCACAACGTTGTAGTCATTTTTTAACAAAAAAAGGAGGGGTTTGGATGCGTCGGTCCAGAAGTCCAGCAGTAAAGTCAGCTGGCAAATGGATATCCCATTTCAAAGTGTCTTGGCCACAGGATGATTTATATCAAGCAAGCTGACTTGCATATGGGGTGGAAAAATAAAAACACTGATTCATTGCTATCTGGGTGGCTGTCAAAGCCCACAGCCTGACAAAGGCAAATGGCTTGGGGGAAGGAGGTGACTTGGCAAACTGCGAAGAATTCAGGGCTCACAGAATATGGGACAGTGAATATGGGAACAAATTCACTCTGTGCATCCCCATGGACAGAGGGACAGGGAAGACATAAGGAAATGGAGGTAGGGGGTGATATATGGCCTTTAAAATACTAATGAGATGTGCTCAGGTAAAAAGAAAGATTATAAACTAGAACCTCGGACTTTAGCTTACAGGATTAAATGAGCAGCAGAGAGTCCATTTTAGTGGCAACAAGTACTGAGCCCCATTGCCACTGTAATCGAGCAATTGTATGCAGCACTACTAAAAAAAAAAAAAATCAACAGAAAAATGAATATTCTTAGTTGAGAGATTGGCCCTTGGTGAGAATTCAGAACACAACTCTTTAATCGCTGCCAGATTCCTACTTTTTCTTTAGTTTTCATTTCTAAGCAGCAATTTTTCTACTGCTGGCGCCAAAGCCCTGGATACTCAGAGCCCCCAGCTGTGCCTCACAGGTAAAAGAGAGTGAGAAGTTCAGCCTGGGAAGGGGCTAAGGCACCTCTTTGCCTTTGTAACTCTGGGATCATGAAGCTGGGGAGGAGCACTGAAGGAAACTCACGTTGCTGCCATTTCCTGGCAGTCCCTCCTACTTAAAAACATCTGAATCTTTGAAGGAGAATAAAAGACTGGGGGTGTCTCTAAAACTATTTTCTATTGTCAGGGGAAGGTGTGAAACTGAGGAGCATGCATGGGATTTTCATGAAACGCTGCTCATTTTTATTTAGAATCCACTGGATCTTCTAAGGTACTTGGGGCCTTGGAGATTTTGCTTTGTAAAATTCAAAACTCTTAACAGTGGACTCAGAGCTCGCATTTGAACCTCTGGTCCTTTAGGAATAAAGTTTTGGAGGCCTAGAGTAGCATGGAGCATCTTTCCTGAGCAGCTTGATAAACTACTGGGCAAATTTCAAACTACAGGCATTTGGAACAATAATATTTACTCTTTTTATAATGTAAAGATAATTCCAGCTCAAAGGAGAACTGTATTTTGACTCCCTTCTACTTCTTTCAAGGAAGTCTCTCATCTTGCATCTGAGACTCCTTTGACAGACCAACTTCAAGCAAAACCAAGAATTCTTTGTAATTCTTTGTATTTTGAACAGCAAGTATTTTTAGGGGGAAGGGAGAGAGAGGAAGACAGAAGAGAAGTTCAGAAATCCAACTAGTCTGTCTCATTAAAGGATAAAGAACCAGACATACCAATATGATAAAACCATCACAGAATACAAGATTAAACCAGAGGCAGCAACAGGCTTTTGAGAAACTGTCATTAAAGTCTAAGCAAGAAAAAACCAAAGCAATACAGTATACTGGTCCCAGTAATTAATTAGGTGACCTCTCATAACAAATCCTCGTTAAGTGGCTTCTGATATTCTTAGGTAGGAACAGATGCACTGGAACAGGCTGAAAAGTCACCAATACTGTTTTACTTTTTAAAGATAAACTCTCGGATACCTGGTAGGTCTCCTGCTAAATGCATATTTTCACTATTCTCTAAAAAAATCATCATTATTACCATCACCACTGCTTATTTCTGTAATAACTGGAGAATCCAGCAGCACAAGAATTCCTTATTTATCTTTTTATGGTAGGCTTGAAACTTTGTATGAAGAGAGGAAGCTCAGCTTGTTTGCATGAACAGCTCCTGAGGAGATGCAGACAGAACTGTACTGGAAGCCATGTGGGCATCACAACCATATGGGAAGAAAAAGATGAAGAGAGAAGACAGCATGAGAGCCTTGACTCAAGGAAACTGGCCTTCCATGTAAAACTATCAGGAAGAAGAGCAAATTCATCAGAACCAAAGCATCATTTCTCAGAGCAGATCATCTGCTGAAAGCATCCAGCACTCACTGCACAATGGTGAGCTGTGCATTACAGAAACTTTCAAAGGCTCAAATGCCAGGTATTTCTGCTAGTCAGCCTTCTCTTTGAATACTTCTCCTCAAACCTTTGCTTGAAGTAAAATATCAAGCTATCCAGGTCCAAAAAAATATTAAATAGTAGCTGGACATGTTCTGTTTCCCAACTTTCTGTCATTTCTAGTAAATTCATAGAGGCTTTTTTATTGTATCCTGTTCAATTTGCTCCACATGATGATTAGCTGAGTAAAACTGCCTTTGGAAAGGTTTAGCATGTGTTTCATACACAAAAAATGATGCAGTGAGTAAGTAAAATAAATATACATGATTGCCTGTAATGCTTCTGTCAGTTCTGTAATACAGAGCTTGAGGGAAAAAACTCTTCAAAGCACATCTTTACCTTAGAAAACATTAACAGAAACAACGAAGCTCAGGAAACTCCAAATTGCTCCATGCTTTTACTACACAGATCCAATGAAAAACATGTTGGAAGGTTTGGTTTGTGGTTGGTTGGGTTTTTTTTTTTTTTTACATTGAGGTTTGACGCACAAATTGGTCTTAAAATATTTCATTATGAATATTTTGGAATTACCACAGCCTCGTACAATGAAAAGGCTGCTCTTTCTTGAGCTATCTGCAGAGACTGTGTTTTCCCAGATGAAACAGTGGGGTTTTTTGACTCAGGCAGAGCAGCTACCAGCAAAGCAGTGAGCTTTTAACTTACTGAGGATTTATCAGGATAGACACCGGCTCGTAGCAGAGATGCCTTCCAGCTATCCACCTCCTCTTGGGAGTCACAGGCTAGCTCAAGGAAACGGTAATCCTTGTAAACATTCCTAGAACAAAGAGCACCACATTGTAAAATTGTAGCATTTTACTACTCTCTATCATGCACACAGCATTTTAAATTAAAAAAATCCTCCGGGATCAGAAATTACTTCGTAATTGTTTTGGACAACAGATTTTATGGGACAGGTGCTTGTTTAATAATTACATGGTGTACTTAAAAATATCTTAGAATGCTACAGCACAGCTCTGGAAATAATAATCAGCTAAAAGCACTGTGAAACTATTTAAAATCAATTTTCCTGCTTTTGCTAAAACAGAGCACTTTTAGGGGAAAAAAGGGCATTGTGATGAAGAGGACAAACACATAAGACATGCCAACAATACAGCACGGCTTGTGACGACTGCTGCTGTAACCAATAAATACCAAAATCACCACTGATGCAACTTCTTCCCCTATTTTATACCCTTTTCAATTTTTCAGACATCATCAGCACAAGAGGAAAAAGGCAGCAATGATAATCAAGATATTTTTAAACAAATACAACAAACCTCCCATCGTAGAAAACTGGGACGTGTTTAAATAAAACCTCTTACAGGTGGTTCACATAATGAGATAAATACAGGGAATCACTTAATGGAAGAAAAGAGAAAGGAGGAAAAATACATCTGTAGGAAGGTGGCACTTGTAAATTCTTCAATAAACAGACCAGATTTTCCCCTTACGGTTTAGCCATTAGTTTCTGAATTCCAATTCTATACATAGACCAGATCACTGTAAATTTGTCAGCCAACAGGCTTTTTAGGAAAGGCCACAAGCTTAGCTGAAAAGGGTTAGGAAACCACATTTTTCTAGATCTTAACAGATGCACAAGGATCAATCTTCCATGCCAACCAGCCTGTTTTCTCCCCTCAGCAAGCTGTGGAGGAGAGGGGGGGATGGAGATTGCTTCACTCTCAATGACAGGGAGCCCTTTGGTTTCATTATGCAACTACAGAGGTCGTTTCTCCCAGACATTTTGAGAGGCAAACCCCCCTGAATTTGCTAGAGAACAAGGAAATAAAGCTATTATTGCCACTGCCTAGACAAATTTCTTTAGCATTTGGGGACTGGTGGGATTTCACTGCCACACTGCTGGAACACACTGACTTGATGTAATTCCCACTCACAGAAGTGATTCTCTCTTAACCAACAATATCACCAGGCAGCTCGCAGCCTTGCCTTCTAGGGGCATTCTCAGGAAACAGGTTAAAAAAAGGTAAAAAAAGTGGAATTGAATCTGAGCATGAAGCAGCCATGACACCAAACCATTAAATTATTACTTATGAAATCACAGTACCCACTCTGTAGAGAGCAAAAGGAGGTATTTTTTAAGCAGGCTCATAGGTTGAATTCAAAACTGCAAAGAATAAAGGACATACTCAGATTTATTTCCTTACCTTGGTGACTCAATTCTCACCAAATTCAAAGGTTAAATCTGAGCTCACAGCACCAGGCTTGCATTACTCCTTTCAAAACCCCAGACTGGAGGTGCCACCAGGGCATTTCCTTCCCACAGAAACCAGCCCCAAAGGCCCCAAAAAGGCTCTACCAGGCCTGATCCCACAGTTTAGCCAAAGCCACTGACAGCATGAACAACTGAAAGCTCTGGGGAGTCTTTTCTTGATTTAGAAATTTAAAATTAATCCTTTTTCTTCCCTCACTCAAAAAGTACTAATCCTGTCTTAAGGCAAATAATAGCCTGGATGACCTTATCAGATGCTTTTACCTTAAACTGAATAAATGACTGCATTTTATTCAATTTGCAATATTGTGGAACTCCAAGTCAACATTTACTGAGCAAAACAAAGAAGTCAAACAAAGAAAATTAAAAAAAAAGAAGAAAAAAAAGGAGAAATATAATGAAATTGCCACAGAAAAAAAAAATGCTTTAATTTATTGTTAGGAGAAACTTTAACAGAGATAAGGTTTTCTGGCTAAGATAAGGAAGCAGCTATAACTTTGAAGAAATAGGAAGCTGAAATGGTAAAAGGGTACTCTCAGCAAAGATGACTAAAAATAACAATAGAGCAAATAAAGGCTGTAAAACACAGTGATAGGGAAGTTCCAAAAACACTTATCTGCAAGAGCAAAACAACATGACACCAGCTTGTGAAAACATTTTTTCAGGCCTGTCATGTTATATATTACACTTTTTGGCATTCTGTGGCTTGCTGCAAGCAGCGTGGCTGTGTGAGCAGGGATTTCAGCCAAGCTCTGAGCACGTGGGGGCTGACAGTCCTGCAGTCTGTCTGTGTCAGGACTGCTCCTGGGGCTGGGGACACCTCCTGGCCCAGCAGCTGGTGTCTGCACAGCTCCCAGGCCCTGCTGCCTCCCTGGAGCTCTTCTTTAGGGCAGCTCATTCCGTGCCACTGCCAAGGACAGTGTGAGGGACTGAGGGATGCACACCCCCAGTGCTCCCAGCAGTGTTCCAGCAGGGCAGGGAAGGGGATGCTTGTCTCCCCAGCTGCCTTCTTTGCTGTTAGACTGCCCCTGCCTTTCTCCCAGAGAGGCTGACAAGCATAGGAACTTTTCAAAGGGAAAAAAAGCCAAAGTAACTTCTTTCAGTAACTTCTGAAAAGAGCTTGTCCTTTTCCTGTTACCAGTGGAATCTTACAAAAACATATTGACATGTTTTACTCATTAGGAATCCACTGGCGTCTCATGGAAAGCTGTAAAAACGTTCTTGAAAACAATTCAGATTTGCTGTTTTCTTCTCTCTTCCACTTCTTAAAATTGCTGAAGACATCAGTGCAGCAACAGTTCCTACTCAAGCCTCACCTATGTTCTCCATATGGAATACTGTGAAGTCAGGTTCTCCCTGTCAGCTCTAGAGCAGCTAAATGGGATGTCAGACATCAAAGACTGACAGAATAAAGGAGATCAGGAAAGATGAACTCTCAACAATACCAATCTTGTTGATATTCAGGTATCTGTAAGTCAAAGGGACTGCAGAGACAAGACAGACACAGAAAATGGGCACATGCCTTCAAGTACCATTTTCAAGCAGTATTTTCCTTGAACATTTCACATTTCTTAAATGTTAACACATAAATGAGGAAACTGCAAATGCACCTACCACATCTACCTACTCCACTTCCTCCTGGAATCTCACCACTGTAATTTAGTATCAGGCATAATACATGAAAATATAACTACAGTGGCATAATATTGATAACACTGCCTTTTTTTCCCCACAGTGAAAAATACAAAATGCTACCATTTGTTATCTGCAGATTTTATTATACTGTAGATAAAGAAACCCCAACTTGGAACTGCATTTCCCCTAAAAATACAACAAAATTGCTCATGAGGATGAACAGACAATTGGACTAAAGGCATTGTTTCCAGTTCTGGAAAGGTTCCACACTCAGGACATGCCTTCCCTAGGCCAGACCCGTCACCTGGAAGACCAGCAGTCACCCAGCTGTGACTTTGCTTACCCTGCAAACTCTTCACTTCATTTTTACCTTAATTTCTTGACTCTTTTCCCTTGTATATTTCAGGGCCTATTACAGAAATGTCCATAGGTGTTTCTTGAACTCCTCCCATCACCAAGGAATCCTATAACAGGACTGGATTAAGGTATTTGAAGGTGCCCAGAGGAAAGTGAGAAATGCCAGATAAGTTTGAAGCCTGACCCAGCTGTGAGTGACTGAGATTTCCCCTGCACCCCCCCCGAAGCCTGGGCTGTCAGCAGTGACTAGGGAAGGCTTGACTGCCTCTAAACCAAATCTCTGGAGCCCAGGAGCAGGGGCAGAAGGACACACCTGAAAAGCAGCCCTTGCAACCGCAGTGGGCCTCCCTCCATGGTGGCTGCACATCAGCAGGGGCTCTCTGAGCACACACTGCTGCTGCACACCAAGATGGACTGCATCTCTTGCCATTTTCTTAATATTAAGATATTTTAAATATTTCTCTCCAGCAAACCTAGATTATTTTGAAGGGCAACCACTGCAGGCACATTGCAAACCCAGTTAACGTGTGTGCAGATATATTAATGCATACTCACATATAACCACGTGCACAGAGAGCTTCTGGGTTGAGTTGGATCTGGATTTCACTAGACAAAGTTGTACTGGATATGCATGAAATCTCTTTTTATAGAGAGAAAATACAAACCAAGATTAATTAAAAATGCATTTATTCTTGCCAGCGTGGGAGGAGGCAGAACAACTATTACATAGCAAGAATAGTAGTGATATTTTTTAGAATTGGGCCTATAAACTACTTTAATCCTCCAAAGAACCCATTTTTTGCTTCAGTAATCACACTGACACAGTGAAGCTACTCACAGACCGAAAGATAAAGGAATATCTTCTTTTACAGGGAATTCAAAATGATTTTTTTGTAAACATCTCATCTCTATTAGGATGGAAGCAGAATTGAACATTAGAAATCTAGAACAAAATGCAAATTGGTCCCATTTTATCCCATGAAAAACACAAAAGATTCAATCTTACTTGGATGAAATTGAAAACATATAGAATATGGGTTTAATGAATAGTCACCTAAAATGAAAAGGGAAGAAAATAACAGAATCCAGACACTCCAGCACTGGGAAAGATAATCTTGGATGAAATTGTACTTCTCTATCTATTTAACCTGAAACTCCACTGTGCATGCTCTGCTTATTCAAATTTAGTCTCAGTCTGTGATTTTGGACACCTGTAATTGCACAATGGCTGGTATGAGCATGTGCACTTTTTTTTTTTTTTTTCCCAAATAAGCAAGCTCTACCAGAAGCTCTGCAAATCATATATTTTGAAGAAACAAAAATGGCCATCTGCTCTGAGTTAACAGCAATGACTAACGTTTTCTATCAAGGCATACCACTTCAGATCACTCCAATGTGAATGCTAATTAAAATTAATTACACATGGCTCTGAAGATTCTTTTCTTCTTAATATCCACAAGAGCCAAGGAGACAAATCTCTGAGACAATGTCATGAAATAGTAACACTTCAGGATTTTGCCACCTATATCATGTGAGTGCTCTCCCAAAAGCATATGGATCTTTTCAAGTACACGCCCCCAAACCCCCCCAACTTTAAGGTGCAAATGAACAGAAGATATGCTGCTCAGTATATAGGCCAGCCTTGGCAAAGAAGTATCTCGAGTCCTATATGTAACCCAGAAGAGAGATGCAGCCAAAACTAACAGCACACAGGCCAAAATCCACAGTAGTAACAGTGACTGCCACTAAAATATTCCATAAGTCCCTGGAGGAGGAGATTTGCTGCCTTTGGCGGTGAGGGATGGAAGCCTGGTTTGGAATCTGCCTTGGGGCCACACAGACACAAAAGCTGCCCCCAGCTGTCAATACCTGCACCATACTCTCCCTTATTTGTCAATAATGATAAAAAAAGAAAATATTCCAGAAAAAAAACCCCACAACTTTTTTTCTTTTTTTTTTTCTTTTTCTTTCTTTTTTTTTTTTTTTTTCCCCAGGGAAAGCAGTTGGCAATAAAGGCTAGCTATTCCTTGGGTTTGTATATTTTTCCTGTTCTTAAATATTGTACTCTCCAGCATTTTAGGAGTTTGTTTAGAAATGTTAGCAGGGTTTTTTTCTAGATTAAATTTGTAGGGCGTTTTAATTAAACAGATTCTCTCCCTTCCATTTCAAACAGAGAGAGCTCTGAACAGCTTACAGTCCAGCTCTTCCTGGGGCTTAGCTTTCTGAGTAATTCAAAAACAGTAACTAAACATACATCTCATTTTAGGCTTTCTCCTTTAGCCTGGCTTCTATCCAACACCTCCTCTGACCTGGTCTCCTTTCACTAGTTCCCTTTATTTTGGCTCTTGCCCAATTTCCCTTATATATGGATAGCAGTTAACCAGTTGCTGCCCATGGCCAGAAATTCACTACTTAAAGCTCTAGTGCATTTGGAGTCCCAGAAAAAACTTGTGCTCCATCCCCTTCTAGAGCAACACACAGCCAACAACATCAATCCCAAATATGCAGTGGTACTTCCACCGAGGCTCAGAGTAATTTCCTGGGTCCTGCCAGAGCCCACAGCTCCCTGTGCAGTCTGATTCCTGACACACAGAGTGTCCTCAGGAGTCAGGAGCTACAATCCCTCATCTGCCAGTTCTATTTTCACTCCTATTATGTGCCCTCAACTTTTGCTCTCTCTCCTCTGGACATCCATCTGTTTGTCAGATTAAAGAGCTGGATTTCCAGACAGGCAGCTCTGGAGCAGGGATGGCAGATTCTGTCCCACATCATCACTGGGGGGCATTTTTCACTCTTGTGAAAGCAAAAGGACCAGTTTTGTGCTTTGCACTCACTCCTCTCACCCCTCCATCACACAGAGGTGAGGAAAGCAATGGTTTCAGCTTGGTTTCAGCTGGGTCCTGCTTGGGCAGGAAAGGAAAAGTCAAGGAGAGCTGGTGGCATCTTCCTCTGCAAGGCAGGCAGAATTTCACACTCTGCTTCTGCTCCTTCTCAGGAAGCATTTCATTCTGAGGAAAGGGATGAGGCTGTAGAGGAGCAGAGAAAGGCTGCTGATCAGGGACTCTCCACCAGGTAAACCCTTCTTCACTCTGTGCTTGCTACCCCCAATATTGGTAGGGAAGACTTGAAAATTCACCAATTTAACAAACACTTCAGCCTACTACCATTTATAACCCCCAAAACCTGTACCTAGTGAAATCCCTGCTCCTATAAAAGAGAATTCATCTCTCCAGAGTTGGAGAAGAGGTGGAAAGAAGCTTTTTTCTGCTTCTAGCAAATGAAGACAGTTTTTTTTACTCAGCATCATTTCTTTAATTAAAAGGGAAGAATTATATAAATGGAGTTGTAATACAGTAATACAATTTATTGAAAAAATCAGGAAAGAAGTGTAATTACACTACTGCAAAGGCAAGAAATTTCTTTAGAACAACAAACAATCTGTGAAAATATTACCAGTGTGGATCAACAAGGCGAGCCCATGAGAACTAATGAGTGCTTGCCCTTCTCAGGGGAGAGGGAGAGGTGGGACCTGCACAGATCCTTAAGGGAGAAACATTGCAGACTACAGTTCTTGTCCCAGCCTACAGCACTTGGGTAACAGAAAAAGCACCAAGAAGTGAATAATTTTTACAAGAAATACAAGGAGAATAAATCAAGTACTAATCCTCTAAGGGAAGTAAACTTTCTGGGATGGACAGAATTTGTTTTCTCTGTTCTTGAGCTCTGGACAAGAGTCTCACCCACTCAGCCATGAGAACATGACAGGTTAATCTACTGAATGTGAGCTGAGATGCTGACAAAATCCTCTCTTCTCCCTTCTTAGCTCTGCCTAGAAAGTCAATTAGTGGCTACATCTGCAACTTCACAGTGAGCTCTACGGCACTACTGCAAACATTCTTTCTTTTCCTATAGCATAATTATTTTAAAATACTCAATAGATTTGATCTCTTTTTCCAGCCTAAAAGAAACCAGACTTGCCACGAGTTTCCTGTGGGGGAGAGAAGATGGTTAACACAAAATAGCACTCACTTGACAGCTTTAGGTTTAGACACACACTGCTTGAACCCACAGCTCAACTTCAGTTTCTTAAAGGCAGCCTCGTGTAGACGACACGGCCAAAAATGATCCAGGAATCACAGGGCACTCACTTGAATTTACTTTGTTTTAGTATCTAGTACTGCTGAGGTAAGGAAACAGGAGTCCATTGCAAAGGTCTTCCACAGTGTCTATAAATTAAGTAGGTGGCCCATTCAAAAACTTTAAATGTGTTACTTACTTTGCAGAAAAACAAACCCTGTTCTTTAAGTAATACTGTAACTATTTCAGGCAAAGTTTTCTTTTTCCCACCCTCACCTTTTTTTTTTTTAAAGATTTCATTAGAAAGTAACATGAAAATAATTTAATTATTTCACCGCACAGGCTTTTCATAAACACTCAATTATGTTCATTTCATGAGAATTTATCTCCACTGTGAAATCAATCGTCACAGTCTCCATTTACTCTACATTACCAAGTCACATTTGATTCCTGTCAGAGAACTGTTGACTTCTGCAGTAAATCAAAATGACAGATACTGTTAGTTTCCTTCTCCATCTATCCCTAAGTCTCAGCTAAGTCAAGATGGTTTTTCCTTCTATGCAGTGAAATGAGTATTTTCCTGGTAACTATATTTCAGAGCTGGAAAGGTTTTCATAAATGGAAAAAATGCAGTGCATAATCCAGGAAACTATTGAAATGTACAGTATCAGAAACATATGGCTGGAGCAAATACCTATGCAGTGAGGGGCTGGGAATGAAAAAGAGAACAAGCTTATTAAAATTCTTCTCCTAAAGGGTTTTTGCTTGAAAACTAAAATAATTTAATTGAATATTAAGAAAGATTTCACAGTCAAGTAAAAAAAAATGCTGCAGATTATTGGGGGGGGGGGGGGGGGAAGAGATACAGAATAATCTCCGTGCTATCATGGAAGCTGGAACAGATGATTTTGCCTTTGTTCTTTAACGATCTACATCTTAAATAGCAAAATGGTTCCATAACCAGAACCCTCAGTGGGCAGACTTCGAGAGCTGATTTCTTTCTCAGTTACTAAGGTTTTTTTAATTAAAAAAAGCAGCCATTCTACCACCCCCCCTGCAAAAAAAAAAGCCAACCAGAAACTAAGTTAATTTTTTACATGATCTTTGGAAAGTGAGCCACACTCACACACACACATATCAGAACCCAGGATTCAAACAGATTACCACAAAGTAAAACAACAATAAGGATTTTTATTCTAATTTATCTTTATCAATTCCCTCTTTCAGATTCCTTAAGAAGGTGGGAGAGGGGACAGAGTACCCAGCCAGATCACTCTAGTCGAGAACCAATATTCCTGTTTTTGCTGACACATCTGTGAATTCAGGATTCAGTGGAAAGTGATACTAATCTTGTTTTGATCAATTTGTGCCAGGAGGCAGATTTTAGAAATATCAAAAAATCAGCTGTTTTACAGTAACAGAGAAAGTGCTGTTTTATTTAGAATTCAACAAATATTTCTCCAAAAACAACTTCAACCTCCCTTAAAGCTGCAAGACTGACTCCATGATCTGCCTCTCCCAGGGCAAAGGTATTTTGTGCTTCTCCTGCTGTGCTGTCATGTCTTGACATGCCCATGTGGATGTAAGGATGTTTTTAGAGCAGCTTGCAGAGGCTGCAGGGTCTACTCAGAGCCCAAAGAGGCAGGGCTGTTACAGACATGGCAAACATTTGTGACATCTGATTTTGAAATCCTTGATGTCCAATATGGATGAAGATCAAGTGAAAATGTGAATGTCCAGCTACATACCACCTAAATAACTCCCAAACATGCCAATCGAAATGCTTCTCTTGGATTTTCACAGCAGTTCAATGATTAATATTCATGATGATGATAATACTCAAAGCCATTCATTGAACCAAAGCAGAAACAATTAATTAAACTTAACAAATTTCTCATGGAATTAACCTAATATGTACAGCTGCTATCAAGCCACCAGGGCAAAGGTATCTGACTTGATGGATGTTCACACAACACTGGGATGATCCACACATAACTACAGGAGGAATCCTCAGATTTACATCCATTTCCAGCATCCAAAGATCATTTATGGTTTTAAGGACATGAAAAGCTTTTCAAAGCTTTTTTTCTTGTGCTCCAGGAACGCAACTGCTGAAGCATTTGGAATGTTATTCCCAGTTAGTCCATGAGTGACATGCTTTCAAAGGGCATCTCCTGGCAGCCCCTTGCAGGCTGGCTGACACAGGCAGAGCCCTGCTGGGCTCCTTCAGGCTGAGCCTGGGGGCAGCAGAGACCTGAAATCTCAGGCTTTGCAGGAGGGAGGGGCACTCCTTGCTTCTGAAATTCTGGCCACTATTTCTGGCCAGTTTGGGAGCAAAGACAGCTGCCTCTGCAGAGAGCCACATCCAGCCCTCATGATCTGCAGTGTCTGAAGGTAATGCCGAGCTTTGGTGATGTGAGGAGGAAGCAGGTATGAAGGAACTTAGAAGAAGAGGGAAACAAGGACATGTATCCCTGCAATTCAATTTATTTATTTGCCTGAAAAAAACTTATAGAAATTGCCCCTTATCTGCTAAAATACAATTCTACTGAGACAGCTACAAATGCAACTCTCCTCTTCAGTTTAAAAATGTAAAAATTACACGTCTCTTTCATGTCTTCTGTAAAGTATAAGGAAACTTTGTGCAAAGTAATCTGAACTGTGCATCAGGAGTAGCTTCTATAGAGCACCTGCACCACTTAAAAAAGAGAAGAGTCTGAGAGGAAAACTGTGGGGTAAAAACTAAAAAGCAAAGATTTTATTAATTAGAGAAGTAGAGGAATCTAATTTTTCTCCCTTCAGCAGTGTTTAAACCCAAACAAACAATCAAATGAGTCCCAAGATTAATGACAAGCAAGATTTTCCACTGGAGAAAGTGAAAACCAAAGAGGCTTTTGTGATTTACACCAGTCAAATCTGGTCACGAGGTACAGAAGTCATGACTGTTTTGGTAAGCCTAGGTGACTGCCAACTAAAACAAAAATAGGGTCAGGAGATGATTATTCAGCCATAAGGAAGGACTGGCTGACTCATCATGGAGCTGTTTCACCCCACGAGTGGCTCGGAGGACACCAACCTCTCATCCCATGGTTATGTAATAAATCAAAAATATCAGCATGATAAATCAGTGCAGTCAACATGGTGGAAACAGCAGAACTGCACTCACAGTTATTAAAATGCTCAGCTGGATACCAGTTGATGGGAGTATCTGCAGAACAGCACCTTGTCTTACCTCTGCTCTGTGTTAAACAAGGCAAAGATGTGTTTGCTGGACATGAAGCTCTTCTCAACATCTCGCACTTTCAAGTTGTCCAAAGGCAGCATATACTTCTTCTCTTTTTCCTAGGGAAAAGTGGATTAAAACAACACTGTGTGAGAAGAAGCCTGATGTCAGCAGGATCTGTTGAGTTGGTAATGACCTTGGTACTTTTGTTATCGTAAGGAAATACCCAAATTTAAATGTCTGCTTATCTTTCATAGACCTACCTGCAAGAGAAATGAAACCTCAGTTTCAGTTCTGTTTTTCACTGACCCTTTTAAAACATTTCCTAATGAAAAAAGTTCACCTCAAATACATAAGCATCTACATTTGTTATTTTTCATTCCTCTGGATTCTGAAAAGGCAGGGGTCAGACTTAACAAAAAAAAAAAGTGTCAGATCAATAAAGAACTCTTCTATGTTTGCACAGTAAGTGAAGTAACTGGTGACATAAGTTCATATCTACTTTGTTGCTATTATTAATTATTCAAGCATGGCATTCAATAAACCCACACATAAACTTTCATTCTGCCAGTGAAAAATCCCAAACCCATACAAATCAATCAAAATAATACCATGTACAAACAAAATCAGAGCCTAATCTAACCAGCTTATTTCTCCAAATAGGAATGAGTTATTCACTCTTGCTGTAGCCAACAGCTTTGCAGTTTCATCCCAACCTCATTAACAGCACAATCACTGTAATTTCACCTTTTCCAGGTTTCTTCCTTCCTGTCACTTCCACTTAAGAACTATCAATACTCCCAAGGTAATAAATTATGTCAGAATGAGAAAAGCCCTGGGATTATTAGCTGTTTCCATTGTGTTAAACTTCTTTAAGTGTTTGCACTGATGGACAAACTGAAGCAAAGCTCTCCAGTTTGCTTTGCAAACACAGCAGATCTTAAGTAGAATCATCCAAAGACAAGAGGCCATCCTCAAAGCCCTCATTCTGGGCTGGCACAGCTCTCAGGGGTATTAACACTGCACACTTTAACAGCTTTTTTCTAAAAAGCTGTTAAGGCTGGTGCCACCATGGCAGCAATGGAGTGCACAGAGGCTTTATGCCCTGGAATTCTTCCAGTGGGCACTAAGTGGGGTTTTCATGGATTTGGCTGCCCATTGACCCTACAGAACTTCAATAAATCACCAAAGCTGGGGAGCTTTGATGCCTTTACAGTCCCTCATCAGGCAGCATGAAGCAAGGCTGCCTGGTGTCTGTCCAGTCTCTGCAGTCCAGCACCACTGCACTTCCTGAAGTGTTCTGGGCTGGCACATCACTCATGGGGGTTGGCTCAAGGAAGAAATGCACCTGGGACACCAGGTTACTGTGTGCCACGAGGCAGGACAAAGGGACAAACCCAACCAGGACTCAGTTTCCTCTCGCTGTGTTTCCAGAGCACAGGACTGGAAGATGTCCTGGCTGGGCTGAGCCTGTGCTCTGTGAGGGCAGATGCAATTCATCTTGGCTGGGCTTCAGCAGATTGCAAAACTGAGCTGGATGAAAAAAGAGTGAAACTATAAAAATACCGTGACAAGGCCAACAAAGGCTCACTTTCCTAGACAGCCTCCTAGCAGGCCTCAGGAGAGAAAAAAAGCAGATTTCAAAAGCCCTTCTGCAAAAGCACTGTTTCTCTTGTTGAATAAAAAGGTTATCAAATTCTGGACATTACATTAAAAGCATCTGATGGATTTTGAAACTGCCTCTGTCTTAACCACCCCAGAAATGATTCCTGACAAAAGAAGACACACAGGTGTATTCTGTACTCCCTCATCTAACAGCTGCTCCCGTGAAGGGGTCTGTGCCCCTCTGTAGGTGTTTATCACAGTTCAGTTCTGGCAATCTCTATGGGCTGAAGCCTTGGGGCTCTCCCAGCAGGGACTGTAAACTATCACCCACTCAGTGAGAATTACCACTGAGACAAATAAAACTAAGCCATGTACATTCATAATTTATCAATAAAAAATAAACAATAGTAAACAACACTAAATGTCTTATAAATATATATGTATGCAAATCAGAAGTACCTGTCCTCTAATACTGATTTGTCTTGATATGATTCCTAACTAGTACAGTAAATGAAAAGATAACAATGTATTGCCTCTGTTACCATGACAAAGGGACACGCACTTGAAAAATATTCTAGCCTGTATTAAATTTTGTATCAAAAGCAAATATTTTCTTTTTTGGCTGAAAGTTGGACTGCAAGGCAGCGTAAGATACTTTGTATTCTATTTAGAAACTTAAGGCGGGTTATATACTAAAAAAAAAATCTATGGGGCAGATATATTCCATCATAGCTAAGAAAAAAACTCCAAGTTTCATTTTTTCTTTAAAACTTATCTTTCAGTATTACAGAATAGGCTTATTTATGATTATTCAATTACTGAAAATTTAAGAAGTTTCTGAAGTGTTTTTTCTGACAGACATTATTCACTGACAAACCAAGCAAACACGGATGAATAAAAATAGAAACTGATGAAAAGAACTATACCAAGAATCCGATTGTCTAAACAAAAATTCCACAAGCAGGAAAGTTATATAAATGTTTGATGCCAAACTGTGAGAAAGTGTTTCTTCTGCAGCCACCAGGAAAAAGGAAATGCCTACTGCAGGCTAAGAAGTGGTTGGTATTTATTTACATGGCCTCCTACCCACATGCTGAGACGGGGCAGTTTCCAAGAAAGGGAAATCACAGGGTGACTGTGCTTGAGGCAAACAGAGTCACACAGGAGAGATCAGAACTAAATACTGCTGAATTCCAGGAGAAAGGTATGACTGTGACTTTGAAGTGTGGCAGCAAAACTCATTGCAATTTTTTTCCCCTCCAAAGTGGGGGAAAATTTACAGAAGTGGAGAATGAGCTAATTCAACAGCAGACGAGCCTAACATTTCAGTCTAAGCTCAATTAATATTATGTTGTGGTAGGGCAAAAAAAGACCTAGCCAAGACTATTTGTGCATGTTTCCCATCCTGAGAAGCTGACAGCATAAGAAACTGGGAATGCATGAAGCCTGGGAGGAATGGGGCTAGGCACACTTCGACGAGTGACTACATGCACATAACTGTGGGTCCAGCTTGTCCCCCTCAGCATTTGTTCTTTTTTATTTATAGATTTTTATTTTTATAAAGGGGCAGAGAACTTAAGCGTGACATGAGGGAAAAAACCAGCACATGCTGAGCTCATGTAGAGACTTCGCCTCTCTTTTTCCAGAGGAGAGGAGAAGAAGGAAAAAGTGGGAGGTGGAATGGCCCATTCCTGTCCCTGGGACATGAAAAAAAATTCCCCATACTCCACCTTAGAAAAACAAACGAACCTGCTGGCCTGGGGAGGCCTTCCCACCCTGGAGACGATGTTTCACCACTCGTGGGCATAAGTAGCACTCACATCCTTAATGGACCAATTCTGCTCTCCAGCAGGCAAGGGAGCTGCCAGGAACTGACAGCATGATGTAAATATGCCATATTACAACTGCCCCTTCCTTCTGCACTGTTTAAATGTACTAAAAATAAATACTGCTCGAGTCCAAAATGGCACAAGGGATACAAAAAATACAACAGCAGCTCCCCTTCCCCAGCAGGGTCTCAGCCAGCACTTCCAGGCTAATGAACTCCACTGCTTTTTCAGCCAGGGGCAGAAACCGCTTCAAAAAGCGTTCAGTGCTTTTGGAACTTTCAGGCTCAGTCAAAACAGCAAAAGAAACCTTGGACACAACGTCAGCAAAGCAGATGATAAGAGGAACAGAATTCCTTTGCTTCAAAGAAAAGAGATTGTTAAATGACTTCAGCTTCTTCCAGGTATCAAAGGTGGTTCTTTTGTCACTTCAGGCTGGCTGAGGCGTGGCAGCAGCAGCACAGGCTCTTCTCCACAAGAGAACAGAATTCAAGTTTATGCAGCACAATTCAAGTGCACAATGCTCAGGTTCTGAAATGCAGGACTGAGCCAAGCATTGGCCCATACATCAAGAGAATTGAGCTGGTTTGCTCACCACTTACCAATGCCTTATAAAACACCAGCCTTGAAATGGAGGGTCATGACACCAAAACCTGTCTATGTGGCGACCTCAAGTTCAAAGAAATCAAGCTCCCAGTTGGAAGCACAGGCCACACTGGAAAGGTTGGGACAAAGGCTGGTTTAGAGCAGGATTTATTCTCTGAATTAGCTGAGATTACTGCCCACTGAGAGCAAATGTAGATATCCACAAAATGCCTCTGCCATTGGTATGAGGCATTAATAAGCATTAGGCACTGATGAGGAAAAAGTGTTAAAATCATAAACTGAGGAAGAAGACCTTTGAAATAAAGCTGGGGAACAACAGATCAAAAACTTAGCATTTCTGCCTCTGGACTAGATTTCCAGACCAACACTGTACTGCTCTCTGCATTTGTTTCTGTATTTGTACTCAGGGATAATACTTACCTGACTCACAGGCACCTGCCCAACCTTGCTTCTGCCAGCAGCCAGTGATGGCAGGGCATCATTAAATATCCTGCAATCAGGGCTCTAAAACGTGTAGGTGGAACACCCAAGCCAAGCAATTACTTGGCAAAGCAGTTAAGCAGCAGAGGCAGAAAACAATCCCAAAGCAAAGATATTCTGTAGCATAAAAAGTATATTCTATTTTATATGGCCAGAGCAGTACCCACATTCTACAGAGACACAAGAAGCAGTGGCTTGTGAACCTGCTGAGCCAGAGCGATCTGTATTAAAGAAAGGAGAAGAAAAAGCAGAGAAGTGTAAGGAAGTGCTGGTGGTCTGTGCCTGTTTACTCCCAAAAAAGAAAGGCTCAGCCTTGTTTACACCTCCGAGCTCTGGCTGCCAGTGCAAACAGCCTACTCTGTGGCATCTGATGAAAGTGAAAACTGTTAAGATGCCTCACAGAAACCTTTATAGTATTCAAATCAATATCCATGAGTTTATCATAGTCTAACTTTAAATACACCCAAGAGAATTTTCCTGTGTTTCTGTTGCAGTTTATATTTCTCTCTCAGTTGACAAAGCCACACCACATCTTCACAACAGTCTGCTTCACGACACTTGGCTTTAAAGCATACTTTGAAAAATGAAGCATGAGATTCTCAGACACTACTGTGAAATTCTGAAGAAAAATAAAGCAAGTTATTTTATTACAGACTCCTTAGCAGTGTGGGATTCAGGCCTGAACATGCTCCAGGGTACAGATGTAGAAAACATAATTCTAACGTGTCTATAAAATGAAGAAGGAGCTGCTGTACCAGAAAAACAATGAGTACCTAAATATTCTAACATTTTTATGAAAATCACTGCAAAAGAATACTTAAGTTGTTGCAGATGAGAACATGCTTCTTCCAGTCAACTCCAAATGGAAAATCCCATGACAAAAATGTGACAATGGCCCAGCCTGATAAGCTGGGCTGTTAGAAGAACAGAGAACATGGCATGGAGCACAAATACCAAACCTTATATTCCTTCAGTCTTACAAGTCTTTATCTTTTGCCATGGTCAAAATATTGAGTTTCTTATTAAATCAAAGCTGAAAATGCCAAACCTGAAACTGTAGCTGAAAGAAAGATCTCACGACAGAACCAAGCTATTTCAGGTTTCAGTTATTATCTTTCTATATTTTCATTTGTACTATCTTTTTCAGGCAATTATGCATACTTCTGGCACTTAAAATTTTTTCCCAATCTTTTGATATCCTTTTCCATAACATATTATTAAAAAAAATGTAAGAGCCTTGTTATATCTCTGCTGTTCTTTCACTATTCAGCTATGGAACTAAACCTGATGCTAATGGAAATCAGTCCTTAGTCTGGCCTTATCACTCACTTTACAGAGTGTCACTCATTTCTTGTAAGAACCAGCATTATATTTGTTTCTGCACTTTTCTTTTACCCAAATTTCTTCAGGAATAGAAAAACAAGAGTTTGCAACTCTGAATTTGAAATACTTCAACAAGAAATGGTCACTGGTTCTTCCTGAAAGCAGTTTTCTGACCTGCCACATTTCAAGACTTCCCAGAAGGACACCAGGTCAGGCTGTCTCGACATTTTGCAGCACAGGTTCCCAGGGAGCTGAAGCTGCAGTTTGAATTCCTACAGCACACCCCAGAGCAGAATCTCACAACCTGTCTGCCCAGAGCTAGGCAGCCCCAAATTCCTTCTTCTCCTTGCCTGGAAGGGAGGATGGGAACAGAATCCATCCTTGGGGAGAGCTGTGCTGAGCAGCCAGGCTAATTCCATGGGGTTGCTGCCTGCACATTTTTCCCCATTTCTCTCAGTCTGAATGCTGTATTAATTAAAAAAAAAAAAAAAACAAAAACCAAAAAAAACAACAACAAAAAAAAAACCACACAAAAAAAAAAAAAACACACAAAAAAACAAAACAAAAAAAAAAACCACAAGGAAATCTAGTAATTCCACTGGCACTCCCCTCTGCCTTTACATGTTCAGCGCATCAAACAGAAGGGCAATAGTTTCTGGAACATATAACAAATTCAATGTTAAGTTTGCCCCTCTCCAAAAGAGGTGTTTATTATCACAAGTGAAGGGCTGGTCGGTCTTTCAGTGGTTTGTGCTGTCAGTAAAAGGCTCAATCTGAGAAAGGGCCTGATGAAGAGGAAATCTCTGTTTAGCTCCTATTAGTTAGGATCTTGAAAGGTCATTTTGAATTTGGGAAATCATGTCTGGGAAAGAAGCCAGCAATTCCTCTGAACTGAAGCGATACTGGCATTTCAAACTGAGAGAAAGCCCCGACTGATGAACGAGTGACAGTCTGGAAAAACTCTGCTGGGTGCGCCAAGCTGCTGCTCCCAAGGTAGAGGGGGATAAATGTATCCTTTGACCTTTTTATCCCTGCTACAAAGACTGCTGAGGACAGCTTGTTTTCCTCTGCTGGTGCTCAGGTTTTTTGTTTTTCACTCCTCACCTCTGCAGACCATCCAAGAAGCACAGTGGTTTGTGGGAGTGCAGGTGGAAGAGCTTTGGAGCAGCAGGTTTGTGCTGGCACACAGGGACAGTGACACACCAGGGGCTGGGAGAGCAGATTTTGATTATCACACACACGTGTGTGTATATAAAAATATTGTGGTTTATTATATATATATACACACGTGTTTTGGTGATGGGAGTTTTTTTTATTTATAGAAAAACCAAAATTCTTGAAACATCTTCTCTTTGAATTGAAGTGCAGCTCAGATTTCAGTCTTGGAAAGGTGATGGTCTGAGTGCATGAACCTCTCTAGTTCTAATGATCTCTTGCAATAGGAATATTTGGATAATATGGAAAAAACCCCAGTAAGTTGCACTGTATTTTCAGCTTCCTCAGTGCCCCTAACTTGAAGACAGAAAGAGAATTTTTCATTTATAAGCCTCCTGAAATTCCTTGGTGGGCACATGAAGAAGATGCACCGTTGATACAGTTCCTTTTTGTCTGCTGGAAAGGCATTTCCTAAAACTCCTCTGGGCTTTTTTATCTATTTCTGCTTCCATAAAGTGAACCCTAGAAAAGCTCAAACTCAGGAAACCCCCAGAGACCTTTCCCTGGGTATCAACTGAAATATCTCCAGAGAGCCTACATCCTTTGTGTATGCAGAAAAAAGATCTTTCCTGCAAGATGTAAAATGACAAATATGCAATTACATAATTCTGTAAAAAGCATTAAGCAGGATTTTCCTGAGGTGATGCATCTGTCTCTGCAGGACTCCTAAACAAGCAACATAATGCACACACACAAATTAGCTCATGGCACTTACGCTGCCCTACTAGCTTGCTATCATTAAAAGCTTTCAGACAGCAATCAATTTCACTGTGCTGGAGATTACTGCAAAATGCATTAAGAAGTTCACGCCTGTGGCAATGGTCATTGAAAATATTTTGGAAAGCATCCCAGAAGTATAAGACTTTTTCCAGACATCCGAGAGAAACTCTGCTGTGACAGAGCTTCTGGTGTCAAGACTTCTCCCTCAGCACCCCTCCTCTTGAGTTGTTTTTTTTTTTAATAGCAGCACTTTTTGAAAGGTACATTTCAGCTATTTTCTTTTTTTGTTTAAATCGAGCCAAGATAACTTGGGTCATGGAAAACATTAACTTCTGAGACAACTGTCTGAAGCTATCTCCTTCCTTGCTCTACATCATATGTATAAATGTACTCTAGCTTATCAATTTCATCAAAGAAAAACTGTTGAATTATAACACGAGTGATAAAATCACCTGACTACCCTATCACAACAATATATTCGTGTTTTGCTGCTTTTTTTGTTGTTGTTTTTGGGTTTTTTTTGTGGTTTTTTTTTGTTTGTTTGTTTGGGTTTTTTTTTTTTTTTTTGTTTTTTTTGTAAAGTAAGTAGCCCTGGGGATGTTCCTATAATTAATAAACAAAGAAAACTGAATACACCATAACCACCAAGCACTGTTTCTACTTCATATCAAAAAACATTACTTTCAAATGTCACATTATGCTATCAAATCTTCAAGGGAAGGTTTTGAGATGTGCCTCAGAATTTGACAAAAGATATCCTAAAATAATTACAGCGATGTGCAGGAAAACCTGCAGCCCTCTGTCCTTGGAAATGGATATTAGATTGAAATCTCCTTAGAAGTATTCATCAGGAATGTTCCCATGAAGCTGTCCCAGACTGAAGCACTCCTGAAGCTCAGAGCCAAAGCTGCTCCTCAAATTGACCTCAAGTTTTCTCTGTTCTCGAGCCCTCCTCAGCCAGAAGCCACCTCTGAATGCCCAACACCTGCCCCAGTAAGTACTGGAATGTGAGTGGGGATTGCCTCAACTCCAAAAAAAAAAAGGTACCTGACAAGCAGGGGGCACGGGAATGTGGAAAAATAGGGTTAGTAGAACATCCAAGAAAATAGAAATTATTCAAAGATCCAGTGTGAAGGTCCTCTGGTTCCACTTGAGGCCATTTCCTCTTGTCTTGCAGGTTGTCTGGGAGAAGAGAGTGACCCCAGCTGGCTACAGCCTCCTTTCACATAGCTGAAGAGAGCAGTAAGGTGATCTCAGAGCCTCCTTTTGTGCAGGCTGAGCCACCCAGATCCCTCAGCTTGTCCTCACATGACTTGTGCTCCTTCACCAGCTTTGTTGCCTTTCTCTGGACTGGCTCCATCAAAGTTAGTGCCATCAAAAAAAGTGACTGCAAGGTGCCAGAGCTGATCTCCTCCTGACCCTGCCACCAGGAGTGTGTGTAGAGGGAAGTGTGGGTAGGAGAGCTGCCAAATCTGGTGGGTTTCAATCTGCAGATGCTGCAGATGAAATGTCAATGTCCAAGTGTTGCTCTTTGCTGATAACTCTATGTCAGTTTGTCACAGGCAGAAGTGTGTTCCATGAAGGACACTGGACACATTGCAAATCATTTTGACTGTACTGCTCAGCTGTTCCCTTGCAGCATAATACAGAGAACAGAGCAGGGCCTGTTCCAGCATCACCCCAAGGGGAAGCCTGTCAACCCTACAGCACACCTTAAAAACACACCTGCAAGAGAGGGACAAACTCCACTGCCTTGGCCACGTGCTCCCTTTAAACAGCCTGGAAGGTGCTGAGCTCAGGCAGATACCCTAGCAGGAGGGAGCACACTTAGGGGAAACACACAGCAACACCTCTGGATGGATAGAGATATCCTCAAAGTGAAATAACCACAGACTGTTCAAGTGTTGTCACTGCCTTTCGTGTGGTGGCAGACCTGGGGTTATTTTTTGACAGATCACCTTTGTCAGCTTCATCCAAGCCCACCCTTGCGCCCTTGCTGAATCCCAGTGAAGCAGAACACCCCAACACCAAAGCCCTAGAGCCTGGCCATCCTTGACACTGCTGGCAGCTCTCCTGCATGGCACAGAGCAGGCTGTGCCATGGCCAGGACAGATCACCCAAAGCCACCTTTGCAGCCAGCTCGAGCAGAAATAGGCAAACAAACACTGCAAGTACCAACTCACAGTCAGGCCTTAAGTTTTAGCTTTTATATTTTCCAGATCAGTACTGCTTTAGTGTATAACTTGAAAATTTTTCAGCTACTGTTCTCCCATTTTATTCAGACAAAATATTTTCTCTCTAGGCTTGAAACTCAAGGACACTTTACTGTCTCAGGCCTCAAAAACCTAAGTAATAGTGAAATGGGGGGGGAAACTTGGAATAAATTACTTCATTACCTGAAGTTGCAATTGAACAATTAAGCTCTAATATGCAAATAACCAAACTCAAATCTGTCTGAAAAACTTGTGACCACTGTCTATCTAGGGTGTAGCCTCTGCAAGTCTCCTGCCCGGCCCAAGTGTACCCTTCGAAGGCCTTTCAATAAATACCTACTTTATTTTCTAATTCTGTCTAGCCTCTGTTCTAGGCAGCCTCTCCAAGGCATCAGCAGCACATCCTGAGCCATGTGGGATCAGTTCCTCTGTCAGAGGCAAGAGGAGAGGTTTGTGCTGAGGCAGATCATGCACTGTCACAGCCAAGAGCCGGGAACAAAGCCGGACTGCCACTGAGCACTGCGAGGGGCACGGGGGGAAGTGGGGTGCTGAAGGCAGGAGACAACATCTGTGAGGCTCCTGGCTGCCAGATTCCCTCTTAGCAAAGCTGCAACAAACTCACAGACAACCAGAGACTCCAGCATCATTGCTGTGAGCAACGAGCAAAAAAACTGGGCAAGGAGAGCTTCTCTCAAGAGTATCATCCCCTGGGAGGAGGCATTGCCCTGGCTTTTGCATGCAGGATGAGGTCTTCAGTACCTGCTAGATTTAAGAATCTTACAGTCATATTCTTTGGCTAGCCCAAAATAAAGACCTTACTAATAATTCAAATGTATTTTTTAATTGTTTTTCTACTTTTCTCCGTGTCTCTTCCAATCCAGACTAACGCCAAACCCTGTCTTTTCTTGCAGTGACATTTAAAAATATGTCATTTCTCCTCTGTATAAAATAACATCATCTTTAAAGAATTCCAGTTCTCCCATGTCTGGATTCCTGCAATCAACTGCAACTCTGATTCATACCTAACACCCTCTTTTATTCCATGCTGTTTGCTTAGGGAGGGAAATACAGATTGAATCCACCATTGTGTAGACTGAAAGTTGTGTTAAGATGACAAACACCTGCATTTACTTAATCATCTCTGTTAAGATACTGTCAGTTGGCTTCCCCAAGAGCATAATTAGAAAGGAGCTCTTTCCTAAGGGAAAAAAACCTCTAACCAATGATCACAATAGCTCTAAGAACTATTTTCATCATGCTCTAAAAATTTGTAACATGCAGCTTGGATTGCTATCGTTGGTGAAGTGATATTATGAAAATAATATCTTTTAAGATTCAATCAACAAGGTGTGAAGTTTTGCTTCAGCAGCACTGGCTACACGTTTAACCTCAGCTGCTTCAAAGAATCCATGAAAGGTACAATGGCTTTGAAAGTCTCCAGGAGCTGGAGAACTCCACACAAACAATGGTAATGCAAGAGGTAATGCCATTATTGAAACACAGAAGACAACAAAAGAGGTGCATTGAAACCCAAAAGCTGAAACATGCCTGTGAAAATGGTGAATTTTTACAGTCTGCAGACAAGGCAGATGAACACCGCTGCCTCTTTGGAAGAAAGGGAAACATTTTCTGTGCAGCACTTCCTCAACAGTGGAAGCCTTTATGAAGGCTGACTCAAAATATTGGAGACTATCAATTCCCTGGCCCTAAACTTGCAGGACACTGTAACAATTGCAAAGAATCACTGCAGTGTACGTACACCAATTCGACATTACACTGACAAACGGCGCTGAATTCCCAGACAGTCAGTCAAAGTTCTGGGCAGGAAACCAAATTCCATGGTTTCTTTCCTTTTTTTTTTTTTTTTTTTTTTTTTCTTTAAACACTATGTCAAAACACCCCTATTACTCGTTACTTGTGCTTTGAAAGATATACTCCATTACTCCTTAATGTCGTTAGCTTTTACAGATACTGCAACCAACAAGGAACTGCTGCTGGAAAAATCTATTACAACTGCTTTCTAACACTGACATTCGGAGAGTGTTTCCATGGGAAAGCAGTGTGGTCACAACAAAAATCCAAGTGAGAACAAGATAGCTAACTTCCAAATATATGTACAAAATCAAATTTCAGTAAGGAATCTAGAATGGTGAAACTATCCAACTCCCAAGTCTATAATTTTTCACAAAGAAGTTGGTTCTACGATGGATTCTGAAAACTGAATTCATACAGCTAAGCCTTACTCGTGTAAACCATCTTATTAGCTGTCAAGGAGCTCATTTCACACACAGTTAACTCTGTTATCAGAGATCATCCTTTAACGTGTTCTAAAGCAATAAAGAACATTTTAAAGGAACATTTTGTTTTCAGGACACTCAAAGATACAAAGCACAGAGGACAGCTTAGTTGCAAAGTTGTCCATGCAACAGAATTTTAAAAATATAATATTAAACAAAACAAAAAAAACCCCATGAATTCAGCTAGTTCCCCTCTGGCCTCCAAAAGCCTCAGAAGCATTGAAATAAAATACTGTAATAAAAAGTTCACTAAAAGTGTTCTATGTCTGCCCAAGTGCTATTTTAACATCGTATTCAGCAATTTGATTTTCTGTGATCCATTCTTTGCATTTACATTACTCAAACTAAATGTATATTTTAATTATTGTCTCAATTCCTTCTGCTGAAATAACATTCTGTGCTCCTTTGAGGATATTCCCAAGGTTACAAAAACTAGATTGTCTAGCAGTTTAGATTTGTTTTAAATGTCTAATAATATATTATATTGAAACAGCTTGAAATAATGAGGGTTTTATACTAATGTATTACTGAAATATAATTACTAGGAATTCCCAGGAAAAAAGTACATGACAATAGACAAGGCTAAATGCATGTATATTTAAAGAAATGCATTACAGAACTAATTGCCATTACTCAAAAAAGAAAAAAAAAAAATCCTCCCCAAACCAAGTGTTATAAACCTGGAAAATTTCCATTTCAAAGAAACTCACATTGCCTGATGAAAACAGAAGACCTCAAAATACATTTCAATGTGCCCTGAAACCACAATGTGGGAATGCGGGTGGGAGAAGCTAATAGAGAAGGGGGAAAAGACAGTTTAGTCTAAGAAGACAAAAAATGTTTTAAAATCAAATTCACTTGGCAGCTGCACAGAGCCTTTACAGGTGAATCCCTGGTCCCCTTGGTTTTCCTGCACTCGCTTCCTTTTTCCATTCACCTCCCACATCTCCTGCAAAAGACGTTTGGTGCAAGAAGTGTTTCAAGTCAGGAACTCCAGAAAGACAAAGACAACTCTGGCCAGTTTGTGTCTGGACAAAGACCACCCCTTGCAGGTGCTTTTTGCAGAGCAGGGCACTGTTTGTAAAGCGACTGGAACCCTACACTGCACTCTTACAAAGCTGACACTACCTCCTCCTAAAAGGGAAGTGAGGATGGGAACCTCTGATTTCAGCAACCTCTGGTATTTTCTGCAGGCATAAACAAAATCCCAGACCCTTTCAGAACACTAAGACACAAGGTCACCTTGAAGAGAAGCACATTATGGAATTTTTCTTCTGCTCACCGAAGAGGAGGAAAGTTTTATATACCATAACAGGCATATACCTCTCAATCTAAAATAATTATACTCTAATTACCACTGGATACTAAATTCTCTCAGCTTAAACGACACAGCCAAGCAGTCTTCATTATTTCATGATTTGGATCATTTAGCACAAAACCTGACTGATGTCAGGTGCTGAGTTCCATAAGAAAACATTTCTAATTGATTTGAATTAGGCTGCAAATTCTCAGCTTACTCTGCAGTTTAAGGAAGTCCTCACTGCCCTCACACAAACATCCACACAGACGCAGCCCTGCTTCAAAAGGGAAAAATCCTACCATGGAATGGTTTGGGTTAGAAGGGAGTTGAAAGCTCACCTCATTCCCAGCCCCTGCCGTGGCAGGGACACCTTCCACTACCTCAGGCTGCTCCAAACCCATCCAGCCTGGCCTTGGACACTGCCAGGGATGGGGCAGCCACAGCTTCCCTGGGGAACCTGTGCCAGGGTCTTACCACCCCCACAGGGAAGGATTTCTTTCTGATACCTGATACAAACCCACTCTCTATCAATTTAAAGCCATCACCCCTTGTCCTATCACTCCAAGCCCTTGTCAAAAGAATCTCTCCAGCTCTCTTTGGAGTTTTTGTTGGGTTGCAGTGTAAGATGTGACCAGCAGTTTGTATTCTATCACCAATCTGTTGGAACGGGGCAGAAGGGGATATCCTCTGTTCATGGGCAGCTGTTAAAAACCAGCTGGGGCAGTTTTCTTTCTCTCTGCCACACCCATCCTCCCTCCAGGCACAGATCTTCTGCTCAGGGGCCACTGAGTCTCCCTGCAGGGCTGAGAAACTGAGCCCATCCCACTGGCAGAGGCTGCAGCCAGGGCAGGAGCCAAGCATTCCTGCCTGCATCCAATCTGAGCTTTGGCACACCAGGGCAGCCTGCCCACTGCACTGCCAGAGGGACACCAGGCCCAGCTGTCCCCACTGGACCTGCAGAGGAAATCTCCCCCTTTCTGCAGGAGCCCTGCTCCAGCAGAGCCACAGCTGCCCCTGCAGGAGGCTGCAGCCCCATGGAATGGCTCTGCTGCCAACACCTGACCCACAGGGGGCACGCGGGATTCTGGCTCTGGCAGGGGGGTTGGTTCTTGTATTGCTGCACTTTTATTTTAATTCTCATAATAACAAACTGTTATTCCTATTCCCATATCATTGCCTGAGAGCCCCTTAATTTCAAAATTATAACAATTCAGAGGGAGGGGGTTTACATTCTCCATTCCAAGGGAAGCTCCTGCCTTCCTTAGCAGACACCTGTCGTTCAAACCCAGGCAGAGTTCCTTTAAGTTACACTTCAGCTGCTTTAAGGTCTCCCTGGAGCCTTCTTCTTCTGAAGAACCCTAATTCTCTCAACCTGTCCTCATGGGAAAGGTGCTCCAGCCTTCTGAGCATCTCAATGGCCTCCTCTGGACTTGTTCAAAAAGAACTCTTAAACCACACTCCTTTCTGTGTGGTTCATGTCCTAAAGGGGAGGTGGGGCTGGAAGGGAGCAGAATCCAACAAGGAGGAGTATAAAGCAATTCAGAGTAGCTCAAAGATGAAAATGAGAAAGTAAAGAGACGTAGTGATAAGTATAACACATGGTGACCTGAAGACGTGGCTGCAGAGGTGGGAATAAGGTTAGGAGAAGGTTATGGAAGAAACTGCTGCACAGTTATCTAAAATATCTGCAGACTGACTTAGTAATGGCACACAAACAGGAAAAGCTAGAAATTTTTATACAGAATCAAAATTACTACTTAATTGATCTAACAGAGATCTAGTAGAATAATTCATCTGGAAAACTGACATATCTTGGTTTAGTGAGCAGGACAGAAAATCACTGGAAAAGCATCATCTTTCATATCAAAAGCACACAGCTTGGTGTGGGGCTGGCACAACAGAGAACGTTCCCAAAGGCAATAAAGCAACAAAGGACATGAGCCTCACCATCACCAGGACTTTCAGTGATCACAACACAGCTCCATGGCAGAGAACTCAATGAGGTATTTTAACTAAAACAGACACGCCATGGAAAAAGCCAACCTACTGCTTGGTCGAGGGGGAAACCCATTAACAGGCAATGTTGAGATGTTGAGAAAGCTCCAGTGTTCAATCCTTCTTTTACATTAGTCTTCACTAAAAGCCTATAAAGCAGTAAAAATTATTATGGCTATTTATTAGGAAAATAAAATTAACTTAAAGAAAACGAAGCACTAGTATAAACTGCAAAGTTCAGTTAAGCCCCACCCCATTCCTTCAGCTCTCTCAAGTGTCTCCGTTTTAAATCAACAGCCTGAAGTCATAAGGGAACTCTGCAACTGATACGTGTAAACCTCTTATCTAAATTACAGAGGGAGAACAAAAGGAGCAAACCTGACTTAAAATGCCCAGGAATTCCTTGGAACTATGCCCTGCCCTTCCTCTGCTATTTACACTGCAAGCAGCATCTCTGCTGTTCAGGGCAACACAGAGACTTCACCAAAGGGAAAGCCTGAGAGTCTCAAATGCTTTTGTATTCAAGCACATTCTCTTTGGTCCTCTTATCCATCCCAGTGCAGACAATTTTCCATGCTCTAGGCCTGGATCCACCAGCTCCTTCTCTCCAGAACTCTTCCAAGTCCCTGCTCCCCAGGAAGGTGCTCAGGGTGGTGTGTCAGACACAGTTTGGCAGAGGTGTTTTAGACAGGGACACGAGACTTGAGCTCTCACAACAGAATTGAACAAACTCCATTTATCAGGAATGATGCAACTTTGTGTGGAGCTGTAAGGCACCAGCAGCCTGTGCTCACCCAGCATGAGAAGCCCCACTCTGTGGAATAAACTGGGAGCTCAAACCAAACCCAGGGAGGAGGAGCGAGTCCAGCTGAGCACTGGAGGCACTTTCATCTCCCAGTGAGGAGGTGAGCAGCTGGGTCTGCTCCAAAAGCAAAGGGCTCAAGGCTCTGGGAAATAAAGCACCACGCCTTAATTCATCCCCTCCTGGCTGGGTACCAGCCTAGCCAGGAGTAGCTACTCATCTTTTCCATTTGGTAGAGCAGGGTGTTGGTCCATCATCTCAGTGGCAAATAATTTACAGAAAAGCATCAATTCACGTGTCTCACATGAAGCTACAGGAACTCGTGCATCGTACACAGCAAAGAAGACCATGATGGGAATAATGAACTTGGAATTCTACGTTTCACGTAGCTTATGCCAATAAAGTGTTTGCTATCCCCAAATTAAGCTTTCTATCCAAACTGTCCCTAAACTGTTGAGCATTTTTTTTTTTGTAAGCAGGGAGAAACACAGCTATAAATGTCTCAAGTCCTTGTCCACATTTTGACCTCAGATGCCTAAAGGCACTGCTTGTGCTCCCGCAGTGTGGAATGCCCTCCCACAAAGCACCCGTGTGGAATCTTCAGAGGCTATTTTCGCAAAGCATAATAAAGACATTTCTTGCTTAGACTCTCTGCTGTTAGCAGCACAGCTTATTGACCACTTCTGTGGATGCCTTCACTTTCCATAGTATTTCATACAGATGGCATTTCTAATGCGTAGCTATCCATTACAAAAATCTAACTGAAAATTTACGGTTGTTGACAATGAGACAGAGGAGGAAGCAAACCTCTCTTTATGTAGAGATGTATCTGTCTTCACAGTGAAAAAAGAAAATATTATTTTCACTAGCTTTACTGCAAATTTATTACAGCAATTAAACTGTCCAGTGAATCTGTCTGTATCAACTTATTTCCAGATCCAAAACCAGATGCAAAAACCACCTTTCATTTAATTTGATTATTTTAACTTGTGTAGAGTATGTAGAAACAGATATTTTGGCAACTGGTTGCTAACGAACCCTCCTAACTCTTTAAAGCTGCTCCTGCGATGCTTTTTCTACAGTATTTACCAGAAAAATCTAGTGATTAGAAAACAGTTCAATCCTTGCTCCTCCTGCAGCAGAAATCACTCAATCTCTCCTGCACAGAGAAGGGCTCTGGACACAAAGCTCCCGAGAATCCACTTTGCTGCTGGCCAGGGCTTCAGTGTGTTTGTCCTGCAGCTGCACAGCAAAGGGTTAGCAAAGCATCCACACTACAACGCCCATTGCCTACTCCACCCATCAGGGCTCCTAACGTTACCAAAAATGTGCAGGATTTTTAACCCACTGCTGGCCACTGGCATTTAAATGCTCAGGAAGTATTTGGGGTTTGACTTTATGCATTTTGTAATGATCTATGCAGTCTCTATAAAGATTATTAAACTGAAGTCTTACAGGGAAGATGCACAGTTTTTTATCAGTGAGTTTGCAATCAAAGAGACATTTACTTCATGTTTTAATCTAAAATTAAAAAAACAAAACAAAACAAAACAGTACTGTATTGAGCAGTGTAAGGTTCTATCTGTTCCTCTAAGCACCCACCTAGCATTCTGTAACTTTAACATTAATTTGCTGTATTTGTGAATATTGTTTTCTCCAATATAAACAGAAGATGAAATCTGACAAGTCACTGACTGTTGCATTTCCTCTGTGAAAGCTGATAAACAGAAGTTTCTTTAAACAAAGCACATACTTAAGCTATGACCTGCACTGATGCCAAGCATCCTTGAGACTGAGAATTCAGTGTGACTCAAGAAATCCTTTCCTATGGATGTTCCCAGCTGCACTAGAAAAGGAAGAAGGAACCCATGCAAGGAAAATAAAGTTCCATAGAGGCAGAGAGGGAGCCAAATGCTGCCCAGCCGTCTGCTGTGGGGGCTGCAGACTCGATTAGATTTAGCTCCTCTTGAGCATCTGGCATTTGCTGCCTTGACAAACACACTGATCTGATTCAGGACAGGAATTGATACTTTTCAAAATGCTGTCATATACACAACGTCAAAACTGGAGATTTTTCTTAGCTTTTTGTTATGGTAAAGTTTTGTTTATATCTAAGAGATAAGAAAACTGCAGACTGAAGTCTGATTTTATGTTGACAGTATCTCTTTACAGTGAGTTTAACAACAAGATAAACAGTAGAATCAGAAACCTATCATAGCTTTTAACTTTTTGACTTATCTTTTCGTTACAAGACTATTCTTTCTTGCAAAATGTTTATACCACTACCCTGAGTCTACTTCTCACTTGTTAGCCAGGCAATAAAAATAAAAGGGCATTGCAAAAGTGGGAAATGAAAAGAAAAAAATTTAGATAAACAGATAGCACATTAGATATGCTTAGAAGCATGCATTAGCACATGGGATGTCTCTTTCAACAGATGATGGATCACATAAAAGCTACTCACATCAGTGAAAGTTACAGTCCATTTTCATGACCTTTATCAATAGCCAAAGATTGATTAGAAGTTAAATAAAAGCAAATAACAGAAGAGATACCTTACCCAGTCCTGGAGCCCATCTCATCTGCAGTGATTAGTCCCACATTAATTAAATTAGAACATTCCTTATTTTCAAACTGGAGTCACTGCAACCTTTACACTGATGCTTTTTACCATCCCCATACCATCTCCAGTAGCGAATTTCACTTTAACAGAACACAAGGGTACAGCAGCTCACACTCCAATGGTTTCTTTCTATGCCTGTTTCAGTGTGCTGATCTTGCTGAGGCCCCACATTCTAGCAGGCAGTAGAACAGCTAAGTATGAAAGACTTGTTTACCCATGGTCACCTTTCCTAACTGGAAAAGAAGGGCCTTGGTCACTGAGTCAAGACTGCCAGAGCCAGGCAGCCAAGCCCGAGCTGGTGCAGACAGAGTGCAGACACAGCAGCCCCCGTGTGCAGGCACAGGCTGTTTGAGGGCAGTACTGGACCAGTGCTACCACAGGTACACACTCTGCACTCTTTACCTGCCTGACCTTTCCCAGCTGGACCTACAGGAGCTTCAGTGAGCACAGCTGAGGGTTTCTGCTACTCCTGCTAATGGCATCAAGTGTCAGAGACAGGAGGATTCAGGACTATTCGCATTCCTCTCCAGCTGGATACACCAAAGTGACCGTCAGGACAATCCATGAGCTATTCAGTGTAATACTCCACAAGAAGAGGGGATGTTGCTTTCAGTAGTGATGGCAACATGGGCACAGCCAGCCAGCAAGATTTGAAATACAAACAACAATTCAGGACAAAATCCAACCGCTCTACCTACGGCATGGTCAGATGGCTTGTCTGTCCCCTCAGTAAGGCAAAGAAAACATTATGGGAGCTCTTCCAAAATGAGTGTGTTCAAGTATCAGCCTCTCTCATCTGCCATTCTAAAGAGACACAGAATGAATTCAAATACTATTCCTTTAAGGATCTATGAGTAAGATGAACCCCCAAAGGAATGGAAAAGAGGAACAATAGAGCACATCTACTATACAATTACCCAATGGCATGTTATCAACAAATCAAAAAGAGTGATGCCTTTTCTCTACAGACCAGGATAAAATTACCTTCAAAGATGTACAGGGGAAAACCCCAAATCTTTGGAGCAGAACACAGAAATGATCATGACAACCACCAGCCTGACACAGTACCCAGTTTTCTGATCCCCCTCCTCACAGTTTTAGCTCCAGTACATACCTTGTACTCTGACTGCCAGGACAGTAATTAGGTTGCCTCAGCTACTAGAAAATACCTTTCAAAAATTAAACCATTATTTAAAACCACAGGAATATTTAATAGGCCAGCTCACTCTTCCAAGTTTCAAACATAAGCCATTAACAAAATGCTTCAGCCAAAAACGTGCTAGAGTTATTACATTTCCTACTTGTGGTTAATCAAGAGAGGTGGCTCAGCAGAACTCAAGTCATATTCTGATTACTGGTAAAAATATACATTCAAATGTGTGGGTCTATGGTACAATGGGAGCAGAAAAAGGTGGGAAGGTCTGAGAAATTCTGCCAACCTACTGCTAAACTCAGGTCTGGTAAGAGGATGTTACCATCACCTGCATTGTGGGAACATCTAGGGAATATTCCAGACTGGCACTGTAAAAGCACCCCAAGGGCTGACAAGCTTTGTCACCATGAGTAAAAGTCTGGAGGCCATCTGGCACTGTCCCAGGACCATAGAGTCTCCTCTACTGCTAGAGTTAGAACTTATTTCAAAGGCTGCAAAACCATGTCATGTTAGGAAAACGAGGATTATTTACAAACTGCTAACTGCTTAGTAAGATTTGCCTCCCCACAACCTCACTGAAAATAAGTAAGAAGTGTAAAGCTGTGCAAGTGCACAACAAACTGAATGGGCTAGTAACAAAGTAGTGCTCAGACTAGAGTTTATAGGATTTAAAGTCCATTGAAAGGACAGATTCCTCCCTCAAACACTATTACTTCAGTTTCTTCTCCCTTCAAAAACCTATCTTCAAAATCCACAAATATCAAAGACCCTGTGCTGCACTGACCAACACTGGCAGAGTGAATGCAGCCCCACCTGTGCTAAGGTCAAAATATCAAAAATATCAAAATCCACAAATGTCAAAGACCCTGTGCTGCACTGACCAACACTGGCAGAGTGAATCCAGCCTCACCTGTGCTAAGAGAACTCCGTGCAGGAAGCCCTGCTGGGTTGCTCTTTGTCACCAGGGTATCATTCTACACATGGCAGCTCTGAACTGAATGAAGAACTGGAAGTAGGCCAGATCTGGTTCCAAAGGATTGCACCCAGGTTAGTGTGCCCTGAACTTTAATCAGGTTACCAGCACAGGTGCCTGAAATATGGCTGAGCAGGAGAGATGCTTTGGAATATCCTCTGATCCTGAAGAGCTCCACCAGCACTTAGGTACGCTCTGAATAACTTCTGTATTCTATATTCTACAGCTCCATCAGCTCCCAGGCACAAGAAAACTTTTCTCAGGTGTGCCCAGCACACTCAAACCAGCTGCCACAGAGTGAGAAATCACAAGGAGCAGAAAGGTGACCCCAGCTGCTGAGACAGCTCTGTCCCAGAGTACACCAGCTCAGCACTAGAGGCACCACATCCCACGAGCAAGAGCACACAATGGAGCTTGGAAAAGCATGCAATAATCACTGTGGTATGCATGAACCCCTGAGAGGATCCAACAGTCCTGGACAATTTGGGCTGGCTCCAAGCTGTTTGCAATAATTATTAACTAGAGCTTTGGGCAGCTTTTTCTTGTAGGTTTGTTTTTTTGAACGTTGCAACTGAAGTCAGTTCTTTAATTTACATGGGACTCGCTACTCTAACCAGGTGGTTGTGATTTGCAGGGTTTTCACAACACTTGCTCCTCTTGCTGCTTTTCTCCCTCAGCTTAAGGCTCATACCATGTTTTTGTTCAAGGGGGTTTTTGTTTTGTTTTCAGATTTAAGTTTAAAAGCATGAAGTAACTTAGCCCCTGTTTTTTGCCTGTTTCTAATTAATGCCTTTAAGTATCACCACCCAAAAAAGACACAAGGTGATCTGAATATTTGCCAAAATTAACCAGGAAGTGCAATAACTGTGAAGGTACGTGAAAAATTTACATGACTGATCTCTCCACCAAGACATACTTTGTTAGTAAATAAATTTCAGAAAAGAGCCATTAAGGCTCTTTCACTGGTCTTGTAAAATAATAAATGTGAAGTTTTCTAGTTGAATCCATGATATAGAGGGAGATATCCCTTGTGAATAGTGAAGTGATTTTATATTTTATTAAATGAAACAGCTGTGGGAAGCACAAAGGACTGGAAAACAACAAACTGGAAAGAAAGCACAGTACCTGTGTGTCATCACAAAAGACATTGCCATTTGAATGCCCACATTTGTAATGCACCTGTAAAACCAGGCCAATTTCATCTTTGGGGGCTTTCTCTGCTAAGTTTTAATGGATTTTCTTTAAATATCTTCTGCTTTCAATACTCAAAACAGTGAAAAAAAAGCTTAGAATAGAAGGTATAAAAAGGAGAGAAAAATGAATTTAGCTAAAACATTAACTGCATTGTGAGCATAAGTATAATTAAAAAAACCAGTTATATAGAGACAGCTTAAGTTCAGCATTTAAAGAAAAAAACAAAACAAAACAAAAAAAACAAAAAAAAAAACCAAAAAAACAAACACACAAATTGGGGATTCCCCCCTCCCTTTTCTTCACTGAACAGGATTCAGCAGTTGAGCTTTCTGGGCTCCAGGAAGGCTACACTGAGTAAACTCAGCCAACCACGAGGTTGAAAAATGTAGCAGACGTACCATAAAACTTTAGTAACGCTTTTAAACTACTTCTCACCTCACTGGTTTGATGGTGCTGTGGTACTGTTATACAATATGTGCTGTTGCCAAGGCAACTCCATCTCACCTCGACAGCTGCTGCAGCTTCAGCGAAGCAACACGACGAGCTGTGGCAACTCTGAAATTGACTTGTTGCCTAAAGAGTCTTTCCAACTAGAAAGCATTTTCAGATGAACTTCAGGAGCTCTTTATCCAAGGACTATGACTATTTTCCAAATATATCTATCGCTGTATTCTAGTGGAAACACTATGACACTGAGTTCAAAAACATATTCACATATCCTATTAAATCAGATTTGTGCCAGGCACTTTTATACCTGGTGTAGAAGCAGTGTCATGCCTCTGTTGTTGTTCAGTGTAAGTGCAAGAATTTTACTTTAATCCCTGGCAACACTATGAGCCTGCCTGGACAGTTTAGCATGTCCTTTTCCATTTGAGGAGGGAAAAAAAGTCTAACTTCTTGAAGCACAGAAAGCCTAAGTTCTAACCCATCCCTTCGACAGGAGCCAAACTGTAATACTGCTTCAACCCCATTTTAAGCAGAGCTAAAATAAAGGGTGAAGTCCAACACAAGATTTCATGAAAAGAAATCGGCACAGAGTCCTTCTGTGATAAAGGCTTTAGTGGAGGGAGGTGGCTACAGTCTCGTGGTCCAAACCCCAAAGAATTTTTTTATTTTCATGTCCTTGGCTTCAGGGACAGTGCTGTGTGAGCAAGGACTAGAAAAAGAATCAGAACATTACGAGCCTTCCCCGCAGTAAGTATCGATTGCAGCTTTTAAGAAGATTCAGTGCTATTTCTTTCTTTTTTCTCAACCTACTTGGGTACAGAACCAAAGTAAACATAAGACAGTAGAGCAAGCTGGTGAGGGTGTTTTGTGAAACTCAGCCAGAGTTTCTTCTACTTTAATTTGGGGAGAAAAATAAGTGTTACAAAATGTCTAGGAAAAGTTTGTGCTGAGAAAGCACACGAGCGTTTAAAGGTGGGCAACGCGATTTACTGAAGAGGAGGAACAGAAGAAGTGCATCAAAATAATTAGGGAAATGCCAGATTTATCGATTTCTTTTTAAAATAACAAAGCAGTAAAGCCAAAGTTGCCTTTTCTCCAGTCTAGGCTTTTTTCCTTCTCTTCCCCTTTTCTTGCCTTACCTTGCCTGTGTAAGAGCAAACAGCAGTGGCAGAGGACGATGCTGGCCCTGCCTGCGTGTGCTGCGAGTCCTGAGCCTGACATTTAACCACCGTGGGGAACAGCATGTTTACCACCTTCCTTTCCACCCCAATCTGTAGCTACAACACAAGGAAGGGACACTTCTCTTTTTTTTTTTTTTTTTTCCTTTCTCTTTAGCAAATTCTCTCTATATAAAAACTTTCAAGTGTCCCTCTGCCTCTTAACCAACCTTCGCCACAAAAATATCTGATACAGAACTTAAAAATGCCTGGTAGTGCTCATAAAATTTTCAATGCATAACACACAATCACACATGCAATCCTTGTGATTCTCTACTATCCTGCAGCTCAAATCAGAGAGGCAAAAGCTCCAGCTGTAACACTGAAACTGCAAGGAATCTGCTAAATTCAGTGATAATTAAGAGTTGGAAAAAACCAAAACTAAACCAAAACAAAACCAAAAAACCAATGAGCAAAGAATGTACCTAATTACCACTAATCCTGCCTATTAGATTTCATTCAGACACCACAACTTCTTTCAAATTACTCCAGTTTATTTTTGAAAAAAATTCCTTTCTTCAGGCAGGATATGGGGGAGGAGTCAATCAGTGATGTTTTACACATGCACATCTGGATACAGTCCAATTATTCCCCTTATACATTCCTCCAGTTGTTTTCATTTTGCTCCATGCTCTGGCATTCATAAATTTGTGAGATTAATTGTGTGCGAGCGTCTGCAGTCTTGGATCTGGGCACAGGTTTAGCTGCAACACAGCTAGAAGTCAACATTAAAGAGAGCTCCAGTTCAGAAAACACAATTTACATTTATACATCTTTGGTACAGTAAGGATTGAAGCAGCCATCATCCTTACCACATGCATCAAATTGGTAAGATTAATTCAATATCAACTACATTTTATTACCGTAGTTAGTGTGCACCTCATGAATACTTAGTTACTCAGTGTTAACTGGAAAAGAAGGATTTATTATTATTTTTTTTTTTTAAGATTTGTTTGGTTGGGGGTATTTTTCGGGTAGTTTTTAATTTTTCTCAGTGTGATTTCATTTTCCTTTGCAAATCATAAGCCATTGCAAGGGCAGAAGCCCTTTAAACCTGGGGTCCAGCTAATTATGCCACTCAGGGTCTACAGAGCGCAAATCCAGAAACCTGGGAAATGCCCCTGTCAGAGGCATTCCTGGGGGAAACTCCTACTCCTGCTGTAACCTGCTATTTACAGTCTCCAGCAAAGGCAGATACAAAGGTTGTGATTGAGCTTCTGCAATGCTCTGGCTACTCCAGCCTGCTGGAACAGCCCCCTTTGGGGCCAAAAGCAAGTGAGCTCAAACCAATCACCAGCACAGGGAAAGCAAGGGGGCTAAACCCTGCTTCTCCTCTCCTGGGGCCAAGCCTTCCATTTACTGATGTTTTGTATTTTATGTGCAATTTACTAACCAAAACCAGCTGTTTCCTCAAGTTCTCTGCAATTTATTGTTCTGCAAAATCAGTTTCACGTTACACTTCTGATCAGTGCAGTTCCACATGAGAAATACACAACCGAGGTGAAGTATTAAAAAGCCAGGGGTGGAAGACCAAGAATCTGCTCATTTGACTGCAAGCTTTGTGACCCAAACTCAGAGCTGGATGCACAAACCCCTCCTGGGGTCCAAGAGCACGGGCAATTCCAGGCTGTGATGTAGCAGTCAAGGCAGGTGACGAGAGAGACGAACTGTGCCCAGTTCCTGCAGCTTTCCCAGAAGCATAACTGGACAGCCATAGGTTGGTTTGGTTTGGCTGGTTTTGTGCAAGATGGCTGGTATATTTTTGAACAATTATCCATCAGATTTTATGGGATTTTTCGGAAGATAAATTGAACCTTCTTACAACCGCCTAATCTTTTCCAAAACTCTTGATGAACTGTGCAAGAGTCAACCTGGATATAACACCATTTCGAATTCAGCAGATGATACTAATCTAAAATTAACTCTCTCACATTTCCCATTGTTAATCCATTTTGTGGATTAATCTTTGAAGATCTCTCAAATCTGTAGCTCTTGATAAGACACAGCAGAGGGTGTGTCTGAATAAAAAATAAAACCAAACCCAAAACAACTCTTCAAGCCAGATTTTACAATATTTTTTCTCCAACCCATGAAATTCTGCTTCACTTTTCTTCATGCAGAAAGCAAACATCTTGTGTTGGGCATTTGTCATGACCACAATAACCTGAATCTGACAAAGAATTGCCACTGCACTGAGATAATTTTCTCGTCCTGCCAGCTATTACTGCTAATCCCTACAACTCCTCTGGCAATGCTGGAGGGTGTAGGTCTAAAAGGCAGAGAGTGGTTACAGTGAGTTTATTAAGCGGGTGAACCTAGCTGAGCTCCCCAGCACTGCAGTGCTCCCTAGCTTGCACTGTGACACTTCAGAACTGGACCAGCTGTGAAGCTCAGCCCCTCACCCTGAACCTCCATCTGTAGAGCTGCATCCAACCTCAACATTTGAATAAACTCTTTTAGTCTTCCTTCCTTCTTAAAGTTAGGAAATCATGCCCCAAACCAACCAGCGTTACAACTTGAATGAAATTCTTTCAACATCAAGCACCTGAGAGTCAGGGAACGTCAGATTTATGGCTGCACACAGAACCTGCACTCTGCTCCATGTGTGCAGGCATTGTGATTAAGTGTCTGATTCCGTGATTGTGCACTGCTTTTCTCCAGGACTCCTGCCTCATTCACTGTGCAGAAAGCACATATGAGAGGAGAGAATTACATTTGTACAAACAACCATAAATCTACTGTTTCCTAGCTTCTGAGTACTTGACTTTGCAAACAATGTTCCTTTCATGTAGATTTCTAGTTGTAATACTTGTACAGTGTACACCTAAAAACATTGCATAACCTGACTGACAGTCTCCTCCAAGAGTACAGAATCAATTTTTGAAACCTACGTGTTTTATGGACATAGCATTTGCAAAAACTCTCATTTCGTGGCTGCACTATCATGCTTATAAAAGTCATATTTTCCACACAATAGAGGCAGTGTAAAAATTAAAACAAGCTGCAGACTGATTGACTATGTTGTCTGAATTATTCTCTTTCTTCCTAACAATGAACTGTGCTCTCTGAGCTCCAAGTAAACAATTAAGAAGGGTGGGGGTGGGGATTGGAGGGCAACCTATAGTAAATACCATTTTAATTGCACTCTTACAAAAAGTACAAGGAAAAGAGTAACACATAAAATAAGCCCCATTTTCCCTTTAAAGCTACCAGAGACCTTGGAGATGTTTTAGTAAAGCAGAAGCTCTGAGCTGCAGGCAAGGGCACAAATCTTACCCAGCACAACTTGAAAGAAAAACAGAAAGTAGCTCATACACATTTCTGGAATCATGTCTTCCAAGGCAGTATAAAATAGCCTTTATACCTGAGTTAGACTATCAGAGCATCAGTTGCTAGGATGGAAGAGACCCAGTGCACACTGCAGTTGCTGGCTCAGCAGGTGGCACTGGATAAATACACACATGATACTTTCTTTTACTCCATAGCTCCCAAGCAGATGTCCAAAAGCACTGCTTATTAAGCTGGTTCTGTTTTTAAAAAAAACAACCTTAAAAATAGTATTGAAGGGTCCCATATAATCAGGTCTCATTGGTTTTACTTTGAGAGCTCATGGAGGAAAACCCCATGCCAGCTCAGCCAGGGATCTCTGCCACACCTCCTAAAGTCACAGACATGCTGCAGTTTCTGGTGCTCAGCTAAACCTGGCTCGCTCACCTCCTTCAGCCACTGGGGTATTTTTCACTGGGCAGAAGCAGACAGAACTTTGCAAACGACTGTTTGTACTTTACTCTCACACAGTTGTGTGAACAAGTAAGGCAGTGAGCATCAGAACGCAGCAAAATTAAAATCTAGCCCCCAAATAGTCATGTAAGAAGATTACAGGTAGAGGTGTGATCTCTCCCTGAGTATCCATCTCCTTTTCTGGTTGCTTTCCAAGTGTTGTCCAAGGCTTGAAAGAATTCTTAAGCTTTCCCTTTGACATTGGTAAGAAACTGGCACAAAGTTCTGAAGGAAATATCCTTAGCAAATTCAAGATTTTCACAAGACAGAATAAACACTCCAACTAAACTGGGTTTTTCATTTCTATTGGAAACAGGTAAGCAGGTCTCCAATTTTGCCATTCATTCAGGAATTTTCATGGCATGGCTTACAATGAGCCTTAATGGGGATGGAAAGCAGATTGCAGCCTTTTCCAGTGAAATGTGACTTTATTGCAAAAGCAGTATGGAAGCAAGGAGAGGTTTCTGTTAATGTACATAACCATGCTTTAGCAATGCCCTCAATACATAATGCCTACCCTGAAAGGCACAAACAAGGTCATTCATTTTCAGAAGTTATAAGAGAGAATTACAGGCAGCAAAGCAGGATTTTTCCCCACGTGGACATTAGAGAAATAAATTTGTTTTGAAATTAATATTGTTCAGAACAATATTAGCAAACCTCTGTGAATAGCAGTAAGGAATATATAGAGAGCCTCTAAGACTAATCCTTAATTGCCTAGTGGGAGTGTTCAATGTCCTTCAGCTGCTCACACCAGGTCAAGGTGAACACATTCCAGGTACAAGAGACACAAAGTGCCAAATTTAATGATCTGTGTTCCCACACAGCAGAAGACAGAACTAACATTCCTTGACCAGCTGTGACTGAAGGGTTAACTAAATACCAGCATCTTCATTTTTACCCAGCAAACAAAGTCTTCAAGCACATCTACTCCAACCTTTGGATGCTCTTTTGGCATTTGACACCTGCATTTGCACCACAAACCCTTGGAGTACTTAGTTGCTGTTGCCAAGTCGAATTTTTTTATCATTAAACTTACAACCGTCATATGAAGATTTCTGGGAGACTGCCAGTATTATTGAGGCTCCTTATGGATTTTCTAAGAACATATGCTAAGGCTTGTAGTGCCACCTGCTCAGGAGACAATCTCCATCACAGAGCCTGCTCCCTCCCAGCTCTCCCTTCCCAAGTTGGGTGTCTCCTCCCCACTTCTCCATTCTTTCATCTGATAACATTTGCTCAGCATCTTTCCTGCTATTTTTCCTTTACTGACATAGGCTCCACTTTCCCTTTCTTCATAAATACACCCAAGGTCCACAGAAATAAGAACCTGGAGATTTAGCAAGTCTTAACAAGATGAGGCTACTTCTATAACATTTACTCCCACAAGCCATACTGAACAATTCTAATTGCCTCAAATCAGGTATACCATGATCACTGCAGACCAAGTCACAGATTATCCTGAGGAAGGTAATTAGGGGTAAACAAATGAAACACAGCTATGATTCACCTATGCAAAAGAAATAAGATCAATCCCACCAAAAATATTTAACACAGTCAGAAAAGCATGTTCTGATATACAATACAAGAGAACAAAATTCATTGATAGTAGCAAAGCTACATCAAAAGAATGAATCATCAACACTTTCATAAAGAGATGATTTACACATTTACACAGAAGACAATGAACTGGGTACACGTTTACTGATGCTACTTTCTGATCCTATTAATTAAGGCCTTACTTCTGCCTTCCTGGCTCTAGAGTATGTTTCCCTTTAATTATATGCATATACCCTCTGTAAAAGGAATTTACCATTATTTTTTTTGGCCTTTAACAGATTCATTTAGTAATTACTTCAAAACACTGACATTTATGATCAGTAGTGAAGATAAATATAACCTCTATGCAAAATTCCCTGGGAGCTTTAGAGTGTAGCAGGTGAATAATGCAGGCATGATTTCCACAGGTTCCTCTCCAGAGGATGTTTTCTCCAAACTCAACTCCATGTGGTATAGAAAGGTCTCAGATTATGAAAGATTGGCCACAATCTAACACTTTTTCCTTCTATATGACCAGATGTGTGCAAAGCGACAACAGAAGAATAAAAGGAAACATAAAAACCAGATGTCCATCAGAGTATTCATGGAGTAATGGCTAAAGGGTTAAGTGGGACTAGACTGGTGCAGGAAGAATTGCAGTATTAGATCTTCCAGACAGCAATTCTTTGGAGAGCATGGCTTGCAGATACAATAGTGGAACAGGGAAAAGTCTCTGGGGGGAGGGATTGAAGGTCCCTGAAGTCAGAGACTGATAGAGGGTGAGGGTATCAGTTGAAAGACGACATGGGAGATGTGGTTTTGAAAACAGGTAGAGAAACATGGCCTCAGGCTACATGGCAAAGGAGGATGCACTTGAGGCCCAAACAGTGAATTGAAGTTCAATGTAGTCTTAGGCAAATTTTACAGGTGTTAAGGATCCAGAAGCACTGAGACAATATTCTAGTCAGGCTGGAACCACACATGATCTCTGTAAACCTCTTGTCCTGTGACAAAGGCAATATATCATATAAAGACTTTTTTTTTCCCCTACAGCTGTTCAAATGCAGGACTTCTGAGAGTTCTCATAAAGGGGACATTGGGGGAGATTTTGTGGGACAGAATTCAATCTTACAGCCTATAAAACATACCTTTCCACACCAACCACCTCCCATTGCATAATTCCCTAGTGTCTCTTGGCCATCTTCAAACATTCTCTGCTACTATTTTATCACAGTCCCAAACAAACACTTTGCATTGCATTTCAACAAGTTCTTCTGAAGGCTTTACAGAAAAGAGAAAGAACCCAAAATAGAAATAACTTGCTCAAGGTCATCTAAGTTTATGACAAAAACAAGAGCAAAAATCTTGATTCAATCTTCAATCATACTGCTTATTCTGAACACATTATCAACAAATACATTTAATTCTTCAGAATGTTTCCAGCAGCACTGATGTATGATGGAGCTTCCTTGCCTTCTCTCTTCCCTGAGTTAAGGCTTTTTCAGCATAGCCTCCTGTGGATGGAATCACTATCACTGTGTCTCTAAGTCTCCAAGTCTCTAATGAAAAATGACCAACGTGTGAAAAAGCAACCAACCCAAACCAACCTCCCTGGTTTCTTCATCCTAAAAGCACTGGGCACATACACAGGTGTGGTCTCAGCTCAGGAGCAGGGGTTTGTGCAGACCTCACCCAGGCCTCTCTTTGGAGGATCAGCTGCAATTTCTTCATTGATTGTTGGTTGAGAGCAGAGTGGCACCACAGTTAATTAGAGGTGTGGTAATCCATTTGCAAGCAATTAACTATTGCCTTTATGATCAACTGTCTCTGTCTCCTGCCACTGATCACCTCATTTCAACTCCTAGGTTATGATTCTATCCCAACTGCAAGAGATGTGCAGTTTTTAGCAAAAGCAAACTGCTGGTGTAATAAACAGACAATGAACTGTGGCCATGCAGAGAAATAAAATGGAGATTTATGCAAACTTGCCCTCTTGTGCACGAAATTTTCTATCAGCCCTTCTATGAATGAACAAAACACTAACAGCTCTGGAATTGTATGCACAGTAGATTTAAACTTCACTGAGACTCCAAAACAGCAGCATATTGACTTTACATAATTAAATGCCTCATGGATCATCAAAGTCAAAAAGGGAAGAACACCACCACCGATTTTTTTAAAGTGCCCATGATTGTTTTTCCTAATCGAGGCAGCAGTCTGTCAATACCTCAGAGTATGCCAAATATGAAGTTTCAAAACAGGAGCTTGAATTATGAATGAAAGCTAAAAAAAGGCCACAAATATTTCTCAACAGGTGGAAAGCATATAAATGAAATTTCAGATAATTCAAATACATTCAAACAGCTAGATTTTCCACATAAAAGCATGTTTCTCCCCAGGTAATGTGAAAACTTCACACTAAAGGCAACATTTTGATTTATCCAACCTGAAAAACAAAATATTTCCCATCCCTCCAAAATTAAATGACCCAATAGAAACTAAAAATCAAATGAGATTCTATGAAACAATGTGCAACCCAAACATTAATGGTAAATATTTTTCTTATAGCAGTATCTAAATGCTGTAACTTAGGGTCACATCTTTATATGGAGATTTGGATGCACACAGAGGCAATCAATATTTTTAAGTGCTTACAGTTTAAAGATCCAAGCAGAAAACATTAAATGGGAACAAACTGTACCAGGCAAATATATCTTATCAGGATTAACATAATTTTGATAGAGTTCTTTGGGATTTTGATGAGTGAAATGTGTTTACATATTGTATTGTAGTAATCAAGATAAAATCTTACCTGTTTTGTCAATAAGACACAAGGATACAATGATTGCATCTCTTGTCCATTTGGCACATCACTATCACAAAAATTAAAGTATCCTCATTTCCCCCTCTCAGGGCAAGGTTTTGGCCACACCAACCCCAAATCACTCTGTAGCTTCTCTCACAGGACAGGAATCTCAGTGCATTTTTTAAAAAGAGCCAATAGAGGAATCAGGTATATATAATTAACATCTTTTTAAAAGGAGAAGGAAGGAAGAGAAGAGAAGGAAGGAGAAGAGAAGGAGAAGAGAAGGAGAAGGAGAAGAGAAGGAAGGAGAAGGAAGGAGAAGGAAGGAGAAGGAAGGAGAAACCATTCTCTCCTGTATTTGATGTTCAGAAGGCAGGAATTCAGAGTTACATTCCATTGAATCACATTTCCTTTTATTTTTTTCTGCTCAGAATTCAAATACTCTGAGGGAACATTTAAGTTGTGTGACACTGACAGAACAGCAGAAACATTCCCTGGCTTTTCTGACTTGCTTTTTGGTTATGCCCTTATGTGCCTTCAGGTCTTGGCTGTCAACTGAATCAAAACAGAGTTCAACCACCTGCACAACAGCAGTGTCATCAGCCTGCCATCCACTCAGGCTTTCTCACGGGCCCTCCATGGTTTTTGTGAGCTCAGGGCCTCTTTGGGCAGTTCTTCACCGTTTAAAGTGTCTACTGGCACTTGATCTGGGCATTTCTACTGCTGAGAAGCTCGTTAAGCATTCTGGTAACATTTAGATGGAAACACTGAAAGTCTCTTTAAAGTGATCTAGCAACTGAAACTGGTCCTTTGGCCTTTGATAATCTGTGAAGCTGACAGGAGGTGCAGAAACACTCCTGACTGTCTGCAATGTTCCTTGATCGTAGTGGTGCTATTTTTCAAACAGATTTAGATGTTCTCCTTGGAAATCCAAAAAAACTAGACCTAGGTATTCACCTCCTTTGGTTAATTTTCACTACTACCCTGACTAAATGAAGATTCCCTACCATGCTGCTTACACTGCTGGATAACAGAGCCTGAAATCACTGAAATCTGGGTGTTTACTACATGCACGGATCACTGAGCTCCTGGTAATTAGCACTGCAGAGTTCCATTCTGTACAGCTTCGAAAAAGTCTGAGAGGCAGAAAATCTTCACAACTTCCCTTTTATGTCGTTCACTCATAGACCTGAATTTGAATTATAACATATCCAACACATGAAAAAGTTCAGCTCTGCTCAAAGTGTGCTCTGTTTTATTTGTCCTGTGAAGCTTCTTTTCCCAGACTCTGTGCAAAAACCAAGTGTATTTCGGCACTGAAGAGTCTCAGTGAACTTTTAAAAACTGACCTTTTGTTCAAAAACAGGAGAAAAAATCTAAAGCCTGAGATTTTCAGTAATTCTACTGCAGTGTTTTCAGAGATGGTGAGATTTTTCACAACTCCAGAGCAGCTTAAGGAAGTTTTGAACAGTATCAGACATTAGTGCAGGCTTTAGTTCTGTGTGCAGCACTCATCAAGACCTTTGCATTGTGGTGCCTCTCCTGTGCTACAGCTCTATCAACTCAGCAGCTTCACAGATCTTTGACATCAATTCATTTCACTAAGAGCTAAATTAACAGATGTCCCAACATATTCTATACAAATTATCTTCCTTCTATATAGAATCCTACATGAAATTATACTGCTGATCAAATTTTTTTCTTCACTCCAGAAAAAAAAAAAAAAAAAGGAAACCACACTCCTTTCATTTTGAGCTCCATACTATTCATCTAGCAGTTTGTTTCTCTCTCCTCTACTAGCAGAAAATATAATACAGGAAAAGATTTAAATGAAAAACAGATCTATGTAGTGAATTGCATATGGTTTCCATTTTCCTCCATGCAATGTTTCATAGAGAGTCAACGAAGAAATCCCTCCCACAAATGGGATCTGAAATCCACTTTCAGAATCTTGTCAGCACAGGAGTAGGAGACAACTCTGTGCGTGAAAATGCTGCAATCCGTCTGTGCTCTATCTTGTTAGGGTAAATCATTCCTAGAAAGTACCACTGGAGCTAGGTAATAAATCAGTGTTTAGAAAATATGCCCACTCAAGATGCTTGCTGTGACTGTGTCAACCTGCTGGTTTCAGCTACACCAGGTTTGGTGTGCAGCACACAGCTTGCTGCATTTTATGCCTCTTTGCAGCAGGGTTTTCCAGCACTAACAACTTTATACTAAGTTGACATTCTCTGAGCTAAAATAAACCCAGCCAAAAAATACCACTTCTGCCAAAAAGCCTCCCTAACTCTGACATTCCATCAGCTTTCCTAGCTGATTTAAGTAAGTATTTCCAAACTTTTTCGGACTTTGTTTGCATAAAACTCATCTTTTCCTCCTATGCCTCCGTAGCCTGAACTAATTTTTTTTCCTCTTGCATTCTCAGCAGTTCCTGGTGACATCCAAACACCAAGGCAAGCGTGCCATGTTTCTATCAGACACCAAAGGAGGTTTACAAAGCAGGAGGCTCCTTCTTTCTACTCTCTGGGGTTCCCATGTCAGTGAACATGAATGAAAGACGAGCTGCTGTTTGTCAGATGTGTTTGGTGTTTCTAGGAGTCAACAACTGTTTGGATTTTCCCCCTTCTAGAGACTGGCTTTAAGTGGGATGCAAAAATGAAACAGAAAATCTGGAACACCCTCTCTTTTTACCTTGTCATGGTAAAAGTCCAGGTAGGAGGGCATGTTTGTGTAGAAGAATGTTCCCAAAAGCACTGCTTGGTGAGCACATCAAAACCACACTGCACTGCTCCCTGGGAAGACAAGCCACTAAAGTCCTGCACAGCTGCAAGATGCAAGCAAAGACCAAAGTTATCCAAACTTAGCAAAATCATATCTGACAATATCTTGCTTTTGAGAGAATGTAGATGAACACATCCTGCCTGACAGATACAGCCTCTGCTCTAGGAGGTGCTCAGCATCTGTGCACTGATGTGCCTGCTCAGAGAAATCCAGAGCACACAGGTTACCTGGCTTGTAGGTCTATTTCTGATGGAGGACTGTGGCCTGAGAATTCTCTAATATGTCAAAAGAAGAAAAGGAAGTTTTGCTGATTCTATGCCTGCTTATATTTGCACAGATGAAAATGAAAAATGCTACTCAGGGAAAGAAGCAGTCAGTAGAAAACGAACAAAAAATTTTAAATATGAAGATATAAGAAAGTACTTTTTTTTTTTTTTTTTTTTTTTTTTTACACCTATTAACATGGAAAACTATCTGTACAGCATCACATGCTCTAAAATCTTGTAACAGAACTGGCATCCCCACATTAGCTCAGTTCCACCTGGCACTTCAGACCTTCACATGCTTGCATGCCGACCTTAAAACCCAGCCAGGTCAGGGTGTTGGAAAAAAACAAAGATTCAACGTTTGTGACAACACCTTCCAATGCCAGAATCTTCACATTAATGTCATGTCCAAACAAAGCCAAATTTGCACGAACAAACCTTTCTATTGCTTACTCCCATTTCCATACCATTATTTCAAATTACTTTTTCCCAGCTTTATTAAGTTTTCACCATTCCAAACTCGGAATTTGCATTCAGAAGATTCTCAGATACCTGACGACTCTTCTCAGTTTACTAGTTTTTACTGTTAAGTCTACAATAAAATATTTTCTTTGTTAAATGCCAAAAACCATACAGATCCACCTGTGAAGGGAAGCTGTAGGATAACTCAGGACATCTCCCTGGTGGTTTTAGCCAGTCCTGGTCTACAAGGCATGAAATCTGAAAACTTTCTTCCTCTGTGCATTAGAGTCTAACACATCTAGTAACAATTAAAACACTTGTCGAAGTAGTGCAGAAAAAGCATAGAGAGGTACTGGAAAATAATATTGTACTCCAAAATCTTTTGGGTTTCTTGAATACATACACCCAGTATGTAAACTTCTTTAGCTGTAAAGAAGTTCAGCTTCATCAGGCTTGTGAAACCTGCTTGGTTGCAGAGTTTCAGAGGCATACTTAGGCATCTCAGGCATATATATTCATAATTTACCTGGCTCTCTCTTGATTTTACCCTTTCAACTGCATTTTCAGCTCTCACTCTACGTGAAAAGTGTTTGTGAATGATATGCCAAGCAACATTAAAATGCATACAATTGCTGCTCCTTCTGTATTTTCCACATTTCCCACATGATACCCAACATTAGGCAATGTTTTGGTCCAGTGCTCAAACGAAAAAATGCTTTTGTAAGGCTTTAGGAAAAGACACATTTAATAAACACACCTTGCAGCTGGAGTGAGAGATGACAGAAGATCCCTTAGGGAATCGAGAGCAGAGCTGCCCACTACATCCCTAATCTTCAGTCTTCAGAATATCCTGAGATTCACACATCACAAAGGGAACCACTGCAGAGATGTGAAATAGAAGCAGTGACAGGGGCAAGCTGATCTTGGGTGTTACCCATGGAAGCAGCCAGGAAAGGCTGTGGGTGGGTTGGTGGCTGGTTTGGAGGTTTTGCTTTTCAATCAAGACCAGATCCTCAGGAGGGTAAGTGTTACACATAAAAGCCTTGGATAGAATATTTGCTATCTTAGGTTGAAGTGCTCAGTTGGACAGCAGAGGGGGTAATTCTGTACATCCAAGCAAAAGTCATTCCATCAGCAAAAGGAAGGCCTGGGATGAAGCTGTGGAGACTGTCAAGAAAGGAACAGATCAATATGCAGAGGTGATTGCTGTCAGTGAAGACCACAGAGACCACAGAGCACAGATCAGCATTGCAAAAACACGAAAGGAGAGAAGAGTCATGAACCATCCCCCAGAAAAACACACCAAAGCAGGAACAGGGACTTCAAAGAATGAATGCTGCTCCTTCTGGGGTTCTGCACTGCAAAGGTGAAGTTACTGCTGCAGTTTCAAACAATTATACGGACAAGGGAGAACTTTCTGATCTCTGAAGAGGGTGAACCAAGAGGCATCAATGGAGGTGTGTGTCAGGACTAATACTGTTAAAGCATCCACAAGGAAAGGAACTTCAATCAACTCTTCAAAAGCTCTCCACAGTCTCTCTTACATGACTCCATCTCTCAAACTTTCAGTAAATTGCTTCATTTTTCTGGAACTTACACAGGTATTTGAAAATGCTTAGTAATTTGAGAAAAGGAAACTACTATGAACATAACAAGACTGAACTTATGTTTTACTAAACTACTGCTTAGTAGCTACAGTGAGTTTAGGCAGTTGGATATTGTCAAACAACAAGAAATATCTACCAGGCCGACATGATGGCTCACAGGTTTTTAGAGCACATCTTGCCTCAACTGCCAAAAGAACATCAGTAAAGCCACAATAAACACACATTTTCCTGCACTGCATGTAAAGCTACAGCTAAGGCAAAGCACTAAAACGTTATTTGTAAAGCAGACAGGTGAAGTAAATAACAGTCTGTTAGTAGCTCAATCAGAATTTTAAATTGATAAATTATCCCTTGGTTAGCTAAGAACAACAACGCACACTGCCATGAAGGCAGGTCACAACTGCTCCAGAACCTCCAGGGACAAAAATGTCTTTTTGTCTTTTAATTGGGAGATGCAGCAATGAGGACTTTTGAAACCTCTTTTCCTTGGAGACAATGATTAAAAAAGCAAATATAAATACTACAAGGTAACAAAAATTATGACAGTCTGTTGATCTGTTAACTCTTAGTTGCCCACATCTTCAAAAAACATATTTAATGTTTTAGGGAGGTTGTAAGTTATGCCTGAGAGCACTATTATTCACCAGCTCACATGAAAATTTTGCAGAAATCAGATCTCAAAATCCTTGAGCAATCAAAAGGCTTTTTAGTTGGCCCTTAATTTTAATTTAAATGCTTAAGTATCCATAATTAACTCAGCTAGCAAGAGTAGGTGATTAAATCGTCATACCTACAGAAGAAGTCAGACGTGATTACTCCTTGGATATCACTTATTAATCTTTGGAAACTGGATTTAGATTTCATAAAAGAGGATGAGTTGTTCTGTAATGGATTTCCTGGAGCTGCAGCAATGCAGCTTTGACAGTCACCTCTCCTCAGAGTCTGCACCTCTGCACAGCACAAATGACAGACTGCTGCATTCAGCCTCAGGAAAGGAACTCTGGGTTTCACATTCCACAACCTGGCTCGTTATTGTTAAGTCTTTATCAAAAGCAAGAAACCTAGGAATAAATTATGTTATGAACAGAAGTTTTGGCAAGACAAAGACGACAGTTCATGCAGCAGTTAATATAGAGTGAGGATAATAGTCCTGCCAAAGACAATAAATACTAGAAGAAATGGCTTTCAGTTTTAGAGGCCCTGAGCAATATTGCTGGTGTTCATTTTAAGATCTGCTTCTACAACACAATTCCCTTAAGATTGTTCTTAAATGTGAAAAGGATGGATGTTTTTGTTTTGGAATCATTCACAATGTTGGAACTGCAAACCACAGGCTTGAACTGAGGTGAGAGTTAATATCACTTTGCCACTAATTTCTTTCAACTGCATCCTTCTCTTTCTTGCTCTCCCTTCCCCCCACTAAAAAAATCTCCAGGCATTTCTATCGAAAATATGGTCATGTAATAAATCATGTATTGGCTCTCACGTGACTGGAATTCATTAGAGTCAAAGATCTCCAAGATCTGCCCCCAGAGTGTATTATGTTACTGAAACATAGAAATAGCTGCAACACAAAGTTTTGCCAGAAAAAAAACCCGCAAAAGTAACAACAAACTGTCTCTCAGTTGGGCAGAAGAAAGAATGTTCATAAAAATATTTCTGAGGGGTAAATCAAACTCCAAAGTCTAATTAGACTAAACCAGCAGTTAAAACCAACAAGACAGGATTTTTAACTAGAAATTTCTAGAAGTATACACTTTTATCAGTCACCCATGCAGTTCTCTTTTCGAAGGGAACTTTTTCTAGAACAGAATGGGAAAAGAAACATAAACCACTAGAAGTTTATCCATTATATATCCTGGCTTTCGTTAAGCAGTAAACAACAGGCTCCTACATTCCCTCAAATGCACCCCCTTACCGTGCAGTTATTTTGCTTTACTGAATGCTACAATCACTTTGGAGCAGAAGTGACATCTCCTGCGAGAGAGGCAATGCTATTCCACTGATGTGGTAACCTGACTGAAACATTTGAGCCTGAGTGGGGAAAAGGAACACTGGATTCAGCTGCACATCTGGGTTTTATAAAGGGTCCAAAAGCTTAACACTAACGTGCTTCAGGGCTAAAACACAGTTGAGGAGATCACAGCAGTCGAGAAAGAGGACAGTGTTAATCCAGGGCATATCGTGCTCTTCACCAGCGCTCTGAAAATTAACTTAGCTCAGCTAAATTTGCATCCCCACTAATTGTGTGTTGTGTATGAGTAAGCAATGACTAAGGAAATGTCAAAGCTATTCCATATCCTGTTCTTTTCCTGAAGAAAAACATGACAGGCAGAGAGGATACCTCCCATTAAGGCCACAACAATTCAACAAGGCAGTTTTTTTTTTTTTTTTTTAAGCAGGAATGAAATAACCTATATGCAATTTAAACATTGCCAGTCATTATAATCACTTGTTATCACTATGCTGGGCACATGTGGCTTCCCCAAACCAAGTTACTATCCAAATATCAGTTTGGATATTGAAATATATATAATATATAATATTATTATATCCAGATTAGATTAGATACGAGCATGAATACATACACACAATTTAAACAGAAAAATACACAGTGAACACAAAGTCAGCTGTACATGAAAATACCTGCTCTGTAGTACACTGGTTCTTTTCCAGTGTTTCAGATTATTAAACTTTGACCACTGGCTAGAAAGGCAGAAAAAATACTGAGCAATACAGACCAGAAAATGATGCACATACTACAACCAGGGTGAATATAACCAGACTGCTGAAGAGGCAAAAAGAAGTGGCACCAATATTGAACCTCCTGTTGGGTTCCTCACAGCTGTGAGGACAGTAATCAGCAGTGGCTCTCTACAGGTGTCCACCTCAGAGGTGCTGAATTGTCCCCTGCACACCAAAGGTAAAGGAAACACAGGCTCCTGAATGTGGTTGTCATGAATTTCATCTCAGATATCCAAAATAGCTGGACTGAGCCCTTCCAGCTCTGCCTTCTCCCCATTCGTGCCTCTCCCATAAACCTGAACAAACCTTGAGACAAAGCACATAGAGCAGAAACATGGAATTGGGCAGGAAAGGTGAAAGAGGAAATATCCTAAAGCATCCAAACTACCTGTCTGATGAGAAGAGAGAAGACAGGGGGACAAGTGATAAGGGATAGAGGAGGGAAGAAGGACGGGAGCAGGGGACAGTGTTTGGAGACTATGGATTTCACCAGTCCATTGTGTGTTACAGGAACTACACAACAGAGGGGCATTAGGCTGGGACATTATCCAGAGCTGTACTAAACTAATTTATAAAACACCAAATCACTGACTGCAATGCTGAGGCCAGACTGCCTGGAAAACTGTGCAGTGCATAGATGTGGCTCTGAGCAGTCCTATATCCTTCACAGAGGGGTCCCAACCAAAGGGGCTTCCCTTAGCACTGCTAAACTCCTGCCAGCCTCACAATCTTTCCAGACCCCACGAATAATGCTAAAAACAACACATGAGGATCATGGTACAAGCTGAAAATGAGCACCACACTTCAAGAGCATGTTCTCATAACAATGGGCACAGCTACTTAAAAGCACAAATCATGCCTACATGCATTGGCCAGAAGCAACAATATTGCTAAGGGACAAATTTTCTTTTTTGAAAATTTAAAATTGAAAAAATGAGCCTGATGGCAGTGGAAGACCAAGAAACAACAGGATTGCAGGACTGCATTAGGCCTTGCCCAACCAGAAGTGATGCTCATTAACAGAAAGGTCACAAACCCCCCAGAAATAAGAACTGGATCCTCTCACCACACATGCTGCTGCTTCCTCCACCCTCACCTCTTCTGTCCCTACATTATCTTTATCTTCCTTCTTTCATCCATCCCCCAAGCATTCTGCACAAAAGTGAACACAATTGAGACTCTATTTGGTCACTCTCACTGGCATTTAATTCTCGACTTGCTTTGTTCACTCAGCTCCAAAACAGACCCTGGAGGTTATTTTTTTGCAGGGGTTTTTGCTCTGATGGCAATGACGGCCTGCTCACACTGTTGCCTGTAACCTATGCCTACCTATTTTTAATCCTCTTAAATCATGATTTAGCTTATTGAGTGCCAAAAAGGGTTAACCTTTGCTGCTGGATGGGCAAAAAAAGCTACAGCAGACCATGGCAGATGACTTTCTCTTTGAGAATTTCAAAAACAGCTATGTACAAGGGCCTGCTATTATTTCAACTCATTTATCAGCTGCAGACATCCCACTTACTCTTCTGGAGTTCCCTGGATCATATCTAGTGCTTTTACAAAGCAGAGATACAAAATTTACAATTGTCCAGACGCTTTCTACAGTAACTTTTTAATGCAAAAACACACACTAATGGCAGTTCAGCCACTTTTCCAAGTAAATGCAGTCTGGGATGTTTTACAAACAAGAAGCACACAGCTCCTGTGCTACCCGCACATTTCATGACCATTTCAAAGACGTCCATCCCGTTCAGTGCAAAGAATGGCCTGGCACTACACTGCTGTCTGCCAGGAAAAGAAAACAATCCAGCAAAAATACAGCTATTTTCTTTTTCACAGTGGTCCTCCAAATAGGCATTAATGAAGAAGTTGGACTTCTCAAAATCCTTAGTTTCCTCCAAGTTAAAAATCAAGGAATATAGTCAGCTTGTGGAAAACAATTTAATCACGGGGCTGAGTTCATAGGCACGGCAGGAACGTCAGCACGATGATAAACTCGTGAAAAATGGAAGTTTATCACTACCTTTGGAAGGCACTTAGTATAAACTATGAGTAACAGTTTATTATTGATACTGACTCTGAGTGGAGATTGCTGCAGCCATGAAAGCAGCCTGCCATGCTGCTGCCGTGATGGCTGAAAGGACAGGACAGCCTCGGAAGCTGACTGGAAGCAGTTCAAATCCCACTGTAGAGATGTGCAGCTATTTAGTGAAAGATTTCAAATACTTCAAGTCTAGTCTGAACTTGGTATCAGAAGGAATGGAAATGTCAATGGCTTTTTGGGCCTATTCCTTTCCAAACTGAAATCAAGTGGAAAAGGAGAGATTTGGTCTAAACATCTAAGACAGATGCACGTAAGAAGCTGAGCAGCCCTCGGAAAGGAAAGAAGTGCATTAGAGGTCTGAATAGCTTTGCACTGTGTTAGAGGTTCTCCCCAACAAGGCTTCAGCATCTTCCTGGGCTCACAGAACAACCCAGACCCCCTGTTCTTCGCCTTCGTTCGTCTGAAGCTCTGCTTTTGCCAGGAAACAAAACTTACAGGGAACAAATTTCCAGGCTGCAGTGTGGAGAGCTATTCTGATTCTGTTTAACCATCTCGGGAAAAACTCACAGACTAAAGCTGCTGCACTTGGCAGCAAGAGTCCAAACTTCACTTCCCTCAGCCCTAAACCTGCTTGGTTCATTAATGTTTTGCCTTCTGTTTTATCCAGCCTACGGCCCTTTCTGCTGGTGTGGAAAGAAGATCCCTGCAACGCTGTCTTTCCTTGACAACGTAATTTTTTGCTTTTGGGGACACTGCAGCAATTAATCTCTGACAGGTCCTCACTGGGGAAAACCTGACTTTTCTACTGAGGGTCCCACTCACAAAAATCACTTCTCTGTCTTTCCAAAGTTGTATTCCTCTTCCACAAGGCAAGTGCCAAGTGGGAATGCCATACAAAAGCCAGTCCCTACACATGCAATGACACAGAGACAAGGAGCCCTCCTGGTTTATCCACGGTGTGTTCTACTTTCTCCCTTGTTACAGTGGTATCTTTAAAAGCCCTTGCCCACCAACTCAAGCTCTCTGACACTCTTGTTGCTGGTTTTAAGAAAGTGATGCACGTGTCACATTACACCTCTCCAACCCTTTACCTCTGCTAATTAATCAAGACACCCAGCACTGCCTGGACACACGTTAGCCCACAGTGACCCAAATGGGAGAGCTGGAGGATGCTCATTCTGAAACAGACACGCAGTGCTTGGCCTGCCACCACCACAAAAGCAGCCTGAAGGTCACTTTTCCTTTCATTGGACTGAGACTCCAATTCCCCAGCATCCAAGTTTGTTGCATACGTTCTCCCTGAAGTGAGAGCTCTGCAACCTGCCCTGTGCATGCCTCTAGGAGCTACGGCTCTCTCAGAATCTGCTGGCACCCAGGAAGAACCAAATCGGGCAGAAGTTATTTAGGACACCAGAGCCCACAGCACAAGCTCAGATTTACGTACATTCCTGTCCATGAAGTTGGTGGAGATCTACCTCTCAAAATACTGATATTTGCCTCAGAATTCCAGGCAGAAAAAGAACTGCTGGCACCAATTCCATCCAGTGCATATCCAGACCCAGACACAATCACCTCCAGGTTCGACGTGAGAAGAGCTAACTTGTTCTGTTAGTTGTTGTGTTAGACCATGGGCTAAGGCAGATTTAAAAAACAAACAAACAAACAAACAAACAAACAAAAACACACAACAAAATCAAGCTAATTACAACACTTAAGATTTAACAGAATGAGTAACAAAGGAAAAAAATTTACCGGAGAACAAGGCTGGTTGCCCGTGGGGAGAATATCTTAAAATCTACAGTAAAGTCATAGTTGGCAAAATTCAATAGATCTGGTAAACATCAAAGATAAAATTCAGCAGAATAATTCCACCAAGCACCATTAAAAGAAAAAGGGACCAGCAGGGTTACCAGTGAAAAACAATGCCAGGCCTAATAGCACTGATCTACCAGAAGCAATTTATTATGACACCAGAAATAGCTATTTTCACAGTGGATGCTTGAAATGAAAACTTTAAAGCTTCTTTAAGTCTTGAGCTATAGCAAAGTATTCAACCAGCCAGCCAAAATAGCTGAAGGGAAATAGGAAGGCCACATGTGGAACTAATTACTCATGTAGAGACTATGACAAAGAACATTTCTCCAGACTTTTCATGGGGCTTCACTTTCAGGAAGTAACTCTAATTACTGTTCAAGTCTCGGCAGCCTGCATGCCGCTGACAGTTCCAAGAAAAAATGAACCTATTTGCCCTTTTCTTGGTCTGAAATGCCAAAATAGAAAAGCACAACTAGAGTCATTAAAAAGAAAGAAAATAATCACTGGCTTATTACACTAGCTTCCCGAGCAGAATCCTTTTTATAAATTTGGTTTTTCAGCCTTCACAAAAGAGCAAATTCTGCATCTACATTAACTCGCTCTCTGTTGGCTGCAGTGAAACTGTACATCTTGACTTTTTACAGCTTTTCCATACTGGGGCCCACTTCCTGCCCAGTTGAAGAAAAAAATCTGGCCTGAAGATGAAATGACTGCTTAACATTACACTAAAACATCTGGTACCATTTTATACACAGACCCATGTCTGAGAGCAGGCAATTCTAGCGGTCTCACCAGCGGCACAGTGCATACCCAAACCTCCCCAGGGTGACATCATCCCATATATGGACTCTCCAGGCCCAGCCCTCCCCCTTTTCCTGGTCCTAAATTCATTGCCAGATCCCCAGTCTGCTGCAAATGTGCCACGTCAAGACTGGAAATCACAGCACTTCAGTGTGTTTCAGTGAGTGCTGCAGAGTGTGAGCGAGAGGCGAGCTCAACCCGTGATGCAGGAAGGCAGTTTTTCCCCGAGCCTAAAAGAGGATTTAAAATAAATAAATAGACGCGTCCGGAGATCCTGCTCCGTCGCCCCAGTGTTCAGACTACCTGTTCAGGACAATGCTGTTGTACAGTAGTCTGCACATTGGTTAGACTGGGCAAGGCAAAGCGGCGGCGTGGACTATTGGGGACGCAAGTTGCTCTTTGCCAAGGAGAAGACACTCAGTGCTCCTTTCAGATCTCATATCCAGTATTTTTCTTCACAGGTTTTGCACACTAGGGAATAAGAAACGCTAAGGGACACTGTGAAAAAGGAGGACTGCAGAATAAAGCGGGGAAGACATTCTGGTAAGGCCTACTTTGGAAGAACACCTGGCCTATGACCTGGCGAACCTAGGTGACTCCCTCCCCCCTTCCTCCAGTCATCACTGCAAGAAAGATGGAGCTCTGATGGTGCACTAAAAGCCATGCAAGAAATGAGAGAGGTATATTGCCTAGAGGTACACTGCCTAGAGAAGTGTACAACAGTAAAGCTAAAGTCGGTCATTTCTTTTTTATTAATTTTTTTTTTTAAATTTAAAATAAAGCTTTTTTTTCCCCCACAAACTAAAAAGGTAAATTTAATTTTTTTTTAAAACTTGTAGCTGTCAGTATAAATATTTAAGAAGTATATATAGTTTTTTTTCTTAGGCTTGCTAGAAGTATGTATTCTGAATAGCTCTTGTTGTGATCTATGATCCGAAGATCAATTTTAAAAAAATATTTTTACTTAAAGTAATAAAATACTAGAAAAGAATGCATGAATAATATTTTAAATTATTGTAAAATATAACATCTCTGGGAAAACTGTACTTAGCTTTTTATATGCAGCTGAAACTTCTTCACAACTAACTTATGCTAGATGTGTTAACAAAAACTGGGAGGAAAATCAGAAAAACTGACTACTCTATGCTAGGCTGCTGCCATGTAGAATACAAAACCTTTGATTGTCAGGAAAAATTACCTTTTCAAGTTCAGGATGTGATGGAAAAAAAAATCAATCAATAAATAAAAGGGCAGAAAGCTCTTTCCAACCCGATACCTGGCTGGGCATTGCATGGGAGTGATCAGGACCGATTGATTGTTGCCGCTCTCGTGTGCACTTTGAATCGCTGGTAATTCTTCTACCATTCAAAATGATAAGTTACTTTGTCCTGAATCCCACTGATAAAAATGGAATTTGTAAAGCAATGCAGGAGTTTGCTTTGGTGAATTTCCAGCTGTCCTGGTAGGGGAAAAAAACCCTCAGGCTGAATGAAATCCCCACGGACAAAATAATACAAAAAGTCTGGGCTGCAATTTGATACCAGCCGAACTCCAGAGTCAGCTCCCCTAAAGTTAACAGTGGTAACAAACTACTGCAACCAGAAAAAAATCCCACCTATATGGTGCTCATGATTGCCAGGAAGGCTTGGAATAGCTGTACTGTAAAAAGAATTAGCAGAAACATGCAGCCGTTAGTATTATATCCAGCCGATTTTGCAGAATGTGTGTTGTATTTTAGATGGCCTTTATGCTAAACTTTTCTTTAAAAAAATAATCTGTATATTATGCTAACCTTTTCCACTGCTCCTTCAATAAACAATAGAGGAGCTATTGGGGAGAACTGGTCATGTAGTGTTGGTGTGATGGTGCCTGGAGTGGCTGCCTTAAAGCTTACAAAGCAAGGACTAGCACTGTCATTTCCCTCTGCCTGCCAGCAAAACTTTTCTTATGACCAAAAAACTCTTTTTTAATGTATATATACACTTGTAAGTTATTCTTCTTCTAAGTTATTCTCTCTTCCTTTTTTTTTTTTTCCCATAAGATTATTTTTAAGATTAACTTAGTGAGGTTTAATCCATTATAGTACGAGTGGATGTAATTTTTATTCTCGTTCTGCTTTAAAGCGGAGTTATGACACACAGTTAAATGTGGTTATTGAGAGAAAATCTGAAGCAACAGGAAGAAGTTAAAGGAATGGAACTAGAGGCAAACGTGCATTACTATTTCTCAATCTCTACGTATGATTGCTGTCTTAGGCATAGCAAATCCGTAAAGTTTTATGGCTTAGATTTTGCTCAAGCAGTACAAAAATGTTTCCAAATCTTGTTAAGAAACTCGCTCAGTTTTGCTTTCAATGGGAATATAATCGTTTGCAATTTTTTTTTTCTCTCTAATGCTTACTGCAAAGCTACTTTTTTTTTTTTTTTTTTTTTTTAAATTCTGATCTAGAAATTAAGGAAGGAAATACTGTTATCCAGGGAATAATAGGTTCTCCGTGAAAATAGTGTTGCAGATAGCCTGTGTTAACTTTTGCTAAATAAGCAAGGCCAATGGAAACATATGGAACGAGTGTTTCTCTTATCTCTAGTCCTCTATTTGCATTAATCTTTATTTTAAACAATCCTTCTGGATTTAGGAAGTGATTCCCCTCCCATACACCCATGACTCTTCAAAGTTACATTTTTAGACTGTAAGGCTGAGATCGAGGAGGCCCCCTTGGCATGGGGCTTGGAAAGGAGGCGGGGGGGAAATGCAGAGTGCAAAGCAGCAGATATGGAAAGAAAGGCTGTATTGTTAGCAGGGAATAAGGAAGTGTATCGACCTCAGCTCAGTAATCAAAACATTTTCAAAGTGAATTAAATGATTCTGCGGTTCTTAAAACACTGCTGCTTTAGTTGAAACAATTTCTAGTTGATCGTAGTCACAGATGAGAGATTTCAATAGTTATAAACGAAGATGCTTTAAATGTGCATATCAACAAACACAAATAGGTTGCATATAAATATTTCAAGGGAAAAAAAAAAAAACAAAAAGCAAAATAGCACCAAATATTACTTTTTGTAATGAATAAAAAAAATTAGCAGGACCCAATGCATACTAATGATGGTGAGAGTTCTGCAAGAGTAGGACGATACCAGTGCTTAAGCCTGTTGTGTGAACTGATACATATTACCATAAAATGCACATCAAAGCCAGTAGGAACATTTAAATAGTTGAGTGTTTCAATATAATAGACTTTCCTTCGTCTTTAGGGAGTGCCTTTTTTTTAACTGCACTCAAAAAAAATGAAATAGAGAAGAGAAAGAAAATATTTCAAATCTTTTCTAGCTAGACCTTTAATGCTAAAAATAAAAGGAAAAGAGAGAGAAGGGTGGGGGAAAGTCAGTTAACTTTACAGAAATAAATATAGATCAAACAAGCATCCAAATGTGAAAAAAGCTAGTTACTTTTTTAAAAACCATGTCATTTGGATCTTTCTGCCTTGTCATTAAGCTGCATGTTGTCTCCTGTATTACCATTGTCAGTGCTACTCAGTGCATCTGTATTTTCAGAGCATAAAGGCACTGCCACCCTCCCCACGCTCCTTGCTCCCCTTCCTGTACTATCCCTGTGTCTCCAGACCACCCAAGAATCATTTCTAGATGGAAAATATTATAACCAAAATAGCAAAATATCTGCATAAAAATTCCAGGCTTCTACATAGAATGTTCATTATAATCTTTCAATCAAAATCTGTTAAGCAGATTGGAAAATGAAGAGCCCTAAACTTTAATGTGTTGGGTTTTTTAAATAATAGATTTTAATCAAGAGCATAACTTCACTTTTACTTGTAAAATGTTTTGCTTTTACTGTACTTTTAAAGTATTTGAACTGTACTTTATTTAGGGAAAAAAATCTTAACTGAAATACTATTAAGGGTCAGGTTTAAACCTAGAAAAAGACAGGAAATGCCACAGTTAAGAATGATATTTTCCTGAATTATTCTGCTGTAGTTCTGTACTGCATTTTACACAGCATTGCAAAGCAGTATCTAAAAATAACAGCCTTCCCTTAAATAAAGAGTCCTGATCACTACTGGAGGGAATACATATCTCAATTTAGTTTCCAAGGTACCAACATCTAAAGTCAGGTCCTTAACCTAAGTTTCCGTAATTATAATATTGGCAATCATGAGATTTTTTTTTTTTCTGTTATGAGCATTCTAAAATATTTTCAAGCCCTTTACTGACTCAACGTGTCTACCAGACACAGCACACAAAAATGTGAAGCCCTTTAAGCAAGTTAACTACAATTTCAAGGAATTTCAGTTTCTAAATAAAATCTCAAATGGAGATATTCATCTAGTCATGTCTAGTAGGACCTAGTGAATTAACTGAAGGGAAAACAAACTTGCCTCTGTCAAGATGTAAAGCTTTTTGCTGATTCTTTGGTGAATTCTCCTTGTGTACAGTTATTAGAAAGACGGCACAAAGTTTCCACTTACGATTTTCCTCCCAGCACAACCTCCCTGAGAGTTGTTAACAGAAAACCTATTCTAGAAAATGCATATTTCTGCTCTTCCAATATTCTGTACCACAGGTTGCCAACAATTTTGACTGTACAATTCTTTGTTATTTCAAGAAGGATCCATAACGCAGAAAGTGAGACATAATTTTCTTCCAGACTAAAGATTTTTCATTTATTTAGCAACTAAATGCACGACTTAAACCTGATTAAATCTATGAAACAATCAGTGTACCATATTTATTTTTAAAATACTTCTAATTTTCCACTTCTGTTTTTCTTCAAAACAGTCAAGCGGGTAGGAAGAAATGTCAACTTAAAGCCTACTCTTAAAATTTTAGTTTGAGCTACAAAAATTTAAGTAAGCATTTTACAAGCTATTTCATGTATTGGAGTTACTTTTTCGTGTCTGAATTAGCCAGCCATGCTTTGTGGTTGATTCATTTATTTAAGACATCTTATTCCACCTTGTTAGGTTCAAGGAAAATTTTATTCATGTAACTGATAAACTTGTACAGTCAATTTGTATACTAACTAAAATGCGTATTATTCTTTATGGCAAAATTATTAGAGACAGAACTCCTGAATAATTACATATGGATTTATTATTAGTGTAATATAAAACCTCAGCACTACTCCCACCTTTAATCTCTGGTAATTTCATCCCTATATAATCAGTTTTCAGGCTGGACTTAAAATTGCTTGGCTGCTATTCTGAATGGGATATGTTTGAAAAGGGTTTGAAAGCACAAGTTTGTTGCTCACCTATGGTGGCACTAGCGAGCAAGAGAGATTCAAGAACACCATTACAAACCAGAAACATTTAATCTGTAGAGAAAATGTATATAATTATTCTTTTCCCCCTTTAAGGTTCCAAGGGGTTTTATACCTTCTGAAACAACACCCCAGCGATGTTGCAAATGTCACTGCAAAGTTGGATTACAGTCACTGCGTGTACTCTGTATAGAGAAAATTCAGCAAGGCACCATGAACTGATGCTACTCACATGCTTTTGATCTCTAGTATAGTCCATACTGAACTGAAAAAACTTCCTGATGTTTTATGGGGTTAATTGATTTGGTTAGAAAGGACAGATTTTGAGACAAAGCAAAATTTAAATAACATTCAAACCAAAATACTAGAAGGAATATAGCACATGTACAGTTATCCCATGTTAGCAAAATCAATCCAGTTTTCTTTTCAGCACATTCCCTATAATGGGGTTAATATGCAAGTGGCAGCCTCCATTTATACAGCAAGATCTTTATTTTTAACATCCCAGATTATTGTACTTATCTGCTCCTAGAAAATATGCACTGTATAAACATATCCTTTATCTTGAACTTCACTATTTCTGTGCTTCCACCAAGAGTAAAAACATCTGGCTAAATTACTACGTGTGAGTACAATATGCAGGCAAAACCCTGTATGAATTGCATATAAAATAAACCATGGCTTCGGTTCTTTTTGCTTTTCCAAATGTTCAGCGTGAGCAGTCTGTTGAAATTGCACCCCTGATACGTGTCAGCACGATGATAACTCATGTAACCAAGCTTCTTTTCTGAATAAAATCGAGTTCTGTTCTTGTTCTGCAGCTGCCAATGCTTTAAAGTTTAATTCTGTTATGTGTGTTCCCCCCACCAAACGCCCCCCAAAGCGGACTGGCACAAAGTGTTGCACAGCAGCGGCGATGGCTCCAAGGGACTGGCTGGACGGAGTTGTCATGTGTCTGCCTGTCTACACTTGCTGTGCAGAACATCCTCTCACCTGTACAGCAGGCACAGACAGGCAGTCGCATGACAACCCAGCCTGAGGGACAGCCACCAGTGGGAGCCCGCTCTGACAGCCCAGAGCATCTGCAGCACCAGCTCCAGCCAAGAGTCGCTCTGGACCTCAGACGGCCGGTCACTCACCAAGCCAGAGGCAAAGCAGCCCTGCCTGTGAAGTACAATAAAACCCACTGCTGAAATTCCTCCTGTGCTTCCTATAGTGCTCTTTTCCTAGCTGGTCTCCTGAGCTCGCTAACAGTAAGTTGGATTTACCCTGCGGCACCTCCGGACGCTCTCAACTCCCCTTTGCTTCCCAGGCACCGCTCGGGGCTTGCAGGACAAAACTGCCTGGCATTCCTGCTGCCACAAGAGCAGCTTGTGCTGTGGCAAGTTCATTCTTTAAATGTACACAGTGTCAGGCCTTAGAGTCACCTCTGCCCTTTCCACCCTCTCACCTCCTCACTTATCTTTGTAAGTTCGCTCTCGAATCTCACAAAATTTTACAACTGGGAACAAACAGCAAAATTATAATACAAACAGCAAAATTATAATAGAAACTGCAAAATTATAACAGAAACAGCAAAATTATAACACAAACAGCAAAATTATAACACAAACGGCAAAATTATAACACAAACAGCAAAATTATAATAGAAACTGCAAAATTATAGTAGAAACTGCATCCATCACCAGATGTTGACAATAATATCATTATACTATTGAAAGAGAATGGAAATATTTTCTTTGAAAGTAAGTTTAAAAGGGGATTTTTCCCTATCAACGTAAATTTCACATTTTTAGAAATCCTAATCCTAGAGTCCAGCTTGGCATCCTTTGCACAGCCATAATGCAAGTGAAATCTCTGGATGCTTTAGAAAGAATAATAAAATCACCATCTATGACTATGCACTGTAACAATGCTACACCACTTTACAAATCCATATCTTTACAGTAAAGAGGGTTTTTATTCACAAGCCAGAATGACATTCCACATTCCCAAAGTCCATTTCATCCTAATGCAGAAATGGCTAATTCACAAACTTCAGATTTGCAGGTTGACACTCAAACAAACCTTAGTTAATGCTACTTAAAAAAACAGTAGCAACTGAGAGCTAAAATGCTCAGATTTATTAATTTGTGTGTGTAGGTGTGCCTTACAATGCTTCAGCTAGGATTACATGGAATACTCTAGGAAATAAATCTGAATTTGTGAGTTCAGTGAGTGTGCTGATCTTCCACTTGTTTACAGCAGCCTCAAAGCCAGTACACAGCACTTTCTTTGCTTAGTTTTGAAGCAGAAAAGCACAAAGTCATGGTATTGGTCATACAGCAAAGTTAGAAACCAAAGCAACTACATGCAGGATCAGAAACTAATCCATGTTAGTTCTCACAGAACTCATACTGCAACTGCTTTAAGCACACTTCAAACATCAACCTGCCATTTCCAGAACTACAAGTCTAAAAAGCATTCTCAGGCACTGAGTCCCTCCCATCAGGAATAAAATCCTGCTGTATGTTTGACAGCAACAAAACCACGTGAAGAAACCAATTGTTTCTCTTCTAACACTGATATCATACAGCCAAATCTGAAATCTTTTGCCAAAGCATCTTGCTTCTAAATGCATTACACTGTGGATTTATCACTTATAAAGCTGCACCTCACAAAGGAATTTACATCCTTCTAACGGCACTAGCAAGCCACCACTAGTGATTTTGATCTCAGAGCAAATTCCAGCCTAGAAAACAGGCTCAGCTTACACCAGAGGGGGCACCCAGCCCTGGAGGCCCCAGCAGGCACCAGAGCTTTGCAAAGCACATTGTCAGAGCTCTCTGGCACAAAGCTGCTGCAGCACTGGGTACAGGCACAGAGGGCACAAACACCTCAGCAGGGCACGGGGAGCAAGGGGAGAGCTGCCCCTGCACCTTCCCCAGCTGCCAGGGAAAGGCTCCTGCCTGGAGCCGGGAGCTCTGAACTCCCCCTGACCTCGCAGGGCACAGGCAGACACACAAACCCAGGGATCACTTCTCACATCACCAGAGCAAGCTTCTCACTGGGGGAACAGCCCCACACGGCCACTCCAGCCAGCAGCTGAGGAGCCTTACTGATTTTTCAGTCTTACTGAGAAGGTCCACCACAAAAAAAGAAAAAAAATAATAACACCCCCCCCACCCCACCCCCCCAAACCTTAACTTTATAAACTCTTTTCCAGAACAGAATAATTAAATTATACAGCTAATCTGTACTTAAGGAGCAACTTCTTTCCCCAGGAGAGCATGGAATAGTACTCTGCTATTATCCTATGCTATTATCTTCTTACCACTCTATAAAATTCCTGAGTGATCTCCCATGGCCTGAATTAACTACTGACATTTTCATGACTCTCAAAACAACTGTTTGGCAATTAAGAGACATTATTTAAAATATGCATATGGAAATCACAGAGTGGCCATTTCTTTCTGGGAATTTTCATGAGCATCCCATGTGACTCTCCACAGCAGATTATCAAAACTCTTTATTTTTTAAGATGCACAGAACAAGACATACCATTGGAATTTTCGGGAATTTTTATATTTCACACTAAACAAATATTAGATTAAAAAAAGTAACACTAAAACTACCTAAAAAAAAATTGCCACAGCTCATCTTGGATGCACCTCCAACTGCAGAGATAGAGCACAAGCAGGTGTGTTAATTTTGCCACACTGCTTGTTTTAGTTACAATTGCCTGTATCTTACCTAAGAAAGCAGCTTCTAGTAACTTCAAGACAGATCACAAAACAGCTTCAAATTTTCAAATTCATAAAGTCACTTTTGCATTTTTTTTAAATTATATTTCAGCAATCAGAGTAAAACTTCCCCTCATGACACTTGTCCTTTGGCTCCTCCCCTCTGCCTGACATGCATTGCTTTATTGCTTTCCCTGTTACACTGAATTTGAATCCCTTTAAAACATAAATAAAAGAGCAAGGGGCAAAATCTTCAAGATCAGTTTAATTTGCCCCTCTGCCTTAAGGTCTATGCTGAAATGGCTACGGACTGTGGGAGAAAATCCCATTTTTGAGCAGCACAGTTCCCACCCTCAGCAGCATTACTGGAGGAATTCCACACCCTGCATCTGCAGACCTTGGGAGAGCTCTGCCTTATGCACTGCCAGCCCTCTCCCCAGGGCTCCCAGAAAATCCACTGCAGGAAAACACCACATTAGTTTAAACACAATATGAACTTGCACAGTCCCCATCAACGTATTTTGTTGGGATCGACCAGTGTTTTGATTATTACTTAGAATAAGATGAAAAGATGCAGTGATGTTTAGAGCTCATTTAAAGCTTTCTCTTTACCTGTACTTCTTCCATCCATTGAACTGGTCCACTCTAAAAAATCATTAATTTCTTACTAAAAACATTTAATTTTTTTTTTAAAGGGGGGGGGGGTGCAAATAGAAAATAATAGGATTTTTTTAAAATGTAGCCCTATTTTTCTACCAAAACCAACACAAACCTTAAAAAAGCCCACAAAGGCTTTACCATAAATCTGAAGGCACACATAATACTGTTTTGATTTTCAAAATACTGCTGGAGTCTTAGACAAAATGTATCATTACACACACTGTTGAAAAAGTCATTAAACACAACAGACAAGCTGCCTAACAATATATTCAAAGTGAGCAACATGGATGTCCTTTCCTTTATTTCTATATTATTCACCTCAGATTTACTGATCACCATGAAGGTGCATTTTGTGTCAAATCTGAAAATCCACACCAACCAGCTACAGAACCCTGCAGATGGGCTTTTCATCCTCTCAGAACATAAGAGTGGAGAACAGCTGCTCCCATTAAATCAATTGCCTTAGTTACTTTCAGAAGTAAATTTACCCAGACAATTTATGATCAACTTGCAGTAGATGTACAAGAGCAACCCAAGCAAGGAAGGACAATAAGCAGAATATTTCAAAACAGCCTGGGATTCTTTTCCTTTTTTCTTTTCTTAAAGCAATGTGTGGAAATCACAGGAAGAGAAGAAAATAAAACAAACAAAAATACCCCACACCACGCCCTATATTTGTTATCAGCATTTCAATAGAAATCTTAGACACTCAGCATTCTCCATGAATCAAACCATAAATTTAAAGAACACAGCTAAAACCTTAAAACAATTTCTCACTTCAAGTTTACACAAACTGATTAAATATTTTAAGTTGATATCAGAATACTGTATTAATACTGGGGTTTTCCCCAATAGAAAAAAAAAAAAAAATTCTTGACTCCTTACCTCATCATCTTTATACCAGGACAAGCTCTCTGCAGTCAGAACAAACCAGTACTCCTTGGATCCTCCTTTCATGATGCCAATGTTGTTGATGGTGAGCCAGCCTTTCCGGATGACCTATGCAGAGGTGCAGTCAGGTACAAGTTTAATTCATTACTCACTTGACAGAGTTCTGCTGCTGCATTCATTCTTTTAAATAAAGAGCTGCTAAATGAAACAAGAACAGGTGCATTTTTTCAGTCTCTGGGAAATTAAAGAGTTGTTGCAGGTTTCTTGCATTAAAAAAAAAAAAAATAATAAAGTGAATATAATATTTTCAGTCTGAAGGTTGGAGAAAGAGAGAAGCCTAACTATCAGAATGTTGTACTTACAGCAACTGTGAGTGTGTTAAGAATCACGTAAGCTTTGAGATATTTATTTGCTGTATATGAACACATTGTGAAAGTCCACACAACTTAATCTCTGACTAAACTGTTCTGGTCTAATTGTTAAGGTCTTTTCTAAAGGTGGATGCCAGGAAAAGCACCGAAATTCTGGTAAAATGGCTTCTGACACATACTGGGAATTTTCAGAAGTGGTTGTGTGGAGTGACAACTTTAGAAGACCTCTCCCTTTAAGTTAAAATTAAGGGAGGAAGCAGTAAGGAGAGGCATGTGAGAGCCATTTTCTTCTCATAGAAGAGAAAAAGAAAAGAGGAAAAAAAACCTTAGGCAGCAAAAAAAAAAAAAAAAAAAAAAAAAAAAAAAAAAAAAAAAAAAAAAATTGGGGGAAAATAGGTAAAGCAAAACTTCATAAAATAGATGCATGGCAAAGATGAAAGAAGAGGTGGGAACACCCCTATTAATACTGAGACCAGGAGGCTACATCATGCACAGAAAAAGGGGGACAACAGAAACCTAAGAGAAATGAGACAACCCCACAGCAGGAGAGAATAACCATGAAAACTCATTTACAGGCGAGATGGAAACTTTCAATTTTACTGGAACAGTCACTGCTTTCCAGTCTAAATGAGAAAGTAAATTCCTTCCTATCATGCTCTGAACAAGACAACAGAACTCTCCCAGTGCAAGGAACCTCAGCTCTTCTCTTTCTCCCCACAGCAACACCCTTCGCTTGCCAATGGGACACTGAGAAGAAAAAAGGGCTCAGAGAAGCCCTTGAAGCCCTTCAGAACCCTCTCAACAAGCCCCACGGGCACTGACTTGTGTGATAAACATGAGTTTCCTCTTGTATCTAAAGAAACAGATGAGACCAACATTCCTCTCACAGGGCTTTATGAGACCAGTAGCTCCAATATCGTCAAGTCACCACAGAAGAACATGGCTCACCATCTATTCTTTGTCATCTATAAAAGTTTCAGAAGCAGAATTCACTCCTATTCAGCCTGGATGTTCATGTAAGCTCCTAAAAAAACAGCTCTGGTGCTGCACAGGGTAAGGGACTGAATTACAATTGATAACTCAACCAAAGAAGTTGCACCTGAAAAGCAGGAAATTGTATTGGAAATGCACATAATCCAAGAATATCAGTTTCATTTCAAGGAAGATAAATGTGTTTTCCCATTTACTACCAACCAGGCCAGCAGTGTAAGAAATGTCCTGACGATCCAAAACCAGGTTCTAAGTTTTCAGCCTGTAAGAAAATCTCTAAGAAAGCACTGATTTGGTTCTGAAGCCACAGTAAGGGATGAGAGAACTGGCCATGACTCCTGTAAAGAGATTCGAGGGTATGGCACAAGCAGATTAGATGGAATAGCCTGTTCCACAAACGTTTCTACAGAAGTTTTAATATTTGTGTTTATTGGTGGGGGGAAACCCCTAAGTGGAGAGGGGCATTAGTGATTACAAACACACATGGAATGCTTGCCTAAGTGCAAGTTAAGGGAAACATACTGATAAGAACTCGATTACCCATCAAATCCTGATTTTATTTTACGATGTTTATGGAAGAAAGTGTTTAAAAGGAAAACAAGTAACATGTATATACAGCCAGCATACTGGCCTTCAGGCAGCTGCCACAGGATAAGTTGTGGAACCCAACTAGCTCTACTTTTTCTTTCTGCACTGAACTATAAAAAAGCAAAGAGAAAAAAATGTGAAAAAGCAACAAAATTAAGGGCCTCCATTCATGGACTTAGGTCTGCAGCAAGGGGAGCTATATTTGTGCAGCAGACTAAAGCCTTCACAGCATATGTGCACATGTTCCCATGCTATAAAGATGCAGAAATAAGAGGCTGGGAGAGAGGATGCTGTTGAACTACACTGTCTGTAACAGACAATGCTGTGTGTCTCCACATAAAGCTCCTATCTACACACAGGAAGCGCTGGCAGCCTGGCCAGCACCTGGTCTGGAGAAAAATGCTTTGGTGAAATATCTCAGGGGAGGTAAAAGAATTTGAACGCAGATGTCAGTGAAGATAAAGAGGTGGTTTCTAGAAGCAAACCAGGCAGGAACACCTAAGTAGTAGGTTTAAGAACCTTATAGGTAATGAGCACTTCAAAGGGAAGGGAAGGAGCACTTTCTGCTTACTCCATCCTCTCCCTCACCATTGCCACAGACTCTGTATCACCTTAATAAGAGTCCAATTTTCAGAATTCAACAAGAAGGCATTTGTAGTAGAGGTCTCAGAACAGACCAAGCCAACCTTTTAAAAACTGAACTATACAAACCATTTGAGAAGCACTGAAGGTTTCAATACTTCTAAGGCAGGAATTGTGCCATGCTCCAGTCCACCACCTCTCCCCATAAATGTGCAACCATCAGGGGGTGTGGACAGAAACAAGCTGACTTGCTAGAACAATCCCTGGTCACTGTCTCATAAAAGAAGGAATTTGCCAGTTGTTTCCTCAAAAATCCTGTGTGCTGAGGATTAGATCCAGCTGTCATTCCCACACAACCCTGCAGGAAGAGCGGGACACCAACCTACAGCAATATTCTCGGCATGTGTTTTTCATGTGAAATTTCCAGACCTGTTTATCTATACTCCTATACTGTGTTCTCTAACATATCCTGGACTCTACAACAGGTCATAACAATCCAAAATACTAAGAAGCTGTTCCAGGGGACACCAAGGGAGAAGATGAGCTTAGTGTGCTAAGCCTCATGTCCTTTTCACTGAATTTTCCCATTTCCCAGGCACATTCTGTTAACTATAAAAAGCTACACTTACAGAAGACTCAGCATCGGTGTTAGATGTAAAGGAGAGGGAGATGTGGGATCAAGGTGTAATGCAAGAAAAAGTGATATTAAGGAACATAGTTTCACTTTCCAGGGAAGCTGAATTACACCTTAGACTCCAGCCAAATTCTCAAACAACAAAAACCCTCAAGCTATATTTTAAGTGTTCCTCCACAGGCAATAAAAAGGTAAGATTTTCAAAGACACTTCTGAAGTTAAAAAAACTCTGACAGTTATAATTTTGAGGGTTTTTTTAAACTGTTGTGTTAGCTATGTTTTATAGTACTTCAGCTTGAAAAATGAAAGCGCTGTGTTTCATTACTGTTCTCACTAGTTCATTTTGTCACTGGGTTGTATCTAAGAAATCCATTTCACTATTTTCTATCATATTTCTAAATGTCATTGTGTGCAGAGCGGATGTTAGTGACATGAGTTATGAACCTCAGGAAGGTGAAAAACATGGGCACAGCCAGAAGCTCCTGGAGACAATATTCTGACCGGTAGCTGGACTCCATGCACAGGATGAACAAGAGATGACACAGTTCCTTCCTTCACGATCCTGATACCTAATCTGGGTGACTGAAAAATGAAACTTAGAGCCTCTGAATGCACATGAACAAGCCAGAAGGAAATAATTTTCTCGTAGTTCAGCGGCACAAAACCCAAATAATATTTGTTGTCCTTAATCTCCACCGCTTCGTGGATAAACAGGAAAGCAGGATTTGACACAATAAGCACTTTTTATGTGTTGCTGCATGACTTTAATTGCATTAAAACAAATAAGGCATTTGTAAAAGAAATATTTAAAGAAATGGGACACTTTCTGATCCTCTAAAGAAGCATTTGAAGGATGATTTCAAGATAAGTGAGATACATGAAACTGGGCAGACAGAAACACAAGTGTGAGAATCATGAGAGCGGACACTCCCACAAGAACACAAGCAGCAGCACTTGTTAATGTAACACCATTAAAGTTGTGTTGTGTAACTCCACTGAAACAGTTCTGAACACAGAGCACAGCTCCCAGGGCCACCCTATCTTCCAATCACTGTCATTACAACATGTGCTACCTTGAGAGCTCATTGAGAGAATAAAAATTACAAAAACTACTCAGGGAGGCAAAAACTACTCACAAGGTGTTGGTTCTTTGGATTCAGTCATGAAGATCCTCACACTACAAAAGCTACAATGTATTAGAGGAGAAACCTATACAGAATTTCACTGTAATTTGCCAAATGTCACAGCATAAACTGATCAGATCTGCTCTGATGCTGAACACAACCAAGATCTTGTGACATTGCTTCCCTACAAATCACTGCACAATGTATTACATAACTTTAAACAAGTGACAGTGGCTAAAGTCCTAAAAACATGTCTGCTTTAAAGAAAAATTTAGTTTTACTGGAGCAAGGCTCTCAGGGGAAAAAAATGGAAATACGCTTCCAAATAAGTTAAACATTGGGGCAAGTCAAACATAAAGGGATACTGACCTAAAAAATAAACAGTTAAAGGCCATTTAGAATTGCAATACTCCTCTAGACTTGATAAAGTGAAAATTCAAAACCAGCACATCTCATGCTGCTGAGTTTTGAAACATTTTTGAATGTGTTAGCTCATGAGCACCAGCTCTTTCACAGAAATACCAACATTTCTTAAAAGAACAGCACTGTCATGATTTTTCATGACCACCTCACTGACCATGGCCAAGTCTCCATTTCCATCTGGTTGCTTAAAAAAATTCTATACACAGCTTTTTCCTGGGTCATGCAAGATAACAGGATTTAAGTATACCTGAAGAAAAGAAACAGCAAAGTATGCTACAAAGCAGGATTAAAAGAAAAAAATATGGGGTTACTAGGGAAAAAGTTACTTATTAGAACTATAATTCAGTTCTATCTAACTGATAACTATCAGTTCAGGGCAGCTGATAGGATCTGAATGCTACTTGTGTCTGGAAGAAATTAATCAGAAAACGAATCAGACTGTTGGTGTAAACTGAAGAGGGGCAGGTCAAACAAAGCCCTCAGACCCAATCCTCCTCATCACCTGGACAGTGCCTTGAAAACTCACAGTTCACATTAAGCCCCTTCTCCAGTTACAGGGCTGCTTCAAGCACAGCAGCAGATTTTGCCACAGAAGCAAAGCACTGAATCTCCTATAAATTACATATAATCCTCTATAATTTGAGTGTCTTGCATTCTCACACACATCAGTTGGGCACAGGGAGCAATAACACCTTCATCTTTAAAGGTTTATGGTGAAAGGGAGCTTAAAACATTGAATTTTAGCCACCAAAACAAATCCTAGCACACAACATACTCAATTAAGAGTGGGTCAGCTTTCAGGAGCCAGACCTTGCTGGTGTGCTGTGTAAAACCAAGCACTGCACAGATTACTTCAAGCAAATGAGAAGACAGACTAACCTGTGGCTTAAAAAGAAACTTTGTGGAGTCAGGTCAAAACCTCAGGCGGTAGCAAAGAAAAGACAAACAAAAAAAAACAAAAAAAAGGCCAAAAATTAAGCGTGAGAGGATAAATTAGTAGGAGAGGAAAAAGGAGAAAGACATGCTAAGAGGAATTCACATTATTGTCCAAAAATAAGGTGTTGCAGTGCTCATCTTATTTCCAAGATACACAGAAATAGTTAATAGTTATCTGCAGCATTCCAGTCCAAAGCAAGCTACTGAAAAAGAAAAGCATGGTATTGCAAATGAGCATCCCACAGATTTGGGAAAATTCAGTGATCTTGATCTCCCCAAGGGGTTCAATTCAACTGCTGCTAAAATCAGTGCTGCCTAGTCCTTTGTCCAGAACTGACTATAAGTTTAGTTTAAAATGAGAACTAATAGAATTTGATGATGTGGCAGCAAACTGAAAAAATGTACATTTTTATCACAGATATTGCCAAATACACAAAATACATAAATGTATTTCATACACCTTACCATCAGTGAACCAGTTGTAACTTGTTATAAAATTAACTGCAGTTTAGACAATTAATTCTAATTAGTAATATTAAAGACATTCACATATTTATTTACTCATGAAGTGGAAGGGTTAGAAAAGAGTCTGTCCATGAGATATTGATCCTCCTGGGGCTATGAAAAGAACGCTAAAAAAGGTTTTAAATAGTTTAATTCATAAAACTCACTTATTCTATCCCAATTCCTTGACATAAACAGACCACCAAGAACAGTACCTGTATCCAGAAACAGCACATTCATTTACACCAAAGCTAATGTTTCCCTTTTGGTTACCAGAAACTTATTTGCCCACCTTTTAAAGAGAGGTTTACTATGAAGAGAGGCACTTACATCAGATAAAAACTGCTTTCCAGTTATACAATAAAATAAACACCAGTTAGTCATTTTAGTTTGAGGAACTAGGTGAATTATAAAAATATTAATTCTATGCAAAGTCTTCTACAACGCTTTAAGTTATACTAGTTCAGACTGGTACCAGCAGGTTAGTAGCAGTTAAGTGATGAACTGCAATTACACTTTGTTGAGGAACTGTTACAGACAGGACAGTTTAACATTAAATAGTTTAGCAGCAAGTATTTGACAAACCAATGAGTTAGAGACAAACTTTGCCCTCTGAGAAGCTAAATGAAAAAGCAACAATAAAGCTTACAGAACTTAGCTCGTACAATTTGCCTTGAAGGCGGTAGATTGGTTCCCTGAAATAGCAAATTGCAAAAATGAAGTTTTATTTCAGAAACATTTTCTCATTCTTTTCAACTCCAAACAATCAACTTACAAACATCTGTTTATTATCTCTACAATAAAAGGTTCAGCAAAGTCCTTTGTACCACAAGTGACCAAGTTTCAACATTGAATTTAAAACGCCAAGCTTTTTCTTCACTTCTTTAGAGAGAAAACATTCACTCAATTAAAAAATCATTCATTTTATTTGTGTATTTTTGAGGAGCCAGATAATTGGTTGCTTTTCCTTTTATGGGACACTCCAAAGTGATGACAGTCGTTGTGTTTGACACATGTTCCAGCACAGCTAGATAAGAAGGAAATCTCTCCTCAGAGGGGAGAGGCTGCTCTTTGAAGCCATTGCAGTGTTTAGACCTTCCAAGGTTTTTTTTTTTCACTTTAATCCAAACCATATATTACATCAAAAATGCCACTCATGCTGGTCAGGCTGTGGGGAATCATCACATCCAAGAAGTTGCTGGATTTTAAGAAGTATCTTGAAAATAACTAGCAATTTCTTGGTGAGAGGAAGAGACTGAATTTCTAGTCCCAAAAAGATGACTAGAACTATTGCCAAGAACGCTTGTCTACAACAGCAGCAGAACAGAAAAATTTCTGAAATTTAGGATTATCACTTGTATCTAAACTCAGTGGTCACATTTGAAAACCTTGATCAGGAGGTGAAACCTCCTGAGCAATGTTTGACCACATTGCACGTGAAAACATCAGGAGTATGTTCAACACTGGTAATTATATAAAATTTCATTGTCTTACTTTTGCTACCATTTTTCATTTCATTCTCAAGTTTGTACGAGTTCCATAACAATTTTTTCTCCCATTTAAGACTTTGCAAAAACCTCACAGTGAGCAGAAACTCTCCAAATTGTAGCATTTTCCTTATTTTCACCTCGTATTAAGAAGAGGACCGATCCTGCCAAGTCCTGAGAACCCCTGACCCACCCAAAAGCCGAAAGGAAGGCAGGCTCAGGAGCACAAAACACCTTGCACAATCAATCCCATATTCTTATGTGACCAAAAGAAACAAACAATTTCATTAATGAATGCCAGTGAAGATGCTGATTAATCTGACAGCATCGACCACTCATTCTTGGTTTATTTTGAGAAAGGCCTGTGGGACATAGTCAACAACTGCGTGGTGTCAGCTGAACGGTTTCACAAGAGGTAAAGGCAAATCCACATTGGCTTGCTGACTTTGCCCTCCACCGCTGTTCAGCTGTGACCACATCAGGAGCAGCAAAAGACACAAAGCACACACAAGCAAGTACTCACCAGCATTTGGGATTCTGAAATTCACAAGTTTGCAGTTAATGACAAAACACCAGTGTGCAATGTGAGAGATTCAAGGCACTGAACAGCATGGGAGGGAAGACACTCACCAGCAGTGCAAGCAGCAGCAGAAATGCTAAACAGTAAATGATGATAACAATGGAAGTCAGATGGTTTTGAAAAGTTCAGCAAAACAAGGCAATGAGGACACATTTATGTATGTTTGAAGCAAACAAAGGTAAATGATACACTGAAAACTGAAAATGCAGCCAGGAAAACCAAACAGCTCGGATTAACTTGCACATGCCATCATCCATTCTCTGTTAGGTGCCTACCTGATTTCCCACTGCACTTTTGTTAACCTGACTGCTTCTTTGTTGGGCACTAAGGGAAGTAGAGGAAAAGAGTTATGCTGAAGAAACTTGAACTAAGCCAGTTCCTGAGGAATAATTTTAGCAGTAATAGTCACTTTCGATTCCAGCAGAGAAAGCTAGATTAACACAGCAAAAAAAGCACAGGAAAATCATTGCATATATGTGCATATTTCAACTGCTTTTCTGCCTGATTATATTTGCCTGCTAGGGACAGAAGGGACATGCACAGCAGACAGCTCCTACCAATCATCCCCTTTGCAACAACATCCTTCTTGCTTTGGTAAAGGTTACTAAAATCCCAGAGAAATTATGGCTCATGTGGTTAACTTTGGAAACATTAGCCTCTATAAATACTCAGAAAAGACAAAAAGCAAGCCATTTCTGTTATTTAGAGCAGTACAACAAAATCCTCCCCTGCTGGAGGCTTCTTAATAGCTTTGTCTTGACAGTTTGTTTTGGATATTACTCTAATATTTATATGCACTTTGAGGGTATAAATACAACCAATGGATGAAGCCATCATAAAGCTGGTTCAAAGCTGAAATCTTATAAGAATAGAGCACATTTGAAATTAAACCATATTTAAAATATTTTGCTCAATTCTTGAACTTTGCTAATCCCAGTTCCTGAAACAAAACACACTCCTGTCTCAAAACCAAACAAGTTTCCATTAATTCTAAAAGCATTTGCATTATGTGGCAGTTTGTGTTAGGCCACAAAATTAAAATATTGCTGGAAAGAAGAAGAAAAGCGTTCTGAGAGCAGGCTTTGGCAACTCAGCCACCAGCACTTCCCTGGTGACAGGAAGTTTTGTTTGGATTAGATTGTACCATTTCACCAGGCACGGATTCACTGAAGAAAAAAGCATTCATATTGCAGCAGCTCCAAAGGCTGCTCTGACAGAGAAAGGCAGAGGTGTGCTTGGACCAGAGCCTGTGGCCAGCCCTGCTGTTTGGTGCACAGCTACTGCTCCAAAGAACTGATGAAGCACCCAACTCAACCCTTGTCCAGATCCTGATCCTGCCCTTTGGAGCACACTATCAACCCAGCAGTCCACATGTCTGGGAGAAGATCCACAAGGATATTTATTCCATGTGCCTACTCACTGTGTTTAGCTCAATCACCCTGATTCTTTCGACCAAACAACACTGCATGTCCCTGGTGCATCATCTAAGTTGCATAAACTTTGATACATAAATTATGATTAAATGAAGTGCATACAGAAAACACAGCACTAAGCCCTGGTTTGTTTTCTTAATGTTATCACCTTAGAAAAGCTAATTATACTGTTAACACCACACTAAGCAACACATGCCTTTTAGAAAAAACCCAGCAATTTGTCCTCTCCTTAATGTTCTAAATACAAATGTATTTAGATGTAGCTGTTCTTGAGTTACACCAACTGGCAACAAACCCAAACACAGAATTTTGCTATTTGTTCTGCCAAATGAGGCAGCCATTAATATTCTAAGATTCTGCAATTTTATAGCGATGCAAATTTGTTCTAAATACTGGCATTGTTAACCCCCTCTCAAGACAATTCACAGTGCACTGTACCTGCCTCAGGTCCTGCAGTGTTGCAGGGGAGTTTGTAATGTCTTGTGCTCTCATTCTTGTGAGCATCTTGTGAAACAAGGCCACTGACCTTGTGACCAAGGTTCAAAGGACTTACACTGGTACTGCAGCCAAAGGAGACAAGGGGCTGAAGGCTCGGCAAAGGAAAGGAAACACCAGGCAAGCTGGGGAATCTGTAGTCCAGGATGTTTAGATACTGCAGAAGCCCCTATGCTACCCAACTTATTTCATTTTCCAGCTCTAACATAACTGCTGTAACAATAATATAGTTTCAAATTAGTATTTTCTCCTGTTTGTTTCATAAGTGAATATATTTTAAATTATTCTTTGCTATCCAAATTTTCTCTTTTAATTGAGCAGAAGTCAACAAGGATACTTTCCTTCCTGTCTGTTCCAAACTAGAGAAACCCTTGCTTAAACTTACCAGTGAATTTAAGCTAAAAGTCACTTGTTATCTGCTTATGCCCCATACTTGGGGATTTCCAGATCTCATCTGGCAAAAGAGAAAGCAGCTTTCCCAAGAAACTGAAGTCAGGAATTGTAAAGACACAGCAGCAAGGCTGCAGGAGCAGCACCCATGAGGGGAATTTTTCCAGGGGTGAAACGTAATGAAATAGCTACAGATACACCTGGGACTCAAGAATCCAGTACTACAAAATATGGAAAGTTCCAACTTGACACAAGGAAAAGTCTATTCGCAGTGAGGTGAGGCAAGCATTGGGATAGGCTAACATAGAAAAGGCTGGAGATTCTCCAATTTTGGGAATTCTCCAGATCCGATTGGACAAAATCCTGAGCAGCCTGGTCTGAACTCAGCATGGAGCCTCCTCTGAGCAGGAGGTGGGACTATGTGACTTCCCAAGGTCACAACACACACCATGAATAGCCATGGAGTGTTTTTAGCAGCCTTTTTCCTGTCAGAAAAGGATGAAGAGCAGTAAATAGTAGGCAGGCTGTTATCTTGACCTCTAGAAGGCCAGCCACCATTCCTACAACATCCTGTCATTTGTCAAGAGAACTGATAACAATATCTAGGACCCACAAACAATTCTAGAGAAAGTTGCTCAAACCGAACACATAAACAGTGCCTGGCTTTGTCTTCTCCCCTCTCAGCTTTCTGAATTCCATGTTTTAAACCTTCAAGGCACACTGCCAAAGATGTGGACCTTCCTTCACAGTGCTAACTAGAATTGGCCAGAGTCAAATACATACTGTGGTGCCAAAAATTTGTTGCCATCATCTCACACGGCCGAAACCTGTTGTGATTCCAATTGCTGTTATGGCAAATATGGCATGAATATGTCTGAAGGAACATTTATTCTTCAAAGAGTGAAGACATCTTCAATGTTTTTACGAGTGTCAAAATGTTGGTATGAAGTCCCTGAGGCACAAATTGCTGGAAACTGAGGGAGAACATTCTGGAAAATATTCTCACAGCCTTTTCAATTAAGCGAGGAGAACGTCAAACCAGGCCCTGCAGGGCATTCTGCTACTATTATTCTCTGCAGCCAAACAGCAGGCACACTTACAATTCAGTGACATCCATTATTCTGAGCAAAACTGTTTCACACAGAATCACAGCTCCCAAAGTATGCATTAATAACAATGTGGAAAGACCACCAATATCCATTTCTGTGGTCCTGGAATACGTGTGATTCCAGAACAAGACATAAGCTCCAGCTTCAGTGAAACCAGGCTTGTGAACTGGGTGAAGACTCCCCTGCAACTGGGACAGAGTTCAACATTGTGGCTATTGAGAAAGAGCATGGTCCTGCACGTTTGAGACTCTGCAGCCTGGATCTTCACTGTCACGCTTCAGGACTTGTGTTCTGAACATAATTTTTAAAAAAGAAAATACCCCAAGCAAATAAACAAAAAAGCCTGGCAGTGTCTTTATAAGAAATTTTCCATATACTTACTTTGCAAATCCAATGAAGTCTTCATGGTTGGTGTTGATATAAGAAACCTGGATATCAATGAGCAGCAGCATCTATTATGGAACACAGGAAAGCAAAATAGGAAGGGTAAGGTGGAAGAGAGAGATTGAAGGAAGAGAAAAAAACCCCAGAACTCTTGAGTTCTCTGCATTACTGAATATTGTTTTCACAATTGCTCAAGCAAAAGCAATATTTTATACATTCCACCACTTCTGTTTCTGTGCTTGTTCAATAAGTTAGACTACAGAAGTCCTATTTCCTCTTCCTACTTTTTTTCCTAACAGACCTCATTTTTCACTCTCTTGGCCCTTGTCCATTCCGTTAAGATCAATCATACACAGGGCAGAGAGAATTTTAATAATTATATAACACAGATTCCAGCTCTGCATTTTGCAAGTTAAGCAAAATTCTGTCTATCTGGAGCATTCCAGCCAAGTCAGCAAGGAATCTAAACCTTGATCCTAAAATCCATGTATCTACACTTTCTTTATGTACCACACAAAGAAGTGATAAAGAATCCAGCCCTGGCCCAGAAAATGTCTAGCCCAGGTACCTGCCAGCCATTCTGGTGTGCACATCTGGATTGAGAGATGGGCTATCAGCAAAATAACACCATGCTTTGTGTACCTATCACTTGTCAGTCCTTCAGTAGCCCACAGAGAATTTGATACAACCTTGACAATTTAACTCGGCAAAGAACCTGCTAAGAGATCAGCAAAAATTCCCTCCCACTCTCCAACAGGCTCTGGAATATGCATGAGACTGCACTTCACCCCTGTCTTTTCAGACTTCCATGATCAAGGAAGGAACCTACTGTTACCAAATGGGGCATTTAATCTCCTCAACCTTATTTCTGCACAGTTCCTCAAATATAGCATCACTCCCAAATTCTTCACAATTTCCAGAAGACATTAGATGCCTCACTTAGACTCAAATCCCCACTATGTTTTTGCTCCATCTCTTACCTCTGAAAATATTCTCACTAGTGTTTGATTTATTAAGGATAACTGCTAACATCATGAATAATGATGTGAATGTGACAATAACCTATTTGGTCAATTTTTGGCATTTACAAAAAGCCCATATTTTGTTCTTTGTTCTGAGAAATAGTCAGGTACGTGCGTACAATGAAGAGCAGGAAAATAAAACTCGTTATTTTAAACAACTTGTATTTTCTCCAAAATTTTGAGATAACAGTGCTCTGACTAGAACTCCCTGCAAGTACAAGCCCAGCTAATCAATTTTTTTAAATTATTTTTATGACTACATTTGCAGCACAGATTAAAGCAGCAGGATGTGCTGCACAGCTCCCTAACTTGCACAGGGACAGGACTGGAGAGCCAGCAGTCCTGAACAGCTTAGGAGCTCTGCCAAGCTCTTCTTCCCCAAATATTTCTACTGTCACACTCTGCACTCTCCAGACAATAATTCCTGATTTCACTTCCACTGGATTTTCTGACGTGTAATCTCAGATTTGCAGTTTCCTGGATCTGGAATGTTTGGCTGAGTGATGAATGTTTTAATCAAATTACTCTGAATTTTTATTTGCTTTTTAGCTTTTTTTGAAGAAAAGCTTGTCATTCTCTCAAAGGTCCCAGTACAATTGTTTGTGAGCCTCACTGTAATTAGGGTGAGGGGTGGGTGCATGGGATGGCTATGTCAAAAACACCTGGAAACAAAGTAGAAATAAGCAATTCCTGTGTGCATTTGTTTAATCAATATTAATTTCCTACAAGCAGCTCTAGTGGCCCAGCTAAGTAGTTGACACAGTGGCACAGGAACTTGCCAACACTACTTAACCTTTCTGTAACAATTCTAGTCTCTCTCAGAGCTCAGTGAAAAAGAAGCAATTCTTCTTCCTCTCTAAAATGTGCAGCCTATTTTAAAAAAATAAAATCTTTCACTGTCCTGCTGCACTTTGGATGTAAGAACTATTCTCCCTCACACACTTTCCCCAAACTGTCACATCTCCTATGTACTCTCACCTGGTCCTTGGTCTTCTCTTCTCTTTCACGAATGTAGCCAGCAACAATTCTTTCTGTTTCCTCACACAACCTTGGATATGTTGCCAACTGAAACAGAAAATTAACAGAAATTTACACTTGCAGAGGGGAAACAAACAGGGCAGCCTCCAGCTTTCCTCTTTGGAAGAAAGGAAATATTATAAATGCTTGAGACTAAAAGTTAAGCACGCTGCAAAGCAAACCTTACTTGCTGTTGTTCAAAGACTGGAGAGACCTAAACCCTTGGACTGCTGCTATTCTTTTCCTCCAGGGAACACTGAGGAAAAGACAATTTGGACATGTGAAACACAGTCTATCTGGGGTGAGCCTGCTTTCTCTTCTCCTGGGCCTCATTCCAGAGTGGTGCGCTAAATGATGTCCAAATTTCTTGGTTTTTAAATACTCCACCTTGTGGCAACATCTTTACATAACAATACTGAAAAAAGCAAGATACCCTGGTAAATTTGGCCAATACCACTGGGAAGAGCATCTGCAGTTAATTCAAGTGACATGGACAAAAGTGAAAAAGACCTGGAAACCCTGCTGAAAATACATCAGAGAATCTGCTTCTCTAAGTTCTTTGTCTTTCCCATTTTAAGAAAAATCTCCTTTACTTGCTCATTGGTATAAAAAATTTGGTTTTTTAAAGAAAAAATTCAAGAGGATATTTCTCAACAACCTCACCATACCTGTGCTCACATCCCAGAATCACTCCTGCACTTGCTATTACGGGGTACCCTGCACTGGGATGGTGGGACAGGCAGGTGGAGAGGTGAGACTGCAAAAGCAGCCAGTCAGCTAAGATGCAAAAACATGCTTTTAAAAGGAGGAAACTGAGGGCCTCTCTTCACTCAAAAACTTCTCTCATCATAAGAATCAAAACAAAGGAATAAAAAAACTGAACTTTTTCATCATTACATTGTTTTGAGAGCTTGGCAGAAGTTGTAATTAATTACCTGAGCACGTCCTACTCTGTCCAACAAGTGACTGAATCAGAAATCTCTTGTAACACCATAAAATGCAAGACAGACTTTATATTATGTACTATATAATTACATTTTGCTTACATTACTAGATCTATGTGGAAGATACCTTTTTAGTGCACTTCTTGACAGTGTTGATTAACTCTTGCATCACCAGATCCACACTTTTTAAGCAAGGTCCTTTCAGCTTAACTATCTGCTTTTTAACAATGGCTTCAAATGCCATATCTGGAGTGAACAAACCTGTTCTGTGGACATAAAAGAATATGTAAGACAGTAATAAAGACATCAGGCAAGGAAGTTGTGGGTTTTTTACTAAATTGCTCACATCTTCACTTTTGGAGCTGAGTAATAACAATCCCTACACAAACGGGCTTCCAGAGAACTAAATTTGCTTCTCTCTCAAAGGAAGTGTCATTCTGAGTAAGAATATAATCAGAACATAAGAATATAAGTAGAAACATGCTTGAAAGATGAAAGTCCTTCAAGAGGACTGCAAGAGCTCTAAGGAGTACAGCTATAATGCAGTAAAGCCCCAGCAACAGTGCATCAAACTTTAGGAATGAGTGGCAGCTGAAGCACTCTGTGCACAATCCCTTGCACAGCAAATCCATAAGAATCCTATGGCTGCACTTTTCACTCACACCAGAAAATGAAGTTTTGTTACTCAGAGTCCAGCATGGAGAAATTCACAGATGATCACTGCAGAACAAATGAATCTATAAATAGCTACCCCACAGACCCAGTTCTAAACACATGGGCCTTGCTTCTCTTTCAAATCGCTCTTCTCCAAGGTCAGCCTTGGCAGATAAATTATATAAAAAACTGAACTATGAAAGCACACCCAAAACCATCAATTCACTCTGATAAATCAAGACCTCTCCAGCAATCGGGCAAGGAAAGTTCCAACACTGCACCACAGCTATCAGTGTCAACCATCTGAGAATTTACCAATCAAGCAACACAAAAAACATTTCCCAAAACACTGAGAACAACAAAGCTGGTAAGCAATCTTTGGGAAGCTATTCCATCTGTGCCATGTGACCAGGCAGGAAGACCTGGGAGCACTTGCCTGATGCCATGTATGTTCTTGATGGCATAACTTATCTCTCTCCGCAGTTCCTTCTCGTTGAATTCCATCTAGAGGAGCAGCAGAACAGGAGAACTCATCAGGGGAAGGTTTTAAAAAAAAAGAAAATATCCCCTCTCCCTATATAACCATAAGAGAAGCAAGTTCAGCTGTTAAAATAGGAATTTATAATTACACTGAATTAAAAATCAAATAAAAAACACATCAGTGTTTTTTAATGTTTTAGCACTAAGGCTAAAGGCAGCAGTAAATATTGTTGAAAATCACACACTATCCCATTCCAGATATACCCACAGCTGGAATGATTTTGAAGAGTTCACAGAGTAAGCCAGAAACAGGATTTGGAAGACTTCACTCTTTTTTAAAAAAAGCCTGGTTTCTTAAAGTGGTGCAACTCCTGTGATTATGATGTGTTTATCCTCCTCTTCCCATTCTACAGTTTTCAACTAAATTTAAGAGCGGCGTTGTCTCAATTATGAGGTTATAAAGCTTTTCTTTAAGTTTCTTAGAAGCCAGCAAGCTGGAAGAGAAGCCAGTGTTGTCACAAATGAAAGGGTCATTGCCTAAGTCAAGACATCATAGAATGATTTGGGTTGGAAGGGACCTAAAGGGCTATTTTCCATAACTGTCATTTCAATAGATACCAGCTACTTGAACACAAGGCAAATTTACCAACTCTGTTTGCCTGCCCCATTTAACCAGAAGAAAGATGCCATTTGTGATAAAACAACAGGAGAGCACAGAAAATAGTATGAACTGGGACTATAAGTATATTCTAATTCTTGTGTTTCAGAATTCTTAGCATGTCTTAGTGTCCCATCCTAGAAATCAGGCCAAATGTGTCAATTAGAACTTCATGTAATTTCTTCCACAGTTAAAAGCATATTCTTTCAATCAGATCTTTTCTTGGCTACACTACTATCAGTATGAACATAAGGATACATAAATAAAAGAAAGCACATGAGCAAGATGGATAAATACCTTCACAAGCTCAAAGGGAAAACGTTCATGGAAAATACGATTGATTTTGGCACCTCCTGAAAGTTCTAGTGTATCAACTTGATCTCCTGATCCTTCAATTCTTTTTTCAAAGTCCACTGAGAACTGCTGTACCATCCTAAATGTCAAAGGAAGGGAAGAAAGGAAAAAAGCCCAAACAAAATCAGACCAATTTAAGCATATTAACCACCAACTCTTATTTCAGTACTATGCAACAGTACTGCCTATTTAAACACATTTAGCAATTGCCAAAAGTATGTGTACAACTGATTCAGCCAAGCTGCCAATCCACAGAATCCCTACCTACACACATTCCCTTGCATCCCTGCTGTCTAATAGCATGATGTGAATCCAGTGCTGGAAACTTCAAAAGAGATTGGGAAGGAACTTCTTTTCCCCATGCCAAAAGGAGAGCCCAAGAACCCGTTCTAACATGGTGATGTGTCAGTACCACAAGCTCCAGCTTACTTGGCTCTCTGCTTTGACTTCTGCAGCAGCAGCATTCAGAAAAACCCACAGGAGAGTTTCCCAGTCATGGAAAAGTCAAAGGTGATGCCCCTCTGTTTTTGCAAACAAAACATCTGGAGTAAAGGCACGAGGAACTGTCTACTCTTTTGGACACAGTTGTTACAAAAATAAAGAGCAAATCAGAGTCTTCATCTGGCTCAAGAAAGCCTCTTCTAGTTCAGCTGATTACTCTCCCCTCTGAATTCCAAAGTTTTAATCAGAGAATGAATCCAGCCCCAAACTTACAAATTATCACAATCCAGTGCTATTGCCATCTATCCCAGAGAAGAGAGAATGCTGAAAACCTCTGAAATCAGTCAGAGCAGGAATGTGACAACAGGCATGTAAAAGAGAAGAGCTAGGCACATTTTACACTTCTTCTTCCTTCACATGCTTCCTCTCTAAGAGGTAAATTTTATTTGCATATAAACACAGAGGGCTGCAACTGAAGAAAAGAAAATGGGAGTGGAAATAGCAGATCTTTCAGGTGACAAGACAGGCAGTACTGAGTATCCAGCCTCCCTGGAAACAAGCCAAGGAGGAAGCAGATGCAGCAAGGCAGCAGGTGCTAGCTGGGGTTCAATCCACCACATCAGCATTGTCCTTTCTCCCTGGGGCTAAACCCACAACCAAGACAGGGCTGTGATTCCACCTCCACTTGATTCCAGATGAACAGCCACCTCTGCTCCATCACTCTTATCAAAGTCTCATCAGACAGATGTATTTCATGGATGAGACCCAAACCAGACAGAGACTCCATCAGTGAAAAAGCTTTCTAGTTCAGAACCAATGACAATAATCCCCAACAATTTGCCTTGCTGCTTTCTGAATGCACACAGACTTACTGACAACTCCTGCAGCAAAGACCTCTGGGTCTTAGGTGCACAAAATATGAAGGACAACCATCTTTGATTCATTTTGATCTTGCCATCTCTAGGTTCTTTTGGACAGCCAAGTTTTTATACAAGAAAAAGAAGCATTCTTTTATTCTTCTTCCAGCCTCCTCATCTTACAGACTTCCAACACAATGTCTCTCCTTTGTTTGAGGTCATCTTTTTGGCAAACAGAAGAATGTGTCTATACAATCAGAAGCAGTTTTTTACCTTTGATCATCTCTGCTGCCCATCTTCATGCCTTTTCCTTGTTCTGCTTTCTCCCTTTTCTAGGATTACTAAAATTAATTTAGGGAAAATTCTGTTGAAATTGTAGAATAAATAGTGTTCTGGAACATCAAAAACAGAATTCTTTGGAGCTTGTGTAAAGAACCCTTAACAATATCCTAATGTTTAAGTTTCAACCAATCAGAAAGAAGGGGGAAAAAAGGCAAAACAAACCCATTTGAAGTGAAAAAGCAGACAAAAGACACTCACTGCAAGAGGGCTTTTGTTTTTCTGGTGGGATCTTCTGGTCTGAAGTTTTTGTATACCTCTACTTCATGTTCTATAGAAAGCAGCTGGCTCTGGAGTTTGCTTCTGAAGGCTGGCAGGGTATCCCGAATATGATTGGTAAGTTGCTAAAAAGCAAATAAAAGCCTTTTTATACCGTGGAAAAGATGAAAGCAGGAGCACAACCATTTCCTTCTGACTGCCAACCATATCAGCCAGGACCTGTGCTAGTTTACCAGAGAGTTCCTTTTGATCTCTGATCCAATGGAGACTGTTAAAGAACAATCCAATATTCCTGGTGCACACACACTGTAAGAAGGCTCAGGAAATTCCTTCATCCTCTCACTGAGCCCTTTTACTACACACCTGTTCAGTTACACACATTATGTGGGCAAGTTAAAATGACCTCTCGTCTCTGTGCTGATGCCACACTCCCATTTTGCTGCTTTTCTGAAGTATGTTCCACAATTCCCTACATATTTGTTCAGCACAACAACTCCTTTATGCTACAGCCACAAGGCAAAGTGGGAAAGAGATTCTGAGCACCCACAGCATATTTATATGTTTAATGTGTTAGGACAGCACTTACTTACCTGTGCCACAAATTTCCCAGGTACTGTGCACATTCCTTAATTAAAAGCAAACTAGACTTCTTCCATCATCAAAACCCTCTTCCCAATCCCAGCCAGACAAGGTATACATTTAAACTGTCATACACCAAAATATATAAACTCAAGTTTAAAGTTGTTCAGCAGACTGACAGGGACAAAATCCAAAGCTGGAGTTTCCCTGGAGCACCACCTGGTGGATACAAAGAAACTGAACTATTACCTGAAACCACAATAGGTCCCCAGTATCTTGAGGACAGAACTTAGGAAGATATTCCCAGATCTAAGTTTCTACACAAAGTAAAAGCAAGAGAAGATCAACGGTTCCTACTGAAGTAGGTAAATATTCAAAACAGCTCTCAAAAAACTTCATTGTATATAAAGCAATACGAGTCAGGACAGACAAGACAGTTGAAAGGTACGTGCAGCTTGTGTTTCAGACTCAAAACTAAGACATATGGATTAAACTTTCAAGATGTAAAACAAGGCAAAACGTTCTAAACGCAGATAAAAATGCAGGGTACAAGCAAGTTCTTGCATCCTGATGAAGACTTTGGCTGTGAGGCACAAATAAATGGCATTAGTAGGCTTTCTGAGCCAGCCCAGAGCATTCCACAGCCTAGCTGTCAATTCACAGCTGCAAAGTCACTGCAGCAAAAAATTAAGCAGACCATCCACTTAGTTTTCTGCTTTAATTGGGAACATTCCAGTTGTTTCCAGCTGCTGTCCAAAGCCAGGCTGCCCTGGCCTTTGTCTATTCCAGACAAAAAGCTGCAATGTGACAGTGAGCTGGAAAAAACAGTATCAAGTTGGACTTGTAGGAATGCCAAAAAACACTGGGCAAGGGATAAGTTAAATGTAACAATTGAGAAATAGGATGGTATACTTCCAGGGAGGGAAACAAATCTTATTTTTGATGTTCATATTCAGTATTCTGAAGGGGAGTGCAGAACTGCCAGTAAAAGTCAGAAACTACAACTCACAGCGAGCGTTTGTATGCTACATATTTTACCTTGTGCAAATTAAAAATACTCAAAGCAGGAAAGGATGAGAGAGATTCAGTGACCAACGTCATTTTAATACAGTTTTTATATTGGCCCTATCATTACAAAGCTGCCTTTCTCCACAAAGGCTTCAGGTTTTACCTGGTTTAGAACTTTCTGGAGATATGGTGTTCCCATCCGATCTGCCATGTGCCTGTAGGATGGGTGGGAAAGAAAGAATTTCCTTTCTGCTAGAAGAGCTGCCTTTATGTCCTTCTTCCCATCAATGTCTTTCTGGCTTCTGTTTACAACACCAATATAACCTAAAACAAGACAACACCAATGGGTAAATCAATGCAGCTATTGCCTGAACCCCTGAATTCATCTTAAATAGAACCAGACTGTCTCATCTCGAACAAAACTTTCCAATTTAGGCATTTTAGGTCATGTTTACAGGTAGAAAAGAAACCTTAACAGTGTTTAAATTGTTCATTCTGTTTACATATAACAGATAGACTTCCTTTTAAATCACCAATTCAAATAGAGAAATATCTGAAACTCTGGTGAATCCCAATGAAACCACTTCAAAAATAAACAAAAATCCAAAATAAAATTGAAATACACACAGAGATCTACCCAGATAAATGATATGATATGACATTAACAAAATAAAAAAAAAAAATTCTCATTTGCTGGACCAATGTGCTCCATGGGAGGAGACAGTAGTCTCATCAATAAATTATAACTAGAATCAAAATTCTTGACATTATTAATAGAATGAGCAAATGTTGCAGTAGCTGCCAAAACATGGAAAACTTCTGGCAAGGATCAAAACTGCTTTACAGTGAGATTACCAAAACTCTGGGGCTTGCTTCTGTCATATGCATAGAAAAAAATAATTTTTCTGTTACAAGGAACCCAGCAGAGAACAAAAATATTGGCTAGTGACATGTGCTGGCATTACACTGTATATTCCAGAGGAATCAAGGATTTTCCAGGTCCAGAAAGGACATTTTCAGCACAGCCACTTTATGTTTGCTGAATAGATAATTACAAAAGCAAGGAACTCATCAAGTCCAGCATAACCTCTGATTCATCTCCAGGACTCCCAAACACCACCCCCACCCAAAGCATTTTCTGGACTGCAAAGAGTAAAGGCAACTGAACATGGGCACCTCTACGAAGAGGGAGGAGCTTGTTCTCTAGAACTTCTCTTGCATCTGTTCCTTCATCCATCAGATCCAACTTTGTGATCACTCCGATGGTCCTAAGGCCTGACCGGAGTAGAAGCAGGAGGAAAAAGTTATTGAAGAATCATTCAGATTCAAAGAACAATTAATCTGACAATTATGTAACAACATATCTGTGCTCTTCTCAAAGCTATCACACAGTAACAGCCCCAGCTCAAGTTGTGATATGTCTGGAAAGAAGGGAACCTAATTGCCAGGGCTGAAATGTGTTCAAGACTCCATAACAAGGCTCAGCATCCTTACATTATAACTGTATAAAATTAATGATGTAAATATCCAGAAATCACATCAGCACCATCCCCTATTTTGCCCAGTACTACAAAAAAAATTCCTAGATAAGCACTGCTGCAATTGCCATAAGAGATAGTGATGACATTTTTAAAATCCATTTACAGCAACATTACCCCAACAACACTGAGCTAACAAAGTTATATGGTGACGTTGAAGATTGTATGAGAATGTAAATACAAATCCGTATTACAAATTATAAATTATAGAATTTCCCACAAGAGTTGGTCTGTAATTTTCAATTATGTCATTACACTTTGTAGTCTGGTTTTCCTAGGCCTGCTGTTTCTAAGTTCTGTTTCTTTGTGATGTTTTGGATTTGGAAGTCTGTTCTCACAGGGCTTGATATAAACATTATTGCCATTGTTTTTGTAATGAGTTTAATGTTTTGGATTCTTTTCTGTGGGACGGACTCTCTCTCTGTCTTTCAGATTTGGCCAACGGGGTGAAGAGTTCTGTCACTCTTCCTGCCAATGAGAGCGGCCTGTTCAAAAAGATATAAAAAGGGGTCAATTGCTGGAATAAAGATTGGAGTCAGATCCATGGTCTAAACGAGGAATCATGTCTTTGTTACTTGCCACAGTGACAACACCTGAGAACAAAAAGCGGTGACATTCAACCCTGCTTACCCTGAGGGTCCACTTCCTTTGCCAGCTTCAGGGCATCTGAGTTGGCCAGGTCAGTGTTAGCTGGAGTCACGGCCAGGATCAGGCAGTTCTCTCGAGAGATGAACTGCATTATCATGTCTCTGATCTGCTGCTCAATATCTGGAGGCTGATCCCCCACGGGCACTTTCGTGATTCCCGGCAAATCGATAAGGGTCAGGCTTAAAACTACATGGACAACATGGAAAATAAAACTGGTTAGCACACACATGTGACACACAGACAAGTTTTGGTGATTTAAAACCCCACATGACTACCTTTACAAGCAGATAAATATGCCAACAGTTTTCAAAAGTTCAAAAAAAATGCCTGATAATCTGCAAGGACTTGGTCTTGCATCTCTGAATTTATTAATACTATTTAATATTTGAAATATTGCAACTGGTATAAAATGGTACTTGTATCAAATATCCTTGAGGGCTCTTAGATAAATGAACACAGCTTTCTGAGCTTCGTCCAACACTGTCATTGCATCCTCCAAATAAACCAAAACAATTGTTTGGATTTTTTTTTTTTTTAAATATAGTGTTTCTCTAACTATGTTTTCAACCGTGTCCCCAACTAAGATATTCCCAAAAAACAATCAATAGCTAGCCTAACTTATATAGCAAAACTGTTGTTAAGGGGCTTGGGGATATGCTGTTGGTTTGGGGTTTTGGGGGTTTATTAATATCTGTAACATCTTTGGAAAAGCCAGAGAGATGAAAATATTAATCCATGAAGAAAAGCTGCTTTGCTCTGGTATGATTTCCCCTGTAAAGGCCACAGTGCCAACTAGAGGCATCCTGACTTGGGGTAAGCATCCTGCTGCTGGGGTAACAGAGCATCCTTTAGACAAATGAAAAAAATGCAATTTCTAGAAAGGAAACGCCCAAAGTGTATTTGGAGTCCGGTTAATATAGAAAACCATGGCTGAACTAAAGGCTGATCCTAATAAAACAAAGCAAGAGCCATAGGTAGGAAATTTTCACTTTCTCCTGGAGTCAGCATGTTCAACAAACAAGCATTAAGGCAGGGGATTTAGCTGAGCTTCTCTGCAGCTAGAAAAATCACGTGCTTCAGCCAAACACACCACTTTTGACCTATATCAAAGAGATTCAATGGAAATATTTTCTCTAAATTGTCATCATTAAACTGGGCAGATGGCAACCAGAGGAACCAACTTTGATATATACAGGGGTCTTCAACAGAAAGCAACTTCAAACACTATTATTGTCTGACTATATTTTTAGTGACAGCAAACAATAAATTTCCAATAAGGCAGAGAGACACAGAGACTTTCTAAATCAGGGAATTCCTCTGGAGAGTGCCAAAAAGTATTGTTATTAAGTCCCATTACTGGTCTTTACTAACTCAGCCTCAAACTTTTTGCAGCCCAGAAGATCAGGCAGTAAGAACAGATACAAAAGGTGATGGCTACCCAGACAGAGCTACATGTTTATATGACATAAATGTAAAGTAAAACGATTTTACCTACCATGTGGAGAATATATTCTTAAATTAATAGGAACTGAAGAAATGCCTTTGTTCATTCCTGTTACTCTATCTGTTTCTACTTCAATCTCCTGACGAACTTCATCAAAATCAGTGAATTTCTTCCCTTTGCAGTGTAGAAATTCAGCATACTCTGTCAAGAACATCAATAACAACTCAGTATTTCACAAGCTCTGTGACTTGCACACCCACTTTCAAGCCCCCCAGTGCTCTTCAGATGTGTGGGCACAGAAGTTGGTCATTGTGGCCATCAGGAACTATTACTATGACTGCACATATGAAAACCAGCCTCCACCAAGAAAGGCTCAGCTAAAAGGCAGTTTGACTGGATATGATTTACTGCTCCTATCTTTAGCACATCATCTGGAACAATGAGAAAGATTCAATGAGATGCCATGTGCAGTAATAGAATAGGGAACAGATTAAGAATGAGATTCTGAGTTTTCATCTGATCTCATTAATATATCCTAAATGGAAAAGTAATTCAAATTCTGTACCATGAAAGATTTTTAGCATTTGTTTCAAAAACTAACACCCCACATTACACATGAATTTAGTGAAGGAATTCCGTAAATTTTTACAAGTTCAAAATGAAAATAATATCACTTAAAAACACTGTAATGCTTTTAACACAGCTTCACATTTCCTAAATGTTTCCTGTAGTCTAAATATGAATCATGTTTACAAGTTTGCAAAAGTGTACACAGAAATCACTGTGATTTTGCTGAAGTGGGAGAACACAAGTAATTCCAAAGTATTTCATATCATACAAATTGCTGGTTTACCTTAGAAGAGCACTGACCAGGAATCAGAGATAATTTTTTACACCCAGACTTGACACTAAGTCCCTGGTTTGACTTTTGAATCCAAATACTAATATTAACTATTGCAACTTTTTGGTTGCCTGCATAAGAAAAAGCACATCCTTTTAAAAGGATTTTAAAACTGGAGTTTCTTCCTTCAAAGCAGAACACAAAAGTTTATCTACACAATGAGGCTGCCATCAGAAATAATGCCACAAACAGTAATTCCAGACCCCAGCTCACATCCTTGTCCCCCACAGGTCTGAGCAGCAAGATTGGAGAAAGGCTGACAAGACTGTGCACATTCCAGTTCATTTCATCCTGCAATCCAAGCCTGACCTCAAAGGGCCCTTTAGAAGTTTCTTCCCCAGAAAAATGTTCCTTGGTAACAAGCCCACCATAGGCAGTGCAAAGAGCCTGCCTGGTACTCAGAGAACAGCAGCTGAGAACACCAGATGGGAGAACATGGACTAAAAGAGGACCTTATGTGTCAGCACTGAAGCCTATTCCCCAGAATCACTTTGTTACTATTCCGGACAGAGCTGTTAAAAAAATTAAAAGTAATAAATAGTCAAAATTACAAAAATAATTAAAACAAACTAACAGAAAAAAAAGGACAGAGTGGAGGGGAAACATGAAATACCCACCTGTCTGTGCTACAATGCCATAATCCCTCCAGATTCAGTGTGTGAGGAACAGGGAAACTCACCCGTGTTCAGACAAAAATACATCACTTTTTTAAAAAACAAGAGAGCACTTAACAAAAAACACCTTATTTTATATCCTTTTTTCAGCTCCAGTAGTAAATGACAATGAATGGGAGTTTTGTTTCAATGTCCACTGTTTATTTAAAAAAAAAAAAAAGAAAAAACAGGGAATATTCAAATATTTCAAAAGAAAAATAATATGACGCACAAAATAAAATATCTAGTTGAGAATTTACACTTGTAAAATTTGTCATGGCAAGGTTGGCAAATAGATACCTAATGAAAAAAAGAGCTGACAAGTGGTTCATACTTAATCCCACTCCTCCATGCACAGCTCCTGGCATAAAACATACATATTCTTCTTACGTTTTTTTTTTCCCAGTGGATCATCAGGAAATTATTTCTAAATCCAGTAAATAATAGTTGGTGCCCAGCTATAATCAGTTGACTCAGCTGGTAGCCAAGGCAGCTTTTCTTTGTCCCACTTCCCACTCACGACGAGATTCACTACCTGACAAATCTTCAAAGCAATCCCATTAAACCATTTGCTGCCTTTAGCTGGGTTAGTATTTCTCCAAGCTCCTTGCTGCTGGTGCCATTTGTGGTGCCAGCAGAGCTGAAGGAATAAACCCCAGGCTGGTTCCTAACCTGTGGTGCCACACACAGCCTATGGAATAAGAATTCCAAGGGACAAGCAGTGCTTTGTTCTGCTCCTTTCAGCCCTCAGCCTTGGCAGGGATGCCTTCAGCCAGGCTGCAGCAGTACATGCTTTAAGGCAATCTTCACTTTCCAGCTTTCATGCACAGAAGAATCCTAGGAAAATGTTTTATTTACATTTTTGTGGGAATGGACACAAAGCCAGACAAGAAAAAGTGATCCTGCCTGATGTCTAGCTTTCAGACATGTATTTTTTGTATGAAATTGAAGTTATATTAAGAGAAAGAACAATTAGATACAAATTAAGACAGTCCTTGCATGTAAAATAACTCTTTTTTTTCCTCCAGATTCATCAAAAGCACCTTGGGTAACACAGAATGAAAAGGCTACCACAGCATAGTTCCTTCAGTGCATCCACAAGTAATTATCTCTCCAGTTTTGATTAAATTAGACAAATCATACAAACAAGTGATAAGGGATCACATCTTTTTAAATGCTCCTTATTTTTCCTGTCAGTTCTATCTCCCTATGCCTTTATGATTTAATCTAGCACAATGATATATTGTTATGAGCACTAATCAACAGCCATTGCTGTTCTCAAACTATTTAAATTATATAAACACTTGAGGTACTTCATAAATTTGTCTCTAAGCTAAAGAGAGCCAAGTGACAAGAATCAGCCCTTAGGAATACATAAGGGATGTTTTGGAAAATATCCTTGATCCACATCAGGCTGAGCCCAAGAGCTTCCAAAGGCCAAAGATTTTACTCTGTACAGAATAATCTGTTACTAGAGGTCAGGAACAGATCAGAGACCTGGATTCAAAACTGCTCCCAAACTGATTTCAAGCAGAGCTGGCTCCAAGTTGGTGGCAGCATCCAGTGTAGAGTACTCAAAAGGGATTGAAAGTGTTCCAAAAAGGGGGTTCATTAAATTGTAGGCCTGTAGCAACCATTTTAAATGTATGAAGCAAAGGAAGAATATCTGCTGTTACTGCACCTTCTATCTGCCAGCCCCTTGGGGAGGTATCACTCAAGCAAAAACACTTTTTACCTTCAATAAAGCATCTCCCAAGGCCTCAGAACTCTTTCCAAAAGAGTGATTTCGAGAGGGTGTTTTAAAAACACGCAAATAAATGTCAGCCAATGTACTTCACCTTTTCTTTGATGATGGACAGCTTTTTCTGAACTAAGTAAATGCACTTAAGTGAATCTGGACCATAGCAAATCATTCAATAGTGCTTCCTTGAAAGGAGAGAAAGTATCAAAAGCCCTTGTTGTCCTACCCAACCCACGATCCCTCTTCTGCTCTGCTATTTCTGTAGCTTTTCTAACAAGCTGAAGATGAAATACTCAAAACTCAGTTATTCCACTGCTAACCTTCAAGCAGAAAGGCTACAAGAAATAGAAGTACCCTGGTATTTCCTGAAGATGCAACAGAAAATCCTGGCAATGCAGAGAATTACAAGAGAAGATATTAAACATGGAAAAGGGTGTAGATCTGATGAAAGTAACCACCACAAGAGAGCAGGTCACCCTCTTAGGAACCAGTGAAATGGTTCATTAGAAGGGTAGATCCTTGTAGCAGAGGAGAAGAAGCATTCCTTTGGATCGATAATCTTCTACAACCTTGGAAGTTTTTGCCTGTAGAAGGAAATTTCTCTCTGTTCTTTCAACCTTTTCCTATGGTTCCCTCACAAAGCCCTCCTCCAGGCATTTTCTCCTAAATTTACAGAGGCAGAGCTCTCATCAGAGCTCTCTCCTTCCCAGGACTGGGAAAAAGCAGAACCTTGTAAGACTGCATTTCTGTGATGCATCTTGTACAACGTCTACTTCCGTACTTTACAACAGCAAGACATCAGTGAGTTATGCTCTGTCAAAGACTCAATGTGAGCACTAGGTCCTTTTCTGAAAACCAACCTTTTTTTCAAATAACAGTCTTTCAGTAGAGCAAAAAAAAAAACATATCCCAGCTGAATTGCTTCCTACTTTGGAGATATTGCTCTTCTTTTACAAGCAATCTGAATTCCATTTCTGCCCACCAGCATCTTTCATAATCTAGCTTGTATTTGCCAAACACCAACTTAATCAACACACTCTATTCTGTCATCCTAGCAGTAATACAGTGGTGTCCCTTCCACTCTGTAAACAGCTGTGCATCCACCTTACAGGAGTCCTTGCTAAATCATGTTTCCCAAGATTGCTTATGACATTAAAAAAAAAAAAAAAGCTCATTTAAAAATTGTAGCCAAGTTACCTACCATACCTTCATTTACAAGCCTGCTACTCTGTAATAAAAAAATTTATTGTACTGACATGACAGGGTTATTTCACTTGCTGAGTTTGTGTTGGCTGCTATTCATCTCCAACACCTTTCAGATTGTTAGTTAATAACTACTTACGGATTTCTTTCTCCTAAAAGTGAACTTTGACTGATTCTTCTGTCACTTTCCTTTATTATCTTTACAAGGATGGGCAGATATAGAGCCATTTTCCAATCTTAATGAGGGGATTCCATCTTTCCTAATGTCACTGAGCATCAATCTGGGATCAATGAAACGAAAGCTTCCAGGCGAGCCCACTGGTAAAACCGAGTATTTGTGGGCCCCGTTAATTAGTCCCAACATGAGCTGAAGCTCACCTCACACTCTGAGGGTCCTGATGGGACAAGGGCTGAGCCCAGCAAGCCATGCTGCCAGCCCTCAGCAGCACTGGGATTAGCTCAGACCACAGTACAGACAGCAACAACTGGGAGGTTTGCAGGTGCAAAGGAACTCCTGCAGTCTCTCTGACCTACAGAAGCTGGAATTCAGGTTTCAGACCAGCAGCACTGTCTCTCTTCCAGGAGGTCAGTCCTGTCTGGGGCATGAGCATGAGCTCAGGCAGGGCTCACCCATCAATAGCAACTTTTCCTCCTGCTGGTGGCACTTTTTAGCTTTTGGGGTACACACCTCAGTAATTATACTGATCTCTCCAGCAAGCACATTCAGCACCTGAATGAGAGTGGGACCCAGGAAATGGCAGCCACCGCCTGCCCTTCCTCCCTGTAAAGTGTCCCTTCTCTTTCCTGCTATCGGCACCATGGCATTTTTCTAGCTTCTGTCCCTGAAGACCTCCAAATGCCTGCCAGCTGATGAAGTCTCCAAGATCATTTCTGTTAGCTGAAATAGCCAGTCAAAATTCCTTTTTATATTTCTTTTTCTTTGAGAGGATTGCTTTTGCCACCAGATGGCAACAGAAGATGGCTATGCATGAGGAGTCTTGCAATACACAAAATTTGGATTAAAGCTGAACGACCTCAATAGAAAAGAGAATCTGCAAGACTTCGGAAAAAATCAGAATGTCTTTTGAACCTCATAATTTACTTTCCACTTAGTATTCTAATTAACAGAACTCAAACAAATGTGGGTACTGTAAATATGACTCATTTATTTAAAAAATGTCCATCTCAGCAATGATTTTCAAAATCTGTTAATCTGCTGAAGGAAGAAGAAAATCTGAAATTGCACCAAAAACAGTTATCAAAATGAGGAAAATAACCCTCCTAGAGCCAGGATATTCAAGATGTAAATAACAAATAACACGATTTATACAGCATGCAATGTATTTTTAACAAAGAGAAGACCTACTACAAAGGCTTCACACATTTTCTGTTGCCTCTGCTGTTCAAAAACAATGTACTACTACCTAACCTCATAGAATCTAGTCATTATCTCACCTGAACAGGCAGAAGAAAGCACAGCAAGAAGAGATTACCTAAGGTTATATGTTTGGCAGCAGAAAGATAAAAAATCACAAACAAAACCCACAACAAAATGAACAACAAACAAAAAACCAACAAAAACACCAACCCATCTCTCAAGATCTCAGAAATTTCAGGTCATTACCTTCTAAAGCTTATTCAGCAGCACCACTTCAAATATCTATTAACTCCAACACAAACTATTTAATCCTTCTGCTAGATCAAAAAAACACCAAGCTAAGAACTATACTCAAAGCTGTGAAAGAAATAAGCCTTAATGTAAAAATTAAGGAACACCAACTCAAAGGAAGAAAAACCCACCAGCTCACAAGAACACTCAAAATTCTCATCCCTGGTCAGCTGTGCACCAACACTTGCATATTTAAAGACATAATTTCTCACATTATCAAACTCAGGGGGAAATAGTCAAAACTATTAAAGACTGACTTGTTACTTGTAGTATTTAATTAAAAACTTAGCATCTGCCTTCAGTATTTCAGCAGAGTACATATTTGCATGAATGGGGAGTGCAAAGCCATAAAGGCATTTAGGAATTGTACTGGTACCACCAAATCATGTCAGTGACTAAAGGAGGCCAACGGGCCACTGTGAAAGAGCTTTGTACAAACTACACAGAACTTGAAAAATAGGTAAACCAAGTTCTAAAATATATATGTATATATATATACTCCACATCTCTCATCAGATGCATTTCTTACTGGTGTTTAATGTTACCCCTGCAGGGGTAACAGCTCTTTACCCAGATGTGTCAGACCTCTCAGAAGCTGGAGGATCCCTGGTGACTCCTCACAACCAATTCCTGCTGCACCCTAATAAGGGATGGACAAAGCTTTCTCTAACTTTGATGTGCTCTGCTAATTTTCATCTCTTAGTGCAACAACTCAAATGAAGCTTTAACCTCTCCTGTCAATCAAACTCACATTCCAAAACTATTCTCAGCCACATCCAAAATGTTGCTGAAGTGTCTTGCAGTCATCTGAGCATTCCTACAGGGAAAGTGACCCCTCTCTCTCAAGGAATACTCCAAGATTAAGAACAGTTACTTTTAAGAGTCAAGAAAAATCCTAGGATTAAAAATTAGTTTTGTTTACTACAGCAGCAAGAAGCTGATATAGCCCTCTAATTATTCTATAACATTTTAGATAATTATGGGCTTCATAGAAATCAGCCCAGCATCTGCTTCCTGTAAAAGAACACTGTGCTTCTCTAAGCAGTTTTCTTTATTTTCTTTTCTTAAAATTAGTTCCCAAAGATAAATGTGACTTAAAAGATAAAGTTACTTGGAATTTCACCATCAAAAACAACAACAGTGGAACAAAGTTTAAAGAAAGTAACAAAATCATTAAAGCTTGCATTTTAAAGGTCTTGGCATTTAAACCCAAATAAGAACTACACAGCATTTCCCAAAGGGAGAAATACACCCTGACATCCAGGAAACACAAAATCAGGCTGCAGCTCAGTTCTTCCGAATGTTTTAAGGTTTTTGCTGTGCTATTTAAGCTGTAATGAAGAACTAATTTTCAGCAGAGATGGTACCTGTGTGAAACCCAGAGGCCTACCTAAAGCCAGTAATACTTTGGGAACACAGTAATGAGGAAACCCAGACAGAGAAAAACCCTAAACCAAGGGACAGAGATGATTTTAAAAAAGAGGCCAACACAGAGCAGCCAGGATAAGTTTAGGATGGGTGTCAATGAATAAGTAGTTAACCACTTGAGGTCAGAGTGGAAGTGCTCACTTACTGACAGTGACTGAAAGTTCAGTCTTTTTGAAAAGATTGCCAGCACAAAGCTCAAAGCTTTTCTTTCTCCTGCTCTTGCATGGTGCTGGAAAAGTCAGGGGAAAACTCTCCCCAGCTAAGCCTTATTCATGCATTTCTGCATCATCTGTCAGAGGCTGAAAGCCACATCTGCATAAATGGTGTTCATCTCTGCAACTAAAATAAATGTTAATATTTACCATATATAAAGGACTGGAAGTGTATAACACACTTGACAATCCTAAAGTTTCCAAGCTGAGCATGCAGAAATACTGAATTCCACTGTTTTTCCTTTCTCTTCCACAGTGTAAACATCATGGAAAATTTCATAGAGGTGTTGACAGTACAACTGCTTTTTAAAAGCAATAATTCAGAAAAAACCCTGAAGCCCGGGCAGACTGCAGCCTACCTTCCTGTTGAAGAATGAAAAGACCTTCAGGAAAGAAATACACACAAAAACTTAAAAAACTTAATTGCACCTCACACACAGAGACAGACTAAAAGTTTACAGGCAGCTGTAATTTTGGGTTTTCCTCAGTTTCACCATGGTCCAAAATTCAAAGACCACTTTTTGGTTTTCGGTGCTGGTTGGATGTTACTTTGCTTCTTTTTTTACTGTTTTGAGGAGAAGTAAAGAGCAAACCAGTGATTTTGTTGCTTACATTTCTTTAGAAGTAACACCACCAAAAACTGGAATGATGGTGAACCACAGCTGCTTTTAGATATGCCAGGGAACTGAGCTACACCACAGCAGATCAAGTGCCCCATGGAAGAGTACAGAGTGGTCAGTTCTCAGGAAAGATCTCAATATGTCCCATAGCTTAGTGGTACACCCCAAATTATTTATATTTTTGACCAGACAAATACACAGAACCCTTGTTTTCCCCCAATCCACCTTCTGCTCTACTTAGTGCAGTGAGCCCAACCAAAAAAGACAAGTTCTGAAAACAGCCTGTGTGGAATCAAATCCATGTGCACTGGAGCAAGACTTAAAGGTACAAGTGCAGCAATTTTGGTGTGTTAACTAACACAACTGCAAAGCTCATCAAGAAATTAATAAATCAAAGCTAATTTCCAAAGCATATTGCATGTAATGATGTAGATTCAATTCACCATGTGCTCCAGGATTTAGAGGTTACCATTTTCCCACAATGAGAAATGTGATGAGTTCGTCCTGAGCGTACAATTTTGAAACAGCAGCCCTTGGTTCCAGACAGTCTGGTGGCATCTTTCTCCACGTTGCTCATGTCTTCTTAGAGAAGTTTTTCCTCCTGCTGAAGTACATCAGCACTTTGTCCAGCCTTGACCCAGAAAGAGGAAGAGATTACCTGTTTTGGCAGTGATGAGTTGCAGGACCAACGGTCGTCTTGTCACAATTCCAGAACCTCGTGGAAGAAAATCCCTAGAAACATTAAAAAAAGTTACTAGCCAGAAGTAATGTGCAGTTACATAAGATATCAGACTAATTTGGAAGCTCCTCTGTATGAAAATGGAAAGTTGGTGTGGATAGATTTATATGAAATGCTCCTGTAAAGTAGGGCTGTTAATTTTGGTTCAAGATAGTAGTAGGTCATTATATATAAGACAACTGTGTATTAAACTAAATTACTGTCTCAGGGCATTACCAAGCCTCTTCAAGACCATCACATATCACATCTCACTTTGCACAGTAAAAGCACCTGAAGCCATGCCCAGATTTACCCAAATGATTCTGTCATCGCTTAATCTGAAGAGGATCTGGACATAGGAATGAATACACACACTCACACACCACACCAAAGCTCTGGACAAACCAAACTGGCAGCACTCTGCACTACTCTTTCACAGACTTAACTTCTGCCAGTTCAAATCCCCAAACAACTTTTCCACCAACACATCTGTCCAGAAGTTTTTGAGTGAAAACAGAACACTAGAAGTCCTGTGGGACAGAGGGAGAGAGTGTCCTTGGACCAGAAAGCAAGCAAGGAAACAAAGACATCAGCTCTACCATATCATTATGCATCCCCATGATCCTTTCCATGTCTCTAAAGACAGGGAGACTCCTTAGGCAACTGAAAAGAAAGAAACCCAAAGCAAAATAACACATTTTTCTCAGTGTCTTCCCCAGTTGCCTATTAAACATTTAAAAACTGTGAGATGAGGTTCAGTGAGAATCTTTGTAAAGTGTTTCCTTCAAATAAGCATCTTTGCAGGAATAAACTTCAGGGGTAACAGAGTTGCACAATCAGTGTAAGCTCATGAAAATCCCCTCAAGGGACGGTGAATCACTTTCCTGCCTGCCTCAGCAGCACTGCTAACTCACCTCTCTGGCTCAGGTGAAAAGCAGTGCAGCAAAGGGTTAGGGCAGGAGTTCTCAGTCCAAGGGCAGAGCTGATCTGGGTGGCTGCTGTTATACACCCAAGTGCCTATACAAAGGTGAGGCTGGAATGTGCAGTGTCTTTTGGGAGGGATGGGGAGAGCCCTGCAGGCCCTTTAGACAGACCTGCTAAGATAGGTCTGCTCAAGCCTTGAGCTTGATTGGGAAATCACCTCTTGCCTACAACCACTGAGGATCTTCCTATTGACCCTGGACTACTTAATGGAAGCCTGACATTGGCAGCTCCTTTAAAGGCTGCACACAAGCCTGCATGGTTTGAAACAGGCCTTGAGGGTACATCTATGAAAAATAAACCACACAAATATCCAGGATATTACTTCTGCAAATCAGAGGATGTCAGGTCAGAGCCAAGACAGGCTCAGGAATGCAATGGTGCACCTCTTTCCACAAGCACCAACAAGGTGACGAAGCTTTGGCAGAAAAGAAACACAGCAACTCTACCTGTGATACGAGTACTGAAGGTTTCCTTCCCAACCTAACAGCTAGACATAAAATATAAAAATAACATATGCAAGCAGTTCTAAGGCTCTGAGGAACAAGACCAGCTGTCAGCTGTGCCCCACACCACTTCAGAACTCCCCAGCATTTTGAATGAAACAGTGTTAATAATGTCGAGCTAAATTGTTTCCCTTTCCCAGTACCTGTTAACATGGGCTAGAAGTGTGATTGCTCAGCAAACCAAAGCACACCACATGAAAGGGGAGGCTATTCAAACACAGGCTCGCTCATTAACTTCCCTACTCAAACACAGACCTGCAGGCAGAAGTACAATTAATTAGGAATTCAAGTAATCTCTCAAGCAAAGATACTGCAAAAACATCAGGTGTACTGATTTAAATCTGCCATGATGCTTTATAACACTTGAGACAGCAACAGGATATAGGAATTAGATTAAAGAGATGCCAAAGGCTTTCGGATTAGGTCTCTCATAATTTCAGTATCTACTAATGGAGAGAAAGCTGCCCCTCAGTGAACACTCCTGATATTTTCTCAAGGGGAAGCAGAGAAAATAGTAATGGGAACATGGTCATACTTCTGTAGGCACTGAAGTGACAGCAGCCCAGGAGGTAGCAAATGCCTACTAAGATTACAGTTCCATACACTGGTTTTCAAGCACTTAATATCTGTTTTTTTAAAAATATAAACTATTTCTCATCAAGAAGCTAAAATGAACTGCCACTTAGGACAAAGTGGTCACCCAAACCAGTGTCCTCTACAGCACCAGAGGAGATAAGAGAATCCTTTGGGGAGTCAAAGGCTGAAAAGATTTATTGATTTCTGCTTCAGACCAAGCACATTCAGCGATAAAGAACACTGCATTAATGCAGCTCCCAGAGTACATAATGCTGACCTTTCCTCAACAGCAAAATTACAAAGAAAGGTAAGACAACAATTTTCCTACACAACATCCTCTTAATATGTCCAGAAGCAATGGTATTCTTTGCCCCTGTCTTATGCCTATTAAAGAACTATTTTCTGTTCAAGCAAACAACAGAGAGAGGTTCCTGCTTGGCGAGAGGGAGAGCTGTGTTGATCACATAACCAACGAAACAGTGCAGCAGCAGGACATTAAACTCCTGCTACAAATGCACAGTTTGAAGAGGGAAAAAGTCAAAGAATGAGGGTAATGGGGTTCACAGGGAGAGTTCAGGAGAAAATTCCCTCCACCATTTAACCAGTGAATAGGTGTTTTACTCCTATGAAAGAGACACTGATGTCAATCTGCCCACAGGGATAGGGAATTTTTTTTAACATATATTTCAGCTTCAGCCACAAGGCAACGGCACCTGTGTGCATTCTCTGTACAGCTCAAATCAGATGTTACAAATAAATACATAAACTTTACTTACAGGAAAAAAGCACGATTTTTTTAACACACACAGAAATGTAAGTCAAATCTGAGACATAGCATGCACATCTTTAGTAAAAGCAACCTAGTCCCACACAGCAGGGAATCAGATTACATACTGTACAGCTGCTTCTGCAGAAATGCCTAGTGACATCCACAGGACAGGATGCAACTCCTCTTCCCCTCCCCTTGGAACAGAAAGCATTCTATAAAGGGTTTGTTAGTGGTGCTGAACAAAACTGTATTAGAAATGGCCCCACAACTTGTACAAGTAACAGCAGCAAAAATACGACAGGAATCAACAGAGCCAGGTCTCCAAGGTTCCTTTGGACCAAAAGGACAATGCCCCTCCACGTCCTGATGGCACACCCTAACATTTTTCTAAGGACACACTTGAGGCAGCTGCTATCCACACCTTTCGGGTAGCACGTGCACACTTGTTTAATGAGAGCTGGGAGAAAAAATTCACATCAGAGTTGAAGCAGCTCGAAAGAAATCCATCTAGGAAAATATTCGTGCCTGAGAATTTGTGCTCAAAGGCATCAACAAGGGGGAGAAAAGGCTCTTTTCAATGATGGGGGCAGTGAGCCTGGGAGCACCTGTGTGCACAACTTAACAGTGAGAAAAGAAGAAACACAGTGTGCAAGAATAAAGCTGGGAATGGAAGCCCTGCTCCTTTTAAGAGCCATTCATCCTGCATTAAGATTCCAGCTCCTTTTCCATCTTCCCTGTCAGAGCGGAGCGGAGCGTTCTCAGCACAAAGCACCGCGCTGCCAGCAGCTGCAGCGCTGCCACGACAGGCCAGCAGCAGGGCCGGCCGCGCTGAGCTTAGCAAATGCAAATAAGAGGCGAACAGCCAGCTCTGCCAGCACGGCCCTTCAGGAGCTTGTCAATCTTAGAATGCACTCGGCTGTTAGAAAACCATTAAATACTTTCAAGAGCGAAATAATTTCAAGGCTAAAAAAAAATTTTACCCTCTAAAATTACTCATGTCTTACTGCATAACAGAAGCTGTGTTGTCTTCTCTAGTACTGCTCGTTTCCAGTACCTGAGATTTGGACAAGTGTATCCACTAAGTCTGGTGTCTACTGTTTGTTTAATGCATAAAGGAACAGATAATAGCTTGAATTTGACTTGCTAAGAGCCAGGTCTCAAACTTATGCCACAGGATGTTGAAACAAGTTATCAATGGCCATACCAACACTTGAGCAGTTTATAATAAAGAGCCAGTTGAAACTTTAAGGTGAAAAAGTAATTAGACAACTCTTAATTGAAGAGTCTTGTGGAAATCTCAGGAAGGGCAGAAACTGTAGGGAAATGCTGAAAGCAAAATAGACAGGGGCTCGCTCCTCAGTGAGGTGGTCTCATTATAAAGCAGGGCTGCAGCTTACAAAGAAAAACACATCAAACAAATAAAACATGCTATGTTTATGGAGGGGTTTCCAGGCAGAGTTTCCATTTAGATCTCTAGCACACTAACGGTATTTATTATGTTTATTAAAAAAAAACCAAAAACAAAACAGAAGAATCCACAATTCGTGTGAAAAGCGATGATGCAACACTGTTTAAAACTTATTTGTAGTTTCCAAAGAGTAACTTATATTTGCTTTTCTTTGCCAGTATAGGGCTGAGAAATGTCCTGTGCTTTGATCAGTTACATGGTCAGTATCACACAGGATAAATGGCAATTAATTTACATCAATACCAATATAATTAATTCATACAAAACATAGGGGGACTGCAGGAAATCAAATAACCAATGTCAGTGATTACACAGTAACTGGATTAATTAAAAGACCTACCAACAATTCAAACTGATAGTTATGAATTGTTCTAAAAATCAGAATTGCCTCCAAAGGAAAAGCATCCATATTTTTCACAAAGGGTAGAAACATGCCAGGCTCAGGGCAAGAGCCAGAATTCTCTTACAGAGAAGCAGAAATGACCCATCTATTTCAGTGTGCCAGACAACATCAGCAATGTCACCAAAGTTCTCCCACTAACACAAAATCCATCCCCAGACCCTAAACCACCCCCAAATGCAGAAAGGCCATGATCCATCAGCAGTTAATATAAACAACAGTGCACTCCCCACAGGCTTTTATTCCCAAGTTTTGCCAAGGAATGCAACACAGCTTTAATTGCAATAGGAAGCAATTGTGCCCAAAGTCAAAAGTTTTCCTGGGCCTTTTTCCAGCAGTGTTTCTTGTTTTATAAAACTCCACTCTGGCACACCAGGAGCACTTGTGGCCCATATTAGCAGCTGAATGACCATGCCTTGTGCAAAAGACCACACAGTTCCACAAGAACACCGACACATGTCCATACAGTATCTCCAAGTTCTGTAGAAAACACACAGAAGTACTCAAAAAGCTTTCCTTTTTCTTTTATTTCTCACAGCTTCAAAGCAAAGAAACAGGGAAAAGCATGGTCCAGTGTAAGTCTGAGGATGAAACATTTCTAACTTCTTTCATCAGGTTTTAAAACCCATAAAACCAAATCCAGTTAATTTGTAACTGGAGAACTCTTAATGCTAAAGACACCCATCTGCAGACCTATTTTGCAGATGTGCTCATTCTCTCTCACCTGCTCCTGTGCTCACCAACCCCACAGAGGATCCAGCAGCAGATCCTTCACTCCTTTCAAGTCATTTCAAAGCAAGGTACTCCCGGAGATGGGAAATGTACTTTGCATTTCCACAGAGGCCTTCTTAGGAATTAAGTCCAGGAGATCTGTCCTCACTGATACAAGACACCGCTGTATTTATTCTTAGTGGTTTTGGGAGCACATATGCTGTACCCTTCAGGTGACAGTACAAAGACAACCCTAGGACACCTTTTGAAGAAGTCTCAAAAGCCTTAAGGCACTGCCTCAGTTGTGCTTTGATGTTCTCAACCACGTGCCTTTTTTAATTCAGTGACACAGGATGTTTCTACATGACACTGATATTTGGCCATATGTGTTGTTCCTCATCAGCTCCAAGTACAGAGCCCAGTTCTTACTGTGAGTCACCACTTGATCGCTCACCTCCTTTCATTAATTACAGAAGAGTAAATGGGTTTTTGTTTGGCACAATGTCTGTCAGTCAAGGGTCTCCCACAGCTTTGTTCAATGGCCTAACATAATGGGCCTTACAGGAAGATGTACAAGACAATTAATCTGCTTTACTGAAGACCAACGATACCTATCTTAATTAGGCCTACCAGGCATGCTAAATGCATTTTAGAGGCTGTGGATTTTTAGTGATCTCAGATGTATCAGCTCCTGAAGCTTTGTACTGATCTTTACAGTGTTTTTTCAAAACCACACAGCATAAATGGCTGGTCCTTAGTTCAGGTTTAGTCTCAGTTTGCAGCAACCTTGCAGTTTCAAGGTAAATCTTCCTTCTACTGATGGATCATTTTAATTAACCTGCTCAATCAAGCACAGTAACTGCACATTCAGCCCCTGTAGCGTGTGCAGGGCTTTAGGGGCAAAACCCAGAATATCCAGACACCTTAGGGCTGTCAACTCCTCTTCCTCTCAAGAAGGGTACATAATCTTGGGGTATTTGAGAGGCCATTTTCCAGCCCATGAATGTCCTTTACCACCACTGCTGAACTACTGGACCTCAAGAGCAAAGCAGGGACACCCCAATTATCCTATCCATCACTTTCAAGTTAGAACACAGGTTGAATTAAGAAAAATAAAGTGTTGAAAATCTTACTCAGCACTACAGCTAGCAGCCTAAAATGTCTTTTTGGGTCCCTTTTCCCTCCACTCCTTTATGGAATTGAGACCAACTATTATAAAACCCAGAGGGCAATGTTAAAAAAAAGTCTACCCCAAAAGACCCAGCTCTGGGAATATGAGAGTGTTGATTCCAAATGTGGCAAAGAAAGTCCTTTGAAAAGCCCTTGAAAACCTTCAAATAAGCTGGCAAGAGATTCCAGTCACACTAACTGGGCACCTCCATAACAAGTGTGCTTAATGCCAGTGCTTAGCCACCACTCAGGTGAGAAAGCAGAGCTTGAGATTTCCTCTTCATGCAGAAGACTGAAGAGAGAGCAGGCTCAGAAATCCCTGTCATTATACTTCGTGGATCTGGAAGATGCTTTCTGTAAGCAGCAGCAGCAGCATTTCTGCCCAACAAGATGCCAGAAGTTATTACATCTCCCCCACTGGACATCATAGGGTGTTGTCCCTGAAAATCAGCCTTCTGATTTGTTTTAGTATAGTGGAGTCAGTTCTCATGAATTGTAAGATAAACAAGAATCATATTTACATTCCTTTGTGAAAAGATATCACCTGATGGACTTCTCCAGTGACCAGTGGAGATGGAGAGGTGGGAACTTCTCTGTCCAATCTCTGGTCACTGTCCAGATACTTATATATACAAGGTCAACAATAAACTGGAGTCTTCCTTTCTTCTTCTCTACCTGAACACCCGTTGTGTGTGTTGCTGTGTGTTTCTATCTGCATCACAGTAACAATAGGGCTATGAGAAAACTAGTGCCAAAAATTACTCCAGTCCCAATGGTAACGTCTTCCATTAAACCAAATTGGAATCAACAGGTTCTCCAACGTAGGGGACATTTGAATTCAAGTCTAGGATGGCACAGACCTCTTAGACCAATCTAATGCTGTATTTTGACAGCAGTGGTAGTACCCCACATCACATTTTCACACACAGAAAAAAGCAAGACTGTTCACTGACTCAAGGAAAGAAAATGCGCTCCCTAGGATTCAAGAAACTGACGTGACAGAAAGTTTGAAAATCTCAGGAATGCTTACAGGACTGCAAACTTGCCATAGGCAGGCACGAAAAGGTGCCCGGGTGAGTGAGCTGAAGAGTGAGTGCTCTGTTTGCAGTGCCTGTGCTGCGCTGGGCCCGCGGGATGAGGGGCCAGGGAAGCTGCCCATGTGCAGGCTCGTGGGCAAGGCACGGGATGCACGATGCATCTGGGCTCCCTGGCAGCCAGCCAGCACTCTGCTGCAGCATCCTCGGGCCTTTGGTGAAAATGCCCTTTTTCCTCTTCCCCTTTTAAGATTTGACAAAAGCTTCAGCTATTTCCTGCCCAACGGTGCTCTCCGTCAATTCCAAGCGCTGGTGGAACGGGGGAAAGGAAGCACAAAACACAAAAGAAAGGCCAACAATTCTCCAAATTTTCGTGTCAAAAAGAATAAAGGGGACTTTGCAGGACAACTTATTCTCCCTAATCAGATATGTTTGCTTTTAGGAAAGGACTCATTTGCATAGGATGTTGGTGCATAAAAGCCCATCCATTCTCAGGATGAATACTAATGCAGCAAGATTCTGTGTCTCAACACAAGAAACAAACAACAAAAATTCTTGACTCGCTTGAAATTGTTGTCAGTGCTCCAAATAGACCTTGGCTGTTTGGATATTTTTCCAATCACTTCCAGATGCCAAATGTAATTAACAATGTTTCTTTAAAAAGATTAGAGTAAGAAGTTTTCCTCCAGAATATAATCAGGGATAAAAATCTGACTGCAAGGCTCAGCAAAGAAAACAACATGTCCCAACAAACCAGGCATATCAGCTACATGAAGCTAACTACTACAGAAATACTTGCATTTAGCAAGTAATTCGCCTCTTGATACTCTGTCAGGACAAATCTTATCAATATTATGAATTCCAGTGCTATTACCAAAAACTCCCCACAAAATCTGCTGCTCTTCTTCCCAAAACCCACTGTCCTGAACTGGAATCCATCAATACAGACATTTAAAACAGTGACACAGTATACAATGAGCTGTGACACATCTTAGTAAAATCCAAGGACTTTTCAGAAGCATCGTGAAAACGTTTCTCTTTTGTAGTAGACAAGGTGTCAGACTGTACAACTCCCTTTTTAGTAAAATACAAGCTGTTTCAGATCATTTTGCAGAGCTGAAATGTAACTGGATTCGATGCCTGTACTCCCTCTGGAATATATATATACATACACATGGGAACTGCAGTATAAAGAGCATGAATTTAATGACAGGAAGACAACTACAGAAGGAAGGAGGAAAGGAAGATTGTTTCCAAAACACGTGATCCAAGTTTCTCAAACAGCTTCTTGTCTCTAGCCACTTTATCCTTCTCTACCTGCCCATTTATTCTTCTCTGAGCCCATGGTACGTGCAAGTTAATACATTGTCTAGGACAATGTAAAGTCTGTATAGCTCAAGAGTGAAATTTAATATCAGCCATGATCCCCCATCTCTCTACTCACCAGAAACTGAATTATTATCACAAGAAAAAATTTATATTAGCGGTCTGACCAAAAGAGTGTTTTGTGCTGCTACTTCCCAGAACACTAACAAAGTCATCAGGCTGCAGGTGTCAGTGCAGACTCCTGAGCTTCTCAGCCCCTTTCCCACATCTGACAGACATTGAAGATCTTCTGTCAATGTTTGCTTAGCACCTGAACAAATAAACAGGTGAGCACACAAGGGCACAACACTGCCTCTGATGGATTATGCCAAAATTTCTTCAGCAGCTTCCAGCTTGGCTGATGAGCAGGGCTGGAAGAGAGCCCATTTTGCCCCTTACATGTAGCAGAGATGTCTCTCTGGTTCTCATCCTTGCCAAGCAGAGCCCTGTCTGTTCTCTGCAGGTGAGTTACACACAGGCAGCTTCACAGCACCCTCTAGAGCTGAGCACCACTAAAAGGATCTGCATGGTTTTAGGCATCTGCAGTGCACAGAGTAAACAAGGGACCAAGTGCCTAAGGTCACTCTGGCTTTGATGATCTCATCCATGAGGGCTGAAATCCGTATCATGGCACAGAGTGACTCTCCTGCACACCTGAACAATGAAATCTTGGTGATTTTGCACAGGAGCTAGGATGCAGAAATACCATGCTAGGTACTGAATTAAAAGCCTAACTTCTACACACAAATTATAAAAGCTGACATTATCAGCAGACACTTGGGTTGCAAACCTCTCTTATCTCCAGCTACAGTCTCCTTTACATCCCAGAGGCTATCAGAGACAACAGTGCTTGGCAGCACATCAAAGCTCAGCACCCAGTGAAATGGGATTTTGCTCCTCTCTAGTTCAATAATGCTGCCTTGTTCATCTCGATGCAACTTGCTGAAGAAAAGGCTGCAAGGTCACAGTTAAACAATGCTCAGTTCCTGTTCTCAGCATATTTACACTGCAGACACATAGCATTAAAGGGATTCCCAGTAGCCCGTTACACACGAGCACAGCAAACATGGAGAATTCACAGACTTCTATTTACTGGGAGGCCTTATTATGTTTAACCCCCCCCCCCCCCCAAAACAGTAAGAAAACCAAACCAGAAAAAGCAAAGAAGTCTCTCCCCCTCATGCCTGCAATCTAGGCGCTGTTTGAGAAACCCATAAATACTTGGAGGAGCATCATCAATTTGCTCAGTGATCAGCTGAGGGAAGGCAAACCACAAACATGATGATCTCTCAATGACTAAGCTATTGCTGGTGCCTTTTTGGGATGAGGAAACACTGCTACATCTCAGCTGTTCAAAGCAGAATGCAAGGCTGAGTTTTGGTCACACAGAAATCTCAATCAGCCATCACCAAAACAAGAGAAATGCATAACAGCAAGTTTTAGGTGACAATCACAATTATCCCACACTGATTTTATGATTATATGCTACCATCTTCCTTTACAGATAGACGCACATTAAAAATAAAGGAATAAAAATCTATATTCTACATACAGTTAAGGCATGTACACATGCAGGTAATATTTAAATAATATTTAAAAGGCAGTTTGAGGTCACACAGTAAAGAGTGGCAGAGGGCAATGTCCATTCTTCCATGACCCTGCTGCGATCCGTGGCAGCATCACTCCCGATGTTTACTGGTGAATGTCCAAACGACCCCACTGCTAACATCTATTTATCTAAGCTGGAAATCCTTGTTTGCTATTTCATCTACACAGGAAAGTGACATAATCGTGAAACATCAGCAGCAATGCCCATTAAAAACAGCAAGAAAACAAAGCTATTGGTTACTTGTTGATTTCAACACGACAAAATCCCAAGTGTGGGCTCCTTCCTGAAGGCAGTGAGTAACAGGATTTATAACATTATACAAGAGTCCAGAGTCAGACAATCTGTCAAACTTTCAGAAGTGTCTCTGTATTAAAAACCAGGGAAGTCTGGATAAAGTTAAGTAGATTCCTACGGTGTGAAAAAAAAAGAAAAGAACAAAACCAACCCACAAACCTCTCCTGAGCTGACTGCTCTCCTTTCAAAACGACCAGAGGAGTGCAGCCACCTGCAGTACCTTGATGGATTGAACTCCCACTAACAACTGCCACTGAAGCTGTAGCACTGATTTCTCACAAGGCACTCAAGACCAGACTGTTTTTTTTTGAAATTGCTTTTTGCAGGGTTTTGAAGTTTTTCTGAAGTCTAGAGCACAGACTTCAAATCCTACACTTGTGTTCACTAAACACTACAATACCGTGATGGTACACAGCATGCTGAGGTTTATAGCAACACAATGTATTCTCACAGGTACACCCTACAAAAGTGAGGGTTACTTATTGATTTAGCATCTCCAAACTGCCTGATACGCTGAACTTCAACACCAGAATAAAGGTCAGAGCTCCCTACACTGTGCCTGCCTCATCACAGAGTACAGCTTTTCTTAATTGGCAAAATTTAAATACCAAAAATAAAAGAGACAAATCCGCAAAGTAGTTTGAGAGGAAAGAAATTACTTTACATGTGGGGTGGTGGTGAAAAAACAGTAGATTTGTTTGCATGTCTGGTTTTTAATAACACATTTCCCTTACTTTGTATATATCAATCCTCAAGACTTGAAGAAAAAAAAAAAAAATTTAGTCCACAATGGAGTTACATTTAAGGACAAAACCAGGCCATCTGTAACCCATCTAAACGGCCAGTTTGTTCTTCAATGTATAAATGCAAAAACTTATTCAGAGAAGAAACCCAAATGAACCACTGTCTCATTTGCTGCTGTTTCTAATTAATGAAATACCCAGAAAATTCTTGCTTTCGTTGCACCAGAGTATTTTGATAACTAGGCTAATATACTCAGTACTGTACTCCAAGCTGTACTATGGCTCAATTAGGCAGGAAAAGGAGTGGCTGACTCTCATTTCCAGAAGATCCTTAACATTAAAAAATAGTACACAGCACCACATCTCAGTTTGTATTCAGTTTGACTGCTTAGCTTTTTCATGCCTACTTCACAAAAGAGGAGATTTTTCTGTAAAAGTTTTTCTGTCAATGCCTAGTAACTAAAAGAATAAAATATCTGCAACAATCTTAATGCATCTCCCCCAGGAAGCATCAATCTAAATGTGTCTACATTCTTGAGAGAAATTTTCTGCTCTAGCAGCCAGAGTTAAAGTTCCTTCTCCTAATGACTCAACACAGTCTTTTCACAACCGCCATCTCAAGCAGAACAGAACGAGCTGAGCACACAAGGAATAGTAATTTCAAAAGGAAATAATCACTACATATGTCATAATAAATAGCTCTACTTACATGCAGTGGCCCTAAGATTATCAAAAGCATCTCAGATCAAAAAGCTGCAAAGCTGAATTACACAATCAGACCTCGGGCTCTTAAAATGAAAGTGCCTGTTTGATTATGACTGACAGGCTTACAATCAAGAGTCCACATCTCTTATAAAACAATTATTTGACCACATGCAGTTTGTATTATATTACGCAGGAAGGGAAGCAAAGAGCTTTCAAGTTGGAAACCTAATTATTAATTTCTTGCTATTTTTAAGAGTAAAACAAGGTTCTGATTTCTGAAGAAGGAGGCCCTGGACAGGTAGCTTGCTGCCTGTGCCTTCAGTTATCTGAAAAACCCATTTGGCTATAGATGAAATAACAAAGTGCTTTCTCTCCAAATACAGTTTACAGGGATTGCTTCCTGCCTTTAGTTTTCTTTTAAGTAACCTTATTATCACCAAAAGCAAGTTTGAAAAGCACAAACAAGGTAAAGCTCCAGGCCCTGAACTGCCCAGGAGCAGAGGACCAAGAGAGGCCAAGTGCCTTCTCCCACTGGCAATCTGCTGGCATTTGTTGTTTGACTCCCCTTTGTGCTTTTGAATCACCCTCCAACCAACCTCTACCAGAAGGTTGCATTGGATCCTTTGCTTCCAACACTGGCTCAACATTTTCCAGTCACGTTTTACTCCTGTAACAAAGGGAAGCAGAAGGAGGTGGGAAGAATATTTGCTCTTCAGACAACTTCATTTCCTCAAACATATACCATGAGCTCCAGTTATGAGCACATGTAAATGGAAATGACTGCTGTCCTCAGGTGCTCTCCAGAATCTCTGTTTCCATCTAAATGGAACCAGAATGCTGAGAGAAAAACCTTCACATACAGTTCTTGACTACCAAAAGAAACTGTCTCCTTACACACAGAGGAGCAGTATGTAAAGAGAAACTCTCCAAATTCCTCATGCTAACCCAAACAGCAACAACAATGGACACATTGGGAGATTTGACACTGCTTCATTCCATCTTAGTTCAAAGCCAGCCTACAAGGAGACAAGTAGTTCTGGGTCACCCAATTCCTGCAGAATCCATCCTCAATCAACACCACCATCAATGCAAAACGCATGTGAACTAATCCCAACGTACTCCCTGCCTGCTGGCAGCCATTAAGGATCCCGTGTGCACCTAAACTGGCCTTGGTGCTACCCCGGAGGCAGGGATGGACCTGTGTCCTTCAGCAGGGCCTGGCTCCCACTCCCAGGCCATCTGCCAGCCCACACGACTGTGCCAGCACCAGATTCCTCACAACCCTTCTGAAAAATTCTGGCAGTGCATAAACATGACAGTGGATAATCCTGCATAGCCCTACAGTTTTCCTAGGACCCCTAAAGAAGCTCTAACTCTTGATACCACCCGCAAGTCAAAAAAGACTTTCTACTGTCCAAGTGGAAAAAAAAGTAATCTTTGCACAACCAAAGATCTTGTGGAAGACTGAACACCCACACTGCTATAGTGGCTACAGACAGCAGGGAATAACAACCTGTTCCTAGAGTTAAAACCACCTCACCTCAGGTCCTCTGACAGATGCAGGCTAACAACCAGCTGCATGCTGGTAGCAAGACCCTGCCTTTCACATGGAGGATATCCTGCCTTCCTCATACCAATTACAGCTATTCCTGAAGAAACAGAACTTCAATGTCTCTCTGAAGGCTAAGAGTTCAAAATCTACTACCCATAATGATTCATATGGTTAAAAAAACCAAAACGAAACCAACACAACAAAAAAAACCCACAACCACAAAACAGCCCAAACCAAAAAACCTAAACAGAAGCCATGAGAATAAATGCTCAAGCTTCAGAGCAATGCAAGGACTGTTTTATTTCTATGGCAATTTCAAAGCGGTGCTACTGCTACTTAAAGCTGGCCCTGTGGCTGCCAGAGGTCATGTAATATACCAGTAACAAAGAGAAATGAGCGCAGCACGGCTCTACAGGGAGACCTGCTACCTCCACAGGCCATATTAAGACAGATGTGCACGAAACAAACTTGCTTGCAGAGAGCAGCTGCACTATCCCATAAAAACAGGAATATCCTATGGCTTACTAAAAAGAGACACGGGCCATTTGTCTGCTGATTAAACAAGTAAAATCCTCTCCCGAGCTCATGGATATTTATTAATCTGGTTCTGAGGGTTCACAGCCAAGTTCTCACAGCTTAGCAAGGGCACATCTGCTGAGCACACGTACTCAGTCTGGAGGAAAGGCACAAGCAACACATCCATGCTCAAGTCTCGTGGAATAGGTTTGAAGCAATGCAGTTTAATGTCATTTTTACAACAGGCTGCAAGGTTGCAAGCAGGGAGGTACTACAGATCAGTTCATGCTGAATCTCAACAAGTCACTGCATAAAACAACGAGGTGGAACTCTGAAACCACGCTGAAAGAATCCAAATTCCAAATCCTATGTGACAGAGACATTCTGGTGTCTCACAGTAGCCTGTAAACTCTTCTCTGAACAGACTGTCTTCAAGTGCCTGCAGGCTGCACAGTAAGTAACTACACGAATGAAAAAAAAGTTCCTGCCTTTAGCTCCCCTTCATAATTCCTCCTGCAAGCGCCCACATCTCCCTCGTGCAGCTGGTTCCAGCCTCTTGGCCAAACAGGCCAGATCAGCACAAACTGCTCATTTTCACCTTTTGCTCAGCCAGGCACATTCAGGCGGCTCAAAAGAACAGCTCCACCTGCGGATCAGATGGAGCAGATCCCTCTGGCAGCCGAGCAGTGCCGAGCAGTGGGAGCGGTACAATGTTCCACCAGCCCAGCTGAACCCAGAGACCGACATCAGCCCACAGCCCACCTCACTCAGCCCCGACCCCAGGGACCAAAATATCCTCACTGCCAAGAAAAATGAAGGTGCTTTTTCCCCTCAGCACACAGTTTCGTGGACACATAGCTCAAAAATTCAAAAGGCTACCGAAATACTTTTAAAGTACTTGTTTAAAGAAAACAGTAATAATTTGATGGCCAATTGTGTTTTCTGAGGGTCTCATTAATGTTTTCCAAACTCTAGAGACTTGGCAGTACTGTCAACACCAGTAGCTAGCTACAGTCTTCAAGGAGAAAGAAGAGGAAGAAGTGACATTTAACCCAGTCAGTTTTGAAGGAGAGATGAAGAACTGCTACACAGTATTTTTATTCCAGGTATCAACAGCTCTTGCAGACTGACACACGGCGAGGTCGTGGAGGGTCACAGCATTTAATACTACCTTCGGTGAAGATCTCCGCACATCAAAGTCCCCCAGCCACCGACACACAGGATATAATCCCGACTAGGATCGCAGCTCCGCTGCGGGAGCAGCACCTCCCTCGGCGAGCCCGCAGCTATTTGAGGCGAACGTAGCAGGAACTTCCATCAGGCAGCACGTGAAGCCCATGTTTACCTCGGGACGTCTCCAGAGGCACTGCCTGGCCGTCAAAAAGCACCGCCTGAATCGTCAGGCTTCCCCTTTTCCTGCCGGTGATTTGTTAGAAACGATGCGCATGTTGGACTTGCCGATCTTGGAGGTCTTTTCCAAGCTCAATGACTCCGTCATTCGCATACCCACAGGCGCGTTGGGACGGTGCCAATTTTACACGCGATGGGATGGGAGGAATGAGCCGCCCCGAGCCGGCACCCCATGGCAATGAGGGTTTGGGGCTTTGAACACCTCGTTCCTCCCAGGCAGCGGTCACCCCGCACACACGCGAAGCGGGCACACGAACGCGCTCGCACCGGAGCCGCCGCGGCTTCCCCGCAGCGCGCACATCGCATCACGGCCGCTGCCGGGCCAGGGCCCGCCTCGCCACCCCCGAGGCACCGCGAGCATCCTCGGCGGGGACCGAGCCCCCGCGCCGGGCTGGGAGCCGCCAAGGGTCCCCCCCAAAAAAAATCCCTGCTCGTCCATCCCCGCCCGACACCGCCCCCCCACCCCCCGCCATTCGCCGCTCTGAGGGGGAGCGCGCGCCGCGGCCGTTGGGAGCGGGGGGGGGCGCGGGGGGGCCGTGCCCGCCGCCCCTCACCTGGACACGCAGTTCTCCAGCACGGAGCTCTTGCCGGCGCTCTGCCCGCCCACCACCGCGATCTGCGGCAGGTCGAGCAGGCAGTTCTGGCCCAGCGCCGCGAAGGCATCCTGCAGCCGGTTAACGAGCGGGATAAGCCCCTCCATCCCGCCGCCGCCGCCTCCGGCCGCCGCCGCTGACAGGTAACGGCCGGCGCACTGCGCATGCGCCCCTCCCTCCGCGGGCCTGGGGGCGGGGCCTCCGCGCCGCGGCCACGCCCCCTCCGTGCGGATCCGCGGGCGAGTCCCGCGCTTGTCTCATTGTCCCACCGCTGTCCCATCATCCCACCACTGTCCCACCACTGATCCATCATCCCACCACTGTCCACCATTGTCCCACCACTGTTCCATCATCCCACCACTGTCACACCACTGTCCCACCACTGATCCATCATCCCACCACTGTCCACCATTGTCCCACCGCTGTCCCATCATCCCACCACTGTCACACCACTGTCCCACCACTGTTCCATCATCCCACCACTGTCCACCATTGTCCCACCACTGTCCCATCATCCCACCACTGTCCCACCACTGTCTCACCATTATCCCAAGATTGTCCCGTTGTCCCACCACTGTCACAAGATTACCCCATTGTCCCACCACTGTTCCATCATCCCACCACTGTCCCACCACTGTCTCACCATTATCCCAAGATTGTCCCATTGTCCCACCACTGTCACAAGATTGCCCCATTGTCCCACCACTGTTCCATCATCCCCACTGCCACCATTGTCCATATCCCACCACTGTCCCACCTGTTCACCATTGTCCCAAGATTGTCCCGTTGTCCCACCACTGTCACAAGATTGCCCCATTGTCCCACCACTGTCCCACCATTGTCCTGTCATCCCAGCATTGTCCCACCATTCTCCCAAGATTGCCCCATTGTCCCACCATCATCCCAACATTGTCCCAGCATCGTCCCACCACTGTCCCAACATTCTTCCACCCCCGTTGTGCCAAGGGCCCATCCACTCTCAGAGTCGAGGGGTTGCATTTATTTATAGTTCTGCGCAGAAAGAGGGCTGGGTGGCAAATCCACAAACCCAGCATGGTGACTGTCAAAAGTTTTCCCTTTTTGTGGACTTTAGCAAATCCAGACATTGATGTTTATTGGCTAGAAGTTACCTAGTTCGCTAATGAGTCAGTGGTCACAATTTGCACCTGCCAGAATTACCTCTTACTCAGCCAGAGCCGATTTCAGCAGTTGCTCAGTTGCTTTTATTAGTTTCTTCCTTATCTTGGGGGTTCTGACAAATATTCTTGTAGCCCCTAAATTCTGCATTCTTTGTGTCAACGAAGAGCAGTACACCCTACTTTCCTTTGGTAACCTCCCCCTAGGTCTGAGATAACTGAAACATTTCGAGCCCTAAACCTTAAAAAGGCAATTCTACGGACAAGTAATTTCTCTTTCTACCACCTGGACATCACTCGGAGCTTGCTTGTTAGGGATTGTTTGCCCAGAGAGGCTGTGGAGCCTCCCTTGCTGGAGATATCCCAGAACCCACTGGACACAATCCTGTGCCTGTGCTCTGGGATGACCTTGCTGGTCACAGAATGGACTCCAAGTCACGAGGTCTCACATTTTTATAAGTTCTGGTCCATTTACATATTGGAGTTAATTGTCCCATTACAGCTTCAGGTTATGAAGCTCCATCCCCTTTGTTTTCTCTTCTCACTTCACCAGTGGTTTTGTTCTTGGGCCTGAAAGTTGTCCTTGGTCCCAAGCTAAAAAAAGGAAATGTTTCATCTCCCTACTCTGTGAAGAGAGCTTAGCAGCACTTAATATCAAACCTAAAACTACCCACTAAAACAGCCCAGAATCTAAAAAATATAAAAGCTAAAACTTAAGGCATCACAGGCACATTCTGAGGAGGAGCTGGGTCCAGCAGGGCTGGCAGCAGGTGGATGGCCCAGGAGCAGGCTGGGAAGCCACACATCAAGGTCCAAGCCGTGTCACTGCAGCGGGTTCAATTAAAAATGCACACTGAGGCTGAGCTAAAAGCTCGGGCACACAGCAGAGATGAGATTTATCCGCGATTACTGGCAGCAGTCACATCAGGCAAATATCTGAAAGGCGGGCTTTGGAGTCCTGCAGCGATGAAAGTTATCCTCCCTGTGAAAGCAGACACTGGCCTCACTCAGCGTGAAAAGCCAAACAAAAGGCAACCGTGAACATCCCGCAGGCTGACAGAGGCTAACGATCTGGAGGATTATCAAAACTTCTTGGCCAGAGTCCTCAATAAGTGTAAGAAATTAATCTACAACAGCCCGACCTATAACTCTGGAAACAAGTAGCAGTTTTTAATCGGCATGGGGCAGAGACAGCTTCTCCTCACCCCTGCAGTTACATTACAGCCTCTGGGAAAAGCTTTGCCATAATTTCTGTCTAGCTGGGAACCTGGGAGTTATTGACATAATTATGCCAATTAGCAGCATGATTATTTCTTTTCCCTCTCCTGGGTGAGCAAGCTATGCCAGGAGGCACTGGAGTAGCTGCCTGGCCTTCCTCCAGTTTGTGGGTTTCTATGGAGGCTGGAAGTTGGGAAGAACATTATGAGTGTCAGAGCACTTTGTGCTGCCCCCATGAAATAATTAAGATCCATTGAAGAGCAGCCTGGCCACAGGATTGTATCTTCACAGGAGAAAAATGAAGATTGAGAAAGGCAGGATGCCTGTGGAGCAGCACCATGCACACCTCCAAATTGATGACCTGGGGACCTGTCCTTTCTGTGAGGTCTTTAAATTACAGCTTTGTCTGCTTTCAGGATTAAAATAAAATAAATTAGGAAAACAACTAAGATTAAGAAAAGTCTGAGTTCTTCCCCCAAATCTGGGAAGTTTCCAAACTGAAATTTTTTGTCTGATGAAGCAGAGTTAAAGCCACTAAGTGACCACATTCACTCTGCAACTCTATCACTTAGAAAAATCCACTCTCTCCCCTCCAAAAAAAAAAAGCCACAAGCAGCCAAGCATAGATTCCCCACCTTCTGGAAAAAGCACAAACAATTTCATTATGGATGCTTGTGTCATGATGAGAGGTTTTCTCCATTTTTCCAATAACTCCAAGAGAGCAGGGAAGGAGAGAGGAGAGGCACCCGAGCGTATCTTTAGGTCTCTGCTTTTCCTGACTGACTTCTCTGGGCAGCTTGTTCCAAACCCCCGTGCAGAGCCCAGCCTGGCTTTCTGAATTTGCCAAGATTCAGAGTGGCTAAATGAAAGGAAACGGGTGCTACTAGCAGAGACCATTGCAAAGCTTCTTGTAACAAATAACGCTGAAATTCACGACCCAAATCGGTGTCAGGGGGCATTGCTAGAATTTGTTCTCTGGGGAAGCAGTAGGTGCAATCCCCAGAAGCACGGAGCTGCTCACTGGGGATTAGCTGTTTTAGCTCACCAGCTAAACACAATCTGCTTTTACCCTGCTGTGCTCAGTTGTGCCCCACTATATTTATCATTTCCTTTTTCTGCATGCCAGGCTCAGCAAGGAGAGAAAACCTGTACCAAGCACCTTTCCTGGCAAGGCAGGAAGGGTGGGTGCCCTGCTCCCCAAGGTGACATCCTGACTCCAACAGCAAGGTCTGATGTCACATGTCACCAGCTCCAGCACAGCCTGCCTGGGGCCCCCAGTCACAGCCTCCAGTGCATTTCAGATCAAGGCTACAGACAGCAAGCTTGTCCTGCCACGACTTGCAGAAAAATAAATGGCAAAAATAGCCTGGCTTCAGGGCGCAGCTGAACCCTCAAACCCATGCACAGATGCTTCTCCCTAAGCAGGCAGCGTGACACTACAACTGAGGACATTTGGACCAGGTCCCCAGGCTGCTTCATGAACACACACCAGTGCAATTCCCTCCACGAGAAATGAGTTCTATATAAACCAGCCCAGTGGAGACTTGCAGTTGCCTGCAGTGAAGAGCCAGGCACTGCAGAGGCTGCATCCTCTCCCCTGAGGACAGGCAGGCTCCTTCGAACTTGCTCGCCTCTCCAGGGACCTTCCTCACCTCCTTCTTGCTTCAGACACAAACGCAGAGCTTTTGCCGAGCTTTTCAGGCAGTTGATGGGCAAGGAGCCCGTGCAAGGGGGAGCTCCCAGGTTCTCGGCAGCACTTGGCTCTGCAGTGGAGCTGCATGGAGGTGCCAGTCAGCATTATGCCTGCTCATCTGCCAGGACGAGAGCTCAGACCCTGAAGCTGCAAAAGATGGAATTCAAGTCCGGGAAGGAAAGCCAGAGTGGCTGCAGAGCTGTGATGAGAGAAGTGGCTTGCAGCTTTTCTCTATGTAAAGAGGATGTGCTTTCTGCCTTCCCCCACAGCCCGGGGCACTGCTGACTCACTGATCGCAGGACAACCGAATCCCTGTCCCATCTCTCCTCTCTCCTGCCCTGTAACGTCCAGCTGCATTCTTTAGTCGGGTACATCCAGTTGCAGGGTAGAAAGAGGGCACCGTGCTGCACTGCAGCCTGCAGAGATGTTTTCCCGTAGCCCTGAGCACCCCAGGAAAGAGCTGCACTCCCTCCCTGCAGCCTGGCAGCATGCCCGTGTCCTTGGCCACAAGGCCAGACAAGCCAAGTGCTTCCCCAAGAGAAAATTTCATGGACAAAACACTTTCCACGCGCTTCCAGCCTCTGGGAGTGGCTGTTACAGCCGTTGCTGCGCTGGACCATGCCATGGAGCATCCCAAGGCAGTGGGGCCGAGGCTCTGCCCAGCTGAAGGGAATCAGCCCAGGGCTCAGTCCCTGTAGCTTTTGTTGCTGCACAATCTCTTCCAGCTGCTTGCTGTACTTTGAGCTGATGACGGGGTGTCCCTTATCCACCTCCAACCTGTTCCCGAGAGGGAACTGGAGCGTCATTCTCTTTTCTGCAGAACAGGGACCTGGGCTCTGACACCATATGGTGCCACCCCATCAGTGCCTGCCTGCCCACAGCCCCACCCTGGGCTAAAACCCTCTCGGCATCCTTCCCCCAGGCTCAGGAAACTCAGGGCTGACCCACCAGCTCCCAGTGTCTCGTTCACTGGAGCGGCAGCAGCACGTGGAAGCGATGCTCTGAGAAGGGACTGGACCAGCCCAAAGCATCCCCATCCTCACACCTGAGCCGTGGGGTGAGTTGCACACCCGGCTCTTTTTGTGCCGGGAAAGCCAGAAAGGGAAAAAGTCAGTATCTCTGTGCCGGTGAAGGTTGCTAAGTGACGGCAGAGCTTGTTTCTATCCCGCCACTGACAGCGTGCCTGCTGCAAGGGAAGGAAGTGAGGAGTAAGGGATGTAAACATGAGTACATTGCCAAAACACTCGACAGAAGCACCGGAGCCAAACATATACATTAGCTGCATGTTTTGGCTGCCAGCAGAGGAATATTTACTATGTGTCAATTACTCCAGCCTTGGAGCGTTTTACCTGCAGGGGAGGATTTGCAGCACTCATGAATTTGCCCGTTTTCCAGCTGAAATTGATTTCCCGACCAAAGTTGTCAGGCTATCAGTAGCTGCAAGGACAGCTGCAATGAACTGAGATTTCATCCTTACATTGTTTCTAATAGATGGCTTTTGTTTTTCCACCAGGATGTGGCGTTATGCAGCATTTTGGAAGCACAACAGAAAGGCAGGACTGGACAAGGGAGGGATGAAGGCAGCCTTTGTATGAGCTCTCCTGGGGAAGAAGGAGATGGTTTTGGTAAAATAAAGGGCACACACACACACACAAACCTATGTCGTTAAGATTATGCTGAGAATTGCAAACTAAGTTAAAAATAGAGAAAATGCAGCACTGCTGATCTAGTTGAGAAATTTGCTAATCTAGGTGGATAATAGATATCTTTCAAAACAGTGCTCATCACAGAGGAGCTTTAGTAACTGCATGGGGGCAGGCACACTTCAGCTCCAGCTTCAGCCTTATTTCTCCCTCATGTTGTCCTGAACTCACCACAGGAGGAGGAGAATACACTGGGGAAGTGATTGGGTGGTGAGTGGCATAGAGGGCACCTAGCCAGGCTGTCAGTCTTTATCTGAGGCAGGGAGCAGCCAGCCCTGCTCTCCTGGGCCTGGGAACCATCAAAAGCACTTATTAAAAAAAGCATCTACTCCCTCTGCGTTAAATGCAGGTTAGCCCAGGGAGAAAGTAGGGCACCAATCTGTCCCTCTGTGTGAGGGGGAACAAGGGAGGAAGCATCAGAGACGGGATCTGAACAGAGCAGCTCCCAAAGCAGAGCCTGCTGGCAAATTAAATGGAAATCTATCCCCAGTTGCTGCTCAGAGGGAGGTGCTGCTGGCAGCAAGCCATGGGGCACTCAGGGCACCAAGAGCCACAGCTCCTGCATTGGTGTGGTGCCCACATGGTCCCTACTGCTCCAGGGGCTGAGAGCCTCTGGGGTGTCCTTTTGGTGCCTAAAGAGGCTCCCTGGAACAGAGGCTGGGCAGGGTTAAAGGAATAAAGCAGGGATTTATTAAAAGGCCTTCACAGGACACACCTTGGGCAGTGCAAGAGCCTGGCTGGGGCTGCACCCAAGATGGACCCTGAGTCACGAGTTCTCCCACTTGGATCAGTTTTGGCCCATTTCCATCTTGGGCTCAATTGTCCCATTGCAGCTCCAGGTGATGCAGTCCCACCCAGATCCCAGGTTGCTCTCCTCAGTTCTCTGCTGTTTGCACTTTGTGGGGCTGAAGCTGCAGCGGTGTCCTTGGTTGTGGGGCTGGAAAAGGATTGTTCTGTGTGACTGAGCTGGGAGGAGAACTTGCTAACTGAACTTTAAATGAAGTTCAAAGTTACACACTAATGCAGTACAGAGATGGCCCCAGCAGTGATGCTGAGACACAGATTACTCCTGGAGCTACTTCTGATGCATTGTTACCTCCCTGGGTTGGGGAGGGTTTGCTTTGGGAAGCAGCTGTCAGACATCCTCTGTCAGGCTGCCAGTGGCAGAAGGGAGCATGGAGCAAGGGTGCAGGATCAGTGGCAAAGCACCAGTTTGTCACCTTGCTGTCTGCAAGCTGATCACTTTGGTACTGTGTCTCAGGTTCATTTTGGCACCAGCTGTTGCAGGCAAGAAAGACAAGCCCCCCAAAAATAGCTTCTGATGAAGGAATGAGAACCTGCAGGTCAGCTGTGCCATAACCAACCAGGACACACAGGTCAGCTCTTGAACGAGCTGTCTGGGCAGGACTGGGCTGCTGTTGGAAGACCCCAGTGGGTATTTTCTGGCTGCCCTTTCATCCTGCAGGAAGGCTGACCTGCATCATCTGGGTGTGTGAGTTGGTGTGGCCAGGAACCTGAGCCCAGGGCTGGGTCCCTGCTTGGGTTCTGAGGTTGGGGGTTTCAGTTCAGTGGTGATGGCTGGGGAGATTCTGAAGAGGGGAAACATTGTGGGATGTGGTTTGGGGAGGGTGAGTGGTGAGGGGGCAGTGCTCCCAGGACATGCCTTTGAAGTGCAGAGGTGACCAGAGTTTTTCCAGGGGGTGTGGGTGCTTCAGAAATAAGCCTTAGCAAAGCACTACAGGCCTCAGAGCACCCCTGAGCACTTTATTCTCACAGCTCACAGCCCACCCACACGCATCCATAAGCAGGCTTGGAGCAGGGCTGGGACTCTGCAGCAACACCAGGAATGCTGGAGATGCAGGGAGAGGCACCATCAGAATGAAAGGAGCAGTGCTGAAGGGGAAGAAAATCGGAGGGATGTTCTTCCCAAAGTGGGAAAGCAACGGGGACAGACCCAAACCCATAGTCCTGCCAGTCCCACAGCACCTTCCTCACCCCACCAGCTGAACGCTGCCCCTTAGGCTGTGCAGCCCTCCATGGTGCTGCACACCCTCTCCTCAGGAGCCACGCTGCAGGAAGCACCTCCCCGTGTCAGTCCCATCCTTCCAGCAGGCCCAGGCCAGCCTCAGGCAGCAGCACCAGCCACAGCCCCCACTGTGGGGCAACAACCCCCACAGGAGGCTGGCACACTGTGTTGGAGCAGCAGCAGAGCCCCCTCAGAGGATGAGGATGGCCTGCAGCATGGCTATCACCTCAGAGGATGAGGATGGCCTGCAGCATGGCTATCACCTCAGAGGATGAGGATGGCCTGCAGCATGGCTATCACCTCAGAGGATGAGGATGGCCTGCAGCATGGCTATCACCTCAGAGGATGAGGATGGCCTGCAGCATGGCTATCACCTCAGAGGATGAGGATGGCCGGCAGTACAGCTATCACCTCAGAGGATGAGGATGGCCTGCAGCATGGCTATCACCTCAGAGGATGAGGATGGCCTGCAGCATGGCTGTGCCCTCAGAGGATGAGGACAGCCTGCAGCACACCTGTCACCTCAGAGGATGAGGATGGACTGCAGCATGGCTGCCCCCTCAGAGGATGAGCAGCACGCCTGTGCCCTCAGAGGATGAGGATGGCCTGCAGCATGGCTGTGCCCTCAGAGGAGCCTGAAGCATGGCTGTGCCCTCAGAGGATGAGTTCAGAGTTCAGCCTGCAGCTCGTCTGCCCCCTCAGAGGATGAGGACAGCACTCAGCATGTCTGCCAGTGTGTAGGAGCTGTCCCAGGGCCGCCCCGGCTGCCGCAGGGCCCCCTCCATCGCCCGTGCCCGTGCCCCCAGCTCGGTGGGGCTGTGCCGGCCCGCGGGGCCCGGCTGGCAGAACAGGATCTCGTTGACCTCTCCCTGGATGCGGCGTGCGTAGAGCAGCGGGAAGACATCCCTAAGGGTGGCCAGCACAGACTCCTTCAACCGGGTGTCACGGCACACCAGGTTGAGCACGAAGACTCCTGCAGCAGGGCGAGAGGGAGGGGAGTTCAGAGCAGCCCGAGTACCCCACACTGCTCCCTGCCACCCTGGGGAAAACGTCCCCCCGGTGCCTCTGGCCCTGCTACATGGCCCTGACACCCAAGATCTGTTCTCAGGTACTGCCTACACCTTCTGCTTCCAGGAAACTCTGTTGGCCCCCCCGGGATGTGTCAGTCTGCCTGAGCCAGCAGCACTGCAGGCCACCCACTCCATGCTGCTGTCACAGTGCCCACTAAAACACCCAGACACAGGACATCCCAGGAGAAGGGGATGCCATGCAGCAATCCTGGCTGTGGCTGATGATTTAAGTTTCAGTTTTCATATTTCCCAGACTCTGTACTGCATTAGTGTGTGACTCTGAACTCCATATCAAGTGTCAGCCAGTTCTCCTCCCAGCTCAGTCACACAGAACAATCCTTTTCCAGCCCCACAACCAAGGACACCGCTGCAGCTTCAGCCCCACAAAGTGCAAACAGCAGAGAACTGAGGAGAGCAACCTGGGATCTGGGTGGGACTGCATCACCTGGAGCTGCAATGGGACAATTGAGCCCAAGATGGAAATGGGCCAAAACTGATCCAAGTGGGAGAACTCGTGACTCAGGGTCCATCTTGGGTGCAGCCCCAGCCAGGCTCTTGCACTGCCCAAGGTGTGTCCTGTGAAGGCCTTCTAATAAATCCCTGCTTTATTCCTTTAACTGCCCAGCCTCTGTTCCAGGCAGCCACTTTAGGCATCAGTTTTTGGCAACTCTGCCAGGACAGAAGGGCATCGGGGAAACCCCTGGACCAAAGGAACACCAAGCTGCACACCCCTGCCCATCTTTAAACATCATAGCCACTATTCTCCAGTATGAGAAATGGTGGCACAGCCCCAGCTCCACACAGAACCAGCTGGCCTGGCCACAGAGACATGGCCAGATCTCCCCTCCTACCTTCTGGCTTGAGGATGGTTTTAACTTTCTGCAGAAAGGGCTTCTCCACAAAGGCTGGGGGTGGGCAGCTCATCCCCACAGTGAGGTCTTTGCTGTCCACATCAAACATGATGGCATCATACTGGGCTGGAGCTGCAGGACAAAGCACAGCAAGTTGTTATCCTATGGGACAACAACACATGGGAAGGGCAAAGATGGGATGGTCAAGACACCCTTTCTGCCATGTTATGGGTGTCTTCTCTGCTGGGGTTTCTCTTTACAAGCCCTTGGTGCTTGGGGAAGCAACAAATCTTAGCTTCTCTACACAGGCTGGCAAGGACAGGCTGTGAGCTGCAGGGACCTCGTGAGGCTGGAGATTGTGACACACTGCAGGAGATGGGTGGTGACAAGAGCCCAGGACTCTGCTACCCAGCGTGGCACCCACTGGGCTCGATGGGGCCCCCGAAATGCTCTGAGCTGGTACCTTCAGCTGCCAGCTTGGCCACGTAGTCCAGGCCATCGGAGACGTGCACTTGCAGCCGGTCACCCTGGGAGAAGCCGAACCAGCGTGTGGCCACTTCCAGCATGGAGGGGTCAATCTCCACCACGGCCACACGGGCCTGTGAGAAGTAATCGTGGACAAAGAGGGGCAGGCTGCCCCCACCGAGCCCCACCACCAGCACTGACAGCTCTCCTGCCAACAGAGAGCACCCTGTGAGCCACCAGGATGCTGGAATGCCACTGCTCGTCCCACCCACCGTCCCCCAACTGCTTTGGGAAGGGTGCACGGGGCACCTTGGCCAAAAGAGCCTTTCCCCAAGGGCTGTGGTGTGGGGACTCCTGCCCCCAGCACAGCCTCCCATCGCCAGCCTCGTCACCTGGGAGGGCGTCGGGGCCCCCCAGCAGGCAGAGCCCCGCAACCATGGCCTTGTGGTGCTCACAGCACAGGTAGCTCTTGTCGATGGCTCCAGGTGGCTCAGTGGGGCTGGGTTTCTTCTTGTCCTTCCTCCGCTTCTTCTGGCCTGAATAACAGGAGACACCAGCCAGTAAGGCAAGGAGTGGGGGATTCTGGGGACTGGCCAGCCCCAGCCTAACACTGCGACCCAGTCCTTTATGGTCTTAACTACGGCTAGCTCTGATCATAGGAGTGGGGCCAGATTACTGATGAAAGGAAAGAGGCTCAGTCTTGCTCTGGGACCCAGACCTGGTGGTTTATTGCTGGTCCAGGGAGGAAGAGAGAGAGAGAAAGAGAGAGAGAGAGAGAGAGAGACCCCCACCATGTGAGTGTGGGGGTTTTAAACATCAAGATAAGAGAGGGGTGTGGGGTAAAGGGAATACAGCAAATGGGAGACATTCAGGGAAGGGGTCAGTTTGGGAAGGTTACATTACCAGGTTAGGAGAAGGGGGTATATAGGATATACCATGTGAGTATAATAAAAACAATTGCTAGTCACGAGTGTGCATCTATAACAAACTATCTTGTACAACACCAGCCCTGTCCCACCCACAGTGTAAAAACACTCCCTGCTGCTGCGGGGCACGACAGGCAGGTCCCTGAAGGACTTCTACCTTCTTCCTGTATTGCTCTCACTCTCTGTCACCCCAAAAAATCAGCCTCGGTCCCCGCCCCATATACCTGGGAGAGGTGTGGGGGCCAAGAGCCGAGCCTCTGACTGCACCACGTTCCTGTTCTGGAGGAAGATGAGGCGGCGGAAGTAGCAGGTGCCATCTCCCTTCACGTCCTCCACGACGAACTGCCCGCTCAGGGGGCTGCTGCCACAGTGCCGCACCGCCTGCACCCCGATGTCCCCCCCCACAGACAGGAAGGGCACCTGCAAGGAGGACAGGGCTGCTGTGAAGGAGGCAAGGCTACAGGAAGAGAGCTTGGCATCCCACTGTCCTGACTATGGCTACAGAGCCAGCACGAAGCAGACACAACAGAGGAACAGTTGGATGCCACAGGAGAGTTGGGAATTTGTACTAGATTCACTCCCAATACAGGGAATACAAGGAGCAAACACAGCAAGATTTTTTTGCAAGGCCTTGGATGTGTGGAATTGGGGCAGGAAGAAGAAGACAGAAGGACCAGAATTTAAAGCCAGGATTAAGCCAGGAGTCTGGATGCTTTCAGGATCTCTGCTTTTCTTGGGATGCTGTGTTTTGGAGGACAACGACTTCACACTGAATCCTACCACACAAGCACCTCAAATCCTGCCTCCAAGCACAGGCAGACAGCTGGAATGAGAGCCAAGAGAAGCTGCACCTGATGCCCATCTCCTGCCCACCAAGGCACCCAGCTCACACCGTGCAGCTTGGTCTGCCTTGGCGAAGAGGGTTTCCCTGCTGGCTGAGCGCCAGCCTGGCTGTGGGGGCTCACCTGCTGGCGGGCAGGGAGGCCCGGCGGGGCCAGCTCCATCACCTTCCCCGACAGCTCTGCCTGGATGCCGGCCATGTCCTCGTAGTGCTGCTCCCTGTGCAGGGCCACCGTGAGCAGGCGCCCGAAGCCCGCACTGGCCGCCAGCTGCCTCCGCCCTTCCTCCGTGCCAAAGAGCCACTCGGTTTCTCTGCCCTGGGGGACTGCACAAGGGGCTGCCATCAGCCTGGGATGCTCCCGGCCCTCGAGCCTCCATGGGAGGAGCCACAGGGAATGGCAACACATTTAAGGGCTAGAGCCGTTCGCTGCGGCCATCAAGGGAGCCAGGATCTCCCCTGTTTTGGGCAGGCTTGTGCAAGAAGCTGGAAAAGCCACATCTTATTAGAAGGGGGTGCCCTCCAGGCTCCTGACCTGTCTCCAGGCTGTGCTAAGCCCCAGCTTTGCAGGCATGCAGGGAGGGAGCGGTGCTGCTGGCAGAGTGTGTGAGTGCAGCCCCTGGCCCGGCAAGGCAGGACACCCAGACAGGGTAGAGATGCCTTCCCAGCTGCAATGTGCTAACTCATCACCAGCATCCAGGCAGGAATTGCCACCCTGGAGGCCAGGCAGGTAGGGTCCCTCTGTTCAACAAGCTCTGTGCCAGATCTCTGCACCACCAGGCAAGCACATACACCCCCACAAAGCCAGGACTAAAACATCCACCCAGCCCCACATAGGTGGGTTATTTCTCTCTCCAGCCCCAATTCAACAGGCCCTGAAGGGCTGTCTGTTTGCAGCTCTTGGCCAGGACAACCACCTGACTGCAGGCTGTACTCACTGATGAAGATGGCAAAATGATTGTCCCGGGAAGGTTTCACTGAGGGGCTGTCGACCACGTGCAGCGTGTAGCGAGGCTTCCCACTCTCTCTGTCACACAGATCCAAGGAAACCTGCTCCCTGCAGGGCGTTTTGCTGATCTGGCTGCAGAGGAGGGCATAATGCTGCCTGTCCTTCACTGCGGCCACCAGCCGCTCCGTGCTCTCCACCCGCATCGGCTTGTCCTGCTCCTCGGGGCAGATCTCCAGGATCTGTGCTGCTGAGCCAGGGATCTTCCTGAACTTTGTCATGACATACATGAAGACTGGCAGGACAAACTGCTGCTTGTCCCCACTGCGGCCCACCTGGTGGACACGCACGACCCAGCCCTCCTGGGAGAAGTATTCCACAGCTTTCTTCAGCACGTGGCCTTGAGCCAAGGAGACGCAGAGGTAGCGCCCTCCCACCTGCAGCACCCGGCTGATCTCTGCAAACATCTGGTCCACCTTGGCTAAAGTGGCCTCTTCTTCATCGGTCAGGAGGGCATCCAGCGTGCCTTTGTCCAGGACCACTTGGAAGTGGGCATCAGGGAAGTCCATGTGGAGCATGTCCATCAGCAGGTAGCTCATCCTCGGCCTCGTGGCCGCGCTGCGCTCGCGCATCTGGCGGATCACAGCATCGCTGACGTCGATGTTGACGATGTCCTCGCACATCCCCATGTCGTACATCTGCTCGCTCAGCTCCGAGTTCCCACAGCCCACCACGAGGACCTGGGCAGCGGCACGAGAGCACTGTGATGGTCAGAACACCGTGGAAATACCTCCCCCCATTTTAGGAGCAAATATCAGACGTGTGTAGGAGCCCTCTGTGAAAATGACATGCTCAGGGCCAAAGAGAACACGCCAACAGAGTAAAGTTCCACGGGCAGACAAGTGATGCATCTGCTGTGTGTTTTTTGAGAATGACCACGGTGTTTTAACCCCCAGAGCTCCCCAGACCAGGGCCACCCAAGGGTCTCTCCTGTCCTCTTGCTAAGGTACACTGGGGGCTTCACATCATCTGTGTCACACCTAGTACACAGAACCAACGAGCTCGGAAAAGACCTCTGAGAACACGGAGTCCAAGCTATGACCAAACACCACCATGCAGTGGTGCCACATCCCATCTTTCCTTAAACATCTCCAGGGACTGTGACTCCACCACCTCTCTCTAGGCAGTCAATTCCAATGTCTAAGCGCCCCTTCTCTGAAGAAATTCATCCTCCGAATGCCCACCCTAAACCTTCCCTAGTACAGCTTAAGACTATGTCCTTTCATCCTTCTCCTGGCTGCCTGGAAGAAGCGGCCAACCCCCCCCTCTGGCTACAAGCTCCGTTCAGGGAGCTGTAGAGAGCGATAAGGTCACCCCTGAGCCTCCTCTTCTCCAGACAAAACAACCTCAGAGCTCGCCGAGCCCGGAGGGGACACGGCGCTGGCCACCAGCCGGGGCTCACCTTGTCGCGGGGCCGCACATACTTGTGCAGAACGGGGCAGAGCTCCGGGAAGGCCCCATACCACTCGAAGGGCCGCTGCCCGCGCTGGCGGAAGAAGCGATCCCAGTAGCGTGCGGAGCCGAACTCGGCGGGGCTGCGGGGCAGCAGCTCCATGGCCGGGCGGGCCCTGCCCCGGACCCGGCGCCCCGCTGCCGCCGCCGCCTCCCCACGTGGCCCCGCCGCTGACCGCTTCCGGCTGCGCGGCGCGGCACGCCCGCCTCCCCTGGGCTGCCTCCGCCGCGGCCGCTCCCCATTGGCCGGCGGCCCCGGCGCGCTCCCGGTCCCGGCTCCGATCCGAAGGCGCTCCCCGCATCCCAACCGCGCAGCATTAAGAGCCCACACCCGCCGGGCTCTGCGGCACAGCTGAGGCAACAAAAACAGCGGAGAACGAGGCAGCGGTGGGTTCCAAAGGAGCAGCTTTAATGGCATCCCGCAGCGCAGGGAGTCTCTGCCGGGAATGTGACATGCACACTTGCCTAGGTGATCTCCAGAGGTCCTTCCCGACCCCAGTAACTCTGTGTGGTTGTGTGACCCGCGGCTGGCGCTAGCTGGGAGCGGGGCGGGGCTCTGTCGAGTCGCTCTGAAGGAAGAAGGCCGAGAGCTCGCTCAGCGCCCTGTACCGGTGTGAGATGGAGTTCTTCACTGCCTTGGGCATTTCAGCGTAGCTGCAGCGGAGAGAAACCGCCAGGGTCAGGAGCAGAGGCACTACAGCACATCCCCCGAGCACCGAGAGCTCCCCCTCTGCCTCCCTGCTCGGCTCAGCAGGGCACCCGTGGTGACAACCCCTGACCCGGGGTTTCCCATCACCCACCGTGTTCTGATCCAGGAGGACATTTTTCTCCCTGATGCCCGTCCTCACAAGCAAGTTCCTCCGGACACCCTTGACCGAGGTTTGCCTTACACTAAGAGCTGCAGGTAAACCCCACTTACGTCTGGTTGTAGCCATCTGGCTGAAAGCAGGGATCCCAGCCAAAATCCCGAGGGCCTCTGGGTTCCACTATCAGTCCCTGCCATGAAAAAGCACAAAAATCCCTTCAAGACTGCACTTCCCTTGCAGTTACATCTCAATCACAGTCTGAGACATGCAGCCACAGCTCACAGTGCAGCCACCACAGGCTCTGCAGGGCGCTGTCCCCCTTCCCAGCTCCTCCTCAGGATATGACCAAAGTTTGCAGTTCCAAACTCGTGTTGCCCTATGCTGAGAATGCTCTGAGCTATGCAAATAGAGCTAAGAACTGTACCTGAATACAGCCCTGTCAGAGGGAGATGGGGGGCTGAGGAGACTGAGTGCAGAGTTCAGCAAGCAGCACTGAACAAAGTGCTGCACCCTCAGCACCCACCCACTCTCCCTAAGCCTGCTCCCACCATTCAGCAACCCAGAGGCCACCAAAATTGTCCTGAGCAGAGCCAGTGCTGGGTGAAACTCACCCAGAGCCCTCCTCCCTCAGCAGGTTGCCTGCCCCAGGCACACCCCCCCTACCTGGGTGCGGCCTTGGAAGAGCCTCACCGGCTCCTCCGGGTTCCCGCTGCTGAAGGCGAAGGTGCACAGTGCGTAGGCAGACTTGTCCTCAAAGCCAGCCAGCAGCTTGTACAGCCCTGAGGGACACAGAAGGGACCCTGGAGCTCCTGCTGCTCCCTGGGAGCCCAGCACACCCGCCCAGGCACAGATGGAGGGAAGGGAGAGTTCTGCATCTCATTCCCAACCACCGCAGGAGGTGACAAAGCTCAGGCACCAAGATGTTGTTGGCAGCATCCCTGCTGTGACCAAAGCCAGAGCCTGAGAGCTCATCTCCAGAGCCCTGCTATGAATCTGGGAGAGGAAGCAACCAAGCACTCCACCAGGGAGGAGTAAAGCCCCCAGTAAAGCCCCCAGTGACTGAAGGTGATTGATGCTCATGTTAATGAGACCAGCACAGGATTTGCAGTCACACTCTGAAGTGGGGGAGTTGATGCACAACAGGGGAAGGGAGCATTAATGGAAAGGGGCTTGCCCTGAAGCCACGGGGAGCAGGAGGTCTTCCAGGTCACACTGAGGACAGACAAGATGCTCCCAAGAGCCCTGCCACCAGCCTACAGAGGCAGGAGTCTGGGAACCCAGGGATGGAACTGCTGAGAAAAACAACATCCCGGGAAGGAGGGCGCAGCACAGGCTCGAGGAACCTGTTGGTTCCCCCAGCGTGGGCAGGGAGCCACTTCAGGGGCAAAGGAGTGGGTTATAACTGAGCAGTAATGTGAGGGCAGTACCTTCTGGCTTGAGTTTCTCCAGGAACCATTTTCTGAACAGGAAGGAAAGAAGGAAGATCAATTTTTACTATTATCTCTCAGAAATACAGGCACCCTTGGGACACTGTGGCTTACATTTTCATAGGCCTTTGAATCCCTGTCAGTGTGCTGTAAGGTCACTCATTCTGGACTACTTACCAGGAAGGACAGACTGATCTCTTAAGCTGAAGGGGACACAGTGAAAATAGTAGTGGGGTATTTAATTTACTGCATCCTAGGGTCCATATAAATAGTAATAACTTTGTTATCTTCTGGATTAAAGCTGTCCCTGTGAGGCACTTGTGCCAGAGTCCTGCTGAAAGGCTTGCACAGAGCCTGCTCTTTGGACAGGTTCCCAAGCTGCCAGAACAGGCACCAGAGACTGGAAAGCAGAGCCAAGCACTCAGGTCTGTCTCTCCATTCCTGCTCCTTGACTTGCAGCAGAGCTCAAGGAGCCCAGCCCAGCCCCTGGGGGCAGGATGAAGAGCAGGGCACAGAGCAGCAATCACCTCCCTGACCCCATTCTCCTGCAGTGGGAGCCCACCCTGCCAGCCTGAGCTCCTAAACCCAGCACGTGAAAGAGGAAACAGCCTCCCTCCTACTTACATGTAGGGTCCTGGAAGGCCCCCCAGGGCGTTGAAGCACAAGCAGGTGTCCTCTACTATAACAGGTCCCTGAACCTACAGGGACAGCCCAAGAGAAGGAGAACATCAGACCTAAAGGGAGGCACTGCCTCCAAACCCATTCCCTCGCTCTGTCCCATCCTCATGTGTCCACTCGACCACAGGCAGCACACACCAGGCAGACACAATCAAACCCAAACCTGCCCCAGGCGGGCCAGAGAGGCTGAAGAACAGCAGGGAAGGTTTCACATGGAGGAAAACGAGCAGAGCTGAACACTCCCTGCCATAGTGGAGGACAAGGGAAGGGAAAGCCTGTGTTTCAGAGGCATTTTCTCCAGTCAGCCCTCACTTAGTTCTTTCAAGACACCCATCCCAGAGACAGCTCTGGGATGTTCAGCAGACTCAAAACTCTGTCCTGCAGCCACCGGGGCTGGACTGAAGGAACTTCTGTGACCTCTCGCTGCTAGAGGGACACAGCATAAACCGGAACAGCGATGGCAGAGCAGCGGGACCGGGGTTGTATGCTTCCATGTCCCTGCCTGGGGTCCCTCCACACCCATCCCGCCGGGAAAGGGGAAGGAGCGAGTGACCTGCCGGGCGGCTTCGCGGCACTTCTGCACCGAGATCTCGTCCGGCTCCCCCTGGTACTCGGGCACTGCGGACACAGGGATGGAGAGCTGCTGAGCAACGGCCGGCACGGCACGAGTCGCCGCATCCCGCCAGGCCCCGCCAACAACTTACGGTCAATTTTCTTCGCCACCAGCGTGTAGGGAGAGGAGTCCCCGAGGATCTGCGTGACCTGCGCAGGGAGAAGGGAGTGAAAAGGGAGGGAGGCCAACCCGCTGGCCAGGCCGCTGGCCAGGCCGCGGTCCCGCCGCCCTCACCTCCTCCAGTTTCTTGGCGTTGCCTGTCACGAACACGACGCTCCGCCGCGCCGGCGCCGCCATGCTGACCGCGCGCGCCGCTCCTGCGCGCCCGGCCGCCAATCAGCGCCCGCGGCGCCGCCGTGCCCCGCAGTGCTCGGCCAATGGGGAGCGCGCCCACCCCGCAGCGCTCGGCCAATGGGAGCGCGCCCGCCCAGCAGCGCTCGGCCAATGGGGAGGCGGGAAGTGGCGGCGCGCGGGCGGTCTCGCGAGAGGCGGTCGTCATGGCAACCTGCCCCTCACGGCCCGGGCCCTGGTTATGGCCCCGGCCTTCGGAGGCCGCGCTGGGTTCCCTGCGGTGGAATCCGCTGTAGCTGAGGGATAGGGAAGGGCATTGCGCTCCAAGCTCTGCTGCTGTTCAGCCTCCGAGCTCTGGCGCGTCTCTGCGCTTTCTGTCATCGGGTTGCCTGTGTCGGAGCGATCAAGGTCCGCCGTTGTTGGTGCCTCTCACAGCCAGAGCTGTCCCTTGGGAACGTCTGTGCCCAGGACAAGCCCAGCACTGAGGGACTTGAACATAAAAGCGATCAACAGCCAATTCTAGCACCTCAGGGCAGCGCACTGATGGCTTGGGTTGTGGCAGCTTTCCCCGCCCTGCGTCTCGGGTAAAGGCAGGACCGGCTGGCGGCTGCAGAAAGAACTCCAGGCCTCGAGGCAGCAGTTCTGTCCAGGGGGCCGGTGTGCGGCCCTGCACAAACAGGTCAGTGCAGGCCAGCAGAGTCCCAGCTCTCCCACCTCGTAGCCAGGCCCTGCCAAAGCTCCTGCTTTGCAAGAGGACTCCTCAGGAGGGATTTCTTTCCCCCCGGGCTGCCCAACTGCCACAGCCAGGAGGCCTCTCATCACCTGTGTCACATCCCTGCAGCCCCTCCTTCCCTCAGGCATGGGGACCCGGGCTCACACCACAGGCTCACACCAGCAATCCCGGGAGGAGGAATGCACTGCTTTCGCCAGAAGATGCCATTCCCTGTGCAAAAGAAATCATGTGGAAAACAGCAGCTGATGGTCTGTCCTCTGCACGATGCAGGAATGGGTAAAACAGACCCAAAGCTTGGGTGAGTTGTTTTTGTTGTAGAATCTCCTTCATAACACCTCCGAAGTGAAAACCAATCCCCAAGCATGCAGACGCTGCTGGAAACAACATGCCTTTCTGCTGACTGCAGTTCTCTCTGCCACCAGTCCAGGGTGGGACAGCACAGGCTGCAACATAAAATCACAATACCAAAGGGATATGTGGAGGATTGCTCTGTACCACCCCAAGAGCAGACATTTCTAATGGTCTTTCCAGCCTTGTGGGGGAAAAAAAAAAATCTCTAACACTTACTTAGCAAATGCTATTCCTGTGATGTTTCTGACCAGGACTCCTGTGACAGCAAGGTCCTGCAGCTGTAGCAGCAGCAGCAAAGGCAAAGCTGAGATGGGAGGGGAAGGCAGAGGCACTGGCAGGGCTCTGAAGCAGCAGGAGTGACTTAACTCACTTTGCAGTTGGCAGGACATGGTACCAAACAGCTCAGGGAGAGCTGCAGCCCCCCTGGAGACAGACACAGTCCCTCCTCATACACCTTCACAATCCCTTGCAGGCAGAGAGCAGGCAAAGGCACAGGCTGGATGACTTTTGTCCCTTCCACTGAGTGTATGATGTGACAAACAGCCTTTATACTTCATGAGGAAAAACCCAGCTTTGCCTTCCCAATTCCCACCTGGAGAGACCAGGTCTGGCAGAGGGGAAAGCCCTGGTTATATTCCAGCTGGGCAGGGGAGTTTGTAATCTCATCCAACCCTCCAGGCTGCCGTGCTCACTCCTAATCCCCTTCTCTGCACGGGGCAGCACTCGGTGGAAACTGCAAGGTCCTGGGGACAGGGGCAGAGGAGGAAGCTGGGACACAGCACTGGAAATTCCCTGGGGCACCATTTCCCCTCTCCAGAATTATTTTAAACACGTGCTTAGGAGGACAACGCTTCTCTCATGGGAAAAAAGAGAACCAGAAGAGCTTGGCTCAGCTAAAGTGCCAGGCTCAGGGCTGGAAAGCACAAGGCTCCCAAAAATAAAGGGCGGACAGAAATGCCACCAGCACTTGAGACCAAGGCTGGAAAGAGCTGAAACACCACAGTCCCACCCAGGGATAGAGGAGCTCAGTTCCTGTTCATTCCAGCACAGGGGTCCCTACAGCTCCCCAGTGCCCATGTCTGGGAATAATCCCTACCCACTGGATCACAAGGAAGCAAAATCAGCTGCCATTCAGGACCACAAGCACCACGTCATGGTGAAGGGCTCTGAATATGAACTGGGCTTGCTCACTGGGGATGGGTGTCAGGAGAATTCCCCAGCTGTGTCTTCGTATAATTGTGCTGCTTGCTGAGTTTTACACACATTTCTTACTTTTGGTTAAGAACACACAGACACAGGGACTCCCAGCCTCGGAGAGCCCTGAATGTCCTCCAGAACTTTATGAAGACGTGCAAAAACTCCACATGTACAGTCAAAAATAGGTTTACTGGAATGTCTTTAGTCACAGCTGTAAGCATCAATACTGAAAACACTGAGCTTGTGCATTCCCATGGCAGGACCAGAAAGTCTTCTGGACTGTAAAACCTAATTTCATTTTTTCTCTCTCTTTTTTTTTTTTTTTTTTTTTTTTTTTTTTTTTTTTTTTTTTTTTTTTAACAAGAGAAAAACAACACTCTTGCAGTTGTCCTCAAAAGAATCAGTTCTCTATAATATATTGGTGTTTTTCCCTTCAGACATTTATACCCTCCTTTTCTCTGATTCAAAGACAGAATCCCCTCTGCCTTCCACAGCAGACAGCTGCTCAAACCATATTATTATTATTAATATTAATATTACAACTCAACCATATATACAGATAGACTGTAGGGGCAAGTAGCCAGCTCCAAACCAGAGACCCAGAATTCCACAAAACAGGCAGTTTGGGATCTGAACCTTGTGTTATTAAAAAAAAAAAGAGTCTGACAGCAGGAACAGGTACTCCACTGGAAAAGGGTTGTTTGGTAGTTCTCAAAACGGTCCCTCAGAACTGGCTGCTTGCCACCACCTCCTGCTCCCAGGAGAAAAAACAACTTCCAAGCTATATACAGATATCTCACTTAAATTACACAGCAGTTTGGTTATCCCAGAGGCAGCTCCACCGAAGCCTCCGGCTGCCCTGTCAGGAACGGTACTTCAGGACTATGGGGACTGCAAAACACAAAGGAAGAAGCTCTCACCACACCCCATCCCTGCCAGGCGTCCCCCCATTTCTGCAGTGACAAACACCCAGCAGCTGCGAGCAGAAGTGTGTTCCCAGCCCCAAGCTAAAGCAATCTGCTGTCTGCACACATGCCAGACAACATATCCTGCTACCTTCATCTCCTTCCAGCTTCCCAAAACTAAACCAGATGGGATTTTACATCCATCTCTCTCTCAACCCTGCTGCCAGCTTTGCCTCTCCCACTGCAGGCTGAGTGTCAGAAGGACAACAGGACACAAGAGCTTTGCTGAAGGAACAAGAACAGTTACAGAGCTGTCCCTGGACACTTCAGTGGGAGGAAAACCCTTCAGACCCAGTGGCACAGAAGAGCTGCACTGTCATTCTGCAGGCAGAGGATCAACTATTCCTGCCTGGAAGAAACATGCTCTGCTCATTATGAGCCGTTTGGTAGGAAAAGCAGCAACAGTTCTGCTCTGGGGAGCTCCAGGAAAGGCAGAGAGCAGGAGAAGGGACCAATGGCAAAGCCACAACAGCTACTTGATGGAAATTAAGCAGCACATCAACTTTGGGGGAGAGCATTTGTACACAGCAGGCTCATTACAAGGTGGCTGATGCATGTAGGGATGTCTCTGGAAGACATTGCTCTAGCCTGAAATTCTTCCATCCTCCCACCCACCTTGGGATCAGTGGGTGCCAGCCTGGGGTCAGTACAAGGCTGGCTTCCTTTGGTGCACCCTTAAGCCTTGCAGAAGAGGAGCACAGAATGCTCTGCCGGCACCCCTTACACACTTAAGGCAGAGTGGAGCCCATGGAGTGGCTCAGGTGCTGTCCCTCAGGAACAACAGCATCACAGTGTCACTCACAGCATAGAGTGCCACCACTGTGTCCATGCCAGGCATGGCTGGGGTGATGTGAAGCTACTCACCGATGATCACGAGCAGGAGAATGATCACCACCATTGCTATGATCGCCTTCATCTGCAAGAGGAGCACACAGGCGCCTTACTCAGGGTGCTGGGGGGCTGCTTCCACCTGAAAGGAGGCCTTGGCCTCCCAGCATGTTTTCAGCTAGGAAGCAGAGCTTCTCCACCTCCTCCCAGGGGCAGGCAGGTCACCACCCTTCCACAAGCCCAGCCCTGCCTGTTCTCCTCCTTGCTCACCTTACAGTCTCGCCACCACATCTGTCTCCGGAGATGCTTGGCTCTTTTGCTAAAAGCTGCTGCATTGTCTGATAAACTGTCTATAAAGGAAAGAGAGTCAGTTCAGTGGTGCACACACTGTCAGAGCACCCGCTCACCTGTTCTAACTCCACTGAGTTCTGTGCAGGAACAGACCCAGGCACAGCATGATTCACCAAAGCCACAGCAGGGTCAATGTGAAGCCCTTCACCAGAGCGCACAGACAAGTCCCACTGTGCTCCCTCTGTACCAGCTGCTCTCTGAGGACAGGAACCTGCTCTGCAAGCCAGTGGACAGTGCCAGGAGACAAACCAATCTGCCTTTGCTTGAAGGACCAACTAGATCCCAGCACCCAGACACCTCCAAACTAATGCCTCTGCACAGAGCAGCAGGTAAAGGTGGGGAGAGTCAGCAGAAAGTCAGATCTACAGCTCAAGGCTGAGCAACACCACTCTCAGGAAGAACATGAATGGAAGCCCTGGTCTGACATTAGGTGCTTTCAGGACTGAACCAGGTTAGCCTGGCCCAGCAGCCAGGGGACCAGGCCAGCAGAGCTGTGTTTGACATCGCACCTGATTTATCCTGCAGGTCGTCCAGCCGCTCGCCCCTTTCGATCACCTTGGTGATGTTCTCCTGCATGACATCGATGACTTCATCCACCTGGTTCTGGACACTGGGGTAGGGCAAAGGCAGTGTGAGAGGCAGAAGTGAGCACCAGAGCTGCCCAGCCTGGCAGCATCTGAAAGCTCACCCACAGAAATGAAAGGGCACAACAGTGGAAGGAGGTTGATGGGATGCAGAGAAAGCCAGAGGCATGGCACTGCAGGGGGTGGATCTCTGGCAATCCCAGGAAGGGCAAGGGAACACAGGGTCTCAGAGGGGAACTCAGCAGAAGTGGCACATCCTCTCTAACACCTTTAACACACAAATGCAGTATGAAAAGGCACTAATTGCTGTTGGTGGGCACCTCTGCTACAGAAGAGTTCACAAAGCAGAAAGAAGGAGTATAAAAATCACACCTTATCTTTCTACATTTCATAGAACTCCACATCACACCTTTGCTCAATAACTTGGGGTGAAATTACATCAGTTCCCTCCTCCAGGAACTGAGTTGCTAAATTAAACCCACTCTGCCAGGGGCATCAAGAGGATAGCAAAGAAATGGTTGATATGAACTAAACTAAGTTATAATTCATCTTCTCATAGGTTATGCAACTCTGTGGGTAGCCCTCAGTGAACAGTAGTCTAAATCACACCCGTAGGGTTATTAAAAATGCATTTATTCACACATAAAAAAAAAAAAAAAACTACACTGGCAAGAGAGAAAAATTTTCCTAGTGGAAAAGTACTGCTTCGTTCTAGTTTGTATTTTGGAGCTAGTACACGTTTATTTTCCTGGAGATAGAAATGAGGATTTTATTGAGGCCCCGGGGATAACAATACATTGCTGGAGACATACCGTTCCCAGAAAGGCCAGGGCAGCAGAGGAGGCAACAAAACAGAAACAGTTCCAGAGAGAAACAGAGTATCCTCCCCCATGGCCACCAAACTAGGGCCAAGACAGAGTCAAGGCCAGTCAATGAGGCACTGCAGAACCAGGAACAGGGCTCTGTCCTCACCACCATGCCTCTAATTAATGAATTAGAGATACAGGTTCACACTGACCTGTTTCTCCTACCAGTTACGTGCCTCTCACCAAGCAGAGACCTGTGCTGATGGGGAGCAGCTGCAACCAGCAATAGTGGTCACATCACTTGCTACATTTACTGTTCCAAACACAGGTGAGAATAGTCGTTGAAAGGCATTTTTCTCCCAGAAAGATCTAGAAAGAGTTCCACATCTCTAAATATGAAGGGGTTTCCCATCAGGTCCAGCACCATTGCACTGTGGCTTCCAGAGCTAGAAGAGCCAGACGACTCCTCTGAAACCAATTTCTGAGTCAACAGCTGAGATAAGGCACATGCTGGACTCCAGCAGCACATGTAAAAATCTGCTTTATTTAGGACAGCCTAAGAAAGGAACCTGCCTTGTCTGCTGCATGGCAGAGTCTGTGGGAGCAGCATCTCTCGGAACCCACCTACGCCGTGCGGTGGCAGCTCCCGCCTTCCACCCTGCCAGGAACCGCCTGCTGGCAGCTCCTTATCTGGAGGAGAAGGGCACAGATAATCCCCAAAGACCCCTCAGCAGGAACTGCCCCGTGCCCAGGAGCCTGTTCTGCCCCACTGTTTGTTTCACGGAGTCTGAGGTGACTGGCAGAGCTGCCGCTGTTGGAAGGTGGCACTGAGCATGTGGACAGGAAGCACATGGCAGTGCCCTGTGCAGCCCAGGGTCCACCCCACACAGCTCCACAGCACCCTGGGGCACTGGGTGACAAGCTGGAACATTCTGCAAGGGGCTTTCCTTACCCTGGCACAGCAAGTCCCAGCTTGGAGCTGCCAGCAATGCAGCTACAGCTTGGGGCGAGAGGAAAAGCACCAACATCTGCTACCCCACATGAGCCAATTTGGCAAAAGCTCTAAGCCTCAAACATCGGCTTCACACGCAGAAGTCTACATTTGAAGTATGTAAATGTTTCTAAAATCATTTTCGGGCTTGAAAATAGAGAGATTTCCTCCCACAACAGATTTGTAACCAAGTTATCCTGGTACAACTAACAAGTGGGAGCACACAAGGTTACAGTACATCTAGGAACTTGCAGATCAATGCTACACCACCTGTATCCCCACCAGTGCAGATCAGAGCCTTGAGGGGTGCTGCTGCAGTCCTGGGACACCCCAAAGTGCTGGAGGCAAAACAGGCTGCTGGGGTGGTTAACAGCATTTGGGGGAAGAGCTGTGGAGCACAGACCCTTACTGCCCAAGCTGCTTCTTGGCATTGTATCTCTTCTCACTTGAGCTGCTGGCAAAATGCTAAGGACCCTTGTTACCTGCCCAAACCCTGGGCAAGCTGCCAGCTGTCCCCAAGAGAACAAAACATTTCACAGATGGAGAATGGAGGCACAAAGAAATCAAGGCTTATAAACTCCCACAAATGTTGACGTGTTGACTCCCGTAGAACACAGACGCATTTGGGTACCATGGTCTGAGATCTGGGGAGAAAGCCCAACAAAACAACAAAGCAAAGAATAGGAAGGAAGAAGCCAAACCAAGGAAATTCAGACCTCCACAAAGCACCTTAACCAGACCATAAGCCAGCACTTTCTTTCTGCTCTCTCCCACCCTTCACTGCTGCCTCTCCAGGAGGGGGCTGAAAAATGTTCAGCCTATGTAGCAGCTTCAGGGCAAACTCAAAAATTCCCACTAGTTTGGCATGCTTGAGGTAGGAAAATCAAATCACATCAAGAAGAAAATATTTTCTTGTTTTATTTGGCGAGAGGGAATGAGTCCTTTAATTCAAAGTGTATTTCCTGTTGGGGAGCTATGGGCTTTTGACACATACACTTTATGTGCTTTACTCCTGCCAGATTTCCAAGAGAAATAAAGTGGAATATACCTGCCAGGAAAAGGAGCAAGACAAAAACATAAAATATGTCTCCCAAGACCTTCTTTCTTACTAATTACTGCAAGTCTGATGCTTTTAACCAGGACAGCAAGCATACACCATCTAAGCAACAAGATCCAATGGCACTCAGCTTGCTTTAGACTCCTCTTTTCTTGTGCTCTGCTGTTCCAAGGTGGGAGGAATAAGCCACATTTTGGCCACACTGGGTTAGGTACTGAAAACCTTTCTGGGCTAGTCAGGGTGCTGGACTAACAACAGTGCTGCATTCTGCAGACACTGTAAACAGCCTGTGCACACACCATGGGATGTGCTGCCCAAGGCTGCTGCCTGTTTGCAGCCAGCATGACACACTCCAGTTTTCCACCCCAGTGATATTAACAGTGTGTATTTTGGTGCAAATTACACCCAAACAGCCCTCGTTGTGGCAGCCACCCAGGGAAGAGGGAAAAGGAGGGAGAGCCAAGGCAGATGAAGATTACAGAGGCAGGAGGCCAGTGCTGCACAGCACTCCCCAGCTCTCTGCAGAGAGCCCTGCTGTTCCAAACAACAGGGTAACAGTGCTCAACCATGCCACAAAGCCCTGGACTGAAGCTGAGAGGAAAACAGCAGTCTATGCCTCCCTGAAACCTTTCAGTCACTGAAAGGATTATATCCAACAATGATACCTGTCAGTGTGGTCTTGGTTTCACCTTCAGATGAAAGCCTGGACTCTGGTTGGGGTTCACTGCACAACCTGCAATGAGCCCTGGGAAGCTGCAGTCAGCTCTTGCCTCAAGAGTTCAAAGCATTCCCCAAACCTTCCCCCTGCTCAGGGCCTGCAGGCAGCCACTGGGGCTGGGAATGCTGAAACCCCAAAGCAGCACAGTGGGGGATTCACAGAGACCAAGAGGCTCCTGGGGAACCCCAGCACTGTGCTGAGTCTCAGCAGCAGCATGAACAAGAACCCAACGGCACAGCTCCCTCAAAGCACAAACCTCAGCAGTAAAGTGAGTCAAGCAGTGCAGAAAAGGGGCTGATTTTAGCAGAATTTTTGAAAATATGGTCTGTGATGAGAAGCTCCTTTTCCAAATAAAAGAAATCCAGCTGGAAGCTGAACATCCCAGCTTCCCTTGAAACGGCTCTCGTGCACACATTCAGCACTTCTTCCAAAGCCTCAAAGCAAAGGCAGAGAAAGGGGAGCAGCTCCCCCTTACCTGTTCTTTGTGCCTCTGGGGAACAGGATAAAAGCCCTTTAAAAGCTGTGTTTCAGCTGCAGCCCACCCCGGGGATGGGAGACCTCAAAGGGAGCCAAAGGGGCCCCACATGGCCTCTCAACTACCAGAGGAGAGTCCACCCCAACCAAGCAGCTTCCAGACACATCAGGACAAAGCTCAGCTTCAAGGGGACTGACACTTCCTCCTGTCACTCTTGCTGACTGTAACTCACCTCTTTCCCTACAAGGTTTGCAGTGTTCCCCACAGCTGAGCCAGCCTTGGGGGTCTCTGCTGCCAAGCTCCACCCTGACCCAATCCAGCCCCTTTTCCTGCCAAGGACAACTAGAAAAACTTCCCAGTCTTGCCCCTCACGTTTAACATGTTCCACACCTTTGCTCCCATAATGCCATCACTTTTTCCTCTACCCAATCCTCCACCCAGTTTCCTTTTACGCCCATCTTCACACCTCGTTCCTCCAGCCCTGTACTGCCATGGCCTCTCTAGCTTTGCCCAGCTATGCCTCAGCTCTCCAAAAGCACAAATTTCTCCTTAAAATGTCTTTTCCTTACAGTTTTTCAGCAGCCACCCAACCCTTTCTTTGTTGGAACAAAGAAAACTGACTCACTCTGAGACCAGGCATCGATCCCTACAGCACAAGAGCTGAACTGATCAGAAACTTCATAGTGATCTCCATGACAGGAAATGATGACTACATGGTGTAAGTGCTTATTAAACAAAGCAATCTGTGCTGATGAGAGCAGAAAATAAATTCTGTTTTGTAACAGATGCTCTAGATGCTCCACAGATGTAGCCCCTTGGTAGCCCAAGGGACATATCCCGTGCCACATCCACTACATCCAGGCAATCTTTGGCAATGGACAAGCCCCATGTGTGGGCCATTAGTCAGGTCACACCTATGGACCCACCAGCTCCTGGCTAAATGCTCCTTGCACTTTTCTTCCTTTTCACAGGGGCAGTGCCCTACTCTACCTAAGGCACTCCTGCCTTCTGCCAGGCTGAGAAGTGGGAAGAGAAGAGCTCCTGCTTTCTCCCACCAGCAGGGAACACAGCAGACACTGCAGGTGCTGCCCAGCAGAGGAGGATGGAGGACAGACACTACCCCATCTCGACCTTTCTGAGGAGGTGAGACCCCACTCATAAACTCGGCTGTCTCATTCATTCCAGATCATGCCCTGGAAGGGAGGCTCTATCCACACTGGCGTACTCCAAACAGCAGTTCCTCTCTACCAACAGCACCCTCACACCCTGGAGGGAACAGAGATGCCCTGAATTCTCAGGGTGCAGCCATCTGCCCTCTGCCTTTTGTGCAACCCAAGTGCCCTTCACTCCTCAAGGTAACAAGCACAGCCTAATGCTGCTGCTGGCAGTGAGTCATCCCAGAGCTGTGCTGGCTTCCTTCTGGCATGGAAAAACCCCTAACCAAGAGCCACACTCAGGCTGCAGACACAACCCAGTCTGAACGATGCCCAGGCAGCATTCCCCACACAGGTCTCTGTCCTGGCTCCACAGAGATCAGCAAAGGAACAGGGCAACACAGAGCAGGGGCTGTGGGTATCCCCACTTTTGATTGAGAACCACCACCACATCCTTCACAGGAAAAACTGAGCCCTGAACAAGCATCATCCAGGAAATGACTCGAGGAGAGAAGGATCCAGAGTGTTCACTCCTTCCTTCTTGCCCTGCTCCTCCTCCTGTAATGGTTTCCTGTTTTCCAGCTGCTTTGACCCCAGTGAGTCACTGCTCATCTCCAGGTCACCTATACCAGTTTTTTATCTGGAGAAGAAGGTGCCAGAGGAGCAGCTGCTGCCCAAAACCCATGGTCCTGGTGTGTTCCTGACCACTTACTTTCTTGAAACATTAAGGAGCTTGTTACAGGCTGAGGTAAAAAAGCCTCAAAAATTAAAAAATGATGCTAGGAAAGGTTAGAATTCAGAGAAAGAGCCTCACAGAAGCATGGAACAGGTCACCACCAGGACACAGCAAGGGCTTCTGAAACTACAATAAGCTACTGAGATGTATTCTTATCCCTTTGCCTCTGTCAACACACAATTTCTTGACAGGTTGCATCAAAGCTGAGATTTCCTTTAGCTGTGGACACGTGGGGTAGGACAGGTCAGTTAGAACACAGGCACAAGGAATGTTCATATGATGAGCTACACAGAAACACTCTGACAAGACAGCAGCAGGAGCTCACAGTGGCAGAATAAATTATTCTTTCCATGGAACAACAACTTACTGCCTGATCTTGTCATTCCTGGGTCCAAACCTGGGTCCAGAAGGCCCCCTCCTGCAGGCAGAAAAGAGCGATCAGGACAGAAGGTACAATGAAAACGTGTTTTTAAACCAGACCCAAAAGACACAAAGGAGAGAAGCAACGCCTCATGCACAGAGATTGTTTTCATACCTCCCATCAGTCCCTCCCATGTCTTAGGATCCGTGGGACATCTCACTCTTACAAAAGGTCACACCTATTAATTCATGCTCAAGGCCAAGGCTCTGGAAGGACATCCCAAAGGAATCAAAGGTTTTCATTGCCAAGCCCCCAGTGTCAGAGCTGCAGGCAGGTATGACACTGCATTCCAACTCACAAGAAAAAGTCTTCCTCTTCATCCGAGTCTTCCTCCAACAGGTTCCTCTGCAAACACAGAAAAACCCTCTCATCAACAAGCAGCCACCATCTCACACACACATTTCCAGCTCTTAGGATGCAATGCAGGAAGGCCCTCTCTGCTCAAGGGACAATCCCCAGCATCACCCACAGCCACCCTGGGCTGTCCCATCCACACGGGAAATCAGATCCACTCCAGATCTGGAAGACATGGTTTCTCCACCAGCTGATGGCAGCAGGTAGAAGAGGGATGACCACGGGGGAACACATTGGCTTCCTTGGGCTGGAGGGCAGAGCTGGCAGCTCCTCTGCTTCACCCCAAAGGGCTGCCAGGGCTTCCCTGTGCTGATCCACTATACCCCATGAGAGGATCCAAAACCTGATTTTCAAGAGCAACCCCACAACCACCCTGAATGTTCTGGACAAAACCATTTCTCCTTGGGGCCAAAAACAACCAAGAGAGGGAGGGGACACGCTAAAGGTGTGAGCCCGGGGACCCAGCAGATGTCACTGTGTGTAGATCTGGGCTCCCACCTGCAAGCCTGATGCTCTGACGTTGAAGCTCACCTGCATTTCCATCCTGTCATATCTGTACAATCGACTCAAGCAAACCTGCAACACCAGGCAATAGTTCCAAGGGAGGAGCAATCTGCTCTTGGCACCAAGGGCTCCTGGTCTCGCTGACAGCTGTCGGGAGCTGCAGCAGCATTTCCGACCCCGGCCTAAAGGGAGCTTTAGCACAGCCCCGACGCCAGCAGGTTAAATCCCCTTTGCCCAAACCAGGCAACTGCTGGGACCTGTGTGCAAAGCCTGAACTGCGAGGGGACCGTGGTGCCAGGAGAAAAAACCAGCTGTAAAGCACAGGGTGACTTCCCTCAAGTCCTTCAGCCAGCGTGGGCAGCAGAGGCAGGCCGTGTCCCTGCCAGGCTCTGCGGAAGGCCAGGGGGCTGGAGCACGCCGGCACCTCCCGGCCGTGGGTGCAGACGGAAGGAGCCGCAACAGGTTCCCGAACAGGCGGACCGCGGCTGGGGCGGCACACACGGGCCGGGGCTGGCGCTCGGCAGCCCCTCACTGACCGCATGGCACTGTCACCGCGCCCCGCAGCGACACCGCGCCACCGGCCAGGGCAGCCCGACCGCGGGCACCGAGCCGAGCTCAGCCGCCGCCCCGCAGGAGAGGCACTCACCCGCTCGCTCTTCACCGAGCCCGTCACCTCGTCATCGTTCAGGTGCCGCTTGAATTTGGGAGGCATGGCCGGTCCCTGCCGTGGGGCTCCGTGCCCGGGGGGAGAAGCCTGGAGAGGAGAGCAGGGAGCGCCCGGCAGGCCCAGGACGGGACCCGCCGCCCCCGCGCTCACCGGGCCGGGCCGGACCGGGCCGGCGGGAAATGGCCGGTGCCGAGAGCCCCGCTCACATCGACCGCGCGGCGCTCCGCCCGCCGCGCCGAGCGCCGAGCTGCCGATGGCGGGCGGGCCGGGGGCGGGCCCATGGGCGGGGCATCCCCGGGAAGGGACGGGGCCGATCCGGGGATGGGCGGGGCCTCCATGGGGAGGGGCCTCTCTGGGGAGGGGCGTGTCCGAGCGGAGACGGGGCGGGGTCCCTCTGTGGTTAGGCGGGGCCGCTGCGGGGAGAGGCGGGGCGGGGCCGCTCTGGGATGGGGCGTGGCCTCTCTGAAGAGGGGCGGGGTCGGAGCGTTCGGTTCAGGCCCCGGCCCCGAGCGACCCCCGTGGGGTTCGGCCCCCGGCCCGCCCGCCCCGGCGTCACCCCTGGCACACGGCCTCGGCCAGCGGACCCGGGGAGGCGGGGTGGCAGTGCCGGTGCCCCCCGCAGGCATCTGGAAGGTTCCGTTTCGCCCGCCCCCCGCCGCCCCGACTCTCTCCCTCTATAAATGCGGGCGCCGGTGGCCGGCGTGCTCAGAGGGGCGGCACCGGGGCCATGCTGGGGGTCTGGCTGCTGCTTTGGGGTTCCGTGGCCCTTGGCGGCCGGGCGGACACCGCCTTCCTCCGCCGCGCCCATGACAGCTCCGGGCACTGCACCTACTCCTTCACGGTAGCCAGCCCCGTGGAGGCCGCCTGCCCCGAGGCGGCCGGCGGCGTGCCCGAGCTGCGTGCCGAGCTGGCCGCCCTCGCCGCCCGCCTGAGTCGGCTGGAGAGCCGGGAGCGAGGAGCGGGGGGCTCGGGGCCGCGGGGAGCCGAGCCGGGGGGCGCACCGCACCCGCAGCAAGTGGCCGCGGCCGCCCGCCTGGAGGCTGCGTACGGCGAGCTGCTGCGGGCCAAGTCCCGGCTGGAGGAGGAGAAGGGGCGGCTGGAGCGGGAGAAAGAGGAGCTGGGCAGGCGGCTGGAGAGCAGCGCCCAGGAGATCACCCGGCTGCGGACCGCCCGCTGCCCCTCCGGCAGGGAGGGGCCCGGCCGGGACACGCTGCGCGCCCCCGCCAAGGGTAAGTGCCGGGGCCGGGACCCCTGCGCGTCCCTGCCGGCGGCTCCTCCTCGCTGGCCGCGTCCCTGTGAGGCCCCCGTGCTGTGCACCCACTGCTGCCCCCCACTTCGGGCACCCTGGTGCCGGGAGGTAGCGCCCCATTGCCCCATACCTCCCTCCCCACCCCGCCTCCTCCCGCTGCCTGCCCCGCAGCAGAGGAGGGATGCAGGGTACCGTGCTGATTTGGGGTGTTAGAGTTTCCCCCAAAGACAAGGGTCACAGGTGTGCCCTGCTGCAGCGGGAGGAGGCACGGGCTCCCGCCCAAGGCACCGGCGTCCCGGGGGGCAGCAGGCGGGCACGGAGCCCCCCGAGGGCGGCAGGGGCCGGCGGGCGGTGGGGGGGCTGCCTTAGCCCCGCTCACGCTGTGTCTGACCCCGCCGCAGCGGCGCGCTGGGAGCCGCAGTCCCTGAGCTACCAGGAGCTGCAGTCGGAGAGGACCGAGGAGGTTCCCGTGTCCCGGCTGCTGGAGGACACGGCGCTCGGCCGCCCGGGCAAGGCGGACTCAGGTACGGGCACGGCGGGCGGGCCCCGCGTCCCGCTGCTGGCGAAGGGCTGGCCGTGACCCCTCTGTGTCCCGTCCTGTCCCCGAGCAGGCTGCGGCCAGCTGGTGTGGGTGGGAGAGCCCGTGGTGTTCGGCCGGGCGGACTCCATCGCGGGCAAGTACGGCGTGTGGATGAAGGACCCCGAGCCCGTGCCGCCCTTCACGCGGGACAACACCTGGCGTGTGGACACCGTGGGCACCGAGGTGCGCCAGCTCTACCAGTACGAGGAGGCCGAGCAGCTGGCCCGGGGCTACCCAGCCAAGGTGCACATCCTGCCGCGGCCCCTGGAGAGCACGGGGGCCGTCATCTACCGCGGCGGGCTCTTCTTCCAGCCCCGCCATTCCCGCTCCGTGGCCCGCTACGACCTGCGGGGAGAGAGCATCACTGCCGAGAGGGAGATCCCCGGCGCCGGCTACCACGGGCAGTACCCCTACTCCTGGGGGGGCTACACCGACATCGACCTGGCGGTGGATGAGACGGGGCTCTGGGTCATCTACAGCACTGAGAAAGCCCGGGGAGCCATCGTCCTCTCCAAACTGGACCCCGAGACGCTGGAGATCCGTCGGACCTGGGAGACCAACATCCGCAAGCGGGGGGTGGCCAACTCCTTCCTCATCTGCGGCACCCTCTACACCGTCAGCAGCTACTCGGCGCCTAACGCCACCATCAACTTTGCCTACGACACTGCCACGGGCACCAGCCGGGCCCTCAGCATCCCCTTCGAGAACCGCTTCCGCTACCTCAGCATGCTGGACTACAACCCTGCCGAGCGGCAGCTCTTCGCCTGGGACAGCTTCAACATGGTCACCTACCCGGTGCGCCTCTCCCGGGCGTGAGCCGAGGCTGGCCGGGCGCCGGCTCAGCCCCCGGGAGCCTCGTGCGTGCCTTGGCATCCTGCTTCCCTCCCCGTTTCCCCCGGCACGGCCGGGAGCGCCACCTCTCACAGCTGGGGTGGTGCTGGGGGCCACACGCCGCTCGGCCGCGTCCCGCTGTGCTAAAGTGCAGCAGAGAGAGAGAGGAAAGGCTGCCCCGGAGCCTGGCAGGGCCAGGGAAATGCCTCTCACCAGCCTCGGTGGGTGTCGGATGGGTCACAGCAGCACCCAGCCCTGAGCTGCTCCAGCACCCTCCCTGAGCAACCAGCCTGCCCAATTCAGAGCAGGGAGGGCTGGGCAGAACAGGGAGTAGAAGGGCTGTGCAGGAGGATCCTGCCTTAAATTAAACGTTTTTTCCCTAGCTGTGGGCAGCGACCCCCTCTGTGGGGTCAGGGTTTGTTGTTTCCAGGCTCCAGCCCTCCAGAGCTCTCATGCAGAGGTCCCACAGGTTCCACTGGCATCCCACACTCGCAGTGCCCAGGGGCATCCTGGAGCTCAGCCACCTCCAAAAATCATCGAGTAGGCTCAAAAGCAGCAGAAAATACAGACACACTTTGCACAAGCCTTGTTTTATTGGGAGAAAAAAAGAAGCAGCCAAGAGAGCAGGGGTGAGGAGTGCTGGCAGAGCATCCTGCAGCCGGGTGGCCTCTCAGTACCCAGCCCTTCCAGCCATGTGCTTCAGCTTTCCAGGCCATTCCAGGCCAGCAGCTCTCCCCACACCGGTCCAAACCACGCTGGTTTATCTATTTATTGTAGAAAGTTTGGAGGAGGCTTCTTTCCCCCCTCTGGCACTTGGGGCAGCTGCAACCACATTCCCCAGGGGCTGCACTGGGTCCTGGCCCAATAAACATTGCCCAGCACTGCTGCTGCCTTGCACCTCGTCTTTCCAGGCCTGTTTTCCAAGGAGTGTGGTGGGCTGGTGCCTCTCTCGATGCACCTACAGGCTGAAGGTGCTGATGGGGGAGCTGTAAAGCCTTGAGCAGGAAAATGCCACATTTTGGAACGTGGCAGCTTCTGCCAGCAGTACCCCAGGTATTGGAGCAGAGGAAAAGGACGGAGAACACAGTGGGACACTTGTGACGATCAGCTACAGGGATTTGCAGTGAGATGCTTCACCCCATTGCTGTCCTCCTGACACTAACACTGTTAAGTGTAGCACTGTGTATTTGCATAGCACAGTGAAGCATTTGGTTTATCCATCATCCCCACGCTTGACTTTGGAAAAATACGTGATGGTTGTAAAAAGTGAGATGACGTGTGTAAGGCATGTTTGGTAAGCTGCAGGGTGGGCAGCAGGTGGGAGCCCAGCATGAAGAGAGAGGAGACTGAAAGACCCATTCCTGCTCCTGGGCAGCCCCAGGGCCAGGCTGGGAATCTCCCCTGAGCCAGGGCCACTGAAGGCGTCCCCGTGGCCAGTGATGTCACACAGAGCTGGGTGAGGGCAGGGCAGAGCCAGCAATGCCCAGCGAACCTGCCACCAGGGATGGCAGAAAGGCATCGTTGGCCCCAAGCAGGGCGGGAAGCGAGGCTGGAGTCCCCCGGGGCGGGAGCCGAGCCCCGGGATGAAAGGCAGGGTCTGTGCAGAGCCCCGGGGAGCAGCAGCACCGCGGTGAGCCCAAACACCGAGGGCAGCCAGCCCCTGCCCCTGCCTCGCCGGGCCCTTTTCAGGCCGGCAAGTCCATCTCTTAATTGACTGAGAAAATAAAGGCAGACAAGCCAATGTACACAGGATTTCCAGAAAGCTGGGCTGGAGCTGAACAGCGCTGAATACACTGCTTTACTTAACAGGCTTTGGGAAAACAAGCCCGCCCTGCCCACAGCCCAGCAAGAAGCCAGCCTGAGCCCAGGGGGGTTGCTGGATCTGGCCCCAGTCACATTTAACACCCCTCTGGCTCTTGCCCTGAAGAAAAGTTACAACCTTTTCACAGCCTCAACATGATTAAGGCAAAAGAAATTGAATTCTCCAAACAGAATGATTCCCTAATTTCTAAGCGGTTCGGCACAATTATTTCTGATGACCAGAGTCCTAGAAAAGAGATTACACACCAAATCCCTCTCGAATTAAAAAAAGGCAAGAGCTACTCCAGTGTAAATAGCCAGGAGCAAGTTATCTGATTAAATGTCATAAAAATATTCAATCAAGCGGGTCAATGACTGAAAGTTCCACCTGGCCTCAAACGCAGCAGGCGTGGTTTGGGGTTTTGCAGAGGCACACATCAAACCCGGGTTATTTGGAGGCAAAAAATGCCCAAGCTTTTACTTTTAATTAAACTTCTTCAGACGTACCCCCCTTGTTCTGCTCTCAGCACAAAAATAGTCCAAAGCTTGGTGCATGCCCACAGGCGACTGTGGGAAATTCCTCTGACTTCCCAATAGTTTTACTACTATAGAATTTAACATTAAACCTTCCAGCAGCATTTCCTTAAAAATAGAACAGTCTGGTGAACGAGTTCCCATTTTTGGGGTCCTTTTAAGATGAAACAGGCTGAAGACAACCTGTCTTTAAAGACAGGGAAACACAGCCTGTGTTTGAAGCAGGGACACCTCACCACAAGTGTTCCTTTTATAGCACATTTTATGGAAGCAGTGTCCACATTCACTCAGTCCCCCTGTCCTTTCCAAGCATTTGCTGCAGCTGTGCTCATAGAGATGCTTGTGAAAAAGGTGATTTACCCTGAGTGTTACTTGCTCAGAGGTTCCTTCTGCCCATGGCTGCATTTGTGGATTCCAGCACCTTTGATTTACTCCTTATTGCTGCAGTTTTACCCTGAACAAACCAACCTGGGCAGGAAAGGACTGCAGCTCCTCTGGTGGCCCTAAACTGCTGCTCCCCAACCCACCCCAGGGTGAAGCTGCCCAACTCCTGGTGGTGCCTCCAGAGCCAGCCCGACGCTCCTGGGCTTCATCCTCCTTTTCCTCAGAGCTACAGCCGGCCAGCACCTCCTCCCCAGGCAGGAATTACTTCTCAGAGACCCAGACACCAAAGGTTCCCGGGAGTTGTGGGAAGCAAGTTCCCTCTGGTGGCCAGCAGAGCGTGTCCTGCCTGTCCTGAGCCCCCGGGCAGGGCGGGGCCAGGCCAGGGCTGCCTGAACTGGGCCTTGCCCCTGGAGAGGAGAGGCTGACCTGGAGCAGAGACTGGGCAGAGTTAAAGGAATAAAGCAGGGATTTATTAAAAGGCCTTCACAGGACACACCTTGGGCAGTGCAAGAGCCTGGCTGGGGCTGCACCCAAGATGGACCCTGAGTCACGAGTTCTCCCACTTGGATCAGTTTTGGCCCATTTCCATCTTGGGCTCAATTGTCCCATTGCAGCTCCAGGTGATGCAGTCCCACCCAGATCCCAGGTTGCTCTCCTCCATTCTCTGCTGTTTGCACTTTGTGGGGCTGAAGCTGCAGCGGTGTCCTTGGTTGTGGGGCTGGAAAAGGATTGTTCTGTGTGACTGAGCTGGGGGGAGAACTGGCTGACACTTTATGTGGAGATCAGAGTCACACACTAATGCAGTGTAGGATCTGGGAAATATGAAAATTGAAACTTAAAGCAGCACTGTCACTCACTGGCTGCTGGGACAACTGGAATCATCCCAGCTCCTGTCTGAACAACCCCAGCTCCCCCAGCTGGGGATGGAATTCCCAGCAAACCCCTCAGGCTCCTTCTGGGGCGAGCTGTGGCCACAAAGGCGCTTCTGGAGCATTTTCCTTCCAGAGCCTTGCCCTGGGAGCTCTGCTCAGCTCCTGGAGCAATCACAAGAGCAGCCAGGGGCTTTATTTAGAGAATACTTTATTAGTTTCTGTAATCAAACCCATGTAAATAAGACCTTACATATTTCATACAGTGCGTTACCCCTGTACAAATGGAAAAAAAAATTAAGTTTAACATTTCTAGACCAATATGGCTGTTAATTTCTGTACAATGCCAACTCACACTACAAGTGGGATACTTTTTTCCAAAGTTGACATCACAGCTAGTTTCCAAAAATTCAAATTATATATATATTTATTATAAAAAGATAACCAATAGCGATTCACTAGGCATCAATAGCAGCAACAGCCTTTCCAGCTTCTGCAGTCATTTGAACAAAATTATACACATTAGACTTTCAACTCTTCCTTCCAAAAAACGTAAAAAAAAAAGAAAAAAAAAATTCCCAGAAAAAAACCAGCAAATTCTGCTACTGATGTGGTACCTGGTGCTTTTTATTAGCTTTTTCAATCATTGTCTGGAAAAAAACCTCTAGAATAACATTATTAAAAACAGCTCCAGTATAGCACAGTCACTACTACATATCATAAGCAGGTACAGGGTATCTTACATTCACAGAAGTATCATACAGTACTGTCCTACAGCTAGAATACTAGAGGATACAATTAAAAAGGCATTTATTTGACTTGATTCTACTTTCCAGCACACTGTGGGCAAGGAGGTGGTGCGACGCAGCTCTGATAGAAAGAATGCACCTCGGAGAGAAAACTCTCGTTAATCTGATCAGGTTTTTTATTCTCGTGGCACAGTTTAAGTGCTCGTTGCTGTGTTACAGACAGAAACTGGAAACCGTTTAGGGACCACTCGCATCATATAAAGACAGCTGGACAGGGGTGAACGGAACAAATCTGACTATTGATGCAACGAACCTTCAACTCCAGGGGTGAGAGCCACTGAGGGGGCAGCGGGTGGAGAGGACACAGGTGGCCAGGTAGCTTTTTCATATGGTGATCTAAATGCAGTAAATTGTCATCCAAGCAGCAGCAGCCAGCAAAGCACTGCCTTCAGAGGGAAATCCAACCCTGCCAGTGTTACTCTGTTAGGTTAAACCTCACGTGGCAAACACCCGGCTCCCTCTGTTTATACGAGACACAAGCTTCTTAAGTCACTAAAAACTTAACACACGTTACTTGGCCCAGCACCATCTTCAGACCTGCATGTTCTCATTCTCATGGGTTTACAAAAAGATGAACAGCAGCTGAAGATCAGAGCCTGAAGAAAACCAGAGAAGTCATCGTATCAGCCAGGAAATGCCTCCCCACCGCTGCTCCTTCTCCGTGCTGTGGCTTTGGGAAGCAGGCGAGCCACACGGGGCACACCCCAAAGCAGCCTCCATGCTGTTAGAGCAGGTGTGAGCCCCAGAGCCTGGGGCTCAGCTGGGCACAGCAGCTGGCACCACACTGCTGCTGGCACCACACTGCTGCTGGCTCCTGTGCCCCTGGGGCTGCTCAGAGCCCGGCAGGCAGAGCAGGCTGCTCTTCATCCTTGGGGCCACCAATTGACGCTGCTGACACCTCCCCCACCCTCCCCTCTCCCCCCTCCACGGGAGCACAGCCTCTAAGATTTTGTTTCCTCGGTTTTGATTGCCTGAGGTTTGATTGGTCCAGTTCTGACAGGTTTCGGTGTGGCAGCAGGCGCAGGGCTGGGCTTTTCCTCGGCTTTGTCCTGGCAGACTCCAGCAGAGTCAGCAATGGCCTCGCTGGGTTTGCTCCCGTTCTCCTCCACTTTCGGGGCTTTGCCTCCTATGGGTTTGTTCTGCTGCTGCTGCTGCTGCTCTGAAAAGAATCTCTGGGTGGACTGAAGGACCTCTGCTCTTTGCTTTGCCTTAAGAGAGGGAGAAAATAAGTTTATTGAGGAGAGGGCACAGGAATAGGAGTGACTTCACAAGTGTTTCCCATATGAAATGGCCACAGTGGCCAGACTTTCCTAGAAAGGCAGTGTCCATCCTGCTGCTTCCCTGATGTCACCAAGTCTGGGTGCTTGGCTCCTCAGCTGCAGTTTAACATCATGCCTAGGCTTCCCTTGCTCTTCCTAATCCTTCCCAGAAGGCCAGGGACAACAGCCTGAAGCGTTACCCAAGCTCTTCGTACGCCACTGCTATTGCAGAGCTGTACCAATGTGAACACTGCTGAGAGCAGCTCAGGCTGCAGCTTCCCCTGAGCACAGGTCAGACACCAGCAGAGGCAGCTGTGCCTGCCCCGAGGGCCACTCCAGCTGTCCCTGCTCCTGCTGCCCCTCTGGAGTACAGGGCCTCTCCCAGTAGCTCAGTCTGAGCAGCCCAGCTCCTCCCTGGGCACAGACAGAGCCTGGGGTGGAAAGGAACCAGGCTCAGAACTGTGCTCTGTGTGAACACACACAGCCTGCTCTGCTTCTGAGCAGGCTCTCATCCCTTCCTTCCCTCCTCAATCCTACCAACAACCCTGACCTGCACCCGTGGAATTCCCTCTGTGACCACATTCCTGTTACAGTTTTGATACTGTGCAGATCAGACACTTCAGAGCAAGCACTTGGCTGTCCTGCCCAGACTGCAGAGACTCCATTAAGAGTTCAGTCATTCAGAAGCTGAACAATAAAGCCCAGTGCAGTCAAATATATTTTTATTTTCAATTAAAAAGGCGTATCTTAACACAAGGAACCCCACCTACAACACAGGCACTAAGCCTCCATGCACCTCTCTGAGTATTTTCTGCTTTTTTACAAAAAACAGGGTTGGGAGACACACACACGACAGGGAGACAAAACAAAGAAAGTCTGGAACAAGAGGCCTTGGCTCTCAGACTTTGTAGCTGCTCCAAGTAACTCAAGCAGCAACAGAACAGAAAACAAACCGGTGAACTCTGCTTTGCAGGACTGCAGCAACAGCCTGATTTTATTGGAGCCAGATTGGCACCTGAAACCTTTTGCTCAAATTTCCACCATCCCCTGAGGTTAAGGCTTGGATGAGTCGATCACCAGTAACCAAGCACAGAGTAACTCTCACTGCTCTCAGCAGTGTTTGCAGGAGAATAAAGACACCAGAACTGCGTTAGCATTTGCTCTGACTGGCTACATTCACTCCACAGAGCACACTCAGGACAACATGTTAAGCATCTACTGCATAAAGTTGGTGGCAGGAAAAGGACCGACCACCTGGAACTGAAGGGGAAACCAGTCCTCCCCCAGCCATGCATAACCAGAACAACACTCTGCTCTGACACCTCAGTGCACAGGTTACAGGAACAGCAGCAGATGAAGGAGCCCCTAAGCACCACCTTTTCAAGGAACTTCTTTTCTGCAGCCAGCAGGCTCAGTGTCCAGCAGTGTCCCTACACAGACGTCCCACACTGCAGCCTTGCCTTGGAAGAAGAGTTTGCCTCGAACTGAAGGGTCCCAAAGTGCTGTAACAAGCTGGGGTGACCGTCATCACCTGCTACTGAAATGCAGCCCCCTCGTTGGCAGAGTGCACCAGGTACTGCACTCTAGCCCAGAGAATTCACCACAGGCACTTCAAACCACGGGGGAAGGACTCTGCAGAGTCCCCAGGGAATGAGGCTGGCTGGAACAGGAGGAGCTGGGGGAAAGGACAGCTAACAGCCAGGTGTGCAGCTTCACTGCTCATCCAGAGATAACCAGGCTCCTGACACCTCACTTTGCCTTGGACAGCAGTGGCGGCTCCACAGCTGCTGACCACAAGGCCACTTGAGACAGGAAGCTCCCTATAACTACCTTAGCCTAAAATTCTTATTAAAACCCACCAGGGCTTAGAGAAGGCCTGTGTTCAGCTGTTAAGAGCCTGGCTGCTGGCCTGGGGTCCAGAGGCACTTCCTGCAGCCATGACTTGCAGACACATGCCTGCCCTGGGGGCTGTCAGCCTGAGCTGCTGGTACCAGCACTGCTGTTCACATACTGACCTTCACATCTCGTTCAGCCTTCAGCGCAGCCTGGGCCTGAGTGCCTCTGGCTCCAGGTACTGATCCACAAGGACCTCTGGCCACACGTGGTAACTGAGGGTGGCTCATAAGGCCTGTGGTCATCTGAGACGGCATCTGACTATGCAGAACTACTGGCAGCCTCTGAACAGGCGCTGGGAAGGTGTTAGTAAATGGGGCTCTTACCAATGGAGGGAGCAGGTTAGGCTGAGAGAGGATCTAAGTGGGGGAAAAACAACAAAAAGAGACATTTCTCAATTAGAAAATTGCCAACTCGATTGCACGTTGGCATTATCTTAAAGGGGGAAAAGTTGCTACACTGCTATAAAATGAATGTCAAGAAAACAGGCTTGAACTGCAAGAGCAAAACAGCCCTGCAGTGCTGCTGTGCCTGGAAGCAGCAGCACCAACTGCAACCCAGCCTGTGAGCAGGGGGAAGACCCTCACAAGGCAGTGGAGCAGTCACAGGTGACAGGCAGCCCCAGGAAGGTGAGGCAGTTTCTGCCAGTGACAATCCACAAATCAAATCTCAACTCCTGCAGTCAAACACTCCAAATGCTGAAAGGAAGACAGAAATATCCCTTCTGTGTGTCTGAAACACACTTTTAGAGGCTACATTGCCCTAGCAGCCTGGCTCCAGTCACCTGCAACAGAGATGCACCTCCCTTGTAAGCTGTGCTCCCTGGAATGCCACAGCAAATGAACCCCTCTGCCATCAGCCCTGCCTGGCATGGACTGTGTGACCTCCGAGATCCTGCCCAACCTCAACTGCTCCTTGCTACTTCAGAGCTGCAGATCTGCTTTGTCTTTGTGTAAAATGTGCACTGGGACCCTTCTGAGACACGAAGCTTCTGCCCTTCCCCAAGCAAGTGACCTGTTTCTGCAGGGATGAGGTGCACTGCAGCTGCCTGGGGAAGCCACAACACTGCCTGCTCTACAGCAGTCAAAACTGCGATTAAATTCCTCGGCGTGCACAGAACTCAGCATTAAACACCACAAAATCAGCACTACTTGTAAGCAAGATCAGAGAGGTAACTGCTTGCTTTGATCTGGAAATCAGGTTCCTCAGGCCATTTCATTTTAAGGATTCCATTCTGTATCTCCCTACGGGTAAAACCTGAGGAGACACAGTCGAGCCAGACCCACCATGTCACACAGAGGAACAAATCTGTTTGCAGGAAACCACCCATCACCTACCTGTGGTGCAAATTGTGCAGGAAAGGGCTGTGTCATTCTCACAGCTGCAGCTGCTGACTGGAACTGCTTCTGGTACACAATGCTGTTCATTTTATTGGACTGATTGTTAGGACTGGTAGAACTGGCCCTAAAGGGAAGAACTCCAGTTAAAATCAACTGCTTTCATTCAGAGGATGCTTCTGCCTTTAGTTACAACTTAACCAGAAACTCAGCACTGGAGGGGGGAAAAATGAATCTCCTGGAAAAGCTGGTGTGAAACTTTCTCTGTATACAAGTTTCTATGTGCAAAAAACCTCAGAACTTCAAAATTCAAAGAGAAAGCATATCAGAAATATTTAGGCTATGAAGAATTATCTGTATGAAAGAGCCCTTTTCCCCAAGTACTCATGACACAAACCCTGATGTCAGATTTGTGATGTTGGTGGTGTTAGATGCAGTTTCCATCCCTGCCATCTTATGTTCAGTCCTGCTCCTTTGCAGCCACTCTTTGCTCTTTCATGTCAAGTTCAGAGCTTGTCACAACAGGCAGTGAACGTGCAGCTGCTCCTACTCTGACCTGTTGTCAAATGTTTCAAAGTGCACTTGAACAGATTTCAAGAATTCAGAGAAAATGCTCTCCCTGTTTGACTTGGCTGAGACCATGACCCTCCACTAAAACTCCCGAGGTGTGGAATCACCATGAATTACATGAAGCTTCACTGATTATCTGGGGGAAGGGCAGCAAGCAGCCCTCACAGAGAAAAGGGTGAACAGAAAAAGAAGGCAGAGTGAACAACCTTTAGGAAACAAACAGAGCTTGCCTTGCAGAGTTCTTGGGCAGAGGGTGTGGGTGATGCACTCCTGGAGCAGAGTGGCCCCAGTGGCAGGGACACCAGCTAGGCTCCACACACCAGTATTTTGTAAGTTTACAGGAGTCTGTTTTGTTCACTAATTCCACTTGTGAGCAGCTTACAGACCTTGTAAGAACACTTACTCCTCTAACAGAATTGTTGCCGCAACTGCTGTCTAAGCCCTTAAGTGTTTTTTACTTTGAATATCACAATGCAGATAAACTGTCTTACAGTTTTATCCCAAACTACATCTTCCCTGCCACTTCCAAAAGTATTTTTCACCTTTTATTTCAGAGCTATTTCCTTCTGTTTAACTCCAGCAGATGTGATGACCTGCTGGAATGCTGCTCAGGAGCTCCGATTAAGCCCTGTGTCGTGTATCAGTGGCCCCTCACCTCATACCTTCCAGAAAAGGCTGCTCATGCATGACTAGGTCCATTTTCTAGCTCTGGTTTTAAGGAATTTTGAGCTTAAGGGAGATTTACCGGAAGGGGCTGGAGGTTGGGGTAGTACTCCTGCCAGTAACTGGGGGTGTTCCAGGTTTAACATCAATTCCACCTCCAAAGGCCTTCAGGTCCATTTCTGATATCTGAAAAACACACCAATTGACATGTTAATTCTAATTAAAAAAAAATTACATTTGCTAAGCAGCTGTTAGCTTACCTCGATGAAAAGAGGGCACTTTAAGTGGAGATGAAAGCCTGACTGCACAACAGCCTCTTATAATGAGGACAGGCCCAGCACCACAAGCACCTCTGGGTACAATTTTCCTGCCCTATCTGGCACTTGCAGCAATGGTATTGGCTTTCTAACTTGGTCCTCCTGCATAATGACAGGGGGTTTAAAAGTCATTTCATCTATTTGGCCCTAAAAAAAAGAAAAAAAGGTATGTTTTGGACTTGAGATCTCCTTATCAAAGACTCCCATCTCAGGTACCACATGAAAATGTTCAGAAATAATCCTGAAAAATGCTGAGAAGAAAAATACTACTAAATAGTGCAGGTCTATAAAAATAAACAAACCCAAAAATGCACAGCAAAAATGGAGCTGTCCTTCATGCAAAACGATCTGCAGACTAAGTGGAGCAGTGACTCTTGAATGCTATTCTGCAGATACACTCAACAAAATAAATTAGTCTTTGGAACGGTGTATTTCCACACATGGCCATGAAGCATAACAACAATAAATCACTTAAAAGTGAGAGGCTGTTTTAAGCTGACCTTCTTCAGCAGAAACATGATGGGAATCTTAGAGCAGGGCAGCAGAGTCATCTAAGGTCAGCATGCCACTGCAGCTCTTCCCTCACTTTGTGCTGAAATGAGGGATCATTTTCCAGCAAAAACTGCAGTGATAAACGTGCTGCTGCTTGCAAAATGGGCTCCTAACAACTGCAAAGCTGCACAGATTTGGCCAGATCCCATGAAGCTGGAAAAAAACTGCACAGAGCCAAAACCACCACACACACTCTGGGGGGTGAGGAGATGTAAACTTCTTTTAGGTGGGCTGAAATTCTGGTTGCCATTTCTGTCCAGGACGTGGAATTAACACCTGAGATTTTTCTTATCACCGGGGCCGCAGGGGCTATTTTATGTTCCCAAGCACCCTGAGATCCAGGCTAGAAGCTGCAGGGATTTCAGGAGGTTTCAGAGGTGGCTCAGTCCCTGAGGTGGGAGGAGCTTGCTGCTCCTGCCAGTCAGCTGAGCTGTGTCCATGTGCAGGGTGTCACCCACTGCTCACCTGGAAGCGGACTGCAACTGCCGAGTGCTGCACACTATCCGAAAATCCCCGGTGCCTGTAAAGCTGGGATTCCATCTAAGACAAGAGACCTTGTGATTGGAAGCCAGCTCCACACATCCCCTCAGTAGCAATTACCTTAGCAGCTTCACATAAAGGAGAGGAGAGAATTCCCCCATGATACTGAAGTTCCTTGCACTGCTTTAGTGTTATTTCCTTACTGGCCCTGTGAGCTGCAGGACCAGCCTGTTCTTTTTCATTACACAAAGATCCTGTCTTGCATTGCTATGTTCTTAATATGCACAATGCCTGTGCTAGTCAGACCCCCAGCAATAACAGTAGAGTTTAATTCTGGCTTCAGGTCGTGGCTGATACAGAGTCCACTGAAGCCCCTTTTTGCACTGGAAACCCTTGAACCCAAACATTCTGCTCTGGTTTGAGTCCAGGTGCAAAGGCACAAACTCAAGGAGGCCCAGAATGTGCCACCAGCCCTGACAGAGCTGTGCTGCTCCCCTGCTGCTCTAACAGCACCCCAGTACCGTTTCCTACCTGAAATCCCCTACCAGTCCATGCTGTATTCCTGCAGTGCAAATGGACCAGCACCAAGTCAGCTACAAAACCTCAGCTAAATGCACAGACCCTGAGGCATTAACCCTGACTGGGTTTGTATCTTTTAGAGCTGAGGCAGGTTTTTAAGATGGAGAAGCCAACGTGAGCTGCTGTGCTGGCTACACAAACCAGCAAACAGCTGTGCCTCACATCAGCTTCTGCAGCTGTGGCAGTGTTGTTACCTTTCCAGTTGCAGCAATCATGCTGTGCTGAGTTCCTGCTGGAATCAACCCTCTGAAAGGCTGGGTCACTTGGGCAGGTCTGCTCAGGTTTTGAGCCTGAGCTTGTGGTGGGGTGTGCTGCAGTGGTGGCTGTAGGGACTGGGGCAGGGCAATCAGTGGCTGTGCTGTGGATCCAAAGTTGGGCAGAGAAATCTGTGATCCTGGCAAAGGTACTGTCACCTGGAGAGAGAGCACAAAATCACCAGTAACAGACACAAAGGCCATTATGACACTTTCATTGACCATATTTCGGCTTTATCCCGGGCAAATGGCTTGATGAGTTCATTTATTTAACCAGAGAGCTGCAAGCAAAGAAGTGAATTTATTGCTCAGTTTGCCTTTATAATCAGTTCTAATGGCATTTGGGTCTTTGCTTTTCAGAAACAAAGGTGCATGACATCTCCTACCTCCAACATCATTCAATGTGACTTCACTGTGTGACAGGGAAATTGAACTCAACTCGGAAAACAAAAGCAGAACAAAACAACCAGTTTGAGGGTGGGGGGGACAGGACAGGACTAGCTTATTTTACTTCAAATAATTCTAGTCATCAAAGGACTCTGGGATTAAAAAGTAGATTTTTCTTCCCAGGAGTTCCAACAGCCAGCAGTTTGAGGTTAAAAACAATGCCAAAAATACAGAGCCTGTCCCTTGCTTGCATTTACCATGAGTGCTGTGGGCTGAAAAGAGCACAGATTGGTAGTGATAAACATGGAAATATAACAGCAGCGACCTGACTGGCAGCAGTCACTGCATGTCTGGGTCTGCCAGTCCACTACCTGCAAAATTATATTCTGAGTGTGACCAGGAGAATGAGCAGAGGCTCTCAAATGAGGAAGACTTACCAAGATTCTGCTCTGAAGGGTAACAGATTAAAATCAGAGAGCCAGCCAGAACTGAACACATTGAAAGTACCAACTCTTCTAAAAGGTTATTAAAACTGCTAATTTCCAACAGACAACATCCAATCTTTTACAACTCTTCTGGATTTCTGTCTTCGTGACTTTTCCTGTGTATGAGGTAGGCTATTATAATAAATCAATCCATCACAAGCTTTTTTTTTGGAAGCCATTTCAATAAAAAAAACCAAACCAGAAGATAGAAACCACTAGACAGTATCCTGTAAATATGACAGAATGCTTGCACAGAGCAATTTAGCAATTCTTTCACAAGAGAATGAAAAAAACCTTCAAATCAGTGGAGTTATTCTACTGACCTGGCTGTCCTGCACCATCACCCATCTGCTGATTTCTCAGTCATTTTCTATGAGCACTCCTGGGTTCCAGCTCCGTGAGAACTGGTATTAACAATTAGGCTGCACTAAGCACATGGAGTTTGCCCCTCTCTCTCTCTCGACCACTCCTGCTTCCATAAAGGCATCATGTGCCTCAATTAGGAAAACAAGTATCTACCAATCACTGAAAAATGAACTACTCAAGAGAAGGATGAACAAATGATCAACATGAACTGTAGGCCATCCAACTTCTGAGCCATCCAGTTTGTGCAGTGCTGCAGCCAGCCCTCCTTCACTACTAACATTCACTTTTTATTTTGGAAGAATTAAAGGCTGTCTCAGCCCTCCCCTCTATTCCCACGCCACAGACCCCACCACCCACGACATGCTTTGAGGAAGAATACAATGCAGGAAATTTACCATGCCATAGTTTACCTGCTGGAGAGCACTGGGAGACTGTGCAGTGTTGTAGAAATTGCTCTGGCCAGGCTGCTGGACTTGCCCAGAGTAGAGATTGGAAGCCTGAGTGAGTGTAGCTCTGGCCTAGGGAGAGCAAGAGACACCATCCCATTAGGAGCACTCCGTGGGGCATCAGCCAGTGCAGGAGAAACCCCAGCATGGGAAGCTGACAATTGTCAAGGTTTCACTTTGTGATAAAGCTCTCATTTGCAGGGTGGAACAGCCCTTTATCACCATTAAGAGAAATTAAACCTCAAGCTCTAATTAATGACAGGAGCACAAAGGAGCCCTGTAATTCGGGCAACAAGCCTCGATTTAGAGATTATGCTAATGTTCATTTATTAAATTACAAGAACATTCTTCTCCAAGAGTCTTAAGCTTCCTGCCACCCAAGCTGAGCAAGACTTGACTCCGTGCATGATGCCACAGCAGAAGGTTTGCAGTGGAGCCTTCCCTACCTGCAGCATGTGTGTGTCAATGAGCTGAGAGCCTCCCAGGCCCGACGCCTGCCCCAGCTGATGCTCGTACAGGATGGGAATGGGCTGAGTGTTGGAAGTCTGCTGGAAGGCCAGGCTGGATTGGGCCTTAGCCAGCTCCTGGTGCTGCACTGCTGGGAAGTTGTGTAAGGCTGTGCCAGACAGAACCACTGGTGAGGGCTGAGACAAACCACTCTGCATAAAAGCTTGCTGGGATCTGCAAGAGATTCAAGCGTCATTCGTGAAAATTCTGACAGAGCTCAACAATAAGCCCCAAAAATCAACAGCACAGCTTATATTCTTTAAACAGAACTAGGATGCTTAGCTCTATTGAACACATTTTCACCTGAGAGAGGCAGATTTCTTTTCAACTTAACTCTGCACACAGCAAAGTAACAGCTGCTACTAAAGGCCACAGGAAAACACAATGGGGCTTCTTACTAAAATCTTAAATCACAATTAGCTATTTCGATGTTCATGCTGCAGTAATTCTTGGATAACTTAACTGTAACACAGAGAAGCTGCCAGTTCTTAGTTCCTGTGCTACAAGGCAGGATGGGAAATCTCGTGTGAGTAGCCCCACTTAGTCATGAAGGGACCTGCTTTGTTCTTGACTGTCACAGAGCTCCACAGGCCAACCTCTGATACAGCTTAAATCAAAGGATGCTGACCATGGTAGCTTCCAAATGAATGTGTGGTTCCAAAAGACCTCCCAGCCTTTAATTTTAACCAGATATTCAATTCCTTTGACAGCAACATGGGGAAGTTGCAGTTGTTTAAAGACCAAAGGACAGCAAAGCTCCACAGACAGGTTTAGTCCATCAGAAGTATTTATCTGAACATTCCCATTAGGAACTTGGGGAGTAGCCACCACCAGACTGAAGAATCAAGAGGTTTTAAATAAATGCTCCTCTCAAAGCTTTTGTGCTCAGAGGGGAGTGTTTCTGATGTGAGAGCACCTTTTGCTTTGCCTGGTGCTGGCTGTGTCTGAGCACAGCACTGGTCCTGCTCACCTGCTGGGGTTTGCTTGTGCCCACACGTGGGTGAGCTTTGCACCCTTCCTTCTCTACAGAACACTCTTACAGCCATCCTCTGAGCACTGGAAAAACTCTTCCAGACTGGATGCAGAGGATTGGCTTCAATGGAGCCAAAATTTTTTTCACAAGTTTGTTTTTTAAGCTCACTTTTAACTTTTGGTAGTTATGTTTTACACCAGCAATGTGTACATCTCCAAGCTTCTCCTCCTTTGCACATTTTCTGTGTGGGAGAAGCACTCACACAGTCAGAGCTCCATTAATGCCATGTTTGTGTGCGATCAGATTTATTTAATCTAGACCACATGCCAGCCTGATTGTGTTTCTGCAATTAGCCAACTGTTTGCAACAGCTTTTGTCAGCTGTAGCAGGACAAGCAATATTTGGTCCCACAAAGTCAGCCAAGCGCCAAAGTCAGGATACAAATGTGGTTAATTAAACCTTCTGTGGCCTCAGCCTTCTACACTGCAACAAGCTGGTTTAACTACAGCCCATGCAAAACCCTCCAATTAAACTTCCAAAGCAGCTTTCTCAAAGTGGAACTAACAACATTTGTCAGAATTACACTGCTGTGAGGCAGTTTTGATAGGGAGTGCAAGGAAGCTTTGACAGGCTTACAGTGGAAGTCTGTCTGGCTATCAGGGCCACTGGAGAGTTACTGGGCTCACTGTTACCTTCTGCAGCAAAGAGAAACATTCTAAAACATGCCAAGCAGCCCCTCACACAGCTGCCATGAGGTTTTTATCACCTACAAGATCCAACTGGAGCTTCACAGTCTTTCAAGACTCGAGTGTCGGTTTGACTAAGAAAAACAAATTGCTGAACTACAGGGACAGACATTTTCTGTTCTCCCTGTATGACAGACTGATGGCTTCAGCTCTTTAGCCTGAGTTCCTAAAGAAACAACTATCATGCATAATTTTTTAACCCATGATTTCACAACTCCATCTGTACAAGGCAGACAATCTGCACACAGAGTTCTCAGAAAGAAGAGATTTTGGGGAAGACAGGAAGATGAGGCAGCTATGGAGCACAGGACAAGTCTGCAGGGAACCAAGTTCAATAATTCTGACACTAAAACCCCAAAGAAATCCGCATGTGCTACCTACCTGTAAGGTTGCAGGGAGGAATTGAACAACTCTTGGGCTTGTGAAACAGCTGGTGCTGCTCCTAAACTCAGCTGAGCTTGGTGCTGTCCTTGCAGAGGTGCATAGATGGGGATGGGGATCTGCTGAACAGAAGCAGGCTGCATAAAAAAGAAAACATTAAAATTCAGTTAGAAAAGTGACAGCTGAACGTGTGCCAGGATTTGTGTAGCATTATGATAAGTAAGTAAGAATGTCAAATCTCAAGGCTGCATGCAGAGCTAGTATTGCTGCCCTCATGAAAATGACTTGATAGTTGGATTTTATACTTTTCCTCACAACCAACCAGCAGAAACTGGGTGAAATATTAAAACATTTTATTTATATTAAAAAATATAAACCAACTGCCTGAAATTGCATATAATTTTGTAGGACAGAATCTGAGTAAGCAAGCACTCACGTGGCCACAGAAACACCGCCCAAGAATATGAGCTTTCTTTATTTGTGAGTGGAAGCTTATTCTCTTAACTTTCATGGCAACCAACCAAACCCTGCCTGCATGCACCAGAACAGACAGCAGGGACAGCCATGACCTCATTTTTCTCACTCTTTAGTCTCACTCTCCCTTGCCCCCATCAGATCATTCGTAGAACATTAAAGGCAATATGGATAGGGAGGGGGAAAAAAAGAGCATTAAAAATCTAAAAAAAAAAAAGGAATCCCCACCTACCTGAGAAAGGCCTGGCTGAAAGCCTTGCTGCTGGGCCAAAGAAGGTGGTGCCAAACGTGCATGCTGGGTATTGAAGAGATGACTCGTATCCATATAAAATGCTGGGATTTGAGCTGGAGTACCTCAGGAAGAGCAATACAATTAGTACCTGATTCCCAGCACTCCCTGCCAGAAAGGTTTTCCTCAAGGGTTACAGCTGAGCTACTGTCAGCCCTTCCCACTGTAACAGCTCCCAGAGAGCCTGGCAGAAGGAGCAGCACTGGAGAGCTGGGGGCTCAAAAGCTTTGGTATCCTTTCCAATCCAGCCCCAGGATCTATCAGTCCTGCACTGCTGTCATTAATCCCACACAATTTGAGGGATGAACAACAGATTCTGGCCAAAAAAAAGGCATTTGGGTGAAGGAAGGGTAAGAACTTGTTATAGCATCATGTAATTTAACTAGACTGTTAAGGATTTTCCTTAAATAAAAAAATGTCACAACTCTCAACTATTGTAGCATTTTAAGAAGGAAATTAAAACTAAATCAGTTCTGGTCTTAAATAGCACTTCACAATTCTGCAACAGAAAAATGGGACATTAAGAGACTCGAACTTAACTTTCTTCAACAAACTAACACAGTACATCTTTGTACTTCCTGATAAAGCACTGCAGATTTAGAGTAAGACAATTTGTGAGTCTCTGAGTACAGAACACTCTTTATCATTCTGTCTTTACTGCAGAGAAAAACCAGAAGCAAATTCAACTCTCCAACTTCAAAATTTAAAAAAACCCATACCCAAAAAACAGCTGTGTGGCTTCTCAGGCACAAACCCCATTACCTGCTGCAGACTGAGACACATAGACCTGGGGACTCTGCTGCTGCTGGGCAATGAGGGACGGCATGCAGCTCAGCTGGGAGAAGTGGCTGGCAGAAGCCAGGCTGCTTGTCTGCAACTGCTGGGGCTTCACTTTGCAGATATTAGGAGGGTCTGAGGTGCTTGCAGTCTTTGTACTCAGTGAAGAGGTCGTGTATGTTCCGGCTCCTAGGAGGAGAGAAACAAAGGATGCATCAATCAAAGACATTACAAAGCCTCATCATTCTGAGGTCAAAGTTTTGGGGCAGCTCTGTAAGCGCAGCCACAATGGGTAAAGAACACTGAAACCCCAAGCAGCTGTTTCCACCAACACAAGAAAAACATGGAGCTAATTCTGCTGGGTTCTCTGTGGGAAGTGCTGCAACCCTGAAACCCCTCCCTTCTCAGGCACAGGAGCACCCAGAAGTACTGAAGGAGGCAGCTTGGCCAGTTATGCAACAAAACACTGCAAGCCACAGTGGCTGTGGCTCTCATGCAGATATATCTTAACATTCCAAGGCATGAAGATTTAACCAGATTCAGCATATTTTTTTTTTTTGCTGCCAAGAACCAAGGTGGCAACCAGCACTGTTTGTGAAGTGCAGATGGACATTTGCTCTGCCTTTTGCAAATAGGCAAAAGCTTTAACTTAAAACAGCATGAGCACAAAAAGAAGTAAAACTTAGCTGCACATCAGAATTATCCTCTGCTCCAAAATCTACATGCTTGCCTCCATTTGGCTGAATGAAACGAGACCAGAAGACAAGAGAAGTTCACCTCCTCTTTCAAGCCCATGTAAGTAGCTTAGGCAGAGACATCTTAGTATTACTTTGAGCTGACTGAAGTGAAACAGGTGATTAGTGAACCTGTCAGTTAACAGGTTATTTGGGAAGTTGCTGTTCAGATCTGACATTCCACTTCTGGCACAAACCATTTGTTAGCTTTGCATTAAACAATTCCCAAGGGAATCCAATCCCCTGAAAAACATAAGCAAGGAACAACACAACGGGACACTGCAGCTTTGACCTGAGGTACCTGAGAGGGATGTTGTGGGGGTCACTGAGGCCACAGGAATAGGAGGCATTGATGCACTTGAGAAAGAGCTGTAAGTGCCACTGCTTGGCCCAGTGTTGTTGCTGCTGCTGCTGCTGCCACCAGCAATGGGAGACGCTGCTGAGGTCACTGGGGAACTCTTCTCCCCCATGTTTGGGGAATTCTCCCATGCTTTGCGTGCAGATTCCATCTATTTAAAAGAAAAATAAAATTCCTCATCTATTAGGAAGTTTCAAGCAGCCCTCCTTCCTCTTTTAACAGTTCTTTTTAGTCAAAAGGCAACTCGGGCTTCATGCGAGCCTCTTTTGGAAGTCGCTGTCATCGTGCAACTCTGTTCATGCAAAAAGCAAACAGCCTCAAGTTGGAGCTGCTCATCTGTTCCAACTGCACATGGGCACAGTTCATCATCCTAACAGCCAATGCTCAAAAGAGAAGTCACTCACGCTAATTTAGCTTGGTTTTGTTTGACATGAAGAGCAGACACAGTGAGCAAAAGAAAGGGAAAACCCCCCTCTAAATATTTCTATCAAGCCCTTTACTTCCAAGTTACTCGGGCCATTTAAATGAAGCAGCCCCTTGCTTCCTTGGTCAGCCATCCACGTTGAGTGACCAAAGATACCTACTGCACTTGAGTGAACGTGACAGCAGTCAAGTTTAGATTTCCAAAGCAACTGCTGCTTGAGAAGTGACCACAAGCTGACACAGCTTGTGTGCACTATTTTATCTTAAAGGTAAAAGCGCTTCGTGCTCCTCCATTTTATAATTATGAGCATATGTCTTGCACAGCAAGGGAGATGGAACTTTAAATGTTATAGACACAGCTACCTTCCACCAGAAGTGGAAACAACCATTGTTTTACTGCAGCCAATAAAATCTAATTCCTGCTACATCAGACAGAAAATGTGAAATCTCAATTGAGACACTTCTGAGGGTCCAATGAACAGGAAATGTGACTGTTTAGTCTACACTCACTAACTTAAAAGCTCAAACATGGTCCATGGACTTCTGCACAACCTTCAGCTGTCTCCAGTGGGAACGCAGGTTTTGCTGGCAGAGCTGGAATTGCTCGCTGTAGGTTTCCCGAGGTCAGGTGCTGTTTTTAGTAGTGAGTATTAAGGGGCAAATCTACACTCACCACACCTCTGCCCTCACTGCCTGCTCCAGAGAGCCCCCCTAGCTGGGACCTGCAGCCTCTCAAAGCCACTCTTGTCAACCTGCCCTGCTTTACATGAGTTAGGCAGAGCCTGGACCAAACATGGCTTAGGTTATTTGTCTAGATGCTTCAGAAATGATAAAAAAGCAGAGCAATGTCAAGAGAAGTGGGTCACAGGTGATCAATAGACACCCATGTGGAAAATGGGGTTCTAGATTCCTGAAGAGAATACAGGGGGAGGAGAGAAATTTAGTTACACATTAAGTCCTCCGGGGACAAGTCACCTATTTTCATTTTTGAGATCATCTTCCCCAGCAATCATTCTCTGTTTTGCCTCCACAACATCTTCCTCCAAACTGGTTCTGATTCCCACAGACAAGGCAAACTTCACTCATCACTAATGTGCTGGAAATGATTTTGTTTAGGTGTATTGCACTGGCATTGAGAGAAAGTAAGTCCCTGTGACTGGCAGACTAGAGAAGATGTAGAAGGTTCTATGTTCACTGGGTTTCATGATGTCCTGGAGAAACTACTGACAGCAAAAGCTACACACTGCATTTTGTCACATCTAGGGCATGTAACAGAGTCCTGAAGTTTTCTTTCGGAAAACAGCCTTACTTTGGGAAAGCTTCTTAGCAACCTCTAACTTTTATAAGCTGGAAAAAAAAGATGCAAGACAAGTTGATCCTCTAAAAATGCCTGTGCAGCACCATCTACAGATCAGATATGGAGGAGTAAGAGGCTCTAAATTAAGTGAGACTGGTGACTGTGCTGAAGTTCCACTGCTCCGGGAAAAAGGGGGGGCACATGGAGGAGATCATGGCTGCTTGAGGTTCTCTTCATCTCTGATCCACTGGGGCCTTCACACTGCAGTAACAGCCCTGCCCATATTACCCAGAACCTCCACTGCAGACAAACCCCAATGTGCCCTTCCTTAAATACACCAAAGCCTCAATGCTTAGAGAAAAAGTCCAAACGTGTCAGATTCTGGACGAGATGCCTACACAGAATTTTAGATGAAACCTTGGACATGAAGAGGACCAAGCAGCTCAGTTTGAGATTGCTTTGGACTTTCTTCTGCTCAGCTCCTTCCCTAGAAGTCCTGAAGAAGATGACTGAGTAAAGGTGACTTTAACAAAGTTACTCCAAGGAACAAGATCTCAGGGAGGTTTCCTATATGAGCACCTTATACCTCCACCAAAGAATGATGCCAAGCAGTGGGAGCCACTGTGGCCAGGCTCCCTGCAAGTCTCTCCACAGACAGCTTTGTGAGACAGGGGATGGAGGGAAGAGGAGGTGCAAGGATTAATCCTTTCCACAGGCAGAACCTGGACATTTTGTTCTTTTAAGAAAATGAAGGAAATGCTTTCCTCTCACTTGCTCCCGAAGTATCTTTTGAGAGATGCAAGGGTTCTGCTGAAGAGGATGACAAAGAGCAGAGCTGTGCCTGGAACAGAAGGCCTGCTGTGACAGTGACAGTCTCAGTGTGTGCTTCAGAACAAGCCTGCTGCCTTCTGCATCTGTGAAAAGGAGGAAGAGCTCCAGTAGTTGGAATAAAGAAATCAGGGACAAAGCTGCCTCCAAATAGCTTTCCATCCAGATTTTGGTCAGAGGGTTCTCCAAGGTAGCCTCAAAACATGGATCTTTACCCTGTTTTGTTACCACACATCCAACACCTATCATCCCCTGAGAAAGCACTGACACCACAATAGCAAGAAAAGAGCTGCAGGATGAATGACACTGACCCCCAGTCTGCTCTGGAACTGGGCAGTGTCCCACACCTGCAGGTAACAGCCCTACCTGTATGACACAGGAGTCCACCTCCAGCTCTTTCAGAACAACACTTTCAGACGCCAGAAAGTCACATTAGGGTAACTCATTACACAAGAAAGCAGCAGAAAAAGTCTTTTGTTAAACTACTCATCCCTCCACAGCGCTCTCCCCATTTCAGCAGGTCTACTGTTTGAAAGAGGTGTTATTACTTCTTTCAGGAAATAAAGTGTTAACAGAAGAAAAGCAGAGATTCAACAAGAGAACATGAGTATTTCTCATCTGTAGAGAACACAAGCAAGCAGCTGTCAAAGTGTGCCAGTGAGACAAGGCTCACTGGGATTGACAAGCAAGTTCCTCCAAAGCATTAGTCCTGCATCCAATCTCAAGTTTCATTTATTTAAAAAAAAAACTTAGACAAACTAAGGTCAAACACCACTACTCCTTACTACCAGAAGCAGCAACAACACTTTTACTGCCTCAGTCACCTGCAGTCAGTCACAGTGACAAAGCAGATCTAGGACACCAAAAGAAGAAAAAACCCAACAACTTCTAAAAATACAGTAGCAAAGCTAGAGCTAACAACTCTGTGTTAGTGAGTTATACAATGCACACAGTCCAAACTCCAACTAAATGGGAAAGAGCACTCGAAATATTCACCAGACTTGCTCTACACTGGAAAGCAGGAAACAACAGAACATTTACAACACAACAGAACACGTTCTGACCTGCTGCTCTAGCTGCCTTTCAGAGACACCAACACAGCATCTACATGTCATTATTTGGAACTTCAGCCACCCTACTCAAAACCACATCATTGCTGCAGCAAAGTCTTAGAACTAAGAAGAAACCAAGCTTGGCTTATCAAGCAAATCCTTCAAGCCTTTACACCAAACCAGGCAACTTACTTTAAGCTCAACACTCAGAAAACCTCAGTCAGATTCTGATGGCTTGCCATGAGCACTGTGGTCCAATGCTAAAACTCTAGGATCTTGGTTTTTCAGGGCAGTGGGAGCCAAGATTGGTTGAGATGCCAAGTGTTAATGCAAAACGGGGTTAGAAATTTATGGTTTAAATGCATCCTTCGAGAGAGTCTCGTGTTTCAGCCATCCATTTATATGCAAAAGCAGTTCAGCAGAGGAAACAAAGGAAGGCTCTAAAAAAAGGTTCACCAGCAAGTTCTCCAATAACTTTTTTTCCCCTGCATGCAAGAAAACGACCCTTAGAGGGATGTGGTACATACCTTGAGGGTGAGGTCGACGGTAGCGGGAGAAACTGGAGTTAGGCTGGAGCTCTGTTGTAAAGTCTCCCTCCTAGGGAGGGGAAGGGTGTGGGGCAGGGGCACCTGAAAGGCAGGCAACACACATCACATTCTAACTACGTCTACTAGAAAAGCCCCAGAAAGCAAAGCTCAAGCTTTATCAAGTGAGCTACAATTTCTTCAAGGCTTGAGCATTTGGCAGGGAGACTGATAAAATAAGGTGAAAATTTGGTAGGCAAGGAAAGGCCACTCAGCAGGTGCCAAGATGCTTCTCATCTCTCTAAGAGGCTGAAGATTAAGGTTTTAAGGTGTCCATGTCCTCTGCATAAACAAACACCAATTGTCTGTTTGGGGATTTAATTTCAAGTACCATTTCAGTTTACTGATATGCAAAAATTCTTCCCAATCCAGGTTTGTCCCTGTCTGTACCAATACAGGACACGGGGCTTCGTGACCTTGAGTTCTGAGATGCAGCTTCTGAAAAGAGGAAGCTTTTAGAGACCTGCAAAAATCACAGGACCATGAAAAAACTCCAACAGATTTCCCATCCAATAATTGAATTCAGTTATTTTCTCTTTCAAAAGATGAAAGATGTGATACTTGGGGAAATAAACCTGACATAATGCTATCGCTATCTTCGCCTATGAAAACTCCAATGGATTTCCCAGAAGTTTTAAAGGAAATGAATCAAAAATACTGCAGTGTCCAGTCTGTTACTCCTAACTATTCCTTTCTCTATTCATAGCATAGCTAATGGACTTCCACTGGATGAGATAAGGCTAATCCAAAAGACAGATCCTGAAGCTTTGAAGCAGGGGATGGCACAGATCCTTTGTGGCCAGGAACCCCTAATTCCTGTGTTAGAAATTCAGCTCTAACATCCACAAGGATTGGACATCATTAACACAAAAGAATTCAGTCTTCCACACTAACCACCAAAGTCAAAATCCACAACACTACCAGAAAAGCCAGCAGAAGAGTAAGAAGTTCAATCAGTACTGCTTCAAAAGGGTGCTGCAGTAAGCTGAAAAGCATTTTTAGATGGAATTCACAAGACATCTTCATAAAAAACTGAGATCCTGCTGTATGATTCTTCCCCCATCAACAAGTGACTCAACCCTGAGCTAATTCTGTTAAACAACAAGAATCACAAGATCCAAGCTCCCTGATGCCCCAGCACACTCAAGACAAACTTGATTTTGCTACAAGTCACAACTCAGCTGGTTCTCTCAGTCTCTATGGCACGCTCACAAGTCAGGATCACTGGCTTTGAGGGCTGCAAACATCTCATCTGCATAACAACTGAACACCTGGAACACAGGCTTGCTGTCTGCTTTCACAACCATTCAGCTGCTCCCTCTGCATGCAGTTGCTGTGATTTCAGGCTACAGTTCAAAACTCCTTTGTTTGTAAGAGCCTTTCTTCAAACTCGGCTTACAGAGCTTTGCTACTGGTACCAGGCTCAAGTCCCAACTGCTGCCAAGAACACACTTCCTCATTATGCCTATCTTTGCTTTTTTTAGAATTGTCCCTAGAAACATCTCCACTTTCTGTGCTCTTTAGCTCACTGTGATTGTTCAAAAGACAAGAAAATACCCGAAGAATTCCAGAGCAGGTACTAATCAAACCAAATGTCCTTCAGAGTAAGATTACAGGAAAAAGCCCAGGTAGTTCACATGACAGGAACCCTGTGGACTTGTTCACTGAAGGCACTATTTGGTGCTTTAAAAGAAGTGTGAAAATATTTTCTTGTCTTCAAAGTCAAGACGATCACTGCAATGGACTTACGTTCGTCACCAAAGTCTCCTCCATTTTTGTACTGCTAGTGGCCACTGTGTTAGGATGAGAAGAAGGTGTAGTGTAGTCTGTTACAGACTCCTGTGAAGAAAAACAATTCCATTAAAATATCTCCCTTACCTAAATTCCATTTCAATTTCTTGGACAGATGTCAGCCTTTCTACAGGAGGAGTTCATCAAGATAAGAATTTCACACCATTTTTTCTTACAAGCCATGTCTAGTAATCCTTATTGCAGAATTGTTACTGAGGTCAGGATGAGTCTTAGATTACAGTTTGCCTCGTGACCTCACAATGTAGTGTGGAGAAAAGTCAAAATACAGACTGTAAGGCAAGAACATACAGAGCAATGTATTGCCTGGGCACTGTAAAACTGGATTGTGGTGGTGCAACCAATCATCATTTGTCACCCAAGATGCTGCAGCCACCTGCAGGCACTTTCAGTCCACTTAGAAAGTAAAATATCTCTGCTGAAAGCTTTCTGTAGCTTTAAATACATACAGAAAATTTTTACTATGACAAGAAAGGCCCTCCAGATTAAAAAGGACACAAAGGGATGGCTGCAATTTGCAAAACAATTTTCTTTCCTGTAAGTTTTGTCTCTGAAAGTCATAAGACTCAGAGTCTCTGGATGGTGCAGGCTACCTTCTGATTTCTGCACTGGGTAATGACTTCAAGGAAGAAAAGGACTGAGGTTTCCAGTCTACTCAGGCTTCCCTTGAAGCTTATTAGTCACAGTTAAGTGGCCCTTCATGTGCTCAGCAAACAAAGTCCTTTCAGAGCTGGCTGTAGGCAGTGGCTCCTGCAGCTGTAGATACAAATGGTCTGAGCAAAGTTTTATGATCCTGAAGCCCAGGAAAGCTCCATCATCTTTACAGAACCCAACACCACAAAAGAACTGAAGGACAAATCAGCAGCAGAACTGTTCCTGAGTGTCTGGACTTGCCAACCCATAATGATTTTGAAGACACAAACCATACAATGCTTGTTTAATTGCATCCAACCAGTAGGACGATAAGCTATTAAAAAAGTGCACACTCAAATTTATTCCTCAGGCTTGTGGCAATGCCTCTAAAAAAGCAATTAGAGCACTGAGATACTAACTGACAAATGACAAAGAATCCTCCTTAAAGGGACGAGCTCATTCTGCTAAAAGACCAGAGCAAGCTAAACCATAACAGAGTGAGAGAGGACAATGTGCACAGTGATTTATTTTTACAATTTATGAAGAAAACAGAGAAGTCTTTTCTCCATTTATTTACTTTTTTCACTTGTGAAACTGGTGAAATACAAGATATATGGTTCTTCCCAAAATCCCAACCACCAAGCTGCAAGTTGCACATTTGCACTGGATTCCAACAGGCAAACTTCATCTGGGTAAAACAAGGCAAGCACACAAGGCTGCTTTAATCACAAAGGCTTTCTGATAGTAATTAAATGGCTCCATATTTTATTAAGGATGCATTACTGCATAAGAAAGAGGAAGAATTTTTATTAAATTTCCTTCAAGGTCTGGATGCAATTTTTTCAGGGTTTCAGCCACAAAAGAAGATGGATCAAGACTACTGTTAACTTTCTTACTCTGCAAACTCAAAGCACAAAAAGAGCTTTTTCAGTAGAATTAAACCCAAACCACTGTGCCAGCTCTGGTGCCCTTACAAGTCCATGTGCAATGCTGAAGCACAAGGCTGTTTTACAGGCTGAACATGCAGACAAGACAATGAACAGCACCCCATAAACTGCAGGTTAATCTCCATCCTTCATTTCCTGGTACATTAAGTCCAGGATTCTGTTAGATGTGCCTTATCACCATAAGCTTCTGTAATTCAGTTCAAGTGATTTTCCTGTACAACTGTTTGACTGAAGAAACGGTTTACTGATTTACTGATTACTTTATTATAAACTAGTAACAGCTAGAGCAAAAATTTCATGTTTATGCTTTTTTGGAGTTCTCTACAAATTGTTTATACCTGAAGAAAAGGAACAGGCAGACTTCTTGTAACTACCTCCTTCAAAAAGAAGGGATCACAAAAGCTCAAGTGACTTGATGAACAAATCACAAGGCAGACCTCGGAGCTGACCTTGCTGTAAAGGATCAGGGTACTTCATGGGATGATTAGCAATTTGATTTGTTCCTGATTTACATAAATCACCCCAATTAGAGCTTGGAAGATACCCGAAATCTTCTGAAAACCAGCCTGTGTGTCCTTTTAGCCATCATCTGTAAGACACAGCTGTTGCTACCTGTCCAAATACTTCACTGGTGTCCACAGCCAGGAAATTGTGGATCTTCCTGGGATCTCACAGGTTCAAATGGAAGGCTTGGAAAGGCAAGGCCTAAGATCTTTTACCCAATCCAGCAACTTACACATCGAATTGCCTTCACTACGAAAATACTGCAAAATCCAAGAGAAACAGCTGCAATGGCTTTTGAGCATCATACTTATGTACTAAACTTAAACATCTCACTGTAGGAGTTCATTTAGATTTATACCGTTTCCAAGCAGTCTTGTAGGATTAAACGCACATGCTCTTATCAAGATGTTTGTTTTGGAATGGATGGGGTACTCTTACAAAGCTTCTGAGGGAGGCCAGCTGGCTTTTCCAGACATTGAAATCACCAAACACATCACAAGCATGCCTTGCTGGAAGCTGAGCAGTAATCTCTGGGAGGGATGTTTAAGACTATCAAAAGAAAAGCCATTTAGGTTTGCCAAAACTCCAACATTTGACATTGAAACAACAGGTTAAAGATGTCAACACCTCTTCCCTCAGGAATGAGCAATGGAAAGAGTACCAAGACAAGAAAAAGCAACTGCAATGTACATCAGCACAAGAACTCCAAGGCTGAAGCAGTATTTGAACCCTTTTAAAAGCCTCTTAAAAATGAAGGGACATTTATGGCAGGTTTATTCCCGCAAAACCTAGATGAAGGTTGTTATCTTATCCAACAAATTTGCAGGTTTGTTGTGTTCAGAGATGTAACTCTGTTGGTTTAACTTCCACTTCTTTCCTAGAAAAAGCAATTTACTATTGCCTCGGGAACCATTCCTAACAAAGGAATTTAAAAGCAAACCTGGTGCTGTTAAGGCAGGAGTACTTAGGCCTATTATAAAAGGCTTCTTTAAGCAACCACTCAATAAGGAAATTGAGAATTTTCATATGCAGCACAAACTGGAAAGCTTCTTTCCACTCTGGTCTTCCTTGCAGAAGACAATCTTGGTGCTGTAGTACTGTGGCAGTCCAAAGAACCTTGGCAATCCACATTAAACCAAACCTAGACTGGCACAAAGTCCAGACTTCCCTTTTGAACAACTCCTACTTAAAAAACACAGAGAGAAAATTCTGATTTTAGCAGAGCTACTTGACTATATTGAGTCAGCTTGCAGTAATCAAAGCTGTGTTTCCTATTCTGTTTGTGGCTTTGAAGAAGCCTCTTCTGCTTGAGCTCTGCTCACAGGAGTTTGTGGGACCTTGGGAAGCACAGGATCCAAACAGCCTCACCAAACACCTGAGCCAGCTGGTGTTTACTGCTCCACACTTCTGATTCTCATGCAAGGACACTTTATCAACTTCTGGTACAAACACAAACCACTCACATCTACATACAAGATGGAGAATGTCAGGAAGGATGAGAAATCCTCACACTGAATTTTCTTAAGCCTGCAGCTCCCATGTTGGACACAAATATCCTCCTCCCTAGCACTTGCACTTCATTCAGACAGTACCTCTTCTGGTAAAAAGCTACCAGAGCTGTCCTTTGTTTTGGGGTTTTTTCCTAGCTGTGGGTGACAAAGATGAATTGGGAGTGATCCACACTTTATATTCTTCAACTACTGATTAACTCTTCAAGAGGATCAGTTTCCCTAAACGGAATCAGACGATTTCTGCTAAAGACCAGGATGGGTCACACAGCAGGCAACCAACCTGAGCCTACGCTTAGAAAAGTGCTTTTCAAATCTACAAGGAGCATTTTTCCTTCACCAAAGCAGGTGTAACTCCCAAGCAGTAGCTACTCAAACAGCATGGCTTCTTTACATTTGAGAGAAGACAACCAGAGTACTTGCTCAAGACACAGGCACAAAGGAGATGCCTTTGGGGGATATCTTTCAGCCACATCTAAGAACTGGGCTGCAGAGCAATGAAACTCAACACCAGATCACCATCTCACTGCTGAGCAGTTAGAAAACAGAGGACTGTGATGAGTCCTAAATATTGTGAAGCTCTGCAAGGAATATCTAGACAATATCCAAGCCAAGAGAATATACATGACCATTTAGGGAAAGAGAACAAGCCTTATCCAAAGCTTTAGCACTTTCCTTGTTTAGAGATTTCTTTTTTTCACAGAACAGCACTTAATTCCCAGCTTGAGATCATCCATACACTCGACCAGCAATCATGCACACAACTTGACTTCTCTGCTGGAAGTCATCTTGCATACATCCCATGGATCTGAGCCTACAGCCTCTGCCTGCACCAGGCTCCAGTGCCACTCTCCACAGCAGTGCTCAGGACTGAGTTTTCCCATTCAGCAGGACACACTGCCAAGCTGAGCAGTGCTCAGGGTTGTGACAAGACAAGCCCATCTCTGCAGCACTTTTGAATTCAAGCAGTTCCAATACTTTTAATTCAGTGTTTCCTATCAGCTACTCAGTGGGCTCTGCTGTCCAAGCACCACCACCAGGCAACCAAGTGTCAAGCACCTCACTGTAGTGTCATTTTCCACAGAGTGCTCAGTAATGTGGCAGCATTGTCCTTACCTTTGTGCTTGTCCCAAACTCTGGAGCAGACACAGATATCATGGTTCCTATCTCCGTGCTCAGCTCGCTCGCTGCTTTGGTCTCCTTTGCAGTGACAGGTTCTGGGCTTCTGACAGAGGTGGGAGATGGCTTCTCCTGGCCCTCAGGCTCTCCCTGCTGGGCATCCTTCACCTTCCTGTTCTTTAAAGAACGCTCTTTCCCAATAGGACCAGGTTTATATTCTTTGTTTTCTACCGGGCTCAAGTCTGGAAGCTAAGGTAGTGTTAACTTGTCAGTCATGCCTTCCTCTCTGTGTCCTAGCCAACAGAAACACTTGAACATGCTCAAAGTCATTGTTTAAACATAACAAAGCTTTCCAAGGAGAAGAATTTTCTATCAGGTAAAGAATTTGAGACTAAGTTAGTGATAGGTACATGAAAAATGCATTGACTCTGAACATTAGGATTCTAACCCCTTGTTTTCAAGAAATGAATTTTTTACGTTAAGTGGCAGAGTTCAAATAAAATACAAGATAATGTCAGTTTGACTGTCCTTACAAGAAAAGCACAAAAAAAAAAAATACAGAAACCACACGACTTTGTGTACCTACGGGTTATTTTAATTATCAGAGACTCGGGATTTTATGGGGCCCCAGGAAACCAGAACAGAAGACCCTACCTTTATTTGAAATTATCTTGACATATGAATGTTGGGAGAATTTTTCCCTGTAAACTGACCACTAAAGGGATCCAGAAAAAATAAAAACACCTACACACAAGTGTTGCCTTATATTGCAGACACCGTGGCTGGACCACTGCTGCAATTCATCAGCTCCTTTTTGTGCAGCTGAATCACAGCAGAATGAAGGGCCCTAGGGAAGCTGAATGCTCTGCTGTTCCAACAGCCACGTCCTCTCTGCCTGAGAGTCTCAGCCCACTTCATTACTGAGCAGCACAAAAATCCCTTCGAGGCAGTCCTGAAAAGCCAATTCCTTAAGCTTTGATAGTGGAAAGACATAAGCTGCTGCTAACTGTTTTTCTCAATACAAACCAGCTATTTCAGGAGTAGATGAAGACCCTCTCAAACACGATGGTTTTGGGGAGGGTAGAGTTTCCCAAAGGCATTTGTTACCTTCAGGAGGCCTGACTTTCAGAGGGAAGGGAGAACTCTGTAGACACAAATGCCTGAGCTCTGAAATGCTGCAATCAGGAGCATCAGGCTCACCTCATCCCAAATAATTTGTTCCTTAATAGCTCAGAGAGGTTGAAATTCCTCCAGACACTTTAAGGTCACTTAAACCCTCACACTTTACCTTGTGAAGGTAAACTGCCTTGTTTCAAGCATGATGCTCTTAGGTTGCCTGTATTGATTTAACAATACCAACCTCCAATCCTGAACATAAGCTTGCATTTAGGCACCACAGGGGTGGGTGGGTGTGTAAGAATGTTTGTTGAGATTTATTTTTTGTCATCAAGACAGTTAAAAAGATTTACAGCTGCCTCACTCTAAGGAGTGTAAAAAATAATATCCTCTGATGCATTTACTATTTAGTCACATAGGTGTCTTTGAACAAACTCTGCAGAAGTCTTGATAGCTCTAAACAAGCAGAAAAAAGGAACTTTCTACACAGTGTCAAGCAGACTGTCTCTATGTATTTAACACTGGAGTTCAGTATCTGAAAGTGATTTTCCTGGGCAGTTTTAGGCATGCTGCAGTGTATTTGAGATATGGGTTACTGCGATTACCAGCAGTTCTAATTAATGCCTATTTCTCTGCTGAACAGGTTTTATATTCTGCAATGAAAGTCATGAACTGCAACATATCCACTCAGTGTCACGTGCAGCAGGAGTTAAATCCATTCTGTGTGTGACTGAACTTGCAGATTTTGGCTCTTTTTTTTTTTTTTTTTGGAGGAGGGGAAAAACCCAAAACAACCAAAACCCAAACAACCAACACAAAGAAACACCCACTCTTCTGGAAAGACAAAAGGGCTTCAATTACATCAGGACTGCTGCCAAATCTCAGACATCAAGAGGGACTGGAATAGCTGATGCTCTAAGTCACCAGACAAGTTTATCTGCTATAACCTTCTCTTTCTGAGAATTAGCTGGTGCTGAGTGCTAGTGATGCACAGATTAGTGTGCACTGGAGGTGGAAATAACAGAAGATCTCAGGAAGGCAAGCAACACATTTTTAAAGCTGAAATAAGTTTGATTAACTATTTAGTATTAGCTGCAAAGAATTTAATTATTCAGACATCCATGCATCTGGAGACCTCTAACTAATGTCTCTAACATTCCTCCCTTTCCTCAAAACACTTCCTTTTGTAACTCCATGTACCGATCAACTGATAACCTGGCTACAAAACTAAGCAGGGCACCATTCATTACCTGAAGGGGCAAGGCAGAGCACTGCACCTGCAGACACAGCCAGGGCAGCACTGCAGTGCTGCTTCCCAACAGCTCTCAAGGCCTGAGCAAGCCAGCTCAAGAAAACATAGAAAGCTCAAACTCCAAACAAAACAAAACCAAAGCACATCCAGTTTCCCAACAAAGCTATCCCAAATCCAGACTCCTACCCTGGCTCCAAACACAGAACCAATGTGCAGTCTCTGCTGGGCTAAGATGCTGTTTAACTACCTTGCACATCTTCTCTGCAAGAACCACCTTGTTGACTGTTTTAGGAAATGTAAAAAGGGAATGTAATTTTTATGAGTCTAGTCCTAACTCAGTGAAAATTCCAATCTGCTATTTGCAACGCTTTTTTTTAATGAACTTCTATAAGTTTACAAGTTTGTACTGAAGTTATGACCCTTTACCTTTTGTGCTTTGATGGGTCCAGCCCGAGGCTGCTTCTGTCTCTGCTCTTTGGGTTCTGGTAGTTTGTCAGTGGATTTCTCAGAAAGCACAGGACCAACCTCATTGTCACTGCCACTGGAAGCTGGGGCTCCAAACTGAATGGTTTCTATACCAAGATCGACTCCACCTTCTTGTCCAGGCTTTGTCCCCTGGTCAAAAAGCAAACATTTAACCCATTCTGAAAAATTTCTGTATCATTAAAGTGACAATGGTTCAGAAAAAGCACAGAACATGCTCATCTGAAAACCACTAGAAGGGTACTTTTATCTTTTGCCAGAGGTACCATTCGTGACTGCAAGATCTGCAAGAATAAACAATATCTGAACATACACTTCCTCCTCCTCAAGCCTCTATTGTTAAAGGAGCTCAAGAAAAAAAGCAGTGAAGCAATCTGTAAACACCATCAAGTTCAAGAGGAACAAGTGCAATTCAGATTCAGGTTCACAACATTCTCTGGGAAGTTCAAAACTTAATGCTCGATTCAAGAGAAACAATAAGAAATATAAAAATATTTCCAGCTCTCTTGTGCAGTTCAAATGGTCTCCTGTGACAGCTGTCTCCAAATTCTTGCCATTTAAAACAATTAATACCAAAAAAATACCAGGAAAGTGAAACTACAGCACTTTAAATGTAAAATTTAAGGCTACGCAAATTCCATGGGAATATCCACAGATATTAGTTATAAAATATACTAGTTATAAAGCATTGACTGCTTTTTGTATCTCAAATTTAAGGAACACAAAACCCCTTTAGTTCCTTGGAGACATCCTGTTCCTGTCTACATTACTGAACCCTACACCAACAGGCAAACTGGGCAATATTTTTCCTCTGGAAATGCAATGAATAGCAGCTATCAATAGAATCTGTGAATGGCTGAGTTACTCTCAAGAGAACAGCTTTTCCCTGCTGCAATTACAAACCCACCAGCCTGTATCCCTTGCTTCTGTAGTATTTCCTGACTCCATGGAATTCCACACACATGAGCTTGAGTATTTGCACTTCTGGATAAATGGATGGGGTCTGTACCCAGCCCCAGTGAGATATAATTTGGGTAAGCTTCACACAGAGCTAATCTTCCCCTCATTCTTACCTCTGGAGATGGAGCTGAACCAAAAGATGTCAGAGGCTTGTTCCAGGCACTGACTGAAGGTGGCTGAGGTGGGCTAATGGGTCCCACTGGCAATTAAGAAAAGAAAGAGTAAAAAAAAACCCTCAATGTTGCTGAAGGTATTCAAATCAATGCATGGACTGACTAAGAATTAAACCCCAGATGTCTTGAGTAAATAAGCTTTAATTAATCTATTCGGTGGTTAAAAATGTGCTACCTATTCAGCTGCTTTCAAGTGGGGCAATTACCATGTCTGGAACAATGACCAGGTCTGACAAAACAGACTCCTCTAGGGAGTCACAGCTGCTCATTTCTTGTGAACTGAGAATATGGTAAGATAAAATACTGACTGATATTCTACTGCCAAACCCTCTTCTTGGAGGTTACTGTGCTGCACTTGGGTAGGCTGCCCTCATTCCCTGTGCAGAATCCAGGGTAAAAAGACAACCAGAGAGCCAGCTGGCAATCAGCCTCCTCTAAACACAAGGCTTGCTTGCCCCCACCTCAAATCCAAAAGGCAGCACTTACATTTCTTGGAGATGTCATTGAGGACTGCTGTAGGAGGCACTTTGTTGTCCCACAGTTCAGCCCCCAGGCCGTTGTGAGGCTGGCTGTTCTGCAGGACTTTGCCTGACACGCTGTACTCTGTGCTGGCTGTCCCTCCTGCAGCCTGGCTTTGTGCTGCAACAGGAGCCTGGGGCTGGGCTGGAGACTGGGCTGGGCAGGGAGGCTGAGCCTGAGCTTGGGCCTGAGCCTGGGCCTGCTGGGCAGCTGCAGCTGCTGCCTGCTGCTGCTGCTTCTTGGCAAATCTGGGGGGCAGCTTGGAATTCTGACCTCGGCCTTTTTCGCTTGATCCTTTTTTGGTCCAAACCTGTGAGGAGAAGGCAATTTTATTCTTCCAGGTGATAATGTGTACAGACAACAATTGCAGAGTGCAAAAAGCAAATTGATTAACCCAGCCTTATAGGAATTTTTCTGGGGGGTATTTAACCACAGGTACAATGATTTCTCATCCACTTTCTTCTTAAAATCAACTGATAGACAAGCAATAGGGTAAATCTTTATCACTCTATGAAAAATGGTCTTTTTATCAGTCTGCCAATTCCACCTGCCTGCCAGTGCCCGACTGAGAAGTACAGAATCCCAAGGTGATTAAATAAAAATTAATTTTATTTACTAAATATGAACAACTTAAATATGAAATAAAACTAAGCAGTTATATTTAGAAGGAGAAAATAGTGCTTTTTTAGAAGGAGGGTTCTGCACCCCTGGCAACATTCCCAGTACTGCAAGCAGCTTTTTCCCCACCAAAAATGCTGGTCTTGTACCTGCACTGTTTGCTCTTCCTTCTTTCTGCGCTCCTCATCTTGCAAACGTTTTTGCTGCTTCTTAGACACCACTTCTGTGAAACCATCATCATTCAAGTTAGATTGGGAGTCTTCAACTACTGTCACTTCAGGGTGATCATCAATGATCACAACACCTATAGGAAAAGGAAAGGTATAGATGCTGCTGCTTCAACAGCTTCAGGTGCAATGCACCAAGCCAAAATTGGCTTTGGAGTGGAGATTACTTCCCCACAGACACAGATGGGGGCCCTGATCAATGGCAAGCTTCTGCTTGCCAAGTGCTTTGCTGCTGAGCTCGAAGGCAAGGAGTTAATATTTAAGACCTTTAAAACTGGAGCTTCCTGTACCAGATTCTCCAGGAAATTACTAAAACATAGTACTGAATAATGAACAGCCCTCCCAGATATCAGGTCTAAGCTTAGCAGTGATACCTGCTGCCTTTACTTTTGAAAATTAACTAAATTATGAGGATGTCGTGGAGAATGAAAGGCTATGATTGTACAAAATTGCTCTCATCTACACCTAACACACAATTAGGTTTGCCACCTTTTAGAGGCACACTCATTATTAGGTATCACAAAGACAGCCATGCTCAAGTATACAATTATTCTGGTGTTTAAAAAAAAATATCCCTTTTTAAGTTTTCAAACATCTAGCTCTATATGCAACAAAACTAGCAGAACTATAAAAAAATTATTAAGATATTATCAATACATACTTGCATAATTATTAAGATCAAATTGAGACAAGGCATCCACTTTTTCCTTAGGCTTCTTTGGACCAGCCTTTGGTTCTTCTCTCTTTTTGCCACTGGCATCCTTGGTGGTCTTTTGCCCTGCAGCAGTGACACCTCCATCCTCCTGATGTAAAGAGTTGCCGTTGGTGGGATCAACACCAGGCACAGGTGCTGCCTGCTCTTCAAATGGCCTGTGTTAGAAAAAAACATTTGAGAATTAAGCCACAGGAGAATTCTCAGGAGGGAGCCAACAATCTAATTCAGATCCCACTGTAGGGCTCTAAGTGTTTACTAACTTTGTAGGGTCCAGAATTTTTACTTTCAGCTCCTAATGAGAAGCTCAACAGCAAATATCAAATATCAAATGCCCTGCTAAATTTTCCATCAAATTAAGGAAATGGAAAAATAAAGTTTATTCCAAATGGTAAGCATTTCTCAACCTGCTTGTCTGTGTTAGGTGATTGATCTAAAATGCAATGTAGCAATTTATATATTAACTTCAATACTGCTCACATAGACATTTCTGCTTGCATCCAAATCTGGAGAAACATAGCTCAACTCAGAAAACAGCACTGCAATTTTTAAAAATGAAGCTTTTTGTGCATACAAGAGCTTCAGGTTCCAGGTGTCTGTACATAAAGAGAAAAAACTGAAAGCAGAGAGCTACAGGTGCACACATCAGTGTCTTCTCTAGCACTCTACGGATCTAAACTAACTGCTTATGGTTTCAAAGCACAAGAGGACAACAGAAGACCATCACCCTGTGCGCTTCCTCATCAAGGCTGGGTACTCACCCTCTTTTTCCACTCCTGGGAGGAGGACCACTCCGCCTTTCGCTCCGGGGCCCGGAGAAATTCCTCCCTGGCTTAGCGGGCCCGTTGTTGCCACGTCGGTTCTGACGGTCTATTCCAGGCCGCTGACTAGAGAAGCTTCTCTTGGCTATTTCCCTTTTTGGAGCTCCAGCGTTTTCTCCTGCCTTTGTAGCAACCTGTGCTGCTGCATCTGCTGTTTTCTTCTCATCCCTTTCCCGCCTCTCGTTGAAGTCGCTGCTTTCTGAGGCCGTTTCCCACTCTTCATTTGCCTGGTCTGAAGAATTCTGGTTGGACAAGTCTGGTGTCTTACTTCCTGACACATCCAGAGCAGGGTTGGAGGGCTCATTAACTGCATTATTAACTGTGGCACTTGTCGTGGAGCTGCTCACCACCTCACTGATCTTGGATGCAGCCTCTCTCTCTTTCAGGCGCCTGAAGCGCGGGGGCTTATCCTGCCTTGGAGGCCGGGCAGGCCTCTGTCTTCGGGGCCTCTCTCTGTTTGGATCAAACTTTCTCTCAAATTTTGGAGGTCTTTTATCAATTGGTATAGGACCATAATGCTCATTTCTCCTTGGAGGCTCCCCATCTTCGGGTTTAATGATCTCTGTCTGCCTGGGGTTCCACTGATTGTCCCTGTAGGCCGGTCTCCTTATGGTGGCTGGGCGTGGAGGCCGTCCCCCGGGATCCCTGCCACCACGTCTGTACATTCCCCCTCTGCCTCGCCTGGAAGGCTCTCCTTTAGGAAGAAATCCTGGTTTGGGCTTGTTCTCATAATCTCTGATGTACGTTTTCTCTAGGGATCTGTTGTCTACTCTGATATTGTTCTCAGGTTTGAATGACAGGGGCTTTGGAGGCTTCTTGCCATCAGCTCTTTCTTCTCTTTTCGGGTGCTTGCCCTTGATGCTGCTGTCTTTGTCGGAGAGCAGGGTGTCACTGGCGCTCTCGTGCACTTCGCTGTCAGAATCTGTCTCCGAGCCATGCTGGCGCCGCCGCTTCGGGATTACTTCAAAGTCAGAACTCTCACTACGAGTTTCACTCTCTTCTCTTTGCCTAACAGGCCCTGAAGGCACATGCTCTGATCTAGGCTTAGGATCTCTGTAGTGTGGGTACTCCCTGTTATGGCCTCTACTGCCCCGACCACGTCCTCCATAAGAACCCCTGTAGCTACGGCCCCTGGAATAATACTCGCCACGACCTCTGCCCCGGTAGCCCTGATCTGGGAACCAGTCCCTATCCCTGGCCTCTTTCCAGTACGTCCTAGGTGGTAAGCCAGGCTCTCTTTTTACAGGCCTGGTTTCTAGGCGTGGTTTCTCCACCACCTCCTTGCTCACCACCTTCTCAGCCTGCTTGTCCTCCTTGCTGGCGGGAGCGGGGGGCTGCGCATGGGGCGGGGGCTGCGTGGCCGGCGGGGTGGCCGGGGGCTGCGGGATGGCCGGGGGCAGGTGGGCAGGGGCTGCCTGGGCAGCTGGGAGCTGCTGCTGGACTGCAGGGGCTGGGGGCTGCACCACAGCTTTAGCTGCTGCCTCGGGCTGACTGCTCTCCTGGCTCACTGGTGCTGGGGCAGCATCCTGGGTTATCTTCTTAGCCAGAGGAGCGCTGCTGGAGGCGGATCTCTCGGGCTCAGCCTGAGACAGTAGCACTTGAGGGGCTTCCTTTTTGTCACTTTTTTCAGGCTTGCCTGGTTTTTCATTAGCTGTCTTTTCTCCTTCCTTCTCTTTTCTCTGCTCACGCTCTTCTCTCTGCTCACGCTCTTCCTTCATATCCCTAAGCACAGGTTTCTTAATAGGACCTGATCTTCTCACGGGTCTGTCGCCGCCTTCGTCTCGCCGGCCATAACCTGGCCTAGGACCCCATCTTGTTTCAGACTTAGGTTTGAAAGTTTTCTCAGGTTTTGGTCCTTCTGATGTTCTATTAGTGATCAAAATTTCTTTTTTCGGTTTAATCTCAAGTCTCTCAATTGTCTCCTTTGTCTCAACAGGTCTGTTACTTAATTTAGGGATATTTGCTGCTGTCTCATTCCTCTGGTCTTCTGATTTTAGAGAGTGACTTGAACCATGGGAAATGCTTCGCTTTAATGAAGAGTGACTTTCCCCCACAGGCACCAAGTCTTCTGGAGAACTACGTGTAACCTTCTCACTCACTCCTTCAAAACTAACTGCTGTGTTCGGTGTGTCAGCTTGGAGAGGCTGTACATCTTCCAAAGGCCTGCTTGGGAACTTCTGTACTTCTACCTCTCCTGATTCTCTGAAAAATTCTGTCTTTGGGTGAGAGTCCAACTGGTTGTGTTCTACAGGATAAGCACTGGCAGGGACAGCAACTCGTTCTGGCTCCAAGTGTGCCTCAGACCTAAGCAGAAAGCAATTAAGAGTATTAGCATGTGAGGGAAAAATTTATTTGTATATAATTATACAAACCAAATAATTTTCTATTAAGGATCCATGTTCCTAGGAAGTAACAGGAAATAATTTTTAACGGCGCCACTAACTATTATCTAGATGGCAGCAGAGCAAAAGGAATTTCTGAATACTTCTAAGTAGCAGAGGAAAATTCTGACCATTGATCATGCAGCAAAGACCAAAAGGGACTTTTGCTTTCTATCACTTATACTTAGCACACCACTTTTGAAATAAATATACATCGGACAAGGTTCTCTAAAATGGGGAGAACAGAGAGCAAATGGAGAACAGAGAACACTGCAGGAATGTTCTACAAAACTGCAAATTCAAAACATTCTGGCAATCACCATTCATCTAGGCTAATGATCCTAAACAAGGAGTAAATTGTCCTTCTAGACCCTGCTACAGAGCAGGCACATCTTGTTTTGTACAACAGCACCAAGTACTCTACATCCTCCAATCACAATTCCTTTCAAGTTTTGTGTGAGGCTACAACACAGTCAAAACTGCATTTTACAACCTGTGTGACTTGGAGAGTGGCACAAGTCAGGCTTACCTCAAATCATCAGGCTCTTCTAAGACCTTGGGAGGAGAGCTGGACTGCTGAGCCTCTGTGTGGGGGTAGGGGTCTGAGCCCCACATCATGCGTGGCTCCGACAGAGGCACGCTGTGCTCCCTTGCAGAGCGAGCCATGTGCTCAAACGAGTCCGAGCCAGCTGCTGAGCCCTCCAGCTGCTCTCTCTCTCATCAGTGGTTTGGGAGGCATAATTCCTGTGGCAGAGTGAAGTTCAACAATTGAAACAAATTTAACATCAGCAAAGAAACAGACCTCAATACAAACAAAGCCTGTCAGGAGGTACCAAGGAATGCTATTCTCTCCTCCAGTCTCCTTCCCTTTGACTGCCCGTGTTTAAACCTAATGTCTGTTCCTGGGCAGCTGACCTCAGAGTGACTAAATCACACTCATCACTTGTCTCTCAAGTCCCCACAAAAGGAAAAAGCTGTCTGATTTTACTGTAACGGGAAGAACCAGGCCTGTGGACCCGTAAACTCACGGATGAAGTTTCTGCTGTAACATCTGAATGGCAAAAGGCAAGGTGAGTGTACACACAGGAAGTTTTTTATACTCTAATTATTCCAACTTTTTCCTTCGTACCATTTTAAAGAATTTCTGCAGTTTTCACTATCTCTGCTTAGCCTGCTATTCCCTCCATTCACTACCTGCACCCACTGAGGATACCCTCTCCCTTGCTCTTCAGCTGGGCAGCTATCTCCACTACACTACATGACAGACTTCTATTATTTACGCCCAACGGCTTTCCTAACTGCAAATCAGATGGCCATTCCACTAATTAAAAAGGACTTTTTAGGGTCAAGAATCTGAAACCACAAATTTTACTAAGACTCTAGAGTTGTTAATATGTAATGTAAAAATAGCAAAGTTTCATGGCATTTTTTTAGGAAGCAAATGTAGTGCCAAGTACTAAGATGTAATGAAACAAAAATGGTAAATACATTTTTTCTCTGTTCAACTTAACTCTTGGCAGCTTTCTGTCTGTAACAAAGGAAGGCTTATGCTGACACTCTCAATCATCTTAACTGTCACTCATATGCCTGCAATGTGACAGCTGGGGTTTTACTTTATAGTCAAAGGTATACTTTGTCACAGGACTACAATTTTAGTCACATATGACTACAATCCATTTTGTCTCTACCAATAAAATAATGTCAATTTCTTCTTAAAAAAGCGACCCATTCACTAAACAAAGCATGGTTAAGGAAAGACTTGTATTTCAAAACCGAGTAAGTTCAACAGCCAAAAAAGTGTTTCCAGGTTTACCTGGATGAATAGGAGGCATATCCATGGCAGGTCTTCCTGACATCATCCTTGGGTCCATGTAGGATTGCATCATGAGCCAGCGGGGGTCGAAGCCCATGGAAGCCAAATGCTGGGGATGGGGCTGCATGGGCTGGTAAAGGGGTCTGTGCTGGGGGGGTGGCACAGGGCCACTTGAAGGCTGGGAGGGAGCAGACTGTGGAAGGACACCTTGCTGCTGCTGCTGCCACTGCTGCTGTTTCATTTGCTCCTGCAGATCAAAAGCCAATATTACAGGACTTTTTGCTAAGATGAACACTTGAGCACAGCTCTAAATAACCCTTGGAAACAACAAGTACAACTATCTGCAGGACAGCAAGTATTCTGACAGTTAATTGTAAACAAGCATCAGGATGAGCTAGGAGAAAAGGGAGAAAACCAGACTGGACAATTTACAATAGCTACAGCTTAACTGGTGTGCAGCAGAGACACAGAACAACCTATACTTTGTGCATGTCACTAATGCTAAGTGCTCCTCAGATCACAGGACCCAACTGGGAGTGTCACACCCTTTTAGGAAAAGCTGCAGAAACAATCAATCGTCAGGCTTCAGGTTCCACAGCCAAGTCCAGGGCAATGCCAGTGTGGGCCAGTTTTAAAGCCTCTCTTGCCTTCTGCTCACTTACAGACTTGACAAGTGACAAGAAGCGTTTCAGGCAGAGCAATTCCTGCCAATACCATTTTCTAGAAGCTGGAAACCAAAAACTCAGGATTTCTGAAACTCCTATGGTCATCTTCTTCTTCAGAATAAGGCCAAATACAGCATTCTTTAAATGAGCCTCCTTTTAATGAACTGGTTTGTTACCTGCTGCCTCTGAAATCTTGGTGGTAATGACTTCTGGAACTGCTTAGAATAGCCCGAGGACACAGCAGGCCGAGGTTGAGATCCTGAGTCTGGCTCATTCTCATGAGTCACCTGTGAAACCTCTTTCTCATTCCGACCACTGTCTTGTCGAGTAAAGACTGCCTGATCTTCTGAAATAAAACCAACAAAACCCCCACCTATGTGAGACAACAGTCAATCTTAAAACTGACAATTTTACCAGAACGTCAGCTAAAGAATGTTCTAAAATGCCTGCCTTCCCTAATTTCACAGTCTGTTTCCAAAACCAGTAAAGGCACAAAAGTCAAGGACAGACCCTTAAAGCGGAAAAACAGTTGTTAATACACCTGTCTTTTTAAAACTTAAATACATTGGGAAACCAACCACTGGCATTCAGGCTGCAGCTACTGCATGACTTAACAAGTGCTGTATCAATGACACCATATCGCATTTGATCAACTTTTTTTCATGAACTAAGGTTTGGTTTTACCAACAATTTTATCCATTTAAATATAATATAATGGTACCAAGCACAGCCTAACAGTTTTCTTGAGGCATTCAAATTTCAGTACAAAAAATGCACCACATTTAAATAGGTGCCCTTTTTGTCTACTTCTCTAGGCTTGCTGAAAGAACAGAATAGCTGCAATAATTTGGTTTTTAAGCAACATGGGTGGCTGACCCTTCTTCAGAAGGAGAAGAAAGCCAGCTTTTCTTTCTGAATTCCTCAAAGTCCAGCCTAAATCACAGATGCCATTTTTCTCCCTAATCTTTTGACGAGCTGGGCAAACAGGCTTAGCTCAAAGAACAGTTATCAGCTGTAATGCGCCAGGAAAATAATTGGTCTAGATGCACTAGGTTAATTAGGTATGCAAATCAGACTTCTACACAACAGCTATGCTCTGTGACTCAGCTTTAAGAAGGACAACTCCTACTGTGTGCAAGCATACCTTTTTCCTCTTTGTTATTCTTGGTTTCACTTTCTTGTTTTTCTACTACAGGTGTCGCCACAGGTTCTACAGGCTCAGGAACCTCGTGTGCTGGTTTCTCCTCTTCCTTCTCTTTTTCATTCTCCTTCTCTTCTTTCTCCACCTCTTTTTCTTTCTCTTTCTCCACTTCTTGTTCTTTCGCCTTCTCCAGTTTTTCTTTTTCTTCTTTTTCCTTTTCCTTCTCCCTTTCCCTCTCCTTCTCCTTTTCCTTCTCCCTCTTTTTTCTCGCTCCCTCTCCCGCTCCCTCTCCTTTTCCCTCTCCCGCTCCCGTTCCCTCTCCCTCTCTCTTTCCCTCTCCCTCTCTCTCTCTTTCAGAGGGTCCTCCCGGGAGGGTTTTGTCACGCAGCCGAATTTCTCGTTTAGCCGTTTCAGCTTCTCAGCACAGGCTGCTTTTCGCTGCTCTTCCATTCTCCTCTCCTCCTCTTCTCGCCGCTTGCGGGCTCGCTCCACCGCAGCCGATATCTCCGACTGCTGCCTTCTCCTTTGCTTCCAGATTTCATCTTCATCTGGAACTGGTTTAGGGGGAAAGGGTCCCTGCCTTCCCATCTGGCGGTCAGGAGGAGGAGGGTGCTGCAAGGAGAAAACCAGTCAGGTTGAACATGTGTTACATAAGCAGCCAGCTGAAATACTACATTTTAACTATTTGTCAACACACCTCTATCTGCATGGCATCTTTAAAAATTAAGACTTGGAAGAAAAAGCCAGCCCCCACCTTCCTGATGTGGTTCAGACTCTCACAGCCTGAGCTCAGAAAGGACAGGCAGAGAATCACTTGGGCCCACGTCAGCTCTCCTCCCCATCACCATCAAGGCAAAGTGACAGCAAAGATCACAAACGTATTTTAGATTTGGTTACAGGCTGCTCTAAATCTCAGACAAAAGTCCCTTAAGGAGCCAAGGAATTTTAAGGTAGCTCAGGATAAGAGAGATTTTAGTTCACATTTCATTTGGGACTTCATCTCCTTATCTGTCTTGGCAGCCATCCCTCCAGCACTGTTCCCATGCTCCTGTCCTCTCCACATCCCAAGTGGGGCTGGGTAACTAAAATCTCTCTAAATTCTTGTGCTTTTCACAAGACAGGGCAGCTCTACACAACTGCAGCACGGCTGTGTTGAGGTCCCATTCCTACCAGCCCCAGCCACGACAATCATTTTACTTGTTAAAGGAAAGGTTTATCATGTAAAGCCTACTTGTACTTTTCATAGTCTAAATCCCTCCACCATAGCATTAAAGAACTCAAGGAAACATGGACAATTCTAATCTTTCTTACCGGTGGTAGAATAGATTTTGGAGGGAGAGCAGGGCCACCTCTTTCATGTAGAGAAGGCTGTGGGGGACCTCGATCCTGTTGGAGCAACACAGTTACCAGGGTTAAGCAAGCTTCTAACCACAGCCAAGCTGAAAAATTTTACATTATGATGCTACACCTGATAAGGCATCTGCATTCCAAACAAATCTGCACGTGAAAAAGGGGCAAAAATACTTTCATTTTTATGTACAGAGAGATGAACAATTTATGTTCCTGCACATAAATTTTTCCTTAGATTCAATGTAGCATCGAACCTTAAAGAACAGTGTGATCTTAAATACAGAGAGAAAGTGCAAATAAAACCAATCCTGGATTTCCCATCTTTATCAATTACTGGTATCAAGAGAAAATATTTCTGGGAAATTTTCAAAACCAACAGTAGCTTTTCCTGGAAGGGAAAACAAAAAAAACATAGGGCTGTAGCAGGCACAAATCGAGATGGATGTCAGGCAATATTCCTCTACTAGAGGAAATCAAAAATGGCTGAGCTGAAGAATTCTACATGGTCTGTGTAAAATCCATTAGCATAAGAAGTGAACTCACATTAGTTAAACTGCACTGCAGAAAGCGGACTGTGATACTAAGAAGTCCCCACACAAATGAAAAACATGGGACTATTTATCCACTGGAAAGCCTGATAAACACCAGAATAGCTTCATTCAGTCCCAGGGATGGCCAGACAAGAGTACTGAGCCTGTCAGCTGAGCCCCAGTGCCTGATGCAAGAGCTCTCACCCCTCAGGGCTGTGGGGCAGGACACACCACACAACGCCACGCTATTTTTGTGCTGCTACCAGAGGCAGCTAAGTTTTCTGAGCAGCACCTGACCAGTTAGCACAGGTCAGATAATGCTTTCAGCAGCTAATGCCTTCCCTCATGTTCATAACCTTAATTGACCTGACAGTTTGGAAAGACACCTGAGCCAGAGCTCTCCTGACAAGGCTGTTGCCACAGGAGCTGAAGAGAAGAGCACACAAACCTGATCAAGCTGAGAGCTTTTGCTGTAAGACCCTTTGGCTGCTGCTGTGGAAACCTGGGTGGCAGACTTGGCATTTGTCTGTTCTTCAGTTTCCTTCTGGCCATCAGGACTCTGGGAATCTTTTGATGGTGTTTGTTCATCGCTATGTGCAAAGAAATCAGAAAAACAGAATGTGTACTCCACACAGGTATTTGGTGATTTATCTCCTAGCCTCAGTGTTTCTTAGCCAGGATAATTTCTACTCCACACCCAGCTGACTGGAGTCTGCAGGCAGCTATGCAATTGAATACAGTATTAAATTACTGGAATTAGTGCTGCTGGAATGAGTACTCACACTCGTTTCATTTAATCTTTCCAAAATCTAGTTAAGTGACATTTCACATCTAGCTGGCAACACCAACTCACCCACTTTCCTTCTCTTTCTGACTGCTTCCTTGCTCATCATCATCACTGAAATTCAACTGCTCAGTGTAATCCACTTCACTCTGAGCACCTGACGCATAAACAAACGTTCAATTAATCTTTCAGAAACGTTCAGCATACAAATAACAGCCCATTAATCTGATGCTCTTACCTGCCCAGCCTTCATCAGCCTCAGCATCTAGATTATCAAATTTATCGAGCTCTTTGAGTTCACTAGCACTAAGAATGGAGGGGCGTTCAATAGGTTCGGAGCACCAGGAGGGTGGGCCTCTTCCCCTGGGGCCTCTGAAACAGGAGAGAAACAAAAGCCACTGTCACTACTTATCCACAAATGACAAAGAAATGGCCAGGTATGGCCTGCAAATAATGGTCTTGTATGACCATTATTTGAAATAAACAGCATTGCTGTTTCAGGCACAGTGAACTCTCATCCACATGTGTGACTACCAGAATTCAAATACGAGATACTCTTGGATGTGCAAAGGTACCCTCCATGATGGAAAAACACACAGAAAAGTGGAAAACCCGTTTTATAGTACATTAGAGCTCAACTTTAACTGGAAAGCATCAAATTTTAGAACCAGGAATTGACTACTTGGCAAAGTCCTTTTATGGGCAAAATAGTGGTTTAAATTTCAAAGATGTTCCTGCAAGTGACTCCTGCTCTTCCCAATCAAAAACTCTGTAAATATGCAGAATTGCCTCAAGTCTTGCAGTTGAGCTCTCAAACTCCAGACACCCCATGGCACTGCTCCACACAAGCAAAACTTGGGAGACTGACCAGGGTCACTTTTTTATGCAGTGTATGATCACCATCAAAATACTCAGTGCAAATGATTTCTTTTTTAAAATTAAGTCACAGAGTTCATACCTGTTACTGTGACACAGACAGAAACACACAGCAACACACACAACAGGTGTTCAGGTAGAGAAGAAGAAAGGAAGAAGTCTCTAGTTTATTGTTGACTTCGTATATATAAGTTTTTGACAGTGATCAGAGATCGGACAGAGAAGTTACCACTTCTCCATCTTCACTGGTCACTTGAAAAGTCCATCAGGTGACATCTTTTACAAAGGAATGTAAACACGATTCTTGTTTATCTTACAATTCATGAGAACTGACTGCACTATACTAAAACAAATCAGAAGGCTGATTTTCAGGGACAACATATACCCAGACAAAAACCTCCACCTCTTGTAGGTTACTTACCTGCTAGGCTCAGAATTAGGAAATCTTGTTGGACCTTGCATGGAGGGAGGATATGCCATTCTGGGATACTGACTGAACATCTAAAAAGAGATTAAAACCAGGAGCCATGCATTAAAAAGTACCACTGCATTAAGTACACTGAGACCATGAAAGAAGTAATGGAAATAAAGCAAGACTCTTCCCTCAAGACAGTTTGTTTAATATCACAAGTGGGAGACAGCAAGTCCCCAAAGGGGAGTGTTAATCAACTCCTGACAAGCTCTAACTCCATGCAGCAACAGGCAGCCACCTCCTGTGAGGTGCTGGGTCTCAACCCTGCCCTTCCAACAGGACTGATAAGAGCTCCACGGAGAAGAGAGCCAAGGGCCTAAGAAAATCCCACTAGCCAAAACCCAATCCCTGCTGCTCAAAACCCGTTTGTGCAACCATCACTCACGTAGGGAGGCATCATTGCTCGGTACTGGGATGAGATGGGGGGCTGCTGCTGGCCATTCAGCTTGGGCTGAGGGACCTGTGGCAAACGCACGTCCCTCTTGTCTCCTGCCTTCTGGCCGTCATTTTGTTCTGCCGGCGTGGCACTGCCATCTTCCTGTCCCAGAGCCTTAGCTTCTTGGTCTGGAGGAGAACCAGGAGAGTTGTTCTTATTACCCCCAGCCCTCCAACTAGCAGCATGTGCACAGACAGAATCAGCACAAGAAAAGCCGGGAATAAACTTGAAATTGCAGATTTCCACTAGGGATGGTGAAGGACACGTTGTTCCCACACAGTCCCACAGCAGACACATGTTCCTGTCTGCTACTGAAACAAGCAGGGGCCACTTGAGGATCAACAGAAGCTGCTTCCTGATCCTCTTCAGCCCTAGGTCCAGCTGTGCTCCTGAAGGGTCAGAGCTAAATTTATGGACTGCTCAAGTTGTCCCATTCTAGCTCCCAAAACACAGTGCAATTTAGCAAGGATACAGATTATAGCACAAGAAAGAAAACAGATTTAGCTGTGCTAAGTGGGCCGCTGTTGACTCAGTGTGAAGATGCTGTCAAGGCAAAGATCGAGGTTTCTAAGCAGCAAAGGCCTACCAGGAAATTCTCGAGGAGCACAAAAAGAAAGGTAATGCACAGGTATGTGTCCAAGCGAAGACAGGCACAGTCTGCTTTGCACCTCTGCCTGATAAGGATGGAATAGAAGTGATAAGGGCTGTACTTCTGGTGTGAATGTCTAGCAAATTGTCCAGGAAAAGTCAGGGATTTTAATGACTTATCATCTGTGCCAGGCACTCCATTCTTTTAGGAGTTTCTACCTGCAGAGCACGGGTTAAGACAAAAAAAACCCCACCAGAGTAAACTTAGCAGCAGTGCTCAAATCGATGGAGACAAAAAAAAATTCAGAGACACACGCTGTAAATAATGTTGCTTCAGGGACACAAACCCTTTAAGCAGTGTTAAACTCTGCTCCTAAGTATCCATTACAGTTCTTGCACTTATCTTTGCTGGGAAGCACAGCTGCTAAATGGGGACTGCTTGCCAAGCTCATTTAGCTTTCTGCTGTCAGACAGGAAAGAAGGACTTAAATATAGCAGGTACAGTGCTGACCAAAACTGTAACTGCCTGCAGGAGGCTGAACAGACACGGAGCTGCTCTCATTTGGTGCTGGACATCTCTCCCATTTCCTGACAATCTATTCTTTACATCAAAACCAAGAGAAGCAAGAACAGGCACATGGCCTTGGTCTGCAGGACCTGACAAAAAAATCCAAGAAAACCAAGGCTCATAACAAGGAAGGAGTTATGAATTCCCTGAGAGCCCAAGCCCTCTAAAGTGCCTAACACTGGGTCAAGACAGTGCCAGCCACAGTGCAGGACAGGACCTCTAGTCCATCAAACCTCATCAAAAGCAAACTTCTGAGGGAGAAAGGAATCTTGTTTTCCACTGGTAACAAGCACAATCCCAAATACCTTCCCATTAAAGGGATCTGGGGAAGAAACACACATTTGTTCCTGAGAGATGCAACCTCAGCACTGTTATGGTTGTCTTCACCAGATCTAATCCCCCACTGCTGAAACAGATCCAGCTGGTCAGAGCACTGAATCCAGGAGCTGAAGATGCCAATGCCTTTCAAGGCACAGCCCACTCTTTTGGCATCCTGCAGACTGAACTTCCTCTTCAGGAATTTTCAGGCTCCATTCTTATGAGTACTAGCCACTTAAAGCCAGCCCTGATCACCATTTGTGTAATTAGTTAATTCTAGGAGAGTTCTTTAAAGAGGTATCTCACCTGCTGTGACAACAGCAGCTGAAGTAAGAAAATGCCAGTACTGTGCAACTAACAAATGTTCCTCAGAACACAGCTACAGTACTGAGCAGACTGGGAAAATGGGAAGCGACAGGATTAAACACACTATTTTCCACACACCAGGAACACAGAAAAGCAGAATAAAGCCCCAAATATCCATTTCTTCCATGTAGGAGTGTGCTGATTGAAACAACATATTAATCTATTTCATTTATCCAGGGCACAAGCAGTAAGCTCCACACAAACCAATCCAAACTTCACAACAATCTGTAGCTCACACTTACTCTGAGGTCGCAGGTTGGCTCCTGATCCATCTTCAGGTGCATCCTTATCTTTGCCTGACTTTTCCTGATCCCCAGCTGCTGGCAGACTGGGGAATTCTTGCTGGAAATAACTATTGATTGGAATAGGTGGACCTGCACAGCAAGATAAACACACACTCACAACTTGCTTTAGTCAAAACAGTTCAGAGAGCAACAGAAGCCTGATCATCCTTTAGAAGTAAACACTAAAGCTTTGAAAGAAGAAAGCTGAACGTTTAAATGTTTAGGCCAGAGTCATTTACAGGCAATATAAAGAGTTCACATTTTCTACCAAATTGTTAAATTTACTAGATCAACTATCACAGCTGTTGAGGCTGAGAAACGTCCACAAGCACTAGAGAGCAACAATGGACAATGGAACAAGACTTAACCCAGGGAGAACCTGGAGTTCCTCGGCTCTGTGAACTCTTTCCCCCACTCCTTCCAGACAAAGATTTTCTTCTTTTCACTCTAAAACTATTGTCTACCCAAGAATGGGGCAACCACGTAACTGCAAACATGTTTAGGATTAATTACTGTTCTAGTAAGAAATCTCCAGGACTATAAAAGGCCACAGCTTTTACATTATGAGAAAAATATCAGAACAACATTCATTTCTGAAACCCCTGCCATCATACTCAAGATTGGAATTTAAGACTTCTGTTGTACATGGTATGGAAGCAACATATACAGGTTGTCTTCCTGTTGCTTCCATACCATGGAAGACAACCTTGTTGGCATGTGCTGTGCACCAATTTCCTCCCCAAACACATAATGTAATGACCTATGAGATCAGCAGCATTCCCATGTCAAAATACCAATAATCTGAGTGGGGATTTCTATTCCAACAGCCAGCTCCTGTATCTGTCTGCTACTGACTGTTGTAAGGGATGTGGTGTTAGACTACATGGATTATGAAAGAGGGCAAACTCACAAACAAGCATCGGAATATATGGTGTTCAAAACCTCCAAGCCCATTGATAGGCTTTGTTTTAACAACTAGAAAAACTTCTGTTCTCTCCAATCCCTGAAAGAATCAACCACAAAGATAAACTGCAGGGATCCCAGTGGGCTTTTATTTGGTTAGGGTTTTTTTTTAGAGTTACATACAGGATAAATTCCTTACTCTGTGCTTTGTAAAGGCATGTCAGCAAATACCAGTATTTATCCCTGGGTCTACAAATTTCCTTCAACTCTTTCCATTTTCATTCTGACTTCATGTATTACAGACCACATTAATTTGTTTTTTCTTAAAGGACACTGTTCCCAAGCAGCTATATCCAGTGACTTGCTCAATGGGAAAGAAAACCAGTCCCACTAACCAGATGACTTGCCAGGCAAGGGAGCCCCTTCTGAGATGGCAACACGCAACATTCCTGAGTTTTATGAATCCTGAAAAATGCTTTCTGCTCAAGCCTGCACAACGTTTTAATGGCAAAGTAACAGCACCAGAGGTCTCTTTGACTGTGTTTAAGCCACAAACCTGAAAAAGCCAGACTGGCAGCCAACAGTTCAAAAAGGAGTTAAAAAATTCAAAGATATTTTGGAGTAATTTACTCCAACTTTCAGCTGAAGCATGAGCTGAAAAATGCAGGCTGCCGTTACATTTCATACATCCTTCCCTTCTCCATGGCCTCCAAGAGGATCAGAGAAAGGTTCAGCCTTGCCTCACTCAAGCTTTACACGAGCACGAGGCCGAGTGACTGCTGGAACGCTCGGGAGGCAGCTGGAGAAACTGCAGGCTCTGAGAGCCAAGAGCAGCTCAGCAGAGCAGCAGCACAACAGGTGGATGCTGCCTTCCAGAGCCAGCACAGCAAGCAGCTGCTGCCAATTCCCATCCCGTGCTGCTCCTTGAAACAGCAAACCCAGTGCTGCATTAATTGAATGAAATGAGGTGCCATCTGGGCTTGGCACACGAGCTGCCATGGTAACTATGAAATAATTAGCTAAATGCGTTCTGAAGCTACTGAGCCCAATCACTATTTCCTGTGTCATGGAGATGATCTTATCAGCCTCTGCAGGAAGGCTGCTATGCAGATCACTTTGCATCAGTGTTAATTTTTTTTTTTTTTTGTTTATTATTCCACAGAAATCCTATAAAGGATTTCTCCTTAAAGGAGAAAAGTTTCTATATCTGACAGCAAAACACTGAACACTAAGCAGCAAGAAACGGAGACTCTAGAATTGTTACTTCTAAATCTCAGTGCAAAAAAAAAGGCCCAAATAATTTGATATGTGATGTAAACAAACTCCATATAATATCTAAGAAATTACCTCCAGGCTATTAGTATTTTATTAAGATCCCTATTCAGAAAAGAACTCAATTCTTCAACTGGGAAGCCTAGACTCCATTTTATAGCCACAGAAAGCTCGCAAGATTCAAACTTAAGGAATAAAACACATTGCAGGTTATTTATCATAATGGAGACAGAGGAGTTCTAAGTAAAGTTTCACTCTACAAGCATTTTAAAAAATCTGCTGAAGATTTAGTTCTGATCTTATATCTGCAATGAAAACACTCAAGCTAAGAGTCACGCTGGTGGAAACAATTTTCCACCTTTTCATCCAATTATGTTAAATAATCCTCCAAACACACCTTTAATGCTTTTCCCAGAAAGAAAACAACTTAAACACTATCACTTTGATACCAAAACAACCAAGGAATTTATAAAACGAAAGGAAAAGTATTGCTGTTTCACACGTTTAAACAGAAGCAAAACTGCACACACTTTGCACAAAATGATCCAAAACTATGATGAGAATGATCACCAACTGTTTACAGCTCTCCTTCCCTTGCCAAAATTGTTTGGATTAGAAGAACTGGCTGTGATTTGCCCTCCACCACAGCCACGTTGAAGATTTTATGCTGCCACCACCACTGTCAATTCAAAAGAGGTGACTACACCAACCTTGTAGAAGTCAGGCAGAGCTGCTGATCAATCCAGCATTTCCCAGCCTGGAATGCTGCTTCCACAACTTTGCCCAGTGCCAAGCAGCCTGGCCAAGGCTCGAGGGAGTGCTGAGGGTGGGGGTCTCCCCCAGCACAGCCCCAGCCTGGCACACAGTGCAGGACCCCCTCCACCCTGGGCAGCACTCACCATCTTGTCCCCCTGGCTTGGTGTTGGCCCAGGATTTGGCAACAGGAGCTGCTTCTGGAGGAGCAGGAACAGCAGGTTTTGGCTGGGTCTGCGGCACGTCTGGCTGTCTGGAATCAGAGGAAAAGCAATACAAGAGGGTGAACACAGAATAAGATCGTCAGGAGGGCTGCTGCAAACAAGGCAATAAAATAAGGGAGTTGCGCAGCTGAAGAACCAATAACTACTTTTCCTCAGAAAAGGCGTTTTCTTACATGAAAGGAGTTGTTATAGTAACAGTTAAAAATTTGAATAAATTAGCTAATTATTTCAAGATTCCATTTCCCAAAGAGGAGAGGAATCAATGAAAATGGCTGGGCAGAAAATGTAGCCATGCATGAACTGATTTACAGCTTTTAAAGAAGTGTATTGGACAATCAAAAAAACAATCCATCTACAGCCATCAAAGGGAAAAACTTGGATTCATGTTCTCTTGCCTCGGGAGTTAACAGAGGAAAGCACTTCAAGAGAACTGAGAGAAGGTAAACTCATGTCAGGAATTACCAAATAAAAGGAACTGATAAGGAAAGCTAAAGACATCATGAAAAACTCTAGGGGTACCATGAACTGGAGCCCAGAACCTTTTAGTCTTAAGAAACAGTCTCAGTCTCACCATCTTAACAATGAAGAGGCACAAACACTCTTTCTGTCCAGTGTAAAAACCTCAGACACAAGCCCTTCCTGGCCTGCAGATTCAGCCATATTGTTCAATTTCTTTCAATAAAGGCTATTTCTGAAATCTGCATATTCAGGTAACTTAAGACTCAAAGCATTAGTGTCAAAAAACAACTAAGCCCAACCCTCCAGCTCCTTAGTAGGCAGTTTGGCTAAGGCAGGAACTATGGGGCAAATCCTGTAGTCTAGAATCACTTTATTACACCAGTGGAGAGAGAAGCAGGGTGGTATCATGTCACTTAACTGACAAGAAACAACTGTAGGTGCTTCAAGTAGATCCTAAAGTGATCCTAAATTTCTGAGGCCTGCCACTAGGAAATCAGTTCCATTTGGGTTCTGCAGAGATCAACCCAAAGCACTACACAGAGAAGCAAATAACATTAAAAATATCACTGCTGGGCAGAAACACACAAGCTTCTCAGAGGGATAACTAAATGCAATTTTCATGTTCCAAGAGAGTATTACAATCTAGAAAAAAACCTCCAGTTATCATTTTTTTTTCAGTTTTTCACTTGCATTCTCTTACAGCCGCACATTTTCTAAGCAAGCTTTGGAGAATTTATGACTTACACAGCTGTGCTCAGTGACACAAGCAAAAAAGGAACAAGACTGTTTATAAAAAAAACTACTCCTTACATTTCTCCTGTTTCAAATACAAGCCCATTTAGAATGTTAGTTATCCAAGCACTGCCCTGCAAATATGGATGAGGGAAGAACTCAGCTGAATTAATCAAATCAATACACAACAGCCTGCAATATCCAGGAAAGAGAGTGTGGCAATACCCACTGAATGAGTGACAACTTGAGAAAGTTATAAATAATAAAAAATAAAATAATTAATTTTCATAATTACAGGGAACAACACATTCACCTGAACTCCAATGCAATGACACAAGAGAAAAGGCATCAAACTAAAGCAAGCTGTTAAAGATGTAACCTTTATCTGCGGCACTTTTGAGAGGAACAATAGAACACCTCACATGTAAAGTGCAGCATTTAAGGCGCATTGAAATATCACAAACACAGCAGCAGTTAAACAAATGATCTTAAGATCTGAGCAAGCACATCAGATGGTCCAAATTTAGGAGAATTTCCTCATGGCCTGGGCATACACACCTGCCCCTGGGAACAAATCTCTCCCCCACTGGGTTTTACTTATATGTGGACTCTGAGGCCTTTATCAGAAAATACAAACAACTTCCAGTTGCAGATAAGGAACAGCTACTTATTTGTTTGCAAACAGAACATCAACTTCTAACCCGTGGCCATGGGAAGGCCTCTTTTAGCCAAACAAACCACCAGCTCAACACAGACTGAACAGGGCAAAGTGTGACCTTGAAGGACAGGGAGATGTTGGTAGAGCACCAAACAAAACACAGGGCAGAAAGCTGTGAATCTCCAAAAGCTTAAAGCAGAAGGCTAAATGCAACACTATATTCCTGAAGTGTAACAGCTTTTTAGAGAGATGCCAAAAATTGGTATTTAAATGTAGGAATGCACACAAAAAAGAATGAAGAGAGAGAAAGATGGGGAAGGAAACCTTTAAACCTGATCTTTTGCTTTCACAAGCACTAGGAACACATAAAATTCCAGTGTTTTTCAGAGCAATCTGTATGAAAAGAATTAACACTTAAGCCTTGCTTCTACTTATGCAGTGAGAAACACATCCTATTTTAAGCTTACATGGCAAAAAAAGAACTGCTTTAAAATACTTTCCAATTAGAAACTACAGTTTCAGTTTCTCTTTAGTTTCTTCCTGTGCAGGGCCAGGAATTGAACTCGATGACCCTGATGGGTCTCTTCCAATTCAGCATATTCTATGATCCTTTCATTCTATTTTCTTTACCTGTACAAATGTGAAAGAAATCTAGCACATGAAACTGCACTGAGCATGGGAAATTTGTATCATACAAAGCATAAAACTGAGCATCAACAACTTCTCTCTTGTTTATATCACATATTGGAGGAGTCCGGAACGATTGTGCAGAGCTTAAAATAAAAAATATAAATTGAAAGTCTGTAGAATTTATGGCATTCTGGCTAAAAAAAAAAACAAAACCGTGCAAATATTCAGAACCATTAGGAAAATAAAGCAGAGATTCAAACAAGAATTGTTCAGTTTTCTCTGCCGTACATCAGCACGAGCACAATTAAGTGGATTTTTTGCATACTCTCATGAACTTGCAAGCTATTCTCTAATTTTCTGCTGAGCTCCTTGGGGTTCAATGAATTTTATTTAAGCTGATGACACTGATCGTACAAAAACATGCTGTAGTATTTCCTGTCAGCGGAGAACTTACATGTCCAAGGAAATATTCCTCCCTGCATATGGAATTTATAAGCAGACCATCTTAAATGTGAGGTTTCTTTTGTGTAAGGTTTTTTTTTAAACTCTACTAGCAAGATTCTTCCTCACAAAAATTAACAGTGGTGCTATTTCCTCTCTGGTAACAACACTGAGGACACTCCAGTGTACAAATTTCTCCCCAGGTCCTGCCAATCCCAAGTTTTGGGCAAACCTGGCAGAAATGGCCCAGCAAATGAACCCGAGCTCAGTGCTCACTTACTTCTCCTCTTCGTGCTGTTCTTGTTTTGAAGCCCATCCTGTGCCATCTTTGGGCACAATGTTCACATTGGGGTCGTTGCCTTTGTTCTCTGCTTTCAGGCTGGGCAGATTAGCTGGGGGAGGCATCCTCCTGGAAATAGCAACTTTCCCAAGACTCTGCAATCCATGGCGCGCAGCAACTGCGTGCCAGAACAGAAAGTGTAAGTTAAGAACTCTGTTTAGGCAGAGCTACTTAAAAAGGTTTTGTAAGAAAGTCAGAAAAATTTCAGAGAGTTAAGAATTAAAAATTTAAAATGCTTCAGAATTTATTATTTAAAAAAGGGAATTGAAAACACTTGGTTTGGGAAAACCTGAGTACTTTTTGAGCAGTGAGTCATTATGGTTAGCCTATTCCAGAGATGGAAAAGGATCTATGGCCCCACCTTTATACACAACATTCAGTACAGAAAGCTAAAGCAATTCACAATATGATGTTAAGGTCAAGCATTATTCTCTTGCTCTTCTGGAGTTTAATGTACATTGATGAGTCCAGGAATACTCCTATGGGTCCAGCCCATTTCTTTTTTGCTGCAAATTTCAGCTGGCAGATGCTGCCCCTGTAAAAACATTCCTACAAATTGTATTTACTCCAGACCCCAAGTATAAAGCTAAAGTACCTCACAGGACAATCAACCTACCAAGTAACCAACTCAGGAACAAGCACAATTTACTGCCCTGGGCAAGCTGTATCATAACAAACAGCTCAGTTTCAAACTTTAAAAATAATATTGTGGAAAACTTCAACAAGCTTGGGCACACTTTTTCTCTTTTACACACAATTTAGGCAACTTTGCCAAGTCATGGTCAAAACCTCCAGAACATCATTTCCCCCTTGCTCTCCATTCAATGACTCATGAAAAAGGAGGCTCACAATCACCTTCTTTGAGATATGAGTGTAAGTTTTATTCAGTTGCTGTCCAAAAAATCAATGTCACTGACCTGGAAGTGAGCATTGCCTTTTCCTTAACTGAAGGAAATTGTCCAGCATGGCAAATGTTAATGCAGTAAAATGCACAGCTGGGGAATGGCATGTCTTTATCTAACCCCATTCTACTTCCTACTAGACTGCAAATGCTGGCTCCCTGAACTGACACTCCTGTTTATAGCTAAGCAGGAACTCTAATGAATGCTGCCTTCCACAATCCTTCCACTTCACTGCTGCACCAGGCAGTTATGAAAAACCAGGCTGTGGTTGAGTGCTCATATACTCTGCACTCTTAATTAGCACTGCAGTAATGATGAAACCGAAAGAAGGCAACTCTAAAGAGAGCTTACTCACCTGTGGTTTTCTGAGTTTCCAGTGACTTTCCCTTGTAAGTATTAAACAGACTGAGTGTTGCATACTTTGTTTTTCCATCCTTTGCTTTTGTACTCTGGCCTGACTTTTCCGACATTTCGCTGGAAACTCATCGAGTCTGGTACCTCCCGTTCACTCCTCAAAATCTGCCTGCAAAGAAAAACAACAGAAAAGGAAAGCAATTCGAAGAGGAGCCAACACTTAAGTCAGAGTTCACAGGGCAGAAGTGGACAGCTTATTTAACACCATTAGCACTTTTTCATTTAAGCATTCTGCAGGATGCCAAGGAATGCATTAACTGCAGAAACCTTATTCTTACGTAACACTAAGAATTTTGAAGCATTTCTATCTCTTCAGTAGGAATGCCACAAAATCAGGAGGGTCAGCACTTAATTAAGATCAAACACTGTTAAAGTGGTAAATACCAGTCATGATTTCACTAGAAAAGGAATAATAAAAACCCAATCCCAAACCCCACAAACACACAGAATTTCCACCAGCAGCTCCTTCCCCTGGGGAAGCTCAATGACCTCACCCACTCCCAAAGCCAAGTATTGAGACACAATTAACAGTTACTGCAGTACAGTACTTCTGGAATTTGCCTTTCCCCCCCCCAATTAAAACCATCAAGAACACAGCAGCCAGAGGCACTGAACACACAGAGTAAGAATTTTTTGTCTGTCAAAACCAGAATACAGTATGCTCAGACAGGGAGAGTGAGAATTCCTAAAATCAAGAGTTACACTCTTCTTCCTGCAGCAGTAAATTACACGGCTGTTGGAGCAGGTCATTTCTCTCCTCCCTCCTTCCCCCAGAATAACAGGCCTTGAGAAAAAGAACCCAGTAATTAACTGTGATACTCCTCTAGAAGTTCTTGGAAGGAACTTGCAGAGTTGCTGCTCATCACCAGGCAGGAACACAAGTAAGCATTCACTCAAACAGAACATTATTATACAAGTTGATTTTCCTTTACAGTCAAAAATTCTGCTACCCTCTTTACAACAACAATTTTTTCTTTATTTCTATATGAATTCCAGGAGAGTTATATATGCTCAAAGAGTCATGTTTCATTCTAAAAGCAGGCAGCAAGAGGCAAGATATCCTGCTCAAACCCTTCAGTGATCCCACTCTCGTGTCAAACTCAGAGCTGCAGATCTTCAAAGGGAGCTTGATTCACATGCAAGGTGCTCATGGGTTAAGAAGAGTCTGCAAGGACAAGCAGTCTAAAGAACAAAGCACTTACTTGGTCATGACAGACATTTAGCAACGTCAAAAGACCATGGAAATTTCATTTATATAGGTATGATAACATTCCCATCCTCCTCTGCCTTCTACCTCAATTTACAAGCCTTGATTGAAAAGAAATTAAGATGGCAAATAACCTTGGGATGGTTCAGCTTCAGCACAACTTGGGCTATTTACTACAATCCCTGCAGACTGCTGCAAAGGGGACAACCTCCAGCCTTGTATGGGGCCACATACATGGCCAAGAAATCAACCCTCTCCTCAGAAAAAGACAGCAACTCCCAGATTAGTCAGCATTTGGCTCTTTCAACAGCAAGTGTTACACCAACAGTTATTCTATGTGTCATCCAAAAGTATGAAATGTGGGATGGGAGCAGGGTGAACCCAGCCCACTGAGCAAAACAGACTCGGGCTGGGAATTAAAACTCTGGATGAGCTGTCTGCCCTTGAAAGAACCTGTGAGCAGAGTGATTGTAGTGTATGACTTGGTACAGTTAAAGGCTCACCTGGGAGCTGGTTTGCCACCCTGTGCTCCTTGCAGTTACTGCCAAGTCCCTCCTCTGATGCTCCAGCATGGTTGTGGAGGACTCCTTATCATAAATACAAGGCTGGGAACAGAGAGGAACAGAAGAGCTGTAGGGACAGAGTGTGCCAGGTTCTTTCACAGCCATTTTCCTGAATACCTGCTGGTAAACTGAGTCACCTTACAGAAGAAAAGGCCAATGCAGAGCCTCATGTGTGATCCAGACTCAGCCTGATAAACGAGTCTGCCCGGATTCGGGTCTGCAGACAGGCTGAAAGCAGCAGGGTGGCCATGAATAACACTGATGGGCAAAGCCTGACATGTTGAACTGCAAGTACTGGGCAGTCTGGAGAGTGAATGGCTGCTAGAAATCTGCTCAGCTGGGAACTCCAAAGATAAGCTTGCCCAAATTCATGCCTCAGACTCCAGCAAAGGTCTGTGTAGTGAGCTTTGGCTTCCAGTGCAACCTTGCAGCCTGGCTGCAGTTTTTTAGGAGGGATGAGGGACAGCCCAGCAGCCAAGCCTGTGGCTGGAGCCTAGATCAGGTATTTATCATAAAGAGTCCACCACAACCATGCTGGAGCATCAGAGGAGGGACTGGGCAGTAACTGCCAGGAGCACAGGGTGGCAAACCAGCTCCCAGGTATCACTGTATCAAGTCATGTATCACTCTGCTCACAGGTTCTTTCAGGGGCAAACTCATCCAGAGTTTTAAATTTTGGCCCAAGACTCATCCCTCCAGCCAAGTGATTTGTAAAAAAGGAGCTTCACAATGGTGAATAATCTAGAAACTGGCAAACAAAACAAACAAATTAGAAAAGATGACTTGGATCATTTTTTATCCCCAAAATTCTCAGCAGCAGCAAAGCCCTAACAGATGCAGATGGAGCAGAAAGCAGTTTGAGGGGGTTTTAAGATAATCTTTTGTCATATTTTCCAAAGCCTGCACCTCTGGTAGAGATGAAACAGAAAATCTTCATCATAACACTCTTCTTTACAGAGCAATACAGACTTCATACTTGGGCACACCTTCATTGTGACAACTCTTCTAGAACATCTGACAGCTCCAAGGACAGAAGACAGTGAACACATTCCCCAAATACACCTTTTTATCTTTAATTTACAAAAATTAGTCTGCTCATTACAAGTGAGCTCTATTCCTTTTGTACTATTAAAATTCATACTGTTTGACAAGTTTTCCCCAACTTATACTACACAGAAAAATAAACTGAATATTTTACTATGATTAAAGCTGCATATTCCTCAGTAATCTGACTTGCACAAAAGAAATCATTTCAATTAGGCAGGTCAATATATTCAACAGTATATAATATATACATTTAAGTATAGATAGATCTGATACTTGGGTCGCCAAAGAAGATATTCTTGCAAAATTAGACTTTAGACCAGGTACTCAAGCCAGGGATGACAAATGCTCTCTCTGAAGAGCCCATGTGGCCTTCAACAAACATCCTGTCGAGTCACACATTAAACAAGCTCTCAGCTCCATCTGACAACAGCTATGAAGAGACAGCTGTGTGATTCTGAGCCATGTGAAACCATTCAGCTCCAAGACCTCTGACTTTCCATCCCAACTTCAGTTGTGTGTGCCACATTCCTATACCTGAGCACTGGAATCACCCCCTCTGTACAGAACCACCCGAGGTGCTCCAACATGGGACACATTTAACTTGTGCATCCAAGGAGCATGCTCCTCCCCAGGTGATTCTCAATTTGCCCACCACCTCCATATTTTGTTATTATTAGTCAAATTCTTCCCAGTGAAGTGCTGCTGTGCCCTAGGTTTAGGCTGTGTGCACCTCTGAAAACACACACAAGATGTCAGAAGCACTTTCCAAGCTAAGGAAGCACAGTGACAGCCAACAGAAGGACAGGAACAGCACAAGCCATAATGGCACTTGGCAGGGCTCACTGCACCATTAAGGAATTTAAGCAAGTCAGCTGTTCATTCTGAATGATTACAGTTACTATTATGCACAACTACAGAGAGCACAATGCTCCCAAAATTCCGGAGCAAACATTTACCTTTCAGCTGCTCTGCAATGCTATTAAATAAGTTAACTTCGCCGTGGCTTGAAGATATTAGGGTAAAAATTCTTACTGTAATTTCTGCACCAGACTGCTTTTTCAGATTCCAACTGGTTGGCTTTTTTATATCCTGCAAGGACCTCAGAAGCTTGTGTACAGAAAATAGAACACAAAGAAGCTGCCACAAATTTTAAATATCCTGGTCTCTGCTAAAGAACATTTACTTGTACTCTCATAGACGTTTAGAGCTGCTACAAGAACAAACTGAATGCAGTGGATTCCAGACTGCAAAAACACATTTTTAATGGCAAAACTCTAGCAAACAACCCTCCCCTCACATATCACACAGGCCTTTCCCACTAAATTCCTAGCACTCCTGATCATTTCAGAACTCACCTTCATGACTTGATCAGAATTGAATGATACCATTCATTACACCTGTAAACTTTGCATAGCGTTCCATCAGGGCCAACTGCAGCCTCCAAAAGGTGTCACCTCTGCTTCAAAGTAAGTTTTAGTTAAACAAGGTAAAAATACTACATATTTTGAGGTCCCTTTTGAGGACTGAGTGGTAAGAAGTATAAAACATTTAACAACTTAACTCCTAAATTCTTGTCAGACCAGATGACAAATTCCCTGGATCCATATTTTATACACTGCATTTTTAAACCCCCACCTAGACAAAAAAGGTCTGATTTTTGGTGTACCATGTCCAGAGACCTCTTCAGCAGTTTACAGTTAACTTTAATACAGTCCTTCCATCTTAACTCTCCACCCTACAAGCACTCAGTCAGAACAGGTCACCTGTACAGGAGTTTCCCAGGATTTTGAAGTCTTAAAACATTAAAAAGACTGGAATAATTCTAACAATTCCTATTAACACAGCAAGGATATCTAGTCCTTGTCCCCTCTACTGCAAGGGCTGTGTTTTGGACAAATTTGGAGAAAGATGCACTGGAATGACTTAAGGCCAAGAGCACGATTCAGGACTCAAACCAACTGAGGATTTGAACTCTCAGCACCACAAATGCCCATCTGTGAAGTGGGGAACATCACAAAAATTCTACATGAAAGTTTATTCAGAACTGGGACACATTAGCACCTCTCTCGAAACAGAAACCAAGAAATCAATCCAGAAGGAATTTTCAGACACTATTTTAAGCACACTAAAAGTAGTTAAAGGGTAAAAACTGTCATATACAAATCTGTTATTTGTATCCAGCCACAACTTCACTCTTCTAAGAATAGCTTTGTTTCTGGGACACTGAACAATGTGGTTCTGGTAAATTCTGGAACCAAACACAACTACTAAAAAAACCCAACAAAACCCTCCCCTGACCCCCTTCCCCCCAAAAAATCCCCAAACCCCCAAAACCCAAAAGACCCCCACCAACTTTTTAACCACATATTACACTGGTTTTAGAGGCAGATGCTCCCAAATCAGTGTTAGTAATTAAAAAAACCGAAAAAATTCACTGCACACAGTAATGTGGCATTAAAAATTTTAGACAGTTTTCATTTCAACTATAAGTCTGGCATATTTAGATTCTAGAATTGAAGAAATTGCCCACTACTGCAAAACCTAAGCATAATCTCCAGCCAGATACTAATTTTCGAAAAACAACCGTGTGATCTTCAGAAAAGAGACCAATTTAAATCAATTACAGAAAGAGAATGCCCATTTAAAACAAAGAAACAGAGGATACTGGAGTCAAAGTACTGGAGCCCAAGAAAGCCTTTTTTGTGTTTTCTGTAACCCATTCTCAAGGAGTCCTCTATTATTTTAAAAAGACACTCTAAAATACTGTGCAATTACTGAATACATGGGGTTTGGATGTGGATTTGTAAAGAGAAGGTTGCACACAAATAAAAAAATGGAATTACAATAAAACATCCTGACTTCACTTGTCTGACTTGGATGTTTACAAACACACAGCAACCTCCTCTCGATGGCCTTATACTTTCAACTCTGGAACCAACATTTTTACTCCAAGTTTTATTTCTAGAAACATAACAAAACAAACAAACAAAAATTTGGTCCATTTATCTCACTATTAAGAACTTTTAAGAACCCAAAACAAGCCTGGAGAACCTCTGGTGACACTTGGGGAGCAAAGAAGCCTCTGTCAAAACTAATATCCAATAAAGCCTCTCAAATGAGGATTCCTTTTCTCTCCAAGAGCCACTTGCAGCAAGGTTTGTTCTCAAGCAGATTGCTGCTAAGCAGGCTGAAAATTACAGGAAAACTGGGGATTCCAACCTTGCTTTTCATGAACCTCCATCATGGCTCTACAACCAAGAGAACTCTTCAAATCTTTAAAGATTCAATTTATTCTGGAACAAGACCTACACACGTTTTATTTCCTTAGAAAGCCTCACTAATACACTTTTCAATCTCTAGATTTTGGGCTCGCTGGTTCCCAGCACAGCTTGAAAGAGATTGCATGGACTCCATAAAATGAAATCCATGGAGATTGGCAGCCAAGCAGGACAAGAAAACCCTTTAATCACCATTTCCTCTGTACCCATCACCTCCATGGGAGAACTTTAGGACAGGCATTATCCACTGAGGAGTTAATAGCCACCAAATGGAAAAAAAAAACCCAAAATTGCTTTGGCTCTTCAGAACCACAATGCTCCATCCTGAGACAAAGCTGTAGCAAAGCAGGCTTTGCTTGTTCAATCGTTCTTCAAATAACTCCTCTATAAAGTCTAAGAAAGTCTTTCCAAAATCAAAACTGACACTGTCAGGTGGAAAACACACCACGACACAAGACAGCCATTTTAGGGTGTTATCCCCACAGATGCAGCTATAAAAATGGAGTTTGGGGATGCCAGAAATGAGCATCCACAAATATGTCTGCAAGAATTCTAACAGACATCCCAACAACAGTCTAAATAGAGCTACTAAGCTAAGCAATGAAAAACAACCCAAATTAGCCACCCACAAAAAAAAAAAAAAAAAAAAAAAAAAAAAAAAAAAAAAAAAAAAAAAGGCTACTCAGAAAGTAACTTCACCACAAAGCATGTGTTACTTTGAACCAGCAATCTCTGGAGCAAGCAGATCTGCTGCCTCAGAAAGCCTGCAATGCAGCTTGTTAAACTGATTTTTTGGGAGAAATACTAATCACCTAAACCCTGGCTTTCCAACAGGAAAACCAGCAACAAACCACAATAGCTCAGGGAAATTTTGTTAGGAGCATTTTAAGATTAACACGGCACTAAAACTTTTAGGATGCATATTGGAGAAAAAAAAAATTATCTGTCAGTTCTATTAATTTTTTTTCCATTGAGAACAAAAAGAATTAAAAACCTCACAGATCCAAGTACAGCAAACCTCAAATTTGTCTCTTTTCACAGATTTTAACAGATATTTAACTGTATGTGCATGAATATTTCACAGAAACCATATTCTGTGCAACAGCCCTGCCAAAAGCAGCTTGATCAGTAGGATCAATGAGAATCAGCATGACTGAAATGTGTCCACATAACAAGGGATTAAAAAGCCACAGACAGGTTAAACTCACTCTGGCAAGAAAACTGTCAAAAATGCACCGAATATTTTCATGTGTCACACAGCTGCTTTCCTTCAGCCAAGATCATTTCTGGTATTTCTTGTGCTTATGAAATCTCCTTTCTAAGTGACCTCAGGTAACTGAGAGATTCTGGTCCCATCCCCTCCAAAGGCAAAATGATGCCAGTGCAGCTATTTAAAAACTCTGCAGGGAAATAAAGCAGATTTCATTTCCTTTAGTGGAATTTTTTTGCATGTTTACATTCAGAGCATTAAACAAAGCTGTTCAGTATCCTGACAAATATTATCTAAATATTACCTAGAACAATGCAGTTATCCAGGAATTTAATGCTTTCAATGCTTGTCTCTTTCTACCATGTTTTAAACCCTCATTTTGGTCTCCAGCTCTCTCTCTACTGGATAAGGGAAGCTGTTCATCAAGACCTCTCTTATAGTCACTTCTGCCCCTCACCTGAAGCTAAAGATAATTTAGATATGCATTCAAGCATAAATATAGCTGTTCTTAACAGAAAATGCTGAAATTAGGAAGTTTCTCCTTAAAAATGTTATTCAGTTCTCAACTACTGAACTTGGAGAAGATAAAATACCCCTGTTGCTTTAGTTTTATAATTAAATACTGTTACTTGTATTTTAATGATAACTTTATAATCAAAATAGAAATTGATTTAAAAAAAATATCAATTTTCAAAGCAAAGTAGCAAATTAAGAAACTCCCTTCAGTGAATTTTGTGTCTGGTAATTCTGTGAATTTCCAGAGGTTGGATAATGAAAAACGGTCCAAGTATCACCAGAGTTTTAACAAAAGCTCTTCTACTGTTCTGAACTGAAAACCCAACATCTGCCACATCAAGCAGCAGCACTTTTAAGCAAGTAAGACCCCTACAGAAATCCTACTCCGGTAGTCAAGTACCTTGAAGAGGTGAAATACATGATGTCCACATTCAGCCTTAAGGCTCAAGTTCTTTGCAAAAAAAAAAAAAAAAAATTGATGACTGGCTTAAAGATCTACATAGAAGTGATTTTAATTTGGTTTCTCAGTTCAGAAAATTTATTTTGGTCATTTTTTTTTTTCAAATGGAAAATGGAGGAATGGTTCTTTAGGCTACCAGCCTGATGGAATTTGCATACAATCAAATATTAAAGAGGAAGGTTGAAGCTGTGAACCTGACTGCCCAAACTGCTGGGAATCAGAAACGCTGGATGTGCCTCTAGAGCCAGAGCAGCCTGGGCTCAGCATTCCCCTCTACTGGAAGGGTGCAGAGGCACACCAGCCCAACACTGCACACCTCACTCTGTGTGTGCAGCCAGTTTCCTAAGGCTGCATTTGTCCCAGAGAGCTTCCCACTGCTGCAGGAGGGGATGTGGAATCCCGGCTCCTGAAACAGCTCTGCACATGTCTGCCTGCAGCTTCCAAGGGTAACACCATCAGACTCGTCCAGCTCTGCTCAGAACAATTCCCAGTCTGGGCTGAGGCACAGCCAGGCAGCAATGCAAAGCAAACCTGATTTCCCACTGACACACGAATAAAAAGATTCCAGAGGCCAAAAACACTCTGAACTGTAGGATGAGAGCACCCCAGTGGAAGCAGTGAGCAGGTAAATACAGCTTCACCGGTATTATTGCAAGCGCCCAGTTTATTTTCTCATGCGTTCTACACGAACCAGAGCACTGGAGAGAAACTTAATAGCACCACCACAGCTCAACTGCAAAGTGTCAGCCCATTTCAAATGACCCCAGGTTCTTTGCCAGAAAGGATTTTTCAAGACATTCCAGTGAAGAGACTGACAGTGTCCCCCTGAGTCAGAACCAGCACTGGACAAAGCCAAAGCACCCACCCCACACAGCAATTCTGGCCAAGTGCTGCCAATCCTCAGTCATAAATTACAACTTCAGATGTTTCACTAGATTACCAAATACATTGCAACTAAAAATCTATTCTGTTCTGAAAACCTAACATCCCAGATTTCTCTGCAGGTCACTTCTAGAGCAGGCTATTTTCTTTCTTCTTAGCCTGACAATGTCTCTCCAAGTCTTTTCTGCCTTCTTTGACACCAAGCATTAAGCAAATTTTTTCCAAGACAGATTTTTCATTTTCCAGTTTCATGCAGTTGGCTAAGAAACTTTCATAAACTGTAAATTTTTAATCGAGGCAGGAGTTTTGAAGTTCTGGAAGGAAGCCAGAGGCAGGAACCCCCCCCCCCCCAAACAGTTTCTTACAGAACTGAGAGAGCATCATAATGATATGCGTTCTCATTATTTCTGGGAACAGAACAATATAAGTGCTTTCGCCCAATTAGCTTTTCAACTTGCAGATGCCAAATGAGACTTATTTTTAAGATTTGAAAACCATTTATTAAAGAAATTTCCATTATTTGGAAGACTGAGAAAACTTCAAAGCTCATGAAACTGAATCGCTGCCTATTTGGGCACCAGATAAGGGAATAAATTAAGGCAAATTCTTGCAGAAACAAGCTGTGTACCTGCTAGCAAAGGGCAGGATTCAAACAGCAGCCTGGCAGGCAGTACTTTTCTCTGAACACAGAAGACTACCATGACCTGTCCTACTCATCAAGAAGGATTTTTTAACTGCAAAAATTACAACTATTCACCAGGCTTCTTAACAGCTAATTTAGATCAGTTTATCCAGCCCACAGCAGCTCTCTGTAAAGGCATCTGTTAATGGTTAGGATCACAAACAATCCCTTAAAAAAAATTACAAACACATTCAGCAGACTGTCACAAGCACCACTTTGTTTCTTGCTCAACTGAACCGGCAGAAGGCTGGAAAGGCAAAAATCAGCAACCCCCTGCTGCCCACACACAGATAAAGTGGGGAGTGTCCTCCTTGGTGGCATCCTGAGTGCAGGAAAGGGGCACAAGAGACAAATCCATCCAAAGTAGGGCTGCAGCAGCAGCAGCCTCCCAGGCTGACACACCTGAGGCCAGTGCAGGCTGAGCTGTGCTCAGCATCTGCTGGGGAAAACACCAGAACAGCAGCTGAGGGGAGCAGGAGCGACTCCTCAAAAAAAAAGTCCATAGGTGGGTGCAAAACACCTCCTTTTAGGAAGCTGATGAAAGAAAATCAATAAGTACATGAAAAAAGACCAGATTCCCAACAGATGAGCACAAGTTGCAGCCCTTTACAGCCAATACCCAACTTGCCACTGTTTCATTTTTCCCTTTCATCTTCATACTTACTGTAAAAGCCCCTTTGTTACAAACCCTCAAAAGCCCTTTCTTACCAACCCTCACTGAGCTGGTGGCCCATTTTCAACCCTTCCCACCCACCCCTATGTAGACTGTGGAAGAGAGCAGGACAGATTAGGAGCAAAAAGTGAAATCACCCCTTGGCTGGGAGTCACTCAAGGAATCTCTTTCCAACGCTCCATTTCCTGCTCCTTTACCACAATTTTCAAGCCCCACCGAAATAATGAATATTTTTTTCACAGAGGAAATGACACCTTTTTTCAGTGTTCTTCCCCAGGAACAACACTGAGTATTAGATTTCTAATCGTGCTTTTCTGTATCTTTAAAGTATCCCTGACCTCGATTGCAAATAAGCAAAAATTTTTATACATAATTTCTTTTTCCAAAGCCCCTATTCATAAGTTAATCCTTAAATAAGAAATAATTACATCTAAGGGGGCTCTATTTTGGAAATTTGTTAGAAGTTTTTTAAAGAATAACGTTCAGGCAAGCTGCTCTGTTCATGAGCTCCTTCACAATGTTTGAACAGTGCACAAGAGCCACATCCTTAAGGATTTCCCCTCTTCTTTAGAACACATGTACCAAAATTAATCCCCTCTTTACCAGTTTTTTTCCCTAATTCTTTTCTGTTCATCCTCTTCAGGTATTTTTGTTGTTGAAGAGTCCAGCCTGAAGATGGAAGCAAGCACTCAACAGCAGGACCCTACACAATGAACAGTCTTTAGAGTCCTGTACATGCTCAGCATTATTAAAAAAAATGTCCAAAACAGTTATTCTAATCAGTTATGTAATGACTTAAGCTACTTGTCGCCACCTTCAAAATTTCCCACCTTGCCCAAATTCTTTGCTGCCTGTTACTCCTATCATACGCCCAACCTGACTCATGTACATCAAAAATAAACAGAATTTCTTCTCTGTATTAAAGAGAGGTTACAGCATATTTTGAAGGGTTTTAAGATACTCCCACTGTGATAGTGAGAGCCAGGGTTGCCAGATGTTCCAGTTTGTAACACAGTGACAACAGCAGTAGAAAAATTTCATTCCAAAGCATATAAAGGTGGTAAAATTTTGCTCCTTGGTCTGGTCCAGCTTGGAGAGAGCTCACAGCTGCTCACAGTTTCTCTACCTGCTGCCCACTATCCTCTGGATGTCTGGTTACATGCTTTTCCCTGTGACTCACTCCTTTCTTGGAACAGACACATCTCCTTGTTCAGGGAAGAATGCTCAGCATGGAAGAGATGCAGCTGCCAACACCACACTGACAAGAGCTCGGGACAACACCAGTTAATTACAGTAGGGGTTGACTTCAGACCTCTGCTTCAGGCGGGATTTCCCCACAAAAAAAAGGGGAAAAAAGAAGATGAGAAGCTAAATTTAAAAAGCCTTATCAGCAAAGCCAGCTTTATGCATCTGTCTCTCAGCACTACAGAATCCATTTTCCATGGAAGTTAACTTGCATCTGCCAAATGGCTGCAGATGAGGTTTAACATCTTCACTTGCTCTTGGTTCCGTTTATTCTGCTGAGAAAAAAAACACAAAAAAACCAACCCCACACATCCCTTGACACTTTGCTTTCAAGATGCAGTAAATAATTCAGGCTCAACACATTAACAAAATACTTATCAAGGAACTTTTTGTTATCCAAAGCTCTGTGTGTCCTACAAAGCTCTGTCCATGCTGGTAGCTTCACCTGTGGCATGAAAAACATGTCTTAACCCAGGTGACTCCAGCAAAGCAACCACTTCGAAATGCCACAAGCCAAAGGGAAGCTTTTCTTGTTAAAGGACAGCTTTCTTATTTGCACTGTCAAGGGAAAATGTTCTTGGTCCTTTTCATTAGAGGAGTTCTGCTGTGCACCTATACAAAGCACAGACTGTCCTAAGCATGACTAAAAACCAAGCCCTGTAAATCAGTATTTATTTTTTTTCAAAAGGAAAGCATCAATTCATTAAGACTGAGGTCCTTCAGTGAAGTATCTGGTGAATTTGAAAGAGAAGTCCTAAAGCAATATCAGGTCTTTAACTGGGAGGAAATCATTGGCTTCTCAAACAAAAAGCAAACGTTGCTGCACTTCCACCTCAGCTGAAGGTTCAAATCTGTTTAAATATATCTTAAATCATTACTTCTGCAAACATTCCTTAAAATTATTGAAATTCTAAGCTAAAATGTATAAACAATAAAATTTACCAACAGGCACATACTTACAAAATGTGAATTTTAAAACAAGGTGTAGTGGTTGATAGGATTTCATGAGGACAGCCTGAGAAAGGCTGCTTTTGTAAGCAGACAAAGTTTGATTTGCTAACTTCAGCAGGCAGTGCAGCAAAAAATGGGCATTGTTATTGCCAAACCACAATTTATAGCCCAAGTAGGTAAAATCCAAGTAGGGCTGCCATTTCACTTGGGAACCAGCTGTACATTGATTAAACTGGTATTTAAGAGACCCCTCTTCCCTCAGTTACCCACGACTGGGGGATGCCCCAGTTCTTCAGGCAGTACTTGTGCATTTGTTGCAGCTGAATATAAAGTGCAGCCATTCCTGCCTCTGATGCTGGAAGACCCTGAAAACGAAGCCCATGTTATTTTCAAATACACATCAGTTAAAATTTATCACCATCATCCTTCAGACTGAAGACATGTAAGGCTGATCCTGCACTCTAATTTTCCTGTTAATCAAGGCAGTGTCAGATAATTTAAACCAGGAACAATGTGAATGTTAAACAGTTTCTCCCTTTAGTATGTGTTTGCAATCTGCAACAGACGAGCTCGTTAGCATTCACTTAGAATGTTATGTAATGGCTGAGGTATTTGTAATAAAAACAGTCTATTTCTGTTAGCCTGTTCTTCATAGACATAAAAGCTGTCTTCATCTGATTTTTATTAGACTTCATCTTCCTCTGCTCTTGATGCGTTTTTTAAGACTCCTGTGCACTCTGTTTTCATTTCACCAATACTCAGAGTATTATTTTCTCCCACCTCCTCACAAGAATTTCAGCTTTTATTTTTACCCTACTTTCACCCGTAAGCTTCTGCTGAGTTTTGTAAAACCCAAACCCAAAAAACAGTGAGAGCATGAAGCTGAGCAAAGGAAAAATTTCCTAGAGAAGATGAACTGGTTCTACCAGTAAAACACCACCAGCAGTCTGTCATTACAAGCCCAACATCCATCCTCAACTAATGGGAAGCTGCTGCATTTTCATGTGGTGGAGTTTTTCCCTCTCAAACCCTCCACTACTGTAGCTCTGAAGACAAATGAAGAGAAGTGTTTTTCCTTCTCTCAAATCCCCAATCCACCACACAAGGGTTTACTCCTCTGCAAGAGCACACTGTGCAAGGCTTTAATTCTTCTGCAAGATTTTTATCTCCTCATTTTAGCCACAGCACCCCTTATATGGTATTTAGCCTCTGCTTCCTACCCTCTCTCCACTCGCACATCCCTGCCATTCCTCAGCCTGCAAACCAGCCTGGAACAAAGAAATTGTATTCCCAGGACTGCAGGACACCTGGCTCAAGTCGACCCCATAGAACAGAATCCTGCTTTGACTTGCACACTTTCTCTTAATTGCCACCCAGCATTCATTCAGACAGCCCCAAAGCCACTCAGGAGGAGCTCCTTTTGGAATTGTATCACCTCTCCCTGGCTCACTGGGGCTGCTTCATCTTCCCTGGGGACACAGCACCTAAGGAAGGGGTAGCCCATAAATCTGTAGGAGCCTAAGTTAAAACTGGAGACTGATGTAACTGTTCTGCTCTACAAAAAAAATCCCAGGTTCCCATTATGGAAAGTCTAAATGAGAGCAAAGATATTATAAACTGCTACTAAACTGCCAAGACTCAGAATATTTATATTCAGAGACTCACAGAAGCAACTGTATATTGAGTTATACATATTTCATGAGCTATTATCTACAAAAGCCAAGAACTTCATACAAGGAACGTTTCTACACACCAAGGCAGAGTTTGAGGTGGCAGACAGAGCCTCAATCCTGCTCTCCAAGCAGAGGCCTAAGAGAGAACCAAGTTCTTAATTCAGTTTAAAGAGCAACCTCTCAAGCCCACATCACCAAAGTTCCTTTCCTCTGAGCATTCATCCAGCCCAGACAACTCCCAAAACTTTCAGATTCTTTATTCCCAACAAAATGGTTGCAGAGCTGCACCAAAACACCACAAAATTAACGCAGAACCAAAAATTCTCTAGCCTACAGAACTTCAAAAAACCCTGACAGCCACACAGAGCTCCTGGCAGTCAGTATTTAAGGTCAATCCTTTTGTTTCTCATACATGGACAAATGAGATCATGTCCTGTTTCCTGCCCCTTCAAAAGCAGTTTCTTGTCTCAGCAGAGCTCTTTAAGATGAGACACCAAGTAAGCCAGGTGCCTCCTTGCACAAGAAATAAAACCATAAAAAATTACAGCCCCGTTCCTTCTGCTGGAAATATTGCTAATTTCCAGTAATCTACCTATCCAACCCCAATCATCAGGGCAACAAGGAGAAACGGTCCTTCCTTGAGGATGCCGAGCTCAAGACATTCCACCAAAGAATGTATTTCCAGGACACCCACGTGAAACAAAAAACAAAGAAAAAGCAGGATGTCCCATTTGGCACCCAGCACCATGCTCCCACGCACGTCCCCTTCCCCAGCAAGGGGGCTCGAACTGCAAATTCTTCGGGCCACTTTCAGCCTCCGAATTTTCAATCCCTCCATCCCTGGATCGTGCCCGCTGCAGACCAAGTGCCTGAATTTCAGCCGTGTCATCTCACCATCCTTTAAGCGCTACCCTTGAGAACCGCCCCGGCTCTGACCACCCCACCCCTACAAATCCTGGCCCCGGGACCACAAACAATGCCTTCCTTCACTCACTCCCGCACCGAACCACCCAAGGCCCGCCTTCTACCGTAGGCGAAGAGGGAAAGAACCGTGGATGCGTATTTTAGAGTGGGAAAACCCTGCCTGCAGCACCCCGCAAGGAAAGGCTGCTCTCCCCCATGCCTTTCTGCAGGAAGAATCAATCACAGCCGCCCAGGGAGCGCAGACACACGCGGGCTCGGCGCGTTCCTCCGGGAGTCTCCAGAGCAGAGAGAAAGCGAGGGAAAGAAGGAGAGGGGAAGCGAAAAAGGGGGAGGCCAAGCGCCGTTAAAAAAAGCAGAGAAGCGGAGGGCAATGAAGAGGGCGGGAGAAGGAAGCAGGAGCCCCGCAGGAGCGGTCCCGGCACAGCCGCCCCTCCCGCCGCCCCCGGGCGCGGCCCGGGCTGTGCCCGGCGGGGCGCGGCCGGCCCCGGGCGCCAATGCGGGCCGGCCCGGCTCTGCCCGGCGCGGCTCTGCCCGGCCCGGCCGCGCCGCCGCCCGCCCCGCTCGGCCCGGGGCGCCCCTCAGCCGCCGGCCGCGGGCCCGCCCGGGCGGAAGCCGCCCCCGCCCGGGGCCATGCGGCGCAGGCCGCCCGCCCGCTCCTGCCGCCGCCGTGCCGCGCCGCGGGCCCGCGCTCCGCCGCGGCGAAGCGGGGGAGCCCCGCCGCTTACCGGGCGCGCAGGGCGGCGCTCGGCTGCCCGCGGGTCCCGGTGCCGGCGGGGCCGCCTCCTCTCCCGGCGCCGCCGCCTCGGCCGCTTGCACACAGGGGCCAAGATGGCGGGCGGCCAAGCCGGGCGCCAACGACGTCTGACGTCACCGCGCACAGCGCGCGCCGCCGGCCCCGCCCCCTTCGCCGCCGGCCACGTGACCGCGCCGTGCCGCAGTCGCGCGGGCTCCCGGGGGCAGGTGCGCCCCCTGGCGGCACGGGGAGGAGGGCGGGGCCGCGCGGACCGGGACCCATCCCGGATCCCATCCCGGTTCCGTCCCGACCCATCCCGGACCCATCCCGGTTCCCGTCCCGGACCCATCCCGGTTCCCGTCCCGGTTCCCGTCCCGGACCCATCCCGGTTCCCATCCCGGACCCATCCCGGATCCCGTCCGTTCCCGTCCAGGTTCCCGTCCCGGACCCATCCCGGTTCCCGTCCCGGACCCATCCCGGACCCATCCCGGTTCCCATCCCGGATCCTATTCCCGGACCCATCCCGGTTCCCATCCCGGATCCTATTCCAGACCCATCCCTATTCCCATCCCGGTTCCCGTCCCGGTACCCATCCCGGACCCACCCCAGACCAATCGCTATTCCCATCCCGGATCCTATTCCAGACCCATCCCAGACCCATCCTGGATCCCATCCCGGTTCCCATCCCAGTTCCCGTCCCGGATTCCATCCTGGCCCCACCCGGACCCATCCCGGTTCCCATCCCGGCCCTATCCTGGATCCCATCCCAGCCCCGTCCCGGTCCCTATTCCAGTTCCCATCCCGGTTCCCATCCCGGCCTTAACCTGGTTCCCATCCCAGTTCCCATCCCAGCCTCGTCCCTGTTCCCATGAATTCAAGGTTCCCTGTGATCCTACGGTTGCTTGGGCAATGGCAGGGATGCTTGCTAGCTTAGATTTGTCACTGTATGTATAATTTATTATTATATATCCATATATTAACATACATAACATTTCTTATCTATCTTATTTGTTGCTATTTCTGTGTGTATAATGTACAGATTGGGCTCCACTTCTCACCCCGTGATAATAAACCATTAATAAAACCATCTGCAAAGAGCAAATCCTTGATATTTATTTGTGGCTCCCTCCTTCACGTCCCACAAGTTCCCAGCCACAGAAGTAGCTTTCCACAATCCATGTTCCACAAAATCTCCAGGTGGTGTGGGTCTCACCAATATTTTCAGGAGGGGGGGGAGGAATCTTCGCCTCCTGCTCCGCAGTGCATCCCAGGATGGTTCAGGGTGAGCACTCTGTGTCACCTTTGGTGAAACAGCAGCAGGAGGTGGATGGACCCCAGACAGCCCCGGGGCCCTGGCTGCTGCTGGTGCCAGCTCCAGCCCTCTGGCAGCACCTGGCACAGGTGGCACAGCTGCGCACCGTGCCCAGATCACCCGGCATTGCTGCTCTCCAGGTTTTTTCTACAGCTGGCGCCCTGCCCAGGGGCTCCAGCCTGGCTGGGGGTACTTAGAGAAGAGAAAACCTGCTGTGAGAACTGCTGGCAGAGCCAGAAGGCACATCCAGCACCAGCCCGAGGAGCTGCTGGAGTTGTCACCCACCACCCGGGTTCTCAAGGGCCGCAGCATGCGCTGCCACTGGGTCAGGATGGCAGCCCTGGCCCCGCTCCAGCTCCCCCGGCCCACCAGCCGGTACTGGTAGGGGGAGCAGGGCCCAAAAAAGATGGCCAGGGCCAGCCGGGGGTCTGTCAGGAGCAGCCTCAGCACGCTGGGCTTCACGCCGGCACACGTGGCGATTTTATCCATGTAGCTGATGTAACTCATCTTCAGGTTCTCCCTCTCAGATGGATTCCTTCGATGGGACAGAAGAAACAAAAGTCAGGTGGTGTCATCCTGGCTCAGTTCCCTGCTCCATGGAAAGCAGAAGCCTTGGGCTCAGACACCAGGTGAGCCCAAGACTCTGGGGTAGAGCTCTCTTTGCCCCAAATAAAGCCAGGGGCACTGGAAGAGCCCCTGTGGGGTTGGTCCCAGCAGCTCCCGGGGGCAGGGGATAAGCATAAGTTTTGTCTCTGCAGCAAAATTGTGGCTTCAAAATCGGTTCTAACTTAACAGCACCGTCACTGTAATGCCACAAGCACTCCTGCTGTGTCCCTCCTTGAGGTTCAGGGGTGTGGATTTGGCTGATTTTGAGAAGTAGAGCTGTAGGACTTTCTGAGATCAGAATGCCAAGGGGACTGGGAAAATCTGGGAAATGTAAAAGATTCCCATGCTGGGAGGAACCTCCAGGATTCTTCTGCTGGAAACCATATCTCCCTCACAGGAGGGAGGATGTGGTGGTCTGCTCCAGGAAAATTTGAGACAGCCTCAAATTTGTTTCCCTTGCACCTCAGGCTTCCGTATTTCTGTGTAGTCATTGGGGCTCCTGGTCACAATCCCTGTGGCTATGGGTTGTCCCAGCTTTTCCCCAGTGTCCCTTGAACCAGCCCTGCCCAGATTGCACCCCGAGGTCCTCTCCTTGCTCTATCATCCATCCCACATCCTTGTGGACACATCTCGACCTCCTATAAAATTCCAGTGCCAACGAGGCAGGCTGTGAGCTCCCCCACACACACAGCTGCCTAGTGGGCCACTCACCTTGACCTGCCAAAAAAGTGACACCAACTGTCCCCCACCCACACTGCCCGGCTCCAGGGGGGGCTGGATGGAACCCAGCAGTGCCCACTGCCTGGATTTGGGAGGGAGAAGCCACGAGATGGCACCCTTAGTCTGGAGGAAACCAAACCTGGGACTAAGGACATGGCTTTGAGGCCTGGCAGAGGGGAATCTCCAGACAAGGAGAGAGAAAGGGAGGGAGCAAAGGAGCTGAGAAGAGGAACTGCAGGCCCTGATCTTCTACAGGAAGAATCACAAGTCATAAACAGCTCCAGAGAAGCTTATGATGTCTTGTTCCATAAAGGAGACACGAGAGCACTTTCCCAGCTCACTGTGGGTGCTGAGGCAATAATAAATGCAAAGTCAGGTGGGACCCTGAGCAGGTCCCTCCCATGCCTGCCATTGAGTCCCCCCCTTCCCTGAGGTTATCCTGGCACACAGCACCCATCTCATCTCAAGTGCAGGAGCATCACCCACCTTTTGTCTGATGGCTTCATCTTCAAAACCTCAGCCCTCATCCTGCTGGGGGGAGGCAGCTTGTTCCAGCCTGAGAACAGAGAAACCAGGGAGCTCCAGCAGCACCTTAAGAAAACTGCTCAGCCCCTTCCCAAGGTCCCAGCACTTTTCCCGAGGTCTGGAGCAGCAGGGATACAGGGATGCAGCTGGTGGACAGAGGCTATGGAGCTGAAATATGCCCTGAGCTCTGTGGGCAGCAGGTCAGGCTGCCCCAAACCTCCCACCCAGAGGATCTCCCCCATCTCCTACCTGCAAAGACCCCTGTCACCCAGCGAGCCTGCATTTCTGATCCTGCCAAAATGGAGCCTGTCAGCTGGATCAAGCCAATGATGGCCAGCGTGGGCTTTTCCAGCTGGGGAGGGAAGACACATTTGTAGAGGGAACGGTTGTCGTCGATGGCACTGCGAACAGACTCCTCCAGGAAGGGGAATGAAAAGTTGTAGCCCGTGGCAAAGAGCACCACATCGATGTTTCCTTCGGTTGTCCCATCTTCAAAAACAGCACAGGTTTCAGTGAACTCCTTCACGTTTGGCTTCAACACCACCGTCCCAGAGAGGAGGCAGGATGGCAGCTCTTCATTGATAATCAGCTTGAATTTGGAGCTTGCAGTGGGGAGAAGAGGGCAGCAGTGTTAGCACCTGGGAGGGACCTAAAATTACTTTTTTTAGGGTCAGAATTCCCCTCCAATTGTTTGCTATTCCGTGAACATCCCCCAAAACTGAAAATTAAGCATTTCATATTTTAAAGACCCCTGATCACCCAACAAAACAATCAGAAAAAACACCTTTTGCTGGAAGCCAAGCCATAGTTTGTGTGGTCAAACCATGAATTGAACTTCCAAAACCTGATCTTCCTTGAGAGGGCTGATGGGAGAAGCCACTCCACGAGGTGGTTGAAGCGGGTGGTGCTGACCATGTCGAAGGGGAAGCCGTGCTTTGAGACCCTGCTGATGACCCACGTGTTGCTCCTGGTGCTCAGGAACACCTGGGGGGGAAAGGCAGGTCTCAGCTTCCTGCCCGGAGTGGCAAATCCCATCTCCTGCACTTGAGCCCACGCAGAGTTAACCCAAGGGAAGGAGATGCCATCCAGATGAACCAAACAGCTTGGGGTGGCTTTGATAAAATTCCCACAGCTGCTCGACTACCAGTCCTCAGGCAGCCCAAACTCTCCAGGAGCTGCAAATCTTCTCAATGAGAAGTGCAATTTATTGAGGAACCTGGGGGCAATGCTCCCTGTGCTCCCCTGGCTCTCATGGTCCCTGTGTGGACCACCGTGGAGCTGTACCTTGGCAGCCACACGGCTCAGCTCCACGGAGAGGTCCCCGCCGGTGTTGCCAATGCCGACCACCAGGACCCGCTTTCCTCGGAAGGCCTGCACATCTCTGTACTCCAGCTGTGCAGGCGCTGCCCTTGGAAGCGACTTTCAATGCCTAGGCAGAAAGAAGAGGGTATCTCCTACTGCCAGACACATTTACTCGCCCCAATTATGCCCAGAGCCTCTGCAGCTCCCGGCTGTCCCCCCTCCCACCTCTGCTTGCAGCTGAGATGCTCATGGATGTGCCCTGTACCTCCTCAGCTTGGTCTTGCTTTGCAAATCCTAACAGAAAAGCCTGGTTGTGCCTTTATGAGTTGTTTTTCCCATTCCCTGGAATGCCCACCACCATTTATGAACAGAGTCACAGAATCACAGGGTTGGAAGAGACCTCCAGGATCATGGAGTCCAGCCCAGCCCTCACACCTCACCCAGACCACGGCACCCAGTGCCACAGCCAGTCTGTTTTAAACACATCCAGGGATGGTGACTCTACCACCTCCCCAGGTAAAGCATTCCAATACTTTATTACTCTTTCTGTGGAAAATGTCTTCCTAATATCCAGCCTATATTTCCCTTGGTGCAGCTTGAGACTGTGTTCTCTGGTTCTGTCAATGCTGCCTGGAGAAAGAGACCAAACCACCCTGAGCACAGCCACCTCTCAGGGAGCTGTAGAGAGCAATAAGGTCACCCCTGTGTGTCCTTTTCTCCAGGCTAAACACTCCCAGCTCCCTCCACGGGGTCAGGGTCCTGCCTGCTCCAGTGTGGGGGCTTCATGGAGCAGGCAGGCTTGCAGAGGAAAATCCATGGGTGCTGGGGGAAACCTTGTGGGGCAGCCCCACTGCTGGGACAGGGCTTACCTGGGAAAGAAGCCAAAGGCAAGTAGGGCTCCTGGTAATGTCCAATGCAAACCATGACAGCATCGAAGACGTGGGACTCACGGATACCACCAGTCTCGGTGACCACCTCCCACTGGCCTGAGGTGGGGAAATCTGGGCGCTTCCTCACGCTGAGAACGGTTGTCTGGCACAGAAGCCCCACAGAACAGCAGTCAGGGATCATGCCACATTTCAAGATGTGCCTGTGAAGGGCTGGGGCTGCCAGGGAGCAGGCTGGGTCACTGAGGAGCTGAGTGTCACTTCTGGAGCTGTCAAATCCCACCCTGCACCTGTGCCCTGGTGATGGCACTGGGGGGCAAGCCCGTGTTCGAGCAGCCTGGTCTAAAACAAGGGGCCTAAAAGCTTGTGGGATGCAGAAGGCACGTGGTCCTTGCGGGCTGGCACCTGGCCTTGTCCCATCCCAGCTGGAATCTGCAGCTGCCACTGGCTCTTCTCCTGAGGGGACTGGGGTCCCTGCTCACCTGGAAGCGTATGTGCCGCAGGAGGTCGAAGTGCCTGGCGTACATCCTGAAGTACTCCAGGATGAGGCTGTGGGACAGGTAATTGGGAAAATCCTCGGGGAAGGGGAAGTTGCTGAAGCAGGACATCTCCTTGGAGGTGTTGGTGATGACTGAGCGGTACACGCTGATCCTCCCACTGTCTGTGGAGTCCTGTGTGAATGTTTTGCCCTGGGGTGACTTTATGATGCTGAATTGTATCCCCACTCGTCTGTTTAGCCCAGAAATAAGTTTTGCACCTTTAAAACTAGATCTGAGAGTGAAGGGGGGCAGAGAAGGACAAGCGGGGGAACATCTGAGGTGATTGTTTCCAAAACACAAAGATAAGAGTTTTCACCTTTCCTTTTCGTGGACTATGTTACCTGCAGCAGCATGGACAGCAGGGCAGAGCTCTGGTTTTGGTTAATCTTTAGCTAGCTGAGGAAGAGGAGTACCCCAGACTCTGGCTTTTCTTTTTTTTGGAACTGATTGGTCCTGCTCTGGATCGAGAAGCAGGAAAAACACCGGGAACTCACACCTGTGACCCACTGGGACACGGCATTCCTGTGCCAGAGGGACTGATAAGAGACTGAGCGAGCTGAGCTGCACCCCACGGCAAGGACTTTCTGAATTTGCCATCTCCTCAGAACAGTGAGAGGTTTTATTGTTTAATATTATTAATTCCTTACGCTTGTGAGTACTTTGCTTGTTAAATAAACAGGTTTTTTCTGCTTTTCTCCAAGGAAATATTTTCTGGAACCAGTAGGGGGAGGGGCTTGAATCTTCTCTCTGGAGGGACCCCTTTGGAAGTTTCCTCCCAAATTTGCCCTAAACCAGGACATGTTTCCAGATGGGCAGGGAAAGACTTTCTCCCCATAAAGCACGCGAGTATTTTTCTTCCTCACATTTTGGTACAAGGAATAAACCAGGACTAGAACCTGGTGACAATCATTTCCGCTTCCTCCATTTCCCTCCCCACCTTGGAGTCAGCAGGAGCCCCCTGAGTGGGATAGGGAGGGTCCCTCAGGGCGTGGCCACCCTTCCCTCTCTGCTGCGGTCAAGGAGCATCCAAGGAAAGGGACAAACCCGGGGACAAACCCAGCAGGCACTGACCATGTAGCGCCAGACGCCGCCGATGTCCTCGCTGCTCTCGAAGCAGGTGGGCTCCAGCCCCTCATCCAGGCAGGACTTGACAGAGGCCAAGCCCCCAGCCCCAGCCCGATCACGGCCACCCTCTGGACCATGCTGGCCTGCAGCAGGTGACAGGCTGGTGTGAGAGCAGCTGGAATCACAACAGCCCAGGGATCAGCAGAAACGCCAGCCCCTTCTTCCCATCCCAGCAAAACACCCCACATCTTCTTCCATGAAGGAAAACTGTCCTGGGAGAAAGCCATGGCCAGCTCCTGGTTCAAGTGCTGTGCACAGATCCTGCTCATTGCTAAACCCACAGTGGTGGTCCAGAAACCTCCCTCCTCCATGGAGGGATAAAAGGAGGCACTTCTAAACCTTGCTGTTCTGCCGCTTCAATTCATTCCTTTTTTCAGTCCAAACCAGGGCAGGCAAAGGAGTTGCAGCTATCTTCTTCTGCCTGCACAAAGTGATCCTCCTGAAACCTTTGCAAGGAACAACCCAGCTAAGCTGGCTCGTTTGCACCCTTTCCTTTTTTAATTTCCCATTAAAGAGCAATCTCTTGAAAAGGAAAATGGTTTTGAAAAAAAAAAAAAAGGGAAAAAAGCAAAGCAATGCCTGACTGAGCAGGAGCACAGCCATTCAGAAGTTAGACAGCTCAGTGAAAGCACGGCTGGGATTACAGGGTATACAAAAGGTAAGAAACCCGGGAAACACTGAGTATAAATGGGAGGAACTCAAAGCCAGGGTGTGTAAACTGAGCTGCACTGAGCTTGACTGTGAAGCAAAGAAATTAGGAAAAAATGAACCCACATGAACCTTGTTTAGAGAAGCAATACTCCATCTGTAGAGTCTGCAGAAAGAGTAATTTATAACTTTTTCTATCTGTTTCTCGTCAAAAAGTAACTTAATGTAAATAGAAACCAGAGGAAACTGAAGAAAGACAGGGAAAAATGAGGGAGGTGCAAAGAAAACCCCTTTGGCATCCACAAGCCTGGTCTGAGCCACTCCTTGATCTGCAGGAACAGGGCAGGACATGCCCACAGTCGCCTGCCTTGCTTCTGGAGCCTTCTCTGGCTTCAGGAAAGGGCAGGCAAGCTCAGGGTGCTCAAGCCACCCCACTGTTCCAGAACAGCCTGCAGATTGCATTGCTCCAGAGGGTCCCTGAGACACCCTCTCCCCCACCAGCAGCAAGGCAAAGCCAGCAGTGAATGCCAAAGCCCTGGGGAGCTGTGTGCCCACTCTTAAACCCTGCATCCCAGAGAATTGAGGAGCAAACCTTGCAGGATGGCTCTGTGCCTCCGCTGTTCAGCCCGCAGCCGGATTTCCCTGGAGTTTCTCTCACCGTGGAATGGGAGGGAAGGCTGAAGTCCAGGCATCTTGCCACGGCTTTTGCACTACTGACCTTTACACCCTGCATTCCCCCACCCTGTGGGCTTAAATGCACTGGAAGAAAGTTCTCAGCCTCCCCGTGGCAGTGCCAGGTGGAAAGGGAACATTCTTGCAAGGAGACTCCCACGCTGGAACCTGTCATTGCTCCAGCCCAGGCAGCAGCTTGGGGTTGTCCTGATCTATCCCCTTTCTGTGGTGCCTGCCCTGGGCTCGAGTGCCCTTGGCATCCCAGGAGCTCAGCAGAGCATACTCCCTTGGCCAGCAGAAGGGGTGGATGTGGGACATGGAGCACTGTGCATTTTAGGGAGCCAGGGAAAGCCCTGGGAGCCCCAGCCATGGGAGCTGCCCACAGCAACTGGTGGCACAGCCCCAGCCCAGAACGGGCCCTCCCCCCCCAGCTCTTCCCACACACAAAAGGACAGGACAGGGAGGTATCTGCAGCACGTTCCTGCCACAGCCATTGAGATTTTATTAATTTAAACAAAGCCTGGGGATTATCCAGTGGTGGGGCATTGCAGGGAAGCAAAGCCAGGAGTGCTCAGCTCCACAGGCTCACGTGTGACAAACCAGCACAACCACCCAGCCCTTTCACTGAAAAGATGCACCAATTCAACCCCAGCTGGGATTTTGGGGTCACAGTGTTCAGGCTTGGAGAAAGGGACAGCCTGACCTATGTACACAGCCCAGAAAATTCCTGAGCGCTTTGGCTTCTGTGACACACCACCACTTTTGCTGGTCTCGTCCACACAGCATCCTGTCTTGTGTGATCCAGGCACAATAATGCCACCAATTCCTGCTCTGCTCCTGGCAGCAGGCAGGGGAGCAGAGGGGCAACAGACACTTGGGCAAGGCTGCCCTCCCTGGCTAATGAGGTCTGCAAAGCTGTGCTCGGGGTAGAGCTGGAGCAGAGGGAAGCTTATGCTGCAGGTTGCAGATTAAAGTTTGTTGCCATCTACTGAAATCCTTTCCCCCAATCCCATGGCACACTGAAGAGCTGTCTGACCTGAGATAACATCCCACAGGACAAAAAAAAAAAAAAAAAAAAAAAAAAACCAAACAAATGCACTCTAAAAGAAGCTACTGGAAACTAAAAATCACAGCAGCCAGGAGCAGAAGGAATCCCAACACTACCAGGAGAGAAGGGAAGGAACTGGAGGAGCCAGCAGGGACTCGTGTCCTTGTGGGCTTTAGGACACGGTCCCACTGGGTGAGGATGGCCTGCCGTGCCCCCTCCCAGCGCCCAGGACCCCCCAGCCGGTACTGGTAGGAGGAGCAGGGGCCAAAGAAGATGGTGAGGGCCAGCCAAGGGTCTGTGCAGAGCAGCCCCAGCACGCTGGGCTTGGCCCCAATGAAGGAGGCCAGCGTGTCCAGGTAGACCAGCCACTCAGTTTTGAGGACTTCATCATAGGTCAGCCCAAACCTGAATGAGACAGAGAAGAAAAAGAGGCAGGAGAAAGATCGGTGTCAGCAGGGCTTAGAGGAACTCAGGGGAGGTCCTCTGCATCCTTGCTATTGCATCTGGAATGCAAGTGGGTTGTTTTAAGAAAGGGCTGGATCACATGCAGTGGGATCCTGGGACACAAAATCCTACCCATGGCACAGCAGCTGTAAGGTGATGATGGCTCACGTCAATCTTTTCCTTCTTCATTCACATGTTGCACCTGTTCCCTCCCTTCCCATTGGTGAATCTTAATTAACAGACTTTAGCAAACCAGCTTTGGGTATTTTTCAAGACAAAAAACCAACCAACCAAACAAAAAAAAAACCCTCAACCCCAAATCCCTTGGCTGACAAAGTCATGTGCAGCATGAGAAAGGTGGGACCTTTTAGTATCTCTCATATTCATTTCCACCAAATATGGCAAGAATACATGGTGACTTGGAGAACTGCTTCCAGTTCACCTTCTCTGCAGAATTCACAGCTTCAGAGGTCTGAAAAAGCCCATATCCATTTAGCCTTGTATGGTACAGGAGTTGTTCTGTGCAATTCTGTGTTTCACTTTTCTGTACCTTTTCTCCTATAGCTATTTAAGTGAACCACAGATTTATATAACACCCAGTTTCCTGGGGTTGGCTCATTCATTCCCTAATCCTTTTCTGCCTTTTGTGGGCCTGTGAACCACACACCAGTGTGCTCAGACACCTGTTCAGTGAGACTTCTCCATGCTGAGAGATGAAACAATCTGTGTGTACACCTCGTTGCTTGTGGGTTGGCTTTCTTCCCCCCCACCCCCAGCTGAATTACTTTGCATTTATTACCATTAATTTCTCTGCCATTTTATCTCTCACTCCCTGGGGATCCTGGCGTTCTTCCCCACCTCCTGAGCAAGCTTTAGGCTTGAGAACCCTGAATTAATTTCTTCCTGCCACCAACAGGTGAAACATCAAATCAAAGGTTACATTGGCTCTTTGGAAGTGAGGGAAGAGGAAGCTGGATCTGGGAATCCTCCCCTCTCCTCTGCCAAGCATGCAGGGAACAGGCACAGAGTGAGAGCCCGTGTGTTGCTGCCCCAAAACTCCAGGGATTTTTCAATCCACCAAAAAAGCTTTGGGGCTCTGGGGAATGACTTACCATTTGACTTGGTTTTTCTTCCTCTCGTTTACTTCCTTCTCCATGACAGACTGGGAAGGCAACTGACACAAGCCTGGAAGAGAGGGGAGAGCGTCCTGCCGAGGGAACTGTGAACTCATTCAGTGATGCAAAAGGTGGGAATCCCTTCCCTGGGAGGGCAGGAAAGTCTCATTGTTGGCTGTTTATTCAGCAGTGGCAATCCTGCCAGAAACCAGCCCTCCAGTATTCCAAATTCACCCACTGCTCTCACAGATGCGTGCTGGCAGGGCACAGGCAGGCAATGTGGGGTCAGATGGGTTGTGCAAGCCCCAGAGAGGATCATCCCAAAGAGAAACCCCGGAGCTTCTCCTCTCTGTGGGGTACTCCTGACCCAGCCCTCCACGAGGTTATTCTTACTGTTTTTGATTAAAACCCCAAAACAAATCACTAGTAGGTTTCTTTCCTCACTCATGTTGCTGTAGCTTAGCTGAAGTGAAATAACTTGGCAAGCCTGAACCTTGAAAATACTCCCTTGTCTGCCCTGAACTTCTTAGCCTTGGGATCTCCCTGGCTGCAGAGATAAAACACGACCAGTCTAAGCAGCATTTTGGGGCACAGGAGGGCTCACATTTGCTCCCCTACCTTTGAAGACACGGCTCACCCAGCGTGCCTGCATCTCTGCCACGGGCATGATGGCTCCAAGGGTCTTAACCAGCCCAAGGACAGCCAGGGTGGGCTTCTGCAGGTGGGTTGGGAACACGTATTTGTAGAGGGATGCGTGCTTGTTTTCCACCCTGACGTCGGATTCTTCCAGGAAGGGGAAGGAGACGATGTAGCCCGTGGAGAAGACAACAATGTCAATGGGCTCCTCCTCAGGGCAGTTGTGGAAAAGGACTGAGTTCTCCTTGAACTCCTTCACGCCCGGCTTGATGGTGATCCTGCCTGTCAGGATGTAGCTTGGGAGGTCGTCGTTTATCACGGGCTCCCGCACCGGGCAGCTGTGGGGAGCCAGGGGCTCTGAGGCTGGGACACCACAAACGAACCTTGCCCCTGGCTCCTCCTCCCCCAGGTCCCCCAGCTCCCACCTCCCGGTGTCATTTGCTCTGAGCAAACAGCCCTGGCCCCACCTCCAAGCAGTGACACGTGTCACCAATGTCACCCTGTCCCACGGCTCGAGGGATTCATGGACCTCTCCTGATGCCTTACTCCTTCACTCAGTTACTCTTTAAATCATCTCTCTCCAGAACTGATCCATGCTTTAAGCCTTCCTCCTCCTCTTTACCCAGAGACCCTCACCAGGAAATCTCCTCTGGGCCTTCCTGGGCTTTTCCAGCATGCCCAATCTTTCACCACTTAAGGGAGCTACAGCTTATTTCCTTCTCCCCGTTGGAGATCACCCCAGTCTGGGCACTGGGTGGTGCTGGCTGCTGAATATTTTCCCCTGCCCTCTCCACAAGCCCATCTGCATGGGATGGGAACCCCCAAGAAGTACCTCCTCTCTGGCTGAAGGCCATAGTTTTCGTGGCTGAACCACTGATTCATCTTGTAATTAATCAACCACCATGAGAGAGGTCCAGGGAGGTTGGTTTTGATCAGGCTCATAAAGCGAGTGTTTAAAATCATATCCCAGGGGTAGCCATGCTTAAACATATGGCCGTGCAGCCAGGCTCCTTGAGTGGTGCTGATGGTCACCTGGAAGAGAAGAATCAATGGTCCAGGTGGTGAATTTGCTGCTTTCCCTTCATAAAGAAACTCAGAGGGGCATGGCAGACACAGCCATGCAACAGAAAAGCAGCAACGTCATCTTTAAGATCTCCCAGCTGCTGGCAATGGAGGTGAAACAGGAGACCAGGAGAAACCCAGCTTGCCTTCAAGGTAGGTTTTTTGACCACAAAACTCAGACTCAGAAAGACTGTTTGTACACCATGTGATGACAGCACACTGAGCTGCTGTCCCCACACCCCTGGGGTGGCAGGGTGGTGGCACCTTTGCAGCTACACGAGTGGCCTCCACGGCGATGTCCACTCCCGAGTTGCCCATGCCCACCACGAGGACACGCTTGCCCTGGAACACGTCAGGATGCTTGTACTGCCTGCTGTGGAAGTACTGCCCTCGGAACCTCTCGATGCCTTGGGGGAAGAAGAAACAGAGCTTTGAAGTACTTGAGCATTCATGGGTTTTGTTGGGAGAACTGGTGTTAAAAAAACCAATCAAAGAGCAAGGAGGTGCAATCACTGGCCACCGGGGCCTTGGGGGGGGTCCAGCCCTCCATCCCTTGCACACAGAATTGATGCTTCCCCTCCAAATCGGGGTGTCAGAGACAAAGCCACTGAAGCATGAGAAAGTACTGCTGTTCATGCAAGCAGCTTTGGAAAGCAGCAGCAAGGAAAGAAAGGGAGGATTTTCCACAATAACCCCTCAATCCTCTCTCCCCAGCCCCTGAAGCAGGTAACCACAGGCAGCCCTATACCATACCAGGAAAACACTGCAGGGGGAGGGATGGCTCTGAGAAACTGCCACTGCAAACCATAACAGCATCAAAGACCTCTGATGTCTGCTGCCCACCCGCCTCCGTCACCACATTCCACTGGCCCGTGGTGGCAAAGTCGGGGCGCTTGCGGACGCTGACGACAGTGGTCTGAAACGTGGGAGAGAAGCAAGGTCAGCCCCCAGCCTGGGAGGGGAGCAGGGCAGTGCAGGGCAGGCAGCACTCACCCAACCCTGATGTGCTCCCGCAGGCTGAAGCGCTCGGCGTAGCGCTGCAGGTAGTCCAGGAACAGGGCATTGGGCAGGAACACCGGGAAGTGCTCCGGGAAGGGGAAGTCGGAGAAGGCAGACATCTCCTTGGAGGTGTTGCTGATGACTGATGGATAAAGGCTTGGCCGGCCGGCCTCGATGTGCTCCTGCCATGGCACGTCCGGGGGGCATCAGCGTGGGGACACACGGGGTGCTGGATTTACCCCAGCCAGCTCCCAGCCACTGGGCCAAGAGGGGCTGCCCCAGAAAGCCACACAATCTGGGGTGCAGCTGGCTGGAAGGATTTTGCTCTATGGCTCCAGATGTTTTTTGTTGAGGTTTGGGGGAAAGAACAGGGAGGGGTCTCTGGTGTGGTTCCCAAGGAGGTTTATTCCATGAGAGGTTCAGGAATGAGAGCCCAGAACAGCCTCATACACAAATTTTTAAAAGGGGGAAGTACGAGGGGTGGGTACAATTCTTCAACCAGTAGGGTAAGAGGAGGGGTACAAGGCAGGGTCTCACTTCACAGTAACCAATGAGGGACTATATGGGAAGAGAACAGATCACATGAATCAATGGGGCATCGAGGATTAGGGGACTGACAGGGAACATTCCAGAACAAAGGGTGGATACAACATGGGATTGACAATTTAGCATGGGGAGGGAAAAGAACAATCTGGATTCAGGGGCAGGGTTGGGCTAAGATGGACAACTGGGAAAGTGAGGAGAAAACTTGGACCAAAACAACTAACATGGGGAAACCAGGAACGATCCGTTGGAGAAGTTCCAATACAAACCCCATAATAAAGAAAAACACACCACCACAGGGACTGTCCCCCCACTTCCCTGGCCTCAGGGAGGGCAGCTCAGCACCCAGCAAGCTCTCAGAGCCCTTCCACACCCTCCAGAGCCGGGCTCAAGGCAGCCCCTCACCCTGCCGAGCTGCCCAGGGGAGGAGGCAGGCTCACCGTGTATCGCCAGACGCCGCCGATGTCCTGGCTCTGCTCGAAGCAGGTGGGCTCCAGCCCTCGTCCAGGCAGCACTTGGTGGCTGCCAGCCCACTGACCCCTGCCCCACCACGGCCACTCTCATCCCTGTGGTGTGTGCTGGGATCCCAGGCTGGGCTCAACCTGGGAGAAACCCCACAGGTGATCATCAGGGGGCAGCTCCCGGCACGCTCTCCATAGGGGATTTCTCTATATGCTACCCCCAAACGTCAGTCCATTGACCAGCATTCTGGGCTCTTCATTTACAGGTTAGATTAAATGTCTTAAAATCACAGACTCACAGAATCACTGGGTGGGAAGAGACCTCCAGGATCATGGAGTCCTACCCAGCCCTAGCACCTCACCCAGACCATGGCACCCAGTGCCACAGCCAGTCTGTTTTTAAACACATCCAGGGATGGTGACTGCACCACCTCCCCAGGCAAAGCATTCCAATACTTTATTACTCTTCCTGTGAAAAACATCTTCCTATATTTCCCTTGGTGCAGCTTGAGGCTGTGCCCTCTTGTTCTGTCAGTGCTGCCTGGAGACAGAGCCCAACTCCCCTGAGCACAGCCACCTCTCAGGGAGCTGTAGAGAGTGATAAGATCACCCCTGAATCTCCTTTTCTCCAGGCTGAACACTCCCAGCTCCCTCAGCCATTCCTCACAGGACTTGTGTTCCCAGCCCCTCTCCAGCCTCGTTAGCCTCCTCAAGTGTCTCAACCTCCTTCCTAAATAATAATAATAATAATAAACTAACTAACTACTACTACTAACTTTCTTCTTCCCCCTTAATTTTAAAAATCTCTCCACTTTTACAGTGCACTCCCTGGGCTGCTTTCAAAGCCCTGCAGCTGCCCTGGAAAATGGTTCCTCAAGTATGTAGTTGAGCCAGTTCACTGCCAGCTTTTATTTACAAGCTGGGTTTAAGCTATGCTGCCTTATCAGGCTTGCAAATACTTGTATTTTATCTTTGGATATCTGGCCCTGTCTCTCTCAGAACTAAGGAAAAAAAAAAAAAAAAAAAGAATGCTCTGGGACTGTTCAGTTTCTGCATCTCTGACAGGGTTCTGTCCCCATCCCCAGGGAAGATGATGCTGGCTTTGGCCATTGAAGCTGATAGAGGGGCTGCAGGTGTGGCACACCTTGGACTGAGGATGATTTTGGGTCTCTTGCAGGGCTGGAAGCAGCTCCACCCCAGGGCTTGAAAGCAGGCAGCAGTCCCTGGGTTGACATCCAGCCCTACAAAACTCCCAGTGGGGATGATGGATCCTAATCCTTGGTAGTGCCAGGCAACAAGGCAAGGGATGGTGGCCAGGCTCCGTGGCTTGGGCTGGACAATTCCAGAGCCAGGACCCCCACACAGGTGCCCTGGGGGTGCTGCTGCAATCTGTGGTTTAACCCGAGGGCTGGAGGGATCACCCTGCTCAGCTGAGTCACTAATTCAGCATGGAGCTGGAACTGTGGTACTCACTAGGGGTGACCAGTTCCAATTCTTCTGGCCTGAGAAGTGCTTTCAGCTTCCACCAGACACAGAGGACGGTGTATTCATCAGGAAAAAGGAAAAAAAAATTAAAAACTCTTCAATTAAAAAAAAAAATGGAGTTGGACAGAGTATTTTCTAAAACCCATCAAATCCTCCAGAGCTATTTCAACTTCCAGTCATAAGGGAACACCTAACAAATACTCTGCTTACCCAGGTTGGAATAAAACCTGGACTTTTTCCTCTGTAAATGAAGACAGCACTAGTATGAGCTGCTCACTGTTAACTGTTTTGGGGGAGGCTTTTTTTTTTTGCCTGATGTGAACTAACTCATATCACTAACCCCTCCCAGCTCCATTTGCTATTTGATTTCCCACCTTCTTGCAGAGAAGCTACACATAACACCCGAGAAACACCAATTCTACCGTGCCTTCCACACTCTCCCTGCAAGCAGGCAGACTCAGAAGTGCCCAGGTGTGGGGTAGGGAGGGAAGGAAAGGCTTCTCAGCCCTCTGGGAACACTTACCTGCAGCCCTAGGCGCTGTGCTCTGGGAAGGGAGCTCCGGATTTATGGGCGAGACGTGGAGCTTGGCAGGAGCAGGGAGGGCAGGCAGCCACCCCACTCCCCCAGTTACACAACTGGCTGTGGGAGGAGTGTCCTGCTGGCCCGGGGCAGCCCAGCTGTTGACCCCTGAAGGGCTGGCAGGGAGTGGAGTGCTCCAGCTGTGCCCTGCAGGCGTGCCAGGGGCACCCGTGGGAGAGGGGGCAGCTCCAGCTGTGGGATGCTCTCACTTGCCCCATGGCTACTTGCCAAAAAGGGGCTGAAGGTGGACACCAACAGCAGGGCTTTCTGCCTGGGAGGGAGGAGAGCTGGGCTAGAGCTCGTGAGGCACAGAGGCCACCACCAACTGTGCCAGGGGGCTGTCCATGCCAACTGAGAGAGCATCAAATGGCCCCAACACCAGTGCACCAAGGTCCCAGGCACAAAGAAAGGGGAGCTGTTGGCTGAAATGTCCATGCAGGACATAGAGCCCATCCAATAGTAAAGTATCATGGAAACAAGAGAGATAAGGGTGGCTTTGGATGGGGCTTTGCCCCCAGAAATTCAGTATATTTAGGGGTGACTGGTGGGAAAGTATGATATCCCTGCAAATGAATCCAGCTGGGCATGGAAAATACAGAAGCCATGGAGAGACAGCTGATCTTTAGGAGAATCATTGTTTAGAAAAAGCAAAAAGATTTGTGCCACGGGGGAGACAGCAAAACTCCCAGAGTGAGTGCAGGGAACACAGTCAGAGCTGCCAGCCCTATCAAGGCCTCACCTTGTCACTGATAAAGACACTCCCAGGACCCAGATTTGGCCCCAGATTTAGCAGTTTGAATTACCAAGGGGTCAACGAGGGAGGAGGAGGAAAACCCACCCAAGGTCTGCAGAACAGAGGGTGGTAAATAAAGTATCCAACAGAGATGTCTGCTCTGGCCCTGTATTTGGATTTGCAGAGGCTGAAGGGACACATTTACCAAAAAAAGTGGGCATCAAGACTTGCACATTTTTGACAGTGTTGGGATTTGTAAAAGCTCTGCCTCCCAGCTGTCACTCACACTGGACCCCTCTCCAGGTACCCAGGGCCTTGCTCCTGCAAAGATGCTCACCAGCACTCAGCAAAAAAGAATCAGGAATCCACAGAGGATGTTCTTTAGATGCTCCTGCTTTTCTTGAGTTCCCCAGCAGGCGTTCAAGTGACTTGCACTTAGAGGGATGCTGTGGCAGCATTCCAGGAGTGGTGTTAGTGCTGTTAGGAGGGCAGTTCAGAGAAGCTTTCTAAAAGAACGAGTTGTTTTTGGCAAAGATGAGCTGCTGGTGTAGAAATAGGACCAGCTGCCTTTGCTGCAGCTGCTGCCAGTAAGGCTGGCCCTGATTCTGGTCTGGAATCCAGTTCAGAGGTGCAGAGCTGGATGCAGTGAGTGATACCACGTGAGTATGGGGTGAAATACCTCCAAAACCTCAGTAATCTGCCTTAGGGCTGTGATGTTCCCCTCCACAAATATCCCTGGCCAGGGTCTGGGCCAGGTGTACAGAACAAAGTGTTAGAGGACATGGAGATGAGATAGCAGGGAGGCAATTACTGTAATTATGCTGAAAAGCCCTTGTCAGAAAACACAGAAAAATGCTTGTCCCTTTACTCCCCTCTGCTGCTGGCAGCCCTGGCACACCTTGGGAAGAGGCAGGACCAGTGAACCTGCAGCGGTGGCTGAGGATGAGAACCAGGATTGGGATATTCATGTGCCTGTCCACTGGCAAGCCCCTTGCCCCTTGAGAAGCAAAGCTCCCCAGCACTGTGGGCTCTGCAATAGCCTTTTTAATCCTTCAGGCAGAAGGAAGGAGAAATCTGTACATCTATTTAGTCTGAATCAGCTGGAAAAACTCACCTTCTCTGCAAATCTCTGGCACCAGCTTTACAGTTTCTGTTTACAATAACACTACAGGCAAATCTCTGCCCAAACAAGTCTCAGCAGAGCCCACTTTGCTGTTTTCTAGGTTTGTGTCAGCAGCTCCTGGCACGTGCCACGCTGAAGGGGGAAAAGGAGAGGGAAAACAAAAGTGGAGTTTCTTGCTAAGCCAGTCCCCAAGCGAGGCAGGGGAGCCTGATGGGATGGGAGGTTTGGGCTCAGCAGTGATGCGCTTCATTTTCCCAGTGCTGTCACTGCCTCCCCTCACTGCCCAGGGGCTTTAATCGACCTTACTGCCCCAGAGGTGGCTGCTGCCTCCTCTGCTTCCTGCAGAGCTGCAGGATAAGGCCAGGCACTGAGGGAGTGAAGAAGGCTGCAGGCAGCTGCTGGTGGAGAAATGTATTTTCCCCACCATTTCTTGAAGACTGGATTTTGATCTTCTTTAAAAAAAAAATTAAAAAAAAATCTTTTCCTTCACCTCCAAGGCCAAAAGGCATTTTCCTGCTCAAAAGCAAAGGACCCCCCCTCCCCAAGCAGGCTGTTGCCCTGTTTACCATTCCCAGCACACAGAGGATAAGCCCAGTGACAAACACTGCTGTCAAACTTCTGTTTCTGCTTAGATTGGGCTAGGCATGTTCAGTACCTTGAACTCTTCCCAAAACCTCTCAAAATATACCACTTTTAAGGAGATCCAAAGGATGTACTGGAGAAGATATGGGCTGTATGGGAGAGGGATTTACTTGTTCAGCAAGGAGGTCCCTGCAGGGAGAGCACAATTGTTTTACTCCAACATTCTCGGCAAAATTTAACCCAATTTAATAAGTCACCATGTTTTTCCAGGCATGTAACCTGTGGAATTTCTCAAAGGAAGGCTGCTGCTGCCGTTATACCTATTGGGGTTAATAATTCCTGTAGAGCTGCAGTTTTCACCTTCTCAGTTTTGGGGTTTTAAAATGCACATTTCCCAGCTCCCTAACCCCGATGGACACTTCCACCCTCCCTCCCCCACCAAATCCTCGTGCCAGGACTCAAAGTGGAAAGACACAAATTCAATATGTTTAGGGGTGACTGGTGGGAAAGTATGATATCCCTGCAAATGAATCCAGCTGGGCATGGAAAATACAGAAGCCATGGAGAGACAGCTGATCTTTAGGAGAATCATTGTTTAGAAAAAGACAAAGAGATTTGTGCCACGGGGGAGACAGCAAAACTCCAGAGTGAGTGCAGGGAACACAGTCAGAGCTGCCAGCCCTATCAAGGCCTCACCTTGTCACTGATAAAGACACTCCCAGGACCCAGATTTGATCTCAGGAAGGATCTCAGACCCTTCTCAGTCCTTCTGAGCCATTCCTCAGTGTCAAGAGGTCCGTGCCTGTCATTTCACAGGCAATAAAGCCCAGCTGCTGGAGAGGCTGTCAGAGCAAACAGCACTTATGGTTAAGGTAACTCACAAGCAAAACAATCCTAAGGAGGAGCTGCCTGCAGAGCAGAAGGTGCCTTCCTACCCCCACCAGGTGAAGTCATCCATCAGCATTTGAGGGCTTTCAAAAATTCCACTCAGTGCAGCTGACCCTCTCCATAAATATTGACTGAGCTCCCAGGGCAGGCACTTTGAGTGCTTCCAATTCCTGCTGCCTCCCCAAGAGCACCTCCAGCTGAGGTGTTGCCTCAGCATTCCCACCTCCCCCAGCACAGCAGAACCCCTAATTCAGGCAGAGATGTGCTCCTGCATCACCCCAGCTTCCCACCTCAGAGTACTTTTTTGTGTTTATTCTCCAAAATTAGGGGTTTTACGAGGACAACCCCCCAGCCCTGAGCAAGGCACTGCTCTCAGACCCCTCTGTGGTAGCTGGCAGAGGAGCCAGCACCATCAGCTGGCAGACCTTCCACCTCCAACAGCTTCCCCACGAGACAGCTGGGAAGAGACCTCAGGGTTGTCTGACCCATCCCCTCCAAATGCACCCGGAGCACCTCATTTCCTTCACCTGTTTTAAAAACTTCTGGTTGTGGAGGCTCCCAGACAACTCCAGGCTTGCTTTTGGTGGGGCCATGGAGTTTTCTTTCCTCTCCACATCCAAGCCAGGCTGACCTTTGGGGATAAGTGAGAATATTTTGCAGCCTCACCCTCCCTCAGTTTAAATGAGAACTGATTAATGGGATGAAGGAGCTCTGACTGGCTCATGCCTTGGGATTGTTAATTATTCTGAGAAGCTGCTGAGCACTCACAGGTGCCCCTGGATCCCTGGGGATGCTCAGAACCCCTGAAAATAATCCCCCTTAGCTGCTGTTTCCTATTTACCTGGAGGAGAACTTCTATGAAATAAAAGATTTGTCAGGAAACAACACCCAGGAGTGATGCACAGCCTGAGAGCAGGCCTGCTCCTGGCCCTGGCAGGGTAGGAAAGGTCATCCCAGGGCAGAGGCAGGGGAATAAAGGTGCAGGAAGAGTTGATAATTTTCCTGGGCTGACACAGATGTCAAGCAACTGAAACAGGAAAAGGCCAAGCACCTCTTGACTCATTTCCCAGCTGCAGTTTTCCTCAAGAGAGAAAAAACTGCATTTTGGGCATCCTTCTCTCCTCTCTAAGAAGGAGAAACAAAGGAAAGAAGAACTGCAGAAGGTGTGGGAAGGCAGAGAAAAGAGAAAAAGTTAAGTTGTTCAAATAGCCCAGAGAGAGAGAGAAATAAAATCAAAGGCTTCAACCTTTCTAATGGCAATAGAGGAAGTTCTGCTCAACATCTGCAAACTCTCGATGGAATTTTTGTCACATGCTTAAAGAAAACAAGAAGAGAGGGCTCTCAGCATCCAAAAGAGCATGAAGAGTTGGGAAAAAGCAAAGTCTCACCTACAAAATCCTGCCATCTTCCAGCCCAAAGCTGCCTCACAGCTGTGGCAGGGCTGAGGCTGGAGGTGATTCCTGAGATGCTCAGAGGGGATCACAACAGGACAGTGGGAATCCTGCTGGGTATGAAGCTTTGGAGGGGCCACCTAGGACAGGGGCTAGACAAGATTAAGGGAATAAAAGTGAGTATTTATTGAAAGCCTTCAATAGGTGCCCTTGGGCAGTCAGAGCCTCTGAGAAGGGCTACACCCAAGATGGACAATGGTCACGAGATTTTTATACAGATAAAAGTTTGGTCCCTTTACATATCAGGGGTTAATCCTCCAATTACAGCTTCAGGTAATGAAGTCATTTACCCCAGTTTGCTCCTCCCCAATTCACTTTGTTCATACTTTTCAGGGCCTGAGGCAGCAGGGTGTCCTTGAGTTTCAGGCTTGGAGGAATTGTTTGGCCTGAATAAAATGTGAAGACAGTAGTAAACACTCTGCATGGAGTTTAGAGTTACACACTAAAGCAGTACAGGACTTGAAAAATATGAAAGCTGAAATCCTGAGGCATCAGGGGCAGAAGCAGCAGGAGCTCATGGCACAGTCTGCCTTGGTGTGTGCTGTGACCCTGGGGCCATGCACAACTCCTGTGGGTGCAGCTCTGGATGTCCTGCCTGCTGCACCAGGACATTATTCCTCAGCAGAGGGCAGATGGTGGCCTGGGCTGGTCATTCCCAACCCTCCCACTGGGAGCAGCCACAGAGCAGAGAGGAAAACCCGTCCAGTTTGGATCCTTCTGCTGCCTGCAGAGGCTCTCAGAGGCAGGAGCTGGGGGATGCTCAGCACACAGCCCGGGTGCAAGGCTGGGCAGCAGCTTGCTGTGCTGCTCCTGCCTTGGCTGGATGGCACACAGCACCCACAGCTGCTTCCCCAGGGAGCATTCCAGCTGAAACAGCTGGGAACAGAAGGATTCCTTGCTGTACCCTGTTATAAATACATATTTTGGTGTTGGCTTTTTGCAAATATTGGAATGGATGTTATAAGTATGATGGGTTTTCTGTAGTTTTTTACTATTCAGTTTTAACTGCCTGAAGAGATGTATAAGGTCTTTTTCTTTGCTGTAGTTTGGAATTTAGGTGTAGTGTGTTTCAGCTGCCTGAATAGATAAGAGAATTTCCAGAAGAGGCCCGAGTGACTCTCAGCATTCACTGCCTGTGAAAAAGAGACTAAAGCCCCAAATCAAAAGATGATAAGAACAGAATCAAAGTGGGATTACACTTGACAAACCCGAGGAGTGACCATGCAGAGCAGTTCCTGGAAAAGTGAATGTTCATAAGTCCATGCATAAAGAACAGGATAAAAAGGGGGGGGGGGGGGGGGTGTTTCCAAGGCACCATGCCAAGGCACCCGGCCATTTAACCTTTGCTTAATTTTATTTCTCTTATCGTCTCTATTAAACATTTAAAAATTTTACCAGGAAAGTGAACCTTGTTTTTCACAACCCCAAGCCTCAGCACAGTGCCTTGACCAGAGAGCTGCAGCTGGTGAGCCAGGGATGAACCAGACTGGGAGCACTGGGAGCACTGGGGGTCCGTGCCCCACAGACGCCCCCAGCTCCCGTGGGATCATCCCCTCCTCCCGCATCCCTCGGGCTCCCCTCTCCCTTTGATGTGCAGCTGCATTGTTCTGGCATCTCTGAAGTCTGGGATGAGACCCACCCTGGTGGAGGCTGGGCAGAGCCCTGGGGAGCTGCCAGCAGTCAAGGCTGGTCGGGGGACAATAAATCTGCAGCTGGAGCTGCACAAAGCGAGGCACCAGAACATTCCCCTGCCGTTGGCTCTGCTCTAATTGCATCCCCAGCCAGCTCTTGTTTTTCTTGAGCACGGCTAAAGGTCCATATTTCATTTGCTTTTCCACACCCTTCCCTCCTTTTTTTTTGTTTGTGAGCAAAATCCTTCCAAGAAAGGGCTGCAGGACTGTTCCCAGTAGGTTTGGGGTTGATGAATGGAGCAACCCAAGGGGAAGCAAAGGCCTTGTGATAGGGAAGAAAATGCAGCAGTGTCTCTTCACCCTCCTTGAGCTTCCCTCTGCCCTGAAAGTTGCTTTTGCCATTCCCTAGGGAGCTGTTCTGACCCACACCTTTTCAGTGGGGACAGGAGCTCAGAGGGCATCACCATCAGCTTCACAGCTCACCAGACGAGGACAAATCAAACAAAAACTCCACCTTGCCTCTCATGAAACCTCTCTAACACACAGCACCTGCAACAGAGTCACACATCTCAGTGCATCTATCTCCAAGACATCTCTCCTCTTAACCCTCTTGCCCTCCACTGCTGCCCAGCCTTGGAGCTTGGTGTCCTGCAGAGCTCCAGTCCATTTCCACACCTCCTCTGGGATCTGTCCTTAGGCAGAGCCTCTCTCTGTCCTCCCTCCTTTAATTTTTTTTCCTGCTTATGTGCTGTTTTCTAGAGGTGCTACCTGGGTTGAGGCAGGAGCAGCAGAAGCTGCTGAGAGCATTGGGAAGCCACCACCACCCCCTGTCACAGCACCAGCTGCTTGAAGGTACCTGGCTTTCAGGAGTCCACTCAGAACAATCCTTTCCTTGGGCAATTGTTGGAGTCCAAAATGCAGAGAATATTTCCCTGCATGTTTTGGAGGATCTGAACCCCTGACAAACACTGCTTTTAGCCTTTATCCATGGAAAGGGCTTCCCAGGCTTTGGGATGAAGCAGAATTGTCAAGAATGTAAATCAGACAGTAGCATAATATGTAATTTATCACAGGGTGAGAAATTTAGATTTTTGGGCTTGTTATATGGTAAGTAGATGAAGACAAGATGGAGGATCCTTGATGTTTTTAGGTTTCCTTCTCCTCCTTCATCTACTCCATGTTCTGCAGTGTGGGTGACTCAGGACCGTTGGTTGGAATTTGCCACAGTCTAGAGCTACGTGAATAGAAATTTAATTAGTTATTGGTAGAAAAGCAGAAACAATGTAAGTTCTTGGTGATAATTGGGTGGATTATCTTTAAGAGAACCTTAATTCAATGTGTTTTGGGCTTTTCTGCCTCATGCTAAGCTGGTGTAAAGCCTGGTGTGCTGAGATTGCTGATAAGAAAACAATGACCAGCCTGGAGAATGAGAACAACCAAGAGTCCAGTCTGCCTTCTTTCCTAACAAGGACTTTTGCAAAAAAGCTTCCCCTGATCAGGGGAGAGACACGTGGGAGAGGAAGAACTCTCACAGGCAATGGCCAGGCAGGAAGGTGCCCAGTGCTCACTGCCTTGGGCTCTGCCCCAGCCTTACAGACCCCAGCTGGGAGGAGCACAGACTCAAGGACTCGTGTCTGAAGAGCCTTTGCTGAAGCCCAGCTCTGTCCAGCAATCCATGTGCCACGCTGCTTGCAGTTCTCCTGGGGCCAGAGGGGCTGCACGCCTCGAGAAGCCATGGGATCTGCTCCCAAACTCAGGAAATCCTACCAAGGGTTACCCTCCCTTCAATAAAATAAAATTCATTCTGTAAAATACCCTTCTTCCCCTGGTTACTTCTCTGACCCACCAGGGATGACTTAGGATTCCCTGCCAGGGATACCTTAGGATTTTAGCTTGCATATTTTTCATCTGTTTGTACTCCTGTGATTTTTTTAGTGTATTAGGCTATCTCCATAGGCAGTGCTAGCTGCTGTCTTCCTATTTAGCTCAAACACAACAATTCCTCTCCAGGCCTGGGAATCAAGCACAACCTCACTGTCTCGGGCCCTGAGAGATGGAAACAAAAGTGAGTTGGGGGGAGCAAAAGCAAACTGGGGGTAAATGACTTCATTACCTGCAGGAAAATTAACCCCCAATATGCAAATGGACCACACTGATAAAAGTGTGAAACCCGTGGACCCTCATCCATTTTGGGTGAGGCCCCTGGGGGCTTTATCTGCCCCAAATGTCCCTGGAGGCCCTTCAATAGATACAACCACTTTTTATTCCCTTAATTTTGTCTGACCTCTGTTTTTAGGTAAGCCCAAAAAGGCACCAGCAGGATTTTGTCAGTGACCTCCCCAGGGAAAGGGCTGTCCTGTGTCACTGATATGCAAGCCTTGCTTGGGGCCCCATGTCTTGGTGAGGTCCCAGGCTGGGATTTCAAGGTTTGACCTGTTTTTCTACCTAAGGAACAAACACAGCCTTTGTTCAGCAGCAGGACAGCAGCAGCTCAGGTTTTAGCACCAAACAGCTCCAGGACGCTTTGTGACCTCACCTGCCTGGACATGATTTAACCATCACAGCTTTCCTGATGATTATCTGTGCTTTCTGTTCTGTCCTTGGGAGGGAGGTTCCCAGCAGAAGGTGTCTGGTTTAACCCCTGGCACAGGAAGGTAGGGACTAACCCCAGAGCAAACCTCTCACCCTCTCCTCCTGCCTTCCAGCCCCAGAGGCACAGACAAGCTGCCATCCATGGCTTCAAACACTGCATTTAACCCATGTGCCTCGTTTAAAGGCAAAGATCCCCTCCTTGCTTCAGCTGAGACATTTTCCAGAGGTTTGGGACATCCAGTGGGATGAGGGCTGCAAAAGAAGGCAGCCCAGCACCTCCAGGGCTGCATTCCCACGGGGACAGCTCTTGCCCCATCTTCTCCAGTGGAGCTGAGACCCAGGGTGTTGCTAATTGGTGCAAACCCAGAATTTCCAAGCTTTTCCTTAACGTAATTACTGAGGGCTGGCAGGATGATGGGCTCTTGCAAACTGGACATCTCCAGTGCTTTCCTGGCTGCTTCCTCTGAGGCACAATGTCCAGCCAGGTCCTCATGCTCTGGGGGAAAAGCTGTTAAAAAGGAGCATCACCTTCCTTTGCACTGGGCGTTTCTGGCCTGTTTGCCTATTGTAAAGGGGGAAAAAATGCTACACCTTAAAAAAACCCCTAAAGTTCATCTCGAGCTCCCTCTTGTGACTCCTGTATCCAGGCTGCTCTAACCCGGGTTTGGATAAAGCTGTCCTGCTGTCACGGTGGGAATATTTATAGCTCCCAGTCATATCTTAGAATCACTTAACACACAATTAAATAAAACGTGTCCAGATGCTTAAGCAGGCATTGACATCACACACATGATCCGGTTTGTCCTGCTGCTGTGCCAGGAAACCCGGGAGAAACCCTGGCACAGCAGGTGAAATCCTGCTGCCTTTCCCACTCAAAGCCAGCTCTTACCACACAGAGCTACACCTTGCATTTGGGTTTCCAGATCCACGCTCTCACAGGCCAGCTGGGCCTGTCCTTTCAGGGTGTGAAATCCCTGCTCCACAGGAGCTGCCCCACCACACATTTTATTTGCCTGTAGGTGGTTTTCTCCAAGTTGTATTTGGTCAGGTACCCCATAACTCTGTGAGATGCTTTATGTATTTATATATTTTATAACCTCCCTATATATTTTATCATACACTCAACAGCAAAACCCCTAGGTTGGGATGTTTTGCTGTTGTATTTTTTGTTCTGCTCACCTCCACAGCCTGTTTATCCTTCCCATTCCCAGATGTCCTAACGAGCAGATGGGTATTGGGGCAAAAGCACCAAATTCCTGCTGCTACAAACCAAAACAGTTTGACCAGCAACGCAGATCCTCAGGCTTGGGGCTTGCACTTCCACACACCTACAGGATTCTGCCCTTTTTTTGGTCTCCACTGCACAGCTACTGAGCAGGAGCTGGGTGGAGGGGACCTGGGGCTGTCACTCCTCCCTCAGTGCCTTCCCACAAGCAGCTCCCTGCTCTGTGGATACATCAGCCCCTTGCAGCCCTGGAAGCTGGAGAGAAATCTCTCTGCATGGGAAACCTCTGCTGGGGCTGTTCCTCTGTGGTTTGTTGCCCCCAGAGCTCTGCATGAGCAATTCTGTTGGCTGAGCCCATCCCAAGCCCCACATGAGTGGGACTGGTTTCTTCCCATGCCAGTGCCCTTTCCCATTGTCTTCTTCCCATTGCTGTGCCTGTTGTGCAAAGCTTGCAGAAATAATCTCAGAACAGTTCCTGGCCCTTTCTTGCTGTAGGGATATTGCTAAATCATATTATTCTTGCTGTCATGCTAGGAAAAAAAAAAAACAAAAAAAAAACCACTTCAGTACAACCATTAACCATAATTAGTGCTCAGTTGCACACACAGTCTGGAATGAAGGGATCTGATCTTCTGCTACCAGTCAATAAATCTCTCCAAGTGCACAGGGAGCGGACAGCAAAGTGAGCAATCACTCATTTCTGCTCCTGTAACTACTTTCAAGTGCCCTGCCAGCAAGCTCACAAGAATATTTCCCCCCATTTTCTGTACCAGCAGTTCCTATTCACAGCCAGTACCTCCTGCTGGTGGATTTCCCTGGAGCAGCAGCCTGGGAAAATAAGAGCCAGGCACTTTGGGAGCCTTGACAGAGGCAGCCCTAAAAAACTTGGGTATCTGAGATAGAAACTCCCCCAGTCTGATGGCAGAGTGCTCCTGGGTGTGTCTGGGAGCCAGTTTGTGCTGGGAACACCAGGGCTGCTCCAGCACCTTCTGCTCCCTCCCAGCAGATCCTTTACATCTCTGGCTGCTCAACAACCATTGAAATGAAAATTTTAAAAAAAAGTAATATCACAAAATTACTCCCTTACCCTGGCCTGGGCAGGCACCCTATCCTTGAGAAGAATAAAAACCCTAGCAGTAGAAAGCATGTCAAACTGAACCCTTCTGACCAAAATTAAGTGCAGAATTGAGTTTTTGGCTTGAGAAGATTCTCAGGAAAGAGACAGATTTCTGAACCTCAGCTCAAAGGGGACTCCCAGCCCTGAATGTGGTTTGGGGGGGCCCTGCTGAGTCTCCCTGGGGCAGTTAAAGCCCAGCAGAAGCTCAGCACTGGGCTGATGAATTCAGCTCTTTCCTTGGGCTTAGTCACAGCCCTGGTGAGGAGGATTTTGGTGAAAGGCCCCTGCTCCCGGCCCAGCCAGCTCAGCCAGGGGTGCCTGTGGCACAGGGGGGAACAGCCCAGGCTCATTCCAGCAGGGAGGATTTCCCCTCTCTTGGAGCACAGGGCATGGCCAGGCTTCAGTGCCCACAGCTGTGGTGCTGACCCAAGGCAGAGCTGTGGGGTTTGGACTGTGGGGAAAGCTCTTGGTTCTGCCCCAAATCCCACCCCATGCTCAAATGTGGGGAAGGGGGAAGCACGTGGAGCAGACACCCAGCATCCCCCTCCTTCCTTCACGTGCAGGCTCCAAGAACCAGGCTGTACCCCAACACAGGCACTGTCTGGGTACTAGCTCCTCCAGCAGCACTCCCAAGCCACATGGGGAGGTGTGATGGCACCCAGCTCACTTCAGTTTGCCCTTCAGCCCCTGCCCTTTGCTCCAACCCCTGCCTGGGGACTGAGGTTTTTAGGGAGCTCCAGCATGGAGCTGCTGTCCCTGGGCTTGTGCCAAGGTGGGAGCAGTGGGATGAGACACTGTCCCCCTCCCACACTGGCTGAGCACCTGAACCCACCACCCTATAAACTGTGGGACACCCCAGGCCCCTGGGTGCCAGCATCCCCCAGCCCCACCATTTCTGGGAAGTCAGGGCTCATCCCCATCACCCTCGGGGCTGCTCGGGAGCGCCCCAGAGCCAAGGTGGGGGGAGAAATCTCAGAGAGATGTTTCTGGGCTGATTAAAGTTAATTAGCTCAAATTATGCCTCTGAAGGGAAATGTTTCTCATTTTGGGTTCCTGCCCACTTGGGCCCAAGCCTGGTTTTCATAAGGCCAGTAAGTGCAAACAGATAGGGCCCTTTCATTGGAAACAGGCAGTGCAGGATATAATTAAAGAAGTATGCACTGGCATGGCAGAGACCAGCTTTCAATTACTGCTATTTCAAGGGGATTAAGAGGAAATATTTTAAACAAGACCACTGCAAAAATAGATTTTGTTTGTCATTAGCTTCCAAATAATATTTGACTTTAGGGCCAAAATTTCCATGTGCCAGCTCTGTCCCTGGTGGCACATTCCCCCCTAGGGCTGGGAAGAGGGTGATCCATAGGGGCAGAACTCCCATTTCCATATGGGAAGTTTTCTCCCTGCCAATTTTCTCTCTGTGCCAGCCTGGAAGAGCACAGGGCAGCCTCAGAAGCGAGGCACACTCTGCAAGGGACTCGTTTGGACCTGGGGTGCTCTTGGAGCACATTGCCACTGCCTTTGGAAGGGAGTGAATGCCCTCCTGCAGAGGGAGTGGTGGCTCCACTGGTCCCTGTGCTTTCCTTGGCCAGGCCAGCTGCACCTCTGAGCCTGGCTTGCTGCTCTATCCCTGCACAGCTCGTGGCTGTGAATTCGGGATGGTCTGTTCTGCCTGTGGCCACACAGGTGGCCTGGAAGATGCTGCCACTGTCACAAGAGCAGTGCAGCCCAGCCTCCCTCCATCTCTGCCTCTCCCAGATGGGGCTGGGCCTTCAGAGAAGGGATGGAATTGGAGCTGATCACACGAGGGAGGGAGGCAGCATGGGAGCCCTTCTTGGGGTGCAGGTGTAGAGCTCTGCAGAAACAGGGACAGAAAGGGGGACATGGGTTTGCTCTGCTTCCCTTCCCCACCTTTCCCAGCCTGGGAAGAGTGCCTGAGGCGTGTGGAACCTGTGGCCACGTGGAGCTGGAGAGAGGCAGCCACACTCCAGGTGCTGGCATGTCCCCAGGTGGGACAGGGACCTCACCCTGATGCCTGGAGAGGCTGACCTGGAGCAGAGGCTGGGCAGAGTTAAAGAAATAAAGCAGGGATTTATTGACAGGCCTTCACAGGACACACCTTGGGCAGTGCAAGAGCCTGGCTGGGGCTGCACCCAAGATGGACCCTGAGTCACGAGTTCTCACACTTGGATCAGTTTTGGCCCATTTCCATCTTGGGCTCAATTGTCCCATTGCAGCTGCAGGTGATGCAGTCCCACCCAGATCCCAGGCTGCTCTCCTCAGTTCTCTGCTGTTTGCACTTTGTGGGGCTGAAGCTGCAGCGGTGTCCTTGGCTGTGGGGCTGGAAAAGGATTGTTCTGTGTGACTGAGCTGGGGGGAGAACTGGCTGACACTTGATATGGAGTTCAGAGTCACACACTAATGCAGTGTAGGATCTGGGAATATGAAAGCTAAAACTTAAGGCATCAACCCCACCCCAGAGATCAGTGCCAGCACTTGTTGAACACCTCCTGACACACCTGTCCTAGGACAGACAAGCAGGAAGAGTCCATCACTATGCATGGAAAAGGATGCCAGAGTCACTCCTGCAGATTCACCACCTAATCATTCAGCAGCCTGAGGCCGACAAGGGGGTCCAGGATTCGTCTGGCACGTGCACAGAAGAGGCACATTCACTCTCCCTGTGCCCCCCCAGAGGAAAGGGCTGTTCCTCACAGCACCTGGGCCAGGCAGGCTCCTGGCTCCTCAGGAGCTCCTCACAGCCTGTGTGAAGTCAGCAGCATGGGAAGGGCCATGGAGTGGTGAGCAGGGCTCTGTGCTGACATTTGCCCAGGGAGCCTGGAGCAGCAGCCACGCTGGCCCTAGCGGGATCATGAGAAACCATTCCTCTGTGCTATTTCCAGCATCCAAGGACATAGTTTTCCTTTTGGAAGCACCGCAAGGAGGATGTTTCTCATGGCTGCTGGGAAAGAGGGGTGCACCCCAGGGAACAGCCCGGGCTGGGGAGCGTAGGCAGCACATCAAAGGCAGCCAGGGACACCAAAAACGGAGTGTGGCCACTTCCATGTCAGAGGGCAGAGCTGCTGGCACCAGCTCAGGCTCTGGGATGTGAGAGGAGCATCGAGAGCCTTCAGGGATGTCCAGCAAGCAGAGGCACCAAAGGACAGCTCCTCTCCAGAGGTGTTCCCAAACACGGGGCCCAGAGCACACCAAGAATTCCCTGCTCCTAGAGCAGCTGCTGGGCAGTGAAAAAGCTGGAAGGGGTGGGCTTCCTGCCATGCCAATAGGGCTGCATCCCCCAAAGGGCTTCACATCTCCAGAGCAGCAGGCTTCCCACAGCACAAGAGGCTCAGAGGGCTCCATCTGATCCACAAAGCCTCCAAGCACACTGCAAGGACTGGTGGAAGTGAGCAAAGTCCACACCACTCCAGATGGGGTCAAATTAAGCCTGGACACGTGGGGATTTCACACTGTTGGGCTAAAAGCACCTGGGAGGAAAACAGGGAATCTTGGGAGGCAGGGACTGGGAGATGCCCCTTGTGCTGTGAGCTCCAGAGACCTACAGAAATAATGCACCCAGGAGCCAGGAGGGCAGGGTTAGGAGAGCACAGGTCTACAAAGACAGGGAGAGAAAATGGACAGTTCAAGCAAAGAGCAGCATGGGCAGAAGGCTGGGAAAGAGCTCTTTTCCACAAGCAGCACTCCACTCCCTGTAAAACCCGAGGGGATTTATCAACAGTGCAATCAGTTCTCCTGTAGGTAATCCAGCATCTTTTCATGGACACCCTGATGACACTTCCAGGGACCTGAGGTCAGCCCTGCCCTCACAGCAACAGGCAGCAGAGCCCAGAGAGGGGCACACAGCTGCCCACACCTTCCCCTGCACTGCTGGGGGCCACCACACCATCAGTCCCTCCTGACCACTGGTTTCCACCACAGCAAGCAGCTTCAAGGGACAGTTTCATGGCTCCCACTCCTGCTGCCCCCTCCCAGACAGGCAGCTTCATCCCTGTCCCCATTTCCTCATTCCCATCCTCATCCCATTCCCCATCTTCTCTCCAAAGAGCTGCTGTTTGACCTCTCTCCTTCCAGCCCTCCCATGCATTTCCAGTCTTTCACCTCCCTTCCTGGGGCAAGGCAGATTTGGGGCTGCAGGAGCAGCCCAGGTCCAGGCACTGAGCCACGATCCTGCATCAAATCCTGGGGGGGTCAGCAGGGGAGAGGGTGACACAGCTGGGAGGACACCGACCTCCCTCAGCCCTGCCCACCTTTCTGCCCTCTTGTACCACAGCTCCTCTGCTCCCTCTGCATCCCTGTGAGGCATCAGCCAAGGGATGTGCTATCCCTGGCAAGGGCTGAGTCATTCTAGTCCACAAAGCATCACCACGACCCCTCCAGCACAGTTCCTCCTGCTGCAGGGTCAGGAAGCCTCTCTCAAGAGTCCTGTGAGCCCTCCAGGAAATATCCTGTGAAGAACCAAATTAGATGTCAAAGAGCAGAAGGATTTGAGCTCTCTGGCAGGTGCCCAAATCTGGGAAGGAGAAAAGCGTTATGAAAACACTCCCCAGAAGGCGGTGAGAAATCAGACGTAGGTCACTTGAACCCCAGCCCTGAGGGAAGGGGTGAAGCCCACAGGGTGAAGCCCAGCTGGATGGGAGGAAGCCAGCAGAGTTTCTTGGAGGAGGAACTGCTCAGTGTGTTAATTTGATGACATCCTCCAGGCTGGGCTGTGCATGGGTTAACAGGTCTGGACCCGGCGCTCCATCCCGCTCAGCGGGTGCTGCTCTGCCTCTCCTTCCAGCCCCACAGAGAGCCCAGGCCTGGAGGGGATGCCCAGATTTTAGGCACAGACCCCCAGCACTATCAGGACAGAGCACAAGAACTGCTTGCCCAGAGGGTGCCAACAGGCTGGGCACTAAGGAGCCCAGGGACTGGCACAGTGGGGCAGCTCTGGGCAAGGGCAGCACGGTGGGAGTCTCCTTTGAACACATATTCTCAGCACTGGGGAGGGGTTTGCTGGCTGATATTTGACAGCCTGTTGCACACACCCAGCTTCCACTTTCAAAACCAATTGGTTTTTGGCCACGTGGTCTCAAAGGGCCCTTGTCTCCAAAGAGAAACTTCCTTTTCAAATCAGCCTCTTAGAGCTCTTGGGGCATTTGCAAGGTGTTCCACTTTTATACCACAGTCTTTAAAGGGCTGAAATTTCCATCTGCCAGGTCTGCCCTTTTCCCTTTAGAAAAGGATGTGAGGCGGTGGATAGGATCCTATGTGCAAATCAAGTTATCAGCAATCCTTGTGTTTAACTGTGGAAAAAATACTCCTTTTTTGCTTCCAGAAATTGAGAGTGCCTGCATGCACCAACTGAGCTCACAAAATGTTTCTTTACCTGGTGCTGTGTATTTTGAACATGCTACCAAGCAGGTTAACTGATGGGCTGACCTCTTGAGATCTTCCAATAATGTCGTAAATGTTTTTTTTGAGAGAAGCACGGCATGGCTGCAGACAAAAGAGAAGCATTTATTGTTTTTGATGGCTTACACGTGTGAGTGTTCAGTTTGAAATTATTGGATGGGATAGGTTGGCTCCTGAAAGGATGTTGAAAAACCCTGAGTGGGTGATTGTACCAGTCTTGAATCCACTCTTGGAGAATCCCCAAAGACAGCATCTCCCTGTACATCCCCTTGGAGCTCCCTGTACATCCCTTGGGTCTGTGCAGTGCTGACTGCCAGGTGACTTTATTCTCTCTCTATTTCCATCCCCATTTTATTCTGGAAAGATCAGCATCCTTGGGAGAGCTGCTGGGGGTGCAGGTGTAGAAGAAGGGATTACAGGCAACCTCACCCCTGGTAAAGTCACAGTTTTGCTAATTACCAAAGAGGAACAGCCTTGCCCTTAGTGGATCACAGCTGTGTCTAATAAAGATAAGAGTGATAAAATGGGTGGGTTGGCTGGTGGGGAGGACCTTGAGGAAGAGGGCCTGGAGAAGGAGGACCTTGAGGAGCCCTGAGGAAGAAGGAATGATTCAGAGAGACACAAAGAAGGAACCAAGGCAGAGAATTGCTGCTGTGAAGGATCTGCTGTGGGGTCAGTCTGGCTCTGGTGGAGTTGGAGCCTGCAGATGTAGTCAAGCTAGGTAAAACCCTGCTGTCAGTCTGCAAACTGATCCCTGCAGCCCCAGTGCAGCAGGAGGTACCCAGCAGGCAGAGTCTGCAGTTGGACCCTGCAGCAGGAGCTGGCTGTGGTCACAGTCGGGGTGGCAGAGCTGAAAACAAGAATAAACTGGGACCCTTTCCACGTTGTTAAATGTCTGTGTCTTGGCTCACTCCTACCCCTAAGGAGAGCGGTGCTGCAGCAGGGAGCTTTCCAGCCTGGCTGGGGGCTGGGTGGCAGTTCAGAGTTTGCACTCTGGATGCTGGCTCAGGTGCCCCTGTGATGCTCCCAGACCCTGCAGAGCCCCCGTGCTGCCATTTCCCACTGCCACACACAGCACCAGCTCCCAAATCCTGGCACTTCCTGCCCTGGAAGGAAGGGAGGTTAAATCTTCCCCTGACCCTGAGCAAACACAACACAACAGGGCTGTTGCAGTAATAAGCAGGCAGGACTCAGTTTCTTCATGCAGAAAAGCCAATCTTTAACCTTACAGCCCATTTTTATGCAGTTTTCCAGACTTCGTGTACAACTCCAATAGGTTTAGAACTTTCTTGAACTCAATTCCTCGGTTACTAACTGGCATTTTGCCTGTCCATCAAATCTTTCCACTCCTGGGTAGTTTACACATTTTTATTCACTGATTCCCATGGGACAGACTTTTTGTTTATTGCAGGTGCCAGCAGTTTACTTACCAGAATAGTTTGTTGTGCTAACTGCTTTCGTTCTTATGATTTTTGTTTCACAGGGGAAGTTACAAGCTAACTGTTGGCTTAGCTAGAGTAGCAGAACCCCAACCATATTTTATAAGGCCTTTCTTTCATAATATCTCCACCTGCATGCAAGCAGGGCTGTCCCAGCTGGTGGCAGCTTGGATCCATTCTCCTGCAGGGAGAACTCCATGGATCCTTGCACAAAGAGGCTCTGCAGCCCTGGCTCAGTTCCCAGAGCCTGCAGAAGGATCAGCTCCCTGGAGTCCCCCACCACAGCCTGGGACTCCCAGGATACCAGGGGGAATAAGGAGTGTCTCCTGGAAAAGAACATCCTCCCCTGCAAGAAAAAGCAAAGTGTGAGAGGCAAGGGAGACTCCCAAGGGGTGAAAGGCAACCTGCTGCAGCTGCTGGAGGAGAGGGTAACAGGAGGGAGATGCTGTAAATCCTTGCCCTTGGCTCTGTGGGCAGATTCATGACTGTTCCAGCTCAAGACAAGGATTCATTGCAGCCTGGGATGGTAAAATATTGCCACAGAAAGGCTTTTTATTTCTTTTTCTTCCTACCCAGGCTGTCAGAAAGCTCCATTATTTGTTACTTCACCCTACCAGTACATGGTTTTTCATCTTGTACCTCGCTGGGTTTTTGGAGCTGCTGGCTTCTCACCCTCCCAGCTCCCTTCCCGAGAATATTTATCTCTACTCCTCTCCTGGGAAGATCTTTCTTCCCTGAGAAATGCAAACTGCAAATGCCACAGCACCACCTGCCTGCAGCACAAAAATGTTCCTTCCTGCAGCAATGCTGCCCAACTCTTCCCCTGCACCTGAGCAGAGGCTCCTGTGCCTGCTCCTCCTGCCTGTGCCTCCGTGCCTGGAAATCAAAAGGCACAGCCCAAAGCCACAGACCCTTTATGACTTGTACAAATGTGATAAATGACTGCTGAGGAAATCTCTCTGAGCTGCTCTTCACCTGCATCTTAACAGGCTGGTGCTTGGGAATGGTTAAGTCTTGACTTGTTTAGCTCAGTAGGCCCAGACATTTCCCTAAGCTGATGGGGGATTTATGGCTCAAGAATGCAATCGTGGTGGGTAACTACCACAGTTTGGGGCAGATTTACATCCTCTCAGCACTCAGAGAGGGATTTATAGGGCCTGCCAGGGGCAGGGTCACAGGAGGTGCCAGGGGATCCCTGCACCTTCCTGCCCAAGGACAATGCCCTGGAGACTGCGAGTCCTGGAGTGCTGGAGGTGCTGATGTGTTGCCCTGCTAAAGCTTTTCATTGAAAAAACTAAACACGAGGGCTGAGGGAGCTGCCTGGTGATGGAAAGCATTTTGGAATGTCTTTTCCTTCTTCCTGCTGTGACAGGCGAGGAAGGGCAGGGTGGGACCCAGCCCCAGGAGAGAGTCCAGCCCCATCACCCCCTCTCTGGGAAGGTGCCTGTGGGGAGGTGCTGCTTCCTTGCAAAGGGTCCCAACCAGCATCAGGGAGAGCCTGGAAGGAACAGCAGGATGCCTGGAGTAGGGATGAAACCCAGGGAACAGCTGTGGGGCTCCAGGCTAGCCAAGAGGTGGAGAAGGACCACGTGGCCCAAAAGAACTCCAAACATTTCCCAGCTCTGCTACTGAAGTGCAAACTTCAATAAGAGGTATTAGTTTGGGATATAAGAATGAGAATATATGTATAAAAATATAATATGTATTCTTATTCTGAAAAGTCCCAAGATCTTTTTATATATATATATAAAAGTATAAGAAGTAAGAGTTTGGGACTAGCTGCATCACAAACAAGCAGAAATTTTGTGTTGCAGGGGCTTTTTAGGTGACCTGTCCTGGTCTGACAGGTCCCCTGGGCCTGGGCTTTTCCAGAGGATGCTGGTTAGGAGCAAATCCTCATGTCCAGCAAGTTCAGGAGATCTCTCTCTTTATTGGAAGAGCTCTGGAGCATTGCTTTTCTTTAAGCTCCAACAGAAAATATCCTTCCTAAGACAAAGGGTTGAAATTGTTCCCTCCAATGTCTCAGCCTGGACATACATCATCAAGAATATTCATGTGATTAAAATAACATATTCAGGTGGTTGATATTCCAAGAAGCAGGTGCTGGAGGGAGAAACAAGGCTCCAGAGCAGAGCACTGACACTGCTGACCCAAAGGCTCCATTCTGGGAGCTGCATCACCTCTGCCTTCCAGCTCCCTTTGAGACTGGATAAAACAGGGCAGGTTGGATAGGAATCAAATTAGCTTTAGATGTTTCTCTCCTGGCAGTTATCAGGATGAGTTTGGTCTTTCTTTGTGCAAAGCGCAGCACAAGGTTTGTCTTTAAGGAAGCAGCACCATGCCCAATTCAGCCTCATCAAGGGGAGACCAGGACAGGCTCTGGCTACTCTATTCAACAACCCTGGGGCTTGAGAGTAGTACTTACTACTTGCAGAATTTTCCAGATACTCAGACATCCTTCACTCAGCTGGCAGGAAAAAAATTCCGTTTTGTGAGTGGATACATCCATACAACACCAGGATGGACACGGGCATTCCTGAGATGGAATACAGCAATGCACACCTCCAACGAACAACCAAAGGAAAAGCAGTGAAAGGGTATAAAAAAGTTAAAAATCTCCCTCCCTGCTGCCCAGTTCTCAGAGCAACTGCTCTGAGCAGGCTCTGGCAGCAGCAGGGGCTCCCTGGGATCACAAGAGACACACCCCAGTCCATCCAGCTCCTCGTTTTTCTGGGAATTGCCATTAATACCCAAGGGTGTGTTCCTGGGCTACTCAATTCTGCTGCCATCCTGGGCAGCGTTTTCAAGCTTTGCTTTTTTAAAGACCCACGCCTTGACAATATCCCAGGAAACACAAGCACAGGCAGCATCACACAGCATCAAATACATTGTTAAAACTCATTGAAATAGTAACATTTGGGTGCATAAGAATTTTGGAGGTGTTTTTCACATGCTCAGTCTTCACTTGAAAGATTTGGGATGTGTTTTTGGCCAGGGAAACCACTTTTTTTTTTTCTTAAAAATTCCCTCTAGTTTGGTTGTGGGTTTTTTTGTGGTTTTTAACCTGGAAAGGTAAGCAAAAAACACAGAGAGAAATCAGCATTATTGTTCAGCATCTCCTCCCTGTTAGTTTCAAAAAATCCAGCACAAGCAACAAAATCCACTTTTTAGGCAAGGCAAGGAGAGCACTCTTCCTGCCACCATCAGTGGCCTACGATGTAGTTTTTTTAAATTAGGAAAGTCCTACCTTTGCTGATTTTTCTGTTCCGTTCTTGATAACCACTCTGATTGTAACAAACAGCATCACAGCCTGGGCTCCAAGGCTTATAACTGTTGATGGGAAAGGTTTTGTTTCCTAACAGCAGCTGCAGCCAGCAGAGCACACGAGAACATTTTTTTTTTTTTTTTTTTTTTTTTTTTTGGGAACATTGGAAGATGCTATTTTTAACCCTTCTCCCCCATATTCCTGGTGCTTGGCTATGAGATGCACCAGGAATGACACGGAATGTTTAACCCCATCTGTGCCATGGGCAGAGGATGGGCAGGAGACCCAGACTGGTGGGATGACAGTGCCTGGTGTAGATCAAATTCTTTTCTTTCCATCCATCCACCCCACCCCAAGACCACCACCATCATCATCAGGATGTGACACGGAACTCTGTGTGCCCCAAAATGCACATTTTGGTGCTGGCCCTGGGCCAGCAGTGGGGGAAGAGCAGGGTTTTGTTGTGCTGAGCACTGCAGACACCCAGGAGAGCTTGGGCACAGAAGGAGGTGCCCAGTGAGGATGGACACCAGGTGGGTGGGAGCTGCCCAGGTGTCACCCAGTGCATCCTCCCCGTTTGTTGGCATCCATCTGCCCCACTGGAAGGGTCCTTCCCCTGGAACAAGGAGCAGACCTCATGCCCACCATCTTCTCTTGCCTCCTCTGGGATGGTCTCGGGGTTTCCTTTGGTCCAGGTGACCCCCAGATGGATAAAAGTCTCTGTTTCCCAACCCAGCTGTGGAAGAATGAGTCAGAAGTCTTCAGCTGATGCTCTCAAGGTTGCTTTATTGTTTCTTATCTCAGATATTTTCTGTCTGGGCTGCCCAGGTCTGTTCAGCAGGGCAGCCCCAGGCACACTCTCTGCCCCTGGGGCAGGCACTGATTTTTATACTACAAATTCCCTGTTAGTTACTTACAGTGATGATCCAATGCCTGTCACCTGTGTTAGACAGTTCCATTCTACTCCAATCCAATCCCCAAGCGCCACCATCCCCAAGAAGATGGGGTTAGGAAGAAGAAGGAAGGAGGACAGGACAATGCCCAAGTTGCTCCATCTTACCCCCTAAGCCCCCATGGTAAAAATCCCCAAAATTTCCCTTTTTACTCTACAACTACTACTATCATGCTATCTAAACTTTTGTGACCTTTAATTCTTCATTCACAGGTGGTAATTTGTTCCAGGGATCAAACTCAAAGCTGCAGGAGTCCCTGGCTGCCTGCCAGGGTCTCTGACCCCCTGCCAGGGCTTTGGAGCCCCTGGCTGGAGCTGGGATCATCCAGGACTGGCACAGACACAGCCTGGGTTCCGACAGGATGGCAAAGCCCTGTTCAGTGTCATGGCTTCTATTCCTTAGTGCAGCACAGATCCACCAAAAAAAAACCCCACACTGGCAAGGCTGGAGAGGCCCCAGCAGAAGGCTCCAGGCTGGTCTAAGAGCTCCTAAGACAGGCACCAGAGACACTGCAAACCCAAGAGCATCAGCACAGACAGAAGGGGTATTTAAGCACATAATTGGTTGAAATCGTGTCCCTCAGTGTCCAACAAAAATAAGTTCTTAATGGGTGTGGAGCTAAGTGGAGTCACCCAGAGTTAGGATTTCCTTTCAGCAGATATTTCATCTTCAGGCTGCCACTTTCACTCAGGCCATGATTAAAACAATAAACCCTGGAGAAGCCACCCTGCCTCCCATCAGCAGCTGCTTCTCCTCCACGCGCCGCGATGGAAGCCATTCATCACTGGGAAAAAGGGAGGTGAAATCAAAGACACATTATTGCTATTCCTCATTCCAAGATGCCATGTATGGTCAGCAAGTTGTCCTTGGCAAAGTGAGGGTGGCCAAAGGTGCAGACTGAGGAGGGAGAAGTCACCCCGTGGTGTAGGAGATGCATCAGTGCTGCACTAGAACCTTCACCTCTGGCCTCTTGTGACAGGCAAGCCATTGTACTGGAAGGATACTCCCATTTACCTCTGAAAAATCTTCTTGGACATCTGCATTCCATCAGTGAAACCTCACCTTGACAAATGGTTTGCAAAGGGAAAGGAAAGAAGAAGAAAAACAATAAAAAGGAAGTGTCACGCATTGCCAAAATAAGCAGTTAGCACATTCACCATGACTCCCAGCCCCGGTTCCTGGGCTTTTGGGCAGCCCATTCTCCTGCTCTTCCCACCCTGAGTTTCAGTCTGGATAGCACTGGGAGGTCATCATGGCCTTAAGAGAGTCAGATGATGGGCATGGAGCAGGGGCATGGGCTGTCCTCAAATTTGCCAAGCTGTTTTGTCTGTGCGCACAATCCCTGTAAATTCCATCCCCTGGGCTGACCCCAGGCTCACTGTGCAGGCACAGGAGACCCCTAGAACTGGCCCACAACAGAGGAAACAGCCCAGGTCCTGCCCAACTCAGCATTGGGGCATCCTGCTTCAATGGGGGCACGGATACTGCTGAAATGCAACAGTTTGCTTGGAGTGTTTTTTTTTTTCAAAAGCTCGACATGTTCCACTCCAGCAAGGCTGGAAAATCTATTGTGTTGGCTCTTCTGCCATGCCTGTGCATAGTTGCATTTTCCTTGCAGTATTTTTAGAGATTTCCACTCCTCGGGCTGATTTGGGACAAAGTCAAATATGTAAATCTTGGAAGCTGCCACAGGAAAAGAAACTCCATTTTTCAACCAGCTTTAGATACAGCCTTCAAGCCACGGCAACAAATCTTCTGCCAGCCTGGGGAGCTGTACTAACCTCTCAGATAAGGACTTAAAACGTGGTCCAGAAGCTCTTTGTCCTGCAGCCAGTTTGGGGAGGTGCTGCTGTCCCAGCCCTCCAAGGATGGGCTGAAGATTCCCACAAGATGCTGGGGGGTGGCAACAGCAGGATCCTTGTCCCTTCCAGCCCTCGCAAGCCAGATGAGCTGTGAGCTCAGCTCTCCTCCCAGATACCCCAGTCCCCTGAGGGCCCTGTATCTACCAGACTCACATCCCTTGGCTGAGGCAAGGGAGGAAATGGTGGGGCTGACTTGAAAATAGTTCAGCTCCCAGGTCTGTGCCTCAGCTCAGCCACATCAGCTGCAGACTGCCCTGACACCATTTCCAGCTGCACTGCTGCTACAGCTGGGCAGTTCTGTGGGCTGCAGCCACAGGAGCTGTGGGGTGCAGCCACCTCTTTCCAGCGTGGGATGGATGGACCTGGCTCATCCCCTGGCTGAGCACGCTGCTCTGTGCAGCCCCAGGCAGGACAGCTCCCACCTGAGCTCCTCCTCTGGGCAGTGAGAAACCCTCACATCCTTGAGGAAAGCTCACCACCTCCTCTGCTCCTCGGGGGTGGCTGTGGAGAGCACTCATCTCCTTCCCACAGCAGCTTTTTTGGCAAGTGGCACTGAGCCCACCGAGCCTGGCCACTGCAACGTGGTGCCTGGTGATGTCCCAAGAAGGGTTTATGGCCTGGCTAATTTTAGCACCTGCCATTTGAGAGGAGGGCTCCACCTGGCCCTGCTCTGAAACCACCTCTGGGCTGTGAGACAGCACCTGGCACAGCTTGGACAGGCAGAGGCAGGAGGAAAGGAAAGCAGAGTCTGTCCCAGCCTGCTGAGGGACTGCAGCCAGACAGAGCAAAATTTGGCCAAGAGGCTGGAAAGAGTAGCTCTGACCTTAAAAAGTTATTAAAAAATAAAAGAAGGGGACATGGTAAGGTGCTGGGTGCCATTTATCATCCTCCAGCCTGCTGTTAACTCCCACAGCACACTTCCCTGCCATGGCACAGAGATGTCAGTGCCCTGCCCCACCAAAGGCACTTGAGCTTGATCTTCACAGCTGGAGACCTTGGGCCCCATCCCAGCAGTGCCCTTGGGACTCCAAGGTGTGGCCTGGGAGACTGCAGGGAAGGACAAGGCACAGCCATCTCCCGGCCCCACTCCTTTCAGTGACCTTGCAAAGCCATTTCAGAACCCACACCTGGCTCTTGGATGATGCCCCAGCCTTGCCAGACCTGTCCCACCCAGGGCACCCTGATCCCAGCAGCCCCAGAGATGCCCTCCTGCCCCACAGCAGCCATCAGGGGCATGGAGGAAGATTTGGACACAGCACATGGTCCTCTCCAGCCCCCCCCCCCCCGCCAAAGTGACTGCTGGCCTGCCATCCCTCCCAGAGACTTTTCGGTTTTTTTCAAGAGCTAATTTCTGAACCCCTTGAGTGCACACTGCATATGTGGAACATCACAGGCCCTCCTGCCTTGTGAGAGGAGCTGGGGTTTCCCCACTCCTTCTGTTCTGAATTTTGCTGCTCCATGTGATTTCATCACACCTGATGGACAGGCAGAGACACAGAATAACCCATTGTGCCACAGCTGGCTGAGTTGTGAAGATGAGAAAATGCCAAAGACAGGGGTGTTTCAGGCAGCCGAGGGGCAGAAAAAACAACAGGTGGGAAAGCTGGAAAGGACAAGAAGATGAGCCCAGGAGCAGTGCAAAGCCCAAAACCCAGGCTGCAGAGACCCAAACAAGGTGCTGGGCATTGCCCCTGCTCACCTGGGATCTCACTGGAGGAGCAAGAGGAAGGGTGAAGAGCAAAGTCCCTGTGGGCAAACCCTCAGGCATGGAGGCACTTCCCTGTCCCGGAGGAGTGAGCAGATGTGGCTTTGCTATGGAGCAGGAGCCCCTCAGGTGTGTGCTGAACACCACAGGGGCAGTGTGTGCCCAGGAGACACCTGCAGGGCGAGGGGAGGCTGCCACCCTCTGCCTGGGTCACAGTTCCTGGAGGTCCAGCTGGAAAACCCAAGGCAAACTGAGAGCTGGAGCCACCAGCTGAGGAGCCCCAGCAGTGGCAGGAGATGGACACCTGGGCAAACAGAGCTCAGAGGAGCTGGCTGCAGGTCTGATGGGCATCCAAGGCTGGCTTCACCTTGCTCCAAACCACTCCAGCCTCAAAATCAACTTGGAAGCAATGCTATTTACAAGCCTACTTCTTTTGCCAACCAAGAAATAATAAGCAAGAGGCTGATGATACCATTCTTTCAGCTTCAGAGGAGGGAATGAATAATTAGCTTTCCAAGGAATGCAAGCTTGGCTGGCTGCTGAGGGCCTTGCTGAGATACCCATGTGCCCTTAACGGGGTCTGTCTGAGGAGTGCCCTGCTGAAATTTCACTGCCCAGGGAGGGTCAGAAGCCAGATCAGGGCACAGGATGCCAGCCCAGACACAGTCCACACTCCCAGGAGCTGGCTCAAATAGGAATTAATCATTTAGTGACCAAGAAGGGAAGCTGCAGAAGCCCCCCAGCATCTCCCCCCACCCAAGTGCAGCTCCCAGCAGAGACCCAAGCCCCGGAGCACAGCTCACCAACTCCAGCCCAGTTCCACAGCTTTGGGAGACAAACCCAGCACCACTCCCACCCTTACGTTAACAGCCCTCACTTATCAGCCCTGATGACCCCCTGAACCCCTTCTGCTCAGTGGAGGGATCTCTCTGCTGAGCCCAGCTCTGTTCACTCCTGCACAGGGGATGGGACTCAACCCTTTTCCTCTCTCCATGTGTTGCTTTCCCTCCTCCCCTCCTTCCCTGCTGGCCACCCATCCCCAGCACCCACGGGGGGATGTCTATCCCTCCCTCCCCTCCCTGCTCTGAAGGGAGGCCCCTCTGCTCCCCTTCTGCCCCACACTCAGCCCCACTCGGTGTCTTGCCAGCCAGGTGGGACAAAGCCAGGGGGGTGTCTCCACTCTTCCTGGGGTCTCCACTCTTCCTGAACACCATCTCCTCCAGGAGAAGGCTTTGTGGATGTTCCCTGCCTCACCACTGCTGCTGAACTTGCAGCTGCCTGACCCCAAGCCCAGCTCCACGGGCTCCTGTTCCCCCCTGGAAGGCTCCAGAGAGCTCCCAGCCCCAAACACTGCGGGACACCCCAGGGCAGCAACATGTGACACGGATGTGGCAGCTTATAGAAAGGATTGGGGAGCCTCTCTCCCCTTTTATTGAAAATGATCATTTCTATTCTAGTGCAAGCACTGTACATTTTACATCACAAAGCAAGAGATAATTTACAGGATACACTTCCATCTGGAAATCTCGTGGCTTCACTCTCCGACAGCCTCGTCAATCATCCATCCCTGTCATGCCCAAAATCCCCACTTTGAGGGAACCAGTCACCTCTTTCTCTGTCGAGAAAGGGGGAACCTGAGAAAACAGAACAGGCAAGAGGAAAATGCCTTAAGACACATTTTCTCCCCTGAATGCTGCCCAAACTTACTGATAACCGTGGTAACCATGGCAACTCCCCAGAGCTACGACTGAAAATCTCCTGAAACCCTGGAGAACACTCTCTGAGGATAAGGCCCTCGATTTGCATATATATTTACATGGTTTAATAAAATACAGATCGAACATACACAATTCTAAAATTTTGCTTTGGCTTGATCGTCAACGAGGCACTGTCTCTTGGCTGAGGTCATCAGCAACAAAGAGACAAACACCAGAAGCTGTCTGGTCATCCAGCTGGACTCTGGTCAGTAATTCCATGTAAACAGAGCAAGACTGGGTCACCAAAGGGGATGTAAAGGTCTTATCTGAACTGACAACAGCCCACTCAGCTGTGGTGGCATCCCTGACCAAGAAAGCTGAGCCAAGGCAAGACCCAGCCCAAACTGGAGGGGCAGAAGCTTCCACAGCCTTCCTGCAGGAGCAGACCCGTGCCAGACAACTCAGATAAGGTGAAGAGGCTGAGCAAGGGCTTGCCCAGGCATTTGAGAGCCCCTCCATGTAAAGAGCACAGCCTGGGATGGAGACCTCCATCCTGGGGCACCAGGAGCTTCCTGCTCCCTGAAGTGCCCCCTGATAACCTCACAAAGTGATGGCCCTACACAGACAACGACAGAAGCTGCTCAGGGTGGTTTTTCTACTGCAGAAAAGCTGGGCAAAGACCATGGGAAAGGCCCAAGCCAGGGAGACACTGAAGGGAAGAGCTGAAACTCCAGGGTGAGGGCTCAGGGGAGCACAGGAGAATTCATCCAGGCTGCTGTCACTGCTGGTGGGCTGTGGAGGAGGGAGCAATGCAGGGAGAGTGGAGAGCCCCAACTCAAGGTACTCAGCTCAACCCCTGAGTGATGTTACTCAAAAGCACTGGGTCCTTCCTGACCACATTCTTCAATAGCCTGTGTGTCTGTGTAGGCACAGGAAGCAGGAGGGAGTTTCTAAGTGCAGCCTGAGATTTCCAACATGATCACTTGGCTCCAGGAGCTGGACCTGCACTGTGCAGGACAGAAATATTTTGGTTTACATACATTAGGTTCTCCAGACTGCAGGTGGCCAAAAGAAGCCATCAAACAGAATATGATGGATTTCTTAAAGCACAGCCCTGCCTCCCTTTCCCTGCTGTTCTGCCTGTGACTTTCACCTTTCTGTCCTGATCATAATAAGGTTTTTTTTAAAACTCAAAAATACCCACTCAGGGAGGAAAAAAAAAAAAATCCAGAAAGCAGTGCATACAATCACAGGCACAACTTACTCCAGTCTGGATTCTGGGCTTTTTTTACCTTGTGCTAGCTCAAATATTTTGGCTGGATTTCCATTCATCCTCTGGCAGTTTAATTTTCACCTACACTTTAAAGAGATTCATTCCTCATTTCCTGCAACATGCTGTTTTAGACTATCACAGCCCACTGTCAGACATCTACCTACACCCAGTGTGTCTGCAGCAAACACCAGGATGGAGATCTAAGGACTCCACACAGAAGTTTTGGTCATGACTGAGCTTCATTCTCCTTCCCTCATGGTCAATGGAGGAGCTCTGCTGCCTTCAGTGGGGCTATTCCATGGCAAAGTCCATCTCAGCTTGGACACAAGTGCTATTTGTCATAAATCAACCCCCTCCTCCCACAAACTGCACTGCCAGCAATGAGAAAGACCCCAATTTCCTCGGGATGCTTGTGTGGAAGAAATGCCTTTTGGGCTGCATCTCCTCTACTCTTCATGGAGATAAATAAATTAGGTCCTAATTAGGACCTCCAGAGCCCCGAGGGAGGACAGCAGGTGGGGGAAATGGTGAAGGTTACAGGGCAAGGCTCACTGAGCAGTGCTATGGTGGGATGCTCCCTGCTGAGACCCTCCCTGGGGAAATCCCTGCGTGTGCCCAAGAGCCATGTGAACCAGCCTGACTGCAGAGGAGCTCCTTGGTGTGTTCTGTGAGGCTGCCCATGGGGAAAATCTGCAAATGAGTGTGGCTGCTTCCAGCACCACTTCCTTGGGGTTTCCCACGGGAGGATGTGAGCTGCCTTTTCCAGAGGTGCCCGAGGCTGCAGGGAAGGGCTCTGACAAGGGGAGGTGAGGCTGGGGCTGGAATGTCAATGCCCAGCCTCCACCTGCATGCAGCACAAACATCCCAAACGTTTTCAATGGATTTTATTTATTGTTTAATAAAAAACACCAACCAAGCTTGCATGTATTATCTTATATATATAAATATATACAGTATATATAAAACAAATGCATCCGGACACCGCCTTTCCCTGTGGCACAAACTGTAAGGCATAGAAAGGAGTGTCCTGACAGTCCTGTTCTTGGCACTACAGAGAGATTCCCCCTGCTACTCTCCCCCTGCTCACACCCCCACGTTGGCTTTGCTCTCTTCTTTGGCTTTTCGAGGCAACAGTGCCGGGAATGCTCGACCAAACAACGGAGCTCTGCAGAGCCCAAGGAGGCTTTCCAGGCAACTCAGACAGCAGGAATCCATCTCGTGGCATCAAATGGGCTTCTGGCAGACTGATAGGAATGTGCTGCCTCTGTGGCACAAGGGACTGGAGGGATGTGGGCCGGGTGGATAGCATGGAAATCGGTGACCAAACAAATTCTTCTTCTAGGGCGAGCTGGGGCAGCGGGGAGATGAGCAAGCTTTGCATCTCAGCATGCTGGTGGTGGCACTTGTCTGTGGGCTGAGATTGGCAGAGGTTTTCTTTTGGCAGTCCCATACAAAAATGGAAACCAGCAAGGTTGACACTGTCCTTTACTGAAGAAGCTCGTAGTATACTGAGCAGAAGCAATAAACCCGACGATAACAAGGAAAAAACAAAAATGGTGGCATTATCCCAAAAGGAAGGAGGAACCTTACAATCACAGGTTCAGTTTGCTCCCCGTGTTCAGTTCTGGGTGAGGGTTGGCATTTTATTTTCTTCTTTTTTTTTTTTTTTTTTTTTTTTTTTTTTGTTTGTTTGTTTTGTTTTGTTTTTATGCTTTTTTTTTTTTTTTTTATTGTGTTCTCTTTTTCTTCTTCTAATTCTTTTATTCAGCACAGACAAGTTGCAAAGCAGGACGGGTGCTGTTGTGTTGTCTCCTTCTGCAAGGCCTCCAGTCATTAATTGACTGTGGGCACCTGATTCCTCTGTAAACTATATTCCTTTGCCTTCAGTCTCAGGTTGGCGATACTGTTGGCCATGTTCATGCCCTGCGCCGGGCTGGCGTTGGTACACGTGGCAGAGTAGGTGGCCATGGCACTGAGGGATGGAAAGAGAAACATCACATCACACATGGCTTCCAAACCACAGCAAAGCCTAAACCCTGCTTTTTTTTTTTTTTTTTTCCCTACCTGTGGGATGTACTCCTGGTGTCAGCAGGGAATTACCACTCCCCTCTATTTAACATTTTTCCACTGCAGTTCGCTCACCCAGCGCCAAAGCTGGTTGAAGTCAACAGGAAAAATTTTCCACTTCCTATTTTCTAACCCAAAGAAAAGGTTTGCAATGAGGTCAGCCTGCCAGTTAGACCATTGTCCTTAAAAGTATTCCCACTGGAAGCAATGTCTTTTTGATGAGACCAATTGCTGGTTTTACAGCCTGTGAAATCACGTCACTTCTGAAACACATGTTACATTAAAGAAACACTCTGGGAAAAACCCGTTTCAACAATTGTGATGTTTTCTGCTTTCAGCCTTTTGGAATGAAAATTTCCACATTTTTTCCCCTCAAAACTTCAGCTGATTATAAAGAGCATGTCCTAAAGGCTGAAGGAAAAAACCCAAAACACAAACCACTTTTTCTCCCTTCAAACTGCGACTTTATTCATGAAAAACATCACTTCTGACAGCAGAGGCTGAACAAAGATCTCCAACTCCTTTCTTAACCTACCAAAAAAATCTGCAAAGCTGCTTTCCAGACCACCAGAAAACTTGTTTAATCCATGTGTCCCGTGGGTTTCTGTGAAAAGCTGCTCCCCCACGCCAACTCCCCAAAACCCAGCAAAGTATCTGACCTGCTGCATTGCCCTTACAAGGGTCCACAGATCAAAACCAGTTGAAAAGCATGCCCTGAACTAGAGGTGCCCATTTAACTCAGAGTGCTCAGGAGGAAACCCCAAATTCTCTGCTGGAGGCAGCTCAGCTCTGCTGCTGACCTTCTCCATCTGCCCGCCTGGCTCACAGCTGAGCCTCTGGGGAACTCTCTGCTCCATCCACAGACCAAAAAACCAAGATGGGTTGGGATTTTTTTGCCTTTTTGTCTTTAAAAAAAAAAAAAAAAAAAAGAATTAAAAAATCCTCCCAGCACTGACCTCCACAACTGGAAATGCCTTTGCAACAGCAAATCTCCCTGCAGGGGCAGGGGCACCTGCTGCCCAGACCCAGGCAGGAGCTGTGCCTGCTCACCCTGAGGTCCTGCTGGCACTTCTGACCTTCCAGGAGTTTATCTGCCACCCAGTGCTGGGTGAATCCTCAGCCTGCAGGAGATCCAGACCAGGGGCTACCTGACCAGCAGCCAGAAGATGTGGATGTGTGTTTCTGAAGCTCTTCTCCCCCAGCTGCATCCCCTCAGTTCCCTCTCTGTGGCTGGGCTGGTTGTTCTCCTCACCCCTAAGTCAGCAGCAATGGGAGAAGCCAAGTGCTGCCTGCAGGAGGGCACAAAGCCCCACAAGGTGTAAAGGAGGTGGCTGCTTAAGCCCCCATGCCCATCTGCTTCCACAGGGTGTATCTCTCCCATGTTTTTGAGCTGGAAGAAATCTGAAGAGCTTCAAGGGTACTCTAAGCTAGATAAAATAAGAGTTTTGTCCTTCAAAGTATTCCCACTGGAAGCAATGTCTTTTTGATGAGTCCAATTGCTGGTTTTACAGCCCGTGGAATCACGTTGCTTCTGAAACACGTGTTACATTAAAGAAACGCTCTGGGAAAGACCAGAGGTGGTGGCTACTTAAAGGTGGGGGCTACTTAAGCCCCCATGCCCATCTGATTCCACAGGGTGTATCTCTCCCATGTTTTTGAGCTGGAAGAAGTCTGGAGGCCTTCAGGGTACTCTAAGCTAGATAAAATAGGAGTTTTCAGTCAGGGGTGTAAACTGTCCCCTTCAAAACCAACTTGCTGGCCAAGACTGGGCTGAAACTCCTGGGAGTGCAGCCTGGGTTTCAGGCCTGTAGTTTCTGAGTTTCTAAAGCTCTGTTTTTTTGATGTTTTGGCTTGCTGAAACTTGTTCCCAGGAAAGAACATAAACAACAAGAGATTGTTTTTGTAACAGTACTCATGTTGTTCATTCTTTCTGGGAGGAAGGATTCTCTCTTGATGTCCCTCTGCTTTGACCAGTGTGGGTGAAGAGTTTTGTCTTTCGTTCACCAATCACAGTGGTCTGTGGAAAAATGTATATAAGGGAACGATTTCTGGAAATAAAGATTCCTTGTTCAGGCAGCCTTTGAAGAAAACTCACAGGAGTCAGTGTCGTGTGTGTTATCACAACAGCGACACGGGAGCCTCTGGCTCCCAGCTCCCCAGAGGGGTGGGGAAGATGATTCCACTTACTGATGCCAAGTGAAGTCCCTGCTAAACCAAGAATCTCCAGAAGTGCTTCCTTTCACCAAGTTATTCCACTGGGAGCAGTGCACAGGGAGGCTGTGTCCAAACACAGGATAGCTTGAGGGCTGCTCCAGAGACTCGCCAGGGTCCAGTAAGGGTTGAAGTCACCCTGTTGCCCCCTCCCTCCACCCCATTCAGGCAGAGAAAAATCTCCTTCCTCCACTCAGCTGTCTGCTGTTATGAAACACAGAGGAACATCGTGTTTCTGAGGCCTAAAATCCTCCTTTCAAATAAGGATTTCAGTGGCCCATGGAGTCAAAGGTTGCTGGAGTGGGAAGTGTGGGCTGCCAGTCTTGTTTTCTTAGGAACCTATGCTAAAAAATGCCTAAGCAAAACATTTCCAGTTTCAAAAAAATAATAGCATGTTACTTGGCTGTCTGTGTGACAGAGATCTGCAAATAGCTCGGGTTGACCTGTGGCTGAGTGTATTTGGAGAATAAACACACGGATTGAAAACTCTCCCCAGATCTAAGAGTAAAACCAGCCCTGGCCATGCAGCTCCCCAGGAGTGGCTGTTAATAATCAGGGGCTGGTCCAGCACTGCTGGGAAGATTGGGAGGGGGCAGAGGGCCATGCAAACACTCCACACGCCTGCAGGGTTTCAGCTTTATTTCACCAAGGGTCCAATATTTCAACGACTTCACTGCAAAGCTTTAACGAGGCTGCGACAGCCCGGCCCTTTCAGATGAATGTGATTGCCAAGAGATGATCAGAGTTAGGTTTGATCATCTGGGGAGGGTCTGAGGGTCCTGAGCATCCCACAGTGTGCAAGGCAGCTGCTGTGCCCCTCTGCCAGTGCAGGGCAGCCTGCTCTGATGTGTCAGCTGCAAATGTCTTTGCTGGAACATCTTGGCTTCAGGCAAGACATCGTGGACAAGCACTGCCTGGACGTGAGGGGCTGAAAAACCACCCCTAAAGGCTGGTCCCCTCTCCCCTGTTCTCATTAGAACATCCCAGGTGCTGCAAGTCACCTCAGAGACCTTTGCAAGGTCTTCTCCCAGCAGCGGTTTTGAAGCCCCCTGGGTAAACAACATTTCAGGAGGGATGATCTCTTTTTAAAAAGTGTGAGAAGCAGAAATGAGCCATAAGCATTCCGTAGGGATCTGGTACTGTGACCAGTGCAGTCTCAGTTTCTTCAAACTTCCTTTCCCTGATCTCACCTCCCCAGAATGCTACTCCAAGGAACACTTCACAGGGAGAAAGCCTTAACCCCAAAAAGAGGGATTTTGACAGACAGCAGTCCTCAGAAAAAATCCAGAGGATAAGGGCCATTTCTAAGATGAAACTGGTGCCATTAAAACATCCTTTTCATATATGGAGTGGGTGGATCTGGGACTTCTTCTGGAGATACAGGGTGGATGAGGAGAACCCCATGGAACTGAGACAACAAAGAGGAAGACCCCATGTGTTTGCAGCTCTTACTATGGAAACAATGCCTGGAACAAAAAGAGGCTCAAGGTGACCCAGCAAGAGAGGTCCTGTGCATGGTGTGGCTCCTGGCAGTGACCAGGCCAGAGGAACAGGAGGAAATCCAGCCAAGGGCTTCATGGTCCTGACCAACAATGGAGCCACTGTGCTAAAAAACACTCGCCAACCTCTTTTTTAACTGCCTGTGAGCCAGCTGGCTCCCACAAACCAACACATCCTGTGGATCTTGCATCCACACCCAGCTCCTGCAGAGCCAGGAATGGCACAGGGAGGCCTGGGATGTGCACAGACATCACAGCTCCTCTGAGACTGGGCTTGCCACATCCATGCTCCTTTCCTGTCCTCCCTTAAGGAGGGCCACCACAGGAGGTGGGCACTGAGCACTTCAACTTAATGCAGGCAAACCACACACACCATACGCACACACACACACGTTTGTGCCCAGGCAACAGAAAGAAACTGCTCACCAGCTCAGTGCTGAGCACTGCCACACATGGATGAGGGGAATTCCCAGCCTTTCCTGGCATGCCAAGCAGTGACAGTGTCCTGGGTTGATGCTGAATTGTATCTCCATCAGCCTGTTTAGCCTCAGGACAGACTGCCACGGGACAGCCACAGAACTCCCTCCTCTGGCCACTGTGTGGTGGCTGAGCCTCCCCGAGTGCTCTGACCTCCCCTCCCCTGGATCTGCATCCCAGGGAAAGGTTTCCTCCTTGCTACAAACCAGAGGCACCAGGAAAAACCTTCTGTTTCCACGTGTTTCTACCTGAGCCTCTTTCGAGATTTCCTGAACTGCAGTGAGAGACCCTCAGAAAAGAAGCTGCCAAAAAGACACAACGATGCTGAGTTGGGGCCACGCTGCAAAAAAGGGCAAGGAGATGGGGTGGGAATGGGTGAGGAGAACCAGAGGGATGGCAGACTGTAAAAAAGGCAGTGGGGTGGGAATGGGTGAGGAGAACCAGTGGGATGGCAGACTGTAAAAATGGCAAGGACCGGGTGGGAATGGGTGAGGAGAACCAGTGGGAGGGCAGACTGTAGAAGTGGCAGTGGGGTGGGAATGGGTGAGGAGAACCAGAGGGATGGGCACACTCCGTACCCTGGAGCTGTGTGCATGGCTCAGGGCTCTCCGAGGGCCACATGTGGGGTGGCCCTGCGGGGCTGCTGGCTCACCTGTAGGGCGAGGCCGTCCCCCAGGACAGATAGTCGGAGGGCCTCGGGGCGGGGCGAGGTACTATGGGCTGCTCCACGGCCGTCACGTCCCCTGAGTAGGATTTGAGCAGAGAGGCGTTCTTGCTGGCCAGCATGGCCCGCTCGTTCCGGCGGAACTTGGCCCTGCGGTTCTGGAACCACACCTGGAGGGGCGAGAGCACAGAGCATCACCGACCATCACCGACTGCTGGCACTCGCCCGGGCACCTGCCCCAAGCGGGCAGGACAGGGCCACCTGCCCCGCGGGCACAGGGACAGACAGGGCCACCCGTGACCTGACAGGGCAGACGGGCACTGCCTGGCTCGCTCGCCCAGGAGGGAGAGAACCCTTGTGCCTGCTCGGATGGAGCCCTCGTTTATCACACAGAATAAATAAATAAATAAATTTATGTGTACATATATATATATATATATATGTGTGTGTGTGTGTGTGTGTGTGTGTGTGTGTGTGTGTATATGTGTGTGTATATATATATAATGTGTATAGATATATATTTATTTATATAGACATTTATTTATTTATATATTTTTATTTATGTATATTTATGTATATTTATTTATTTATTCATATATATTTATTTTTATATATATATATATATATGAATACACACACACATATATATATATATCTCATATATATATGCCTGCTGGCACTACCCCCAGGCCACCAGTGCCCTGCAGGCTCAGGGAGAGCTGGCTGCTTCCAAAGGAGGATGAGAGAACCCTCGTGCCTGCTCTGATGGAGCCCTTGTCTATTACATAGAATCAATCAATCAATCAATCAATCACTGTTTTTTATATATAATATTATTTATATATATATATAATATTTTTTATTTTTATATATATTTATTACATATAATAAATGAATGAACTTATGTGTATGTATTTATATATATTATTTACATAATATAAAAATATATTTATTACATGTAATAAGTAAATAAATAAATTTCTGTATATATTTTATTTATATATATTTATTAATTTATATAAATGAATGTATATATATTTATTTATATTTATTTATTTATATATTTATTTCTATATCTATTATGTATAATAATAATATATATTTATTAGATAGAAACAACTACATTTGTTACCTATAATAGCTATTTATTACAGACAAATAACCATAAGAAATATGTTATGTAAATAAGGATGGCTTTCGCTGTGTGAATTGGCTTTTGCAAATTATTAATCACATTTTGGTCTAGTACTGTTTGTAATCACTTTTAACTGCTTTTGGTAATGATTTGTCTGCTTTTGTGGCCAGCACCCTGGCCCCTGTGTAGCTTGTGTTTTCAGAACATCCTTTATGGATGATATTTTAGATTGCGGACAGTGTGATAAATATATATTATTTATGTATTCTTATATTTTATATTATATTGTATTTATATATTATATTAATATTATATATCTAGCTATATATTTATAAAAATATTTAATTATATACAAATATAACTAATTATACTATTATATATAATATAACTATACATATAAATATATATAACTCCATATAAAATATATATAGTTTTATATATATATATAAAACAATATATATAACAAAGTATAACATTTTTACACTTTATATAACTAAATATATAAATATATAATAGAGTATACATATATAACTATATATATACACACACAGTTTTGGCTTCTGCAAAATATTAAAATATGTGTTGTGCATTATAATTTTAACTTTTGCAGAAGTAACTGTAATTGTCAAATAGTAACTAATGCTTTTATTTTTGTGACTAACTGACAATAATAGGAACAACTCAGACATATTCCTGAAACAGCTGATGCTGGTTAAAGTATTTGTGGAGATGGCCAGAGCTGTCTGTATGATTAAATAACATTTAAAGTAAGGATGTGATCAATAACTGTCAGCTGCTGAACCCATGGAAGCAGAGGCTGTTGTGAGGAAGTGACACACATCCCTCAAGAAAAGAAAAATTCACAATTTCTGCACGAGTCAGGAGTCAGACCAAGCTAAAGAATTCCTGGAACACGTCAACAAATTCCAAGGAATGTTTGAATATGCATGATCTTTATGAGTATCTATTTGAGGAGGTGCAGGCCTGCAAGCTAAGACCTCAAGGTAATACAATAATTATAATATAATAATATAACAATACTGAGGAGCCTGAGTGATGCCTTAAATCCAACTTAGCTTTTATATTTTTTAGATTCTGGGTTGTTTTGGTGGGTGATTTTAGGTTTCATATTAAGTGCTACTAAGCTCTCTTCACAGAGTAGGCAGACAGAACAATTCCTGGTCTAGCTTGGGGCCAAGGACAACTTTCATGTCTAGGAACAAAACCTATGATAAAGTGAGAAGGAAAACCAAGGAGGATGGAGCTTCATAACCTGAAGCTTAATTGGACAATTAACTCCAATATGCAAATGGACCAGAACTTATCAAAGTGGGAGATCTCGTGATGGGTCACCCATTCTGTGACCATTTTGGGTTCACCTTGTGTGTGGCCCAGCCGGGCTCTTGTGCTGCCCAGGTGTGCCCAGTGAGGCCTTTTAATAAACCCCTGCTTTATCCTTTTGCTCTGGCTGCTCTCTGTGCCAGGTCACCTCCAGAAGGCATCAGGAGCATCCAACATCTTGGCTTGAAGGAGCCGGATGGACACACCTGACTGGGCAGATCAGGCCTGGCAGCCTCCCTCAAGGCACAGAGCTCGTGGGGCTCCAACACAGAACCAGCCAGGAGTCTCGTGTGCCACCCAGAGCTCAAGGATTTCTGCTGCCTTGCTGGGTGATCCCCAGGTGAGCTGTGGCATTACCTGAACTCTGGCCTCAGTGAGGTTGACTCTGCGTGCGAGGTCTTCCCGTACGAAGGCGTCGGGGTAGTGTGTCCTCTCAAAGACCCTCTCTAGTGCCTGCAGCTGGCTGCTGTTGAAGGTAGTCCTGTTCCTCCTCTGCTTTCTTTTCTTCTTCTCTTCTGAGTTCAGCTGATCATCTAGGAGAGACAATTGGGGATGTGGAAAGCGGGAACGATACAACGCCACAGCCGCGGGGCGAACGACCTCGATGGTTTCAAGAGGGGAAGGGCTGAGGGAGGGGCTTGCACAATTTCAACCCCACACATTAACCACGCTGTGATAGTCCCCACGTGAAGAGGAGGTGGAAAGTGCACTGATCCCCAAAGATTTATTTTTCCATTCAAGACTTATACCAGCTCTCTCAAGCTACCCCAGGTCTCCAGCTTCATTAATTCTAAAAAGCTGCAAAAAAGCCCAAAAAGCATCTCCCCATTCCTAACAATCCCAGAAATCTTTTCTGACGGCAAAGACTCAAGAAGTCCTGCTCTCTTGGCTACAAATTTCCAAAGACTGCTCTTACTGGGACGTAATAACAGCTCTGTGGGGTAGGAGCATGTTGGATACTGCCAGTGAGGAGCAGCTCTGCAGCATCCTCCTTGCCTTGCCAAGCCCAGCAAGGTGTTGAACAACCACCATAAGAGCACGTGTTGTTTTGTACCTGGTTTACATTTACTCAGAAATTAATCAATACATCTGGATGGCACCAGTAGGGTGTGGGGTCCCACCAAAAAATCCTCATTACCCTGGGGGGACCCGAGCCAAGATTCATGTCAGCATTAAAGTGTATGGATCCCTGAATCCATACAAATGCACGAGCTCGTGAATCATGTCCTAAGTTCATCACTGCACACCTTGGCCCAGGTGTCAGTGTCACCACTGAGTGTCCCAGGGCTTGGCCTGCTATGTACAGATGGAGAACACCAACACCCCCTCAGCAGTCACTCCTTCTGCCATGTACAAATATGACAGCTCCCCTTATCCCCCCTCTTCTCCAGGGGGTATGTAAGGCTCAGGGAGGGGCTGACAAGGAAATGAAAATCTACAGTTGTTGTCCTCACCACCTGTTTGTGTTGCTTTTCACAGCCCATCTGGTACCAGTTACTGCACCTGAACACCTCTGGAGCAAGGCCCATCCATTTGGGAACAAAAGGACATTCCTCTTAAATTAAAGCAGGGTTTTCAAATTCCTTCAGGTTTACAGTGCCTCCATCCCTAATCCTCTTCCAACAGCCTGATGATCCCCAGAAGGCTCCTTTCCAGCCTGGGCATTCCTGGGTGCAGAAACATACCCTTAGTTTTCCCATAGCCAAGAGGAAGAGTTTGGAGACCAGCTTTTAACAGGCACACTGAGTTGTAAAGCTGAGCTGGGAAGGGACTGGCAGAAGCAGGAACGTGCAAGAAAAACAAAGGCACGGAGGAATTCAAGCAGGGCTACAGGTGACTCTGTCAGCTCGGGTGGTGGGAAGCAAAGCAGGGGAGCAGACAGAGGAGCAGGGGATGGGATTTAACTGCTGCTTGTGCAGAACCCCCTGCACACATTTCTCCCTGCTGGGGCGTTTAATGCCATCACAGGGTCCATCCCCTATAAAGAAAGAGAAAAACCCCACACGTCCCTCTCTTGACTCATCACCAAACCCTTCTCAGAAGGGGTCAGATGTTTCCCCCTGGCTCTGCTGGCGAGTTTCGACATAGCTGTGCTGCTGTGCACCACACAACACAGCAAAGGAGCCTCGGGGCACAAACGTCCCTCCAAACACCACGAACATGGCAAGGCCAGCTGCTGGAGAGGCCAAGGACAACACGGCCTCCTTTGGAGCTACCCATTTCATGCTGGTTTCTAATCTAAACAGTGACTGAATGGAGGGTATGAACAAATCAACAAAAGCCTTTGGGACCCCTTCAGAATCCCATCCAAGCCTCTGAAGCATCATTTTCTGCCCAGAAGACAACACTCAGCTGGAGGGAAGGCAACCCGAGGCCGTCTGGCCGCGTCTCGATCCTGCGTGACAGCTACTCATGAGGAAGGGTGAGCACATCCCCCCGGGGAGCCAGGAGCAGGGCCAGAGTCTGTGAAACACCAGAGAAGGAGAATTCCCCCTGCCAAGCACGTTAGCACAATTTGCCTGGTTTCCTCCCGGCGTAAAGCGAGACGCCGGTGATTCACGGCTCACCTCGTAATTACTGCGCCCAAAAATAGAAAAATAGCCAGGCCAAGGGATGGAAAGTGTCCATGCTGGGTGACTCATGGCCTGGGCACCGCTGGCTCAAGCACCCCCAAGCTAGGCTGGCACGGAGCAGGGGTGTGAGTCACCCCCTTTTTTGCATGGAGGGGACAGCAAAGCACCACCTGCGACAGGGAGCTTTGGAATTTTGGGATTTCCTGTCGCCTCCAGAACAACACAAGATCCAAATGTCTGCAGAGGCAACTTGGGTAGCAGGGCGAAAAAAAAAAAATAACAGGATATGAATCCAGAGCAGCACGGGGTTGATCAATCCTTGTGTCTTGCCATGTGCTGGTTACAAACTGCTAATGAGGGACTGCACACGCCTAAAGCCCAGCCCGCCTGCAAATGTCACCTTGCCCCTGCCTCCAGCATGTCAGCAGGATGTTTTTCCTCCTCTGCCATTATTTCTTTATCAGGAAACAACGCTGAACACTGAAAAATGATATTCCTAAGCAGTGCTGACAGCACTAGTGGCTGGAGTCAGCAGAAACGGAGAGGGGAGGAGAACAGCTCTAAAGGTTTTTAGGTAGGTCAGAAGTCTTTCGTAGACGTTCTTTTAATCAGAGAAATTTTATTACATGCAGCTTTCTTGAAAGCTGAGCAGCTTGCAAATGTGCCTCGCAGAGAGATTGAAACCTGAGTTCTCCTCTCAGGAACCCAATGCTGGAAAATCTGGGAATTTCACTGCCAAACCCCAACCTTCCATGCTGGGCTGGGGGACCACGTTTCCTGTTTCCACATTTGCATTTTCCTGTGTTATTTCCACATCCCCCCATAACATGCAGGTCCCAGTGTCATACACAAGTGCACCAAAGCATTTTCAAGTGCTCCTAAGCAAATTCAGCAGGAAACATCCTATTCTTTTTTTCCTCTTGCAGCGAGGCAGATCCACACTTGCAGACACTCCAATCTATTCTCCTCACTGCACAGTGTCTGTCCCAGTGCCTGTAACTATTGCTGGGGCACCACCAGGCAGCTCCTCTTGGAATGCCACACTGAAAATAAAATGTACTAAAAAACAACTAAATCAGAGTTGAGAACTAGATGCCTATGTAGGAGTTTCAAGATTGGTATTTTTTTTCATCAGTACTTACAACCGCAACATATTTTAGATTTCCAGTTTGCAGGAATGCTTATGCATACTTGCATTCATTCCAGGTCAGAACAAAAGCTGATTTCCAGATGGGATTTACATTGTGTGGGCAGTTTGGAAAAGTTTTGACCAGTGCTATTAAGTCCAGAACCAGCTATGATAGTTCATTAATTGGATCCGAATCGAAAGTAAACAATTGGATTTAATTAAGGGAGGGACAAAGACACTTCACCACAGTATAATGTACGGTAAGGCAGGGAAGATTTGTCACATCGCTTAAAGAAACTGTAAACTGAGAAAGGATTCCAGGAGGAAAATAAGTAATTGCACTCTAATCACAGCCTTCAAAATAAGAAGCTAACGTTTGAGCACAGGTTTAAGAACAAGCAAGACAAATGATTTTGCAGTGAAAAATACCCCAAAACTATAAATTAAAAAGGCAATAACTCGAAACTTTTAAAATACAAAAAATTACTGCAAGCCAGAGAAAGTTTTATTCAGATTGGTGGAAAAAGAAAGGAAAAGGGAGAATAGAAGGGAAAGGAACAGGGCCTTTTTTGGGGGGTTAAACTTCAATCTCATGAAGCTAGAATAGTATTTCTATTTCTGGGTGTTGCCCCAGCTCTAGGCAGGCTCCTCTCCCCAACATCAGCCTCCCAGTTTGTAGCCCACCACACACTCCCAGTCCAGCTTCACTCACGCTCTGCTTTGCTTTCGGTTCATTCCACCCCTCCAAAACTCTGCAACGCTTCGGCCGCAGGGCAGCTCAGCCAACTGGCACCATAAAAACATCCAAACCCGAGACCCAAAATAGTTAATCAAAGCGAAAACAAGGCTCCAAGCAGAGGAATGGGGACATACAAAACCCACACGGTGACAAAGCCCTGCCCCACTGATTTGAGACAAGTCTCGCACGATTTTCCACTGCGCTCCTCCCGAGGGCACCGGGAGCTCGTTGTCCACCAGCATCATCCATTGTTTGCCAGATGTGAGCAGGGACAGAAGAGGGGCAGGGGGACATAAATGGATAAGATTTCATGCTCTGAGCTGCCTGAAGTTGTCTTTCTTTCCAAAACCTCCCAGGGGAGAAGGTACTCCAGCTTGCGCGTATTTCCGTGCGCAAGGAAAGTATTTTTGAGTGGAAACGAGGTTTAACTTCAGGGCACACAAATGCTACATTGAGAAGGTGTAAGTACCCCACAGCAGCCATCACAAATGTAGGCAATAGGAAATGAAGATAACACTTAAAAAGAAAAATAAATACATTAAGGTAGGAGATGCCTATTGAGTTATGTACTTCAGTACAGCGGCGATACCGAGCCCAGCTGTGCAGCAGCGATAACAGCAGGTTTTTATTTGTGAGTACAGGTCAGACTACAGAGATTCCTGAATTATCATTTTCCTCTCATTACAAAACAACAGCTGAGCTTTTTTCCTAACCTCTGCTGTTTATTTGGGGTTTCTTCCCTGCACTATCTTAATGTTTAAATTATTTCAATTACGCAGCAAATTCAAGTATCCAAAGTTCCGGTCTTGTTAAGAGCACCAGGACACAGAAAAAACAAGCAAACAAACAAGCAAACAAACAAACAAAAAACCCCAAAGAAACAGATGCACTACTTCCTTTAAGAGCCATCTCTTGTGATTATCTCACAGTCAGGTTCAAGTTTTGCACATAAATAATAAATTGTTCCGTGCATGAGCACGAAGCTCCAGAAAGGTGACACTGCATTTTTCATACCAAACCTGAGTTTTAATATTAAATGGAAAAATGTGAATATTTTCAGCATTACCCCTGGGGCTACGGCAGCTCCTCTCCTAAGTGCCTGCAGGGTGGAACCTCTCACGGTGATTTTTAGCTGCCTGCACACAAACGATTACAAGATCATTACTGAGCTGTGAAGGGCTGCTGCGTGGATAGCAGGGAGAGCCCTGCCCTGGCTCTCCTGCTGCACTTGGCTCTGTCTGCCAGGACCTGCTGAGGTCCTCACCAAAGGATGAAACTCTGGCTGTCCTCCCTCAGGACAGGGGCTCGAGCAGAGGGACCTCCCACCTGCACCATGGCCAAAGGAGACATTCCCAGGTGTGATTCCAGGCACAGCACAATCAGCGACTCTTGCCACCTGGAATGGGGTCCTGGGGTTGTCACCTCCCAGGTGGAGAGTCTATAGAAGCCTCCAAACTCCTGAAAATAGTTTTCAGCATGCAAATAGTCTTCACCCAAACTTACCAGGCACTGGGGACTTGAGTGCAGAGGCTTTCCCCGTGCTCTGCTCTGCACTTCTGTGGGTCTGCAGGGATCGGGACCCATTAAAATCCCAACTTGCTCTGCTCCTGACCCACAGACAGGGCAGCACGAGAAGCCAAGAGCCCTATCCTAAGGCAAATGCAAGCCAGAACTCCTTTTCAGGGCGGTTTCAGCTCTGGTGCTCTGCCTCTCATCTGGTGGCAACCTGCAGAGCACATGGGCAGTTACAGCAGCTAAGTTGTGAGCCCTCCCTAACCATGTCAATGTTCCCACTTTCTGGAGCTGACAGAAGAAATTATATTTGGGGGAAAAAAAAAAAAAAAGAAAGAGTAATCATGATCCCATGGAAATCCAGAGAGTCTGCCTGGAAAGACTTAACATTAAGTGTTAATTATTGGGAGAACAACATTTGCGGGGGCAGAAGTTTATGTCCTCCTCCAGAAATTGGTACAAAGCCATGGAAAGTCCCCTTACATCCCACAGACCAGTCTGATCTCTGCTGCAACAGTTCAGCTTTCTTATTCACTAAGGTTTTCCTTCTGGGCATCCTACAGCTCATAAGGCACATGGCTTAGCCTTGCTCTTCTAACAAGCCTTTCCGACGGGTCTTGGGGTCAGAGTGTTCCCATAATACAATAAGCACTGTATGGATCTCATAAGCTCCAAGGCACAGTATGTTATGTGTTTGGAATTCCTTGTATGCTTTTATACTTTGTTTTACATATTGTAATTTTTATATGCATTACCACATTGATCCTTGGAAAATTAATTTAAAAAAAACCAACCAACCCCCCCCCCCCCCCCCAACACACATAATCAAAAGCAAACACATACATTTAAAAGCCTGCCAGCGGCAAATCATGTTCTGTGAGACTGCACTTTGTAACTGACAAAGAGACCAAACCACCAGGCCCTGGAGGAGATCCAGCAGTGTGGATTTACCACGAGTTCCCCCACGTCCCTCTTTATTCCAGCCGCAGAGCCATTGGCCCCACGACAGGGGAGCAGAAATGCACTGACAGAGCTGCGCCAGCCAAACCCCCCCCCAGCACACCCCAAAAATGTCACAACCCAACATCCCAGCACAGCACTGAGCTGCCACGGTGTCTGTGTGACCTGCAGACCTTCCTGAGAGCCACCCAGCCCCTCCCTCCCTCCCGGTCTCACATCTGGACCGGTGCTCGGCACAACGCACATGAACTCACGGCTGTGCAAGGTCAGGGCTTTGCTTCCACCACCCCTTCCCAGCAGCTCAGGGCTTTGACTTCCACCACCCCTTCCCGTGCCTTGTGTCCTGGTGTTCCATCTCAGGAATGGCATTGATTCAGCACAGACCAAACTCCCCAACTCCACCCCTGCTCCATCTTCTCGTTCCCAAAGATGCCTTGCTACGTTCTTGATTCTCTCCCTGCCCCAGCTCATTACAGAAAAAAACCCCAAAACAACAATAAAAACATAATAAAAATTTCTCCTCTCCTGTCCAGCACCCTTTCCCTTCCCTTCTCCACTGTGGGACACTAACCCCCTTTCATCCAAACCAGCACATCAGCTCCGAGTGTCCCTCAGAGCCACCACTGCTCTTAACTTGACCCTGCAATAAACAAATTAACACTTTCCATGCAGGAGCAGACTGAAGGCCAATACCCACATCCCCTGGATACACCCCACAAGCTGCCTCAAAGACAGGGCCAACAAGCACAACTGCAATTAGGACAGGGCAGGTTACTAATTTATTCCCCATGCTCCATGGGGTTACACGTTATGCAAAAGGCACATGGTATTATTTCCACCTGCTCTCCTGTTGGATTTTTCTAGTGTCCCCTTCTCTTTATGTACAGAGGTCACCCCCCAGAGATGTAACTTGCTAAGAATCATGAACAGGTGGAAGCCATGAAGTGAAGGTATGGCACTGCATGCCCACCTGAACACTTTTAATAGATTTATTCTTGCATTTAGAAAAAGTGTCAAAAGATCCTCATGAACTTCAGCTAGAAAAGCTTTCCTATAAGGAAAATCAGAAATTTTTGCAACAAGCTGACTAGTGCAAAAATAAAAAGGGGGGTGGGGGGAAGGAAAAAAAAAAAAAAAAAGGATTTTTGTCAAGACAGAAAAGAGCTGCTCTGGGGGGGTGGATTTTTTTTTCCAGTCCATATATCCATTGCAGATATATGGATATATATCCTTGGTATTTCAGCTGGCTCATTTTCAAACGCTGTGGCAGCCACGAGAGTGTGCAAATGTTCCCCAGCAAGCTCCTTTCACAGGGAAGACTGACTCAAGCTGAGTGGCTCCATGAATGTCTCTGCTCCTGCAGGAACCCCAGTGTGCTGCTGAGCAGTGCCATTATCCAAGAGCCATCCTGACCGGGTCTGGAAATTCACTTGGACGGGTTGTTTTGGGACCTGTACAAACAGACTGACAATGACCAGTGGGGATGCACAGGCCAGCTGGCTCCTCTGGTAGGCAGGAACACTGCTCCCAATGGATATTTCATCTATGGATTCCTGGAATATCCAGGCCTGCAAACTGCATGGCACAGAAGGGCCGTGCCAGGAGCAGAGGGCGTCGGGAGAAGGGGAGGCACAAACAGCAGCGAGAACGTGGAATGAGCTCTCCAAAGGCTGTGCTCCCCTTTCATCAGCATCCAAGAACAAATGTGTTTCAAGGAAATTGGACCACCACCACCCCCCTCCCAAGCAAACTGGACTTAGGAATCCCTTTTTTTACTGCTAATGGATTTTATGGGTCCCTCTTGATCGCAACTGGAAAAACGATGGCATCCAAGGTCCAGAAATAACAGAACTTGAGCCTGGCTCTCAGCATCCAGCCCACCCGCCTTTTGCAAGGGCTGAGCATCCCGAGCAGGAGCACACTCCTTGGGTCAGGGATGATAAAGGACCTTAGCTGCAGGAGGCAAAGGGATGGGAGCATGCAGGGCCAATTTCAGAACAACTTTCTCCTTCCCAGGTCCACAATGAAAACCTGCTCTCCAAAGGAGAAGGGACAAGGAGATGGGATGAGGCTGCTGCTGGTGTCTGGGAGATTTTTGCTGGACACAGCAAAGGAGGAAGGCAGATGGGACTGACCATGGGCTGCTCCAGGATGCTCTACACCCCAGCTCTGCAGGATGCAAAGGGAAACCAGGCTCAGACCCACCTCCATCCCTTGCCTCTTCTGGACGGCAAATGCATTTCACATTAGCTAATAAATTGCTACAACTTATGTTGCTTAGCCTGCTGGAATGATGAATATTTTGGAGTGTATTTTGAATGGTTCCTTGCCAGAGTCGAACAATCATCCAGAAATCTGAAATCAAAAAAGCTGAAGAATGGAAAGCCCTGTCTTTCCAGAGTTCACTGCAGTTTGAAAAGCACAGCTCCCAGCAGAGGAGGTGAAATAATGATTATGAGACTTCCTGTCAATTGAGGCACACAAGGGATACGCTGGAAATGACAATCCTTAATATGGAGTAATAATTTTTGCCTCCAGGTGATGAATATGCTATAGGATATCTGTTTATTCCTGTCCTTAATCTGCCCGAAATGTCAGATACTCTAACCTGGAGGATTGGACAATTTAGGGGACCTGTGCAGAAACGTGGGATATCTCAGCCACAAAACACTGCTTTTGGTCAGGTGCAGGGTTAGCAGGCAGTTGCTGCTGTTCTACCAACATTTAACACAATTTAACCCTTTTAAAGGGCTCCAGCCATGAATCACATCCACTGCCAGACCAGCCACACCCTCAACTGACACAGGAGTATCTCCAGACCAGCAAAAGGTTGGATGGCTCCTCCAAACCAGTTCATGTTCAAATCAAATCAGTTCACCAGGCAGTTCAACCCCCAAGCCTGGATGGAAAGTCTCCATGGATAAAGGAGACCAGAAGTGCTCTGGTCTCATTGGAGCAGCTCCAAGAAATAAGCTTTTCTCTCCCCCATAGAGATGGGCTGTCTAGACACATTGGCAAGGCTGTGCTGCATCCTTCTCATATCCAGCCTGTCAAATACAGCAAATTCCTGTCCCCCAGCCTGTTAGCATGGGCATTTTTTCAAACTTCCTAGTGTTACTCATGTCCAGAAATGCCATTATGTTTAATGAGAAGTTTTTAAACAGACTTCTCCACACACGCAAGAAAATATCGTATGATTTTCTTTATCAACCCTCTGGCAAAATAATTTATTATTTCATTAAATAATTTTTGCTAACAATTGAAGTAAAATTAAAGTAAATTGAGTATAAAGTATTTTTAAGCCATGAAACACTGATATGCAAATATGAATTGCAGTGGAAAGGTAGGAAAGAATGTTCTCTGAATAATAAAAATACTACTCAGCAAAACTTTTGGGAGTTAGGTGATGTTTTTACTGGAAAAACAATGCTTGGGAATATTTAGAGAGAGCCTAGCCTCAGGGCCACATTCAACACATGGAAGTGAAGATTTAAACCCACCCACATCAAAGCCGCCCTGAAATAAGCAAATTACCTTCCACCAGATTCGAGACTGCAGGGGTGATTAGTGTGAGTCACACCGATTTCCCCATCCTCAGAGGTCCTCAAAGCAAGCTAGAGGAACATGTGCCAGGGCTAGTGTAGGTCAAAAAGCACATGAAAATTCCAGATGGCCCTGGAGCAGAGGCGAACTGTCGACTCTGCTCATAACACATCCATCCTCAGAGGGGTGCAGGCAAAAAGCAAATCACCTCCAAATAAATCACAAGTGGGATACACTGGCATTACATTCACGCTGTTGACCTTCCCAGCACAGAAAATAAAATAACAGCAAGTAATAAACCCACTTTCAGTGTGTGGTAATGGTACGTAGAGCAGCTGTCTCATTTCACCTGCGTGCACAGCTGAGAGCTGGTGTGTTTGTGACTCCTGCAGTCCCATCTCCCAGAGCTAGCAGGGCACAGAGCCTCAGATCACCCCACTGCTGCAGTGCAGACCCTCCCTCAGCCTCGCTGACCTCCTGACCCACAACCCCACACCTGGAATTTAGACAGGTTCAGACAGAAGCATCCACGGGATGATTTCTCCCCGCTCCTCTGCAGCATCCCTCAAGGGGAATTCTGAAACCACCTCATCCCTAGGAAAGAAAGCTCAGCTGCTCCTGGTTGCTCACAGAAACCCCAAGAGCCTTCAACTTCACTGAGGAAATCCCTGCCAACCTCTCTGGTCACCTGAGCAAGTGTGCAGGTGGTTCCCTGTCACAGGTGGCCTCCTCTCTCTCTCTCTTGCAGCTCTCCACACATCTCCCAGAACAGGGAACCAGGGATGGCCAGCTGAAGGACCTCTCTGGCCAGCCCCAGGGCCCAGCCAGGTGCTGGACGTGCCGAGCTGCAATCAGTGAGTAGCTGTGAGCAACCAGAGGCTCCTGGCCACGGGCCACCACTAGCCCAGATGCCTGTGGGCACGTCCTCCAACTGGCCCCACCGCCAGCCCACTCACACCAACTCTCCAAGCTCCCCTGTGGTCACGGGAATGGAATTCAATTCCTGCATGGGGATCCATCAGCATCCTGATGTGCCAACAACTGTACCTGCAACCTGGACAGAGCCTGGATGTTCTGGTCCAGGTCGGCTGCCAATGTCCTCCCATCCCAGGCACGAGGGGCATTCCAGGGCAGTGCTGGGTGGACTGAAACATCCCCACACAGGTCCTGGAACATGCAAACTGCTACACAAAGGCCACTGCCATGCAGCGTGGTGTAACCAAGATCAGAGCACCCAGAGAAGCCCAAACCAGCTGGGAGAGAACTAAAGCACGATGGGCTGGTCCTGAAATAGGCCCTCTTTTTCTTGTAAGCACAGCTCGTTAAATGTTTGCTGGAAAAACAGAAAAGCATTTTCCACAGAGAGGAGGACATCCAAGAAAAGCCCTTTCAGACATAAATTGGCAAGAGTCTCCCAAGCATTTATCTTCAGCATAGAATGTGCTCTGTCAGGAGGGCTGTAACTAACAATACGCTGAAAAACACGCCACAGACTTCCACTGTATTTTATTTGGCACTAAGGGGTTATTCCTCAACACAAAGTATTCGCAACTGGCATCGGTTAAACGAGAAATTACAACCTTCAAAAGACCCATTTAGCCTCGGCTGCAGCGAGTACGGAATTTGCCAGGGGCTTTGATGACAACAGATTCTGCCCCATAAAACGCTGCAGAGGCGCTCGGCGACAATGCTCGGCACGAGGAGTGGGAATTCAGCCCCTCCTGGCCCTTCTCAGGAGGCTGCTGCCTGGTTTGGGAAGGGTGATACGCCCTCCCCAACTCCCCAGGTCTCTGCCAAGTTCAGCCACATGGTTTGGGAAGCAGCGAGGTGGTTTCTGCAAGGGCCTTGCTAAGCCGATGGCTGCTGAGCTCTGAGCGGGGCTGCAAAGATATCCTGAGCTCATCAGCCCCACAGCTCCTTAGGTTGAGGAGGGATCTGAGGGAAGCATCTGTTGTCTTTGAAAATCAGCCTTCTGATTTGTTTTAGTATAGTGGAGTCAGTTCTCATGAATTGTAAGATAAACAAGGATCATATTTACATTCCTTTGTAAAAGATATCACCTGATGGAATTCTCAAGTGACCAGTGGAGATGGAGAGGTGGGAACTTCTCTGTCCAATTTCTGGTCACTGTCCAGAAACTTATATATACGAGGTCAACAATAAACAAGAGACTTCTCTTCTTCTCTGCCTGAACCCCTGTTGTGTGTGTTGCTGTGTTCCCTCTCTCTGTCACAGTAACAAGCATCCCATTCCTCCAGGCTGGATGTTCAGCTGGCATAGACTGAGGTCAGCAGCCTGGGGGTTTGGGAGCTCCATCACCTCCTGATCCTGCACAACTCAGCCACAAGCCAGGACACCAGGCAGCCTCCCTTCCCTGTCCTTGGATTATTCCCACCTCCCCGTGAGGAAGTAAGAGCTCTGCCACCAAACTCCTCAAGCTCTCAAACACTTTCCCACTCTGGCTCTGGAAAAGGAAAGCTCAGAGCTGGGAATCCTTTGCTCGGGATGAACGCCATGTCCACACCTGGAGAAGGGAAAGGCTGGCTGCCTGCACTGCCCCAGGGCTATCTTCAGTTAACCTGGAAGAAGTGACAGGGATTCTCACAGACCAGAAACAATCTCCACCCTGGCTCTCAAAGGGGCTCCAGAGAGGTCAGCCTGAGCTACGTTTTCCTGCCACGAACATGGAGCCCACTCAATGAGCTGTAAAACATTCCCACCCCTCTGCTTGGCAAGAGCTTTTATGTTTCCTTCCCCAGACCTACCCAGACAGGGGTTTATTGGGCAGATACCCTTTTTTTACCTTGTCCTGGAGGGAGATGTAACCACTCACAGGACTTGTGCAGCACCAACAGAGAAGAAAGGGGAAAACGAGCCCTTTTTGCAGAGGCAGCTGCAGCCCGTGGCACACAGCCTGCCAGCTCTGGTAAAACCCAGACTGCAGCAGTTAACCCCTGCTCCTGCAAGGCCAGGAATTGTCACCCTGCTTGAAATTAAGAGTGGCTGTGAGTCTTTACTGGGCTGGGGAGAGCTTTGAACGACTCACAGCTGTTCATGCACAGCAGGAGCAGCCAAAGCAGGACCAACCTAAATATCCACGCATCCTAAGCTGCATCCTCTGAGAACTGTGCTACTGCCCCCGCTGGAGATCAGTCAGCATCGACACGGGTTCCAGACTGGCTGTGCCTTCTCTCACTGCATTTTCTGCTCCTTTTTAACCTTAAAGCTGGCTCAGTCTCATCCTTCTGCCATGCACGCACCGACAGAGCTGTGCTTTTTTCATCCCAGGTTTTAACACGACCCCAGAATCTGAAGCCTAAAATAAAAATAAAATAGATAATTAAGAGCCACGGCCTTCAAGGAGTCGCAGCAATGCTGAGACTGGGCTTTGCTCTTGCTGTGTTGGCATGGCACATTCAGGCAGTAAGTGGCAGTCTCCCCATAAAGGCTCTGGGCGCTCTGTTTAGTGAACCAGGCAAAAGCATCCTGGTAGTAATGGCCTGTCATTAGTTGTTTTGTTTTAAAAGCTCAAATGTGTCAGCTAAACCCACCTGCAGAGCCCTTTGTTGCTCCGGCCACTCACAGTCAGGTACAGAACTAAAGGCTGAAATGCCCAGCTTGAGGCAATGCACAGGAAAATTTCAGCCATTCCCCTATCAACAAGTCAGATGGCAGTTTCTATAGGGCAGAGCCTGGAAGGCACACCCTGGAGCCCTCTAGGAGAAAAAAAAAGGGCCTTTTAAATTTACTCTCCTTACACAGCGACTCACAGGGAGACCAAGCCAACATCATCAACGGAGTGTCCCGGAATCCTGTTTTATTTCCCAACATCTGACGGGAAGGAGTGCATCAAACCTCTGTCATCTGCCGCCATGGGCTCAGCCCTGCCCAGCTCACAGCCACTCCCAGCTCAGACACTGCTTCTACTCTGCAGATAGTTTAAGTGCCCCTGATGAACAGAGACACTTTCCTGAATCAAACCCAACAGGAAGAAAACCCCAAGTACCTCACACAAAGTAAACCCAAGTCGTATTTCAACCAAATTGGGTCCCAGCATTAGAAGAATTACAGGAGCCGGAGATGAAAATCTCCTTTTAAGCTGGAAAACTCATCCTCGATGAAGGATGGATGAGTTAGTAAAACAAATATTACATTTCGTTCTGGCTAACAGGACTCTGCTCAGGGGAGCTAAAGTACTCCCAAAGATTATCATTTATGTACAGATGACTTCAAGGCCTCTTGCTTGCTGAGCCCAGGCTGTGACACAACCTACAGATTTATCCCATAAATCTCTTCTGTTGGTCAGGCATTTCAGGTTCTCAGCTGCTCTGGCAGTTTTATGGCATTTACTACCTGGACACAGAGGTGATAAAATACCCAAACTCTCAGTCCTGGGCATGGGTTTTACCCTTTCCTGGTTACCTGCCAGCCTATGGCCAAAATCAGGTGCCCCATCCTCACTGCCTGCCTTGGGAGCCCTGCTGCTGCATTCCCCAGAGCCATGCCCAGACAGAAGGGTGCCCATAGCCACCCTCATCACAGATCTGCCCCACAGCTCCAGCAGCATTGGCTGAAACAGGCCAGACTGCCCCAAAACACCAAACCCCTGCAACTGCCCAGACAGCTTTGGGGGGGTCTGCCCACCGGGCAGCACTGAGGACCAGCCTTTCTCACCTTCACCTACCCTTTACTCTTCCAGCTTTCACAGAAAAAGGGCTTTGACTTCTCTCCAATCAATAGAGGAAATGAGGAAATAAATGTCAAACACTTTAAAAGTTGCTACTGATAGTAACCAAAGGGGTTACAGAAGGGGAAATGCCTCCTGCTCGCTAGGGCAGAGATGCTGCTCCTGAGCCATTACGTCTCCTGCTGTGGCTCTTGCCTTTAAACTACAAAATAAAAAAAAGAGGGAGAAGCTGTTGGAAAACCCCATCAAAGATCTGTTCCTCTCTCCTGGCTGCCTGTCCTCCTTGCTCCCTGTGCTGGCTGTGCCTTGCTCAAAGCCCAGCTTGCCAGGACGAGCCTCGGCCCTTTGAAGCAGCCACAACAGAGGGGACACCCTCTCCTCACGGATGTGCCACCAGGAGAGCAAAGCCAGCCTGGAATGTGTGGCAGGCAGGAGAGAGGCAGTGATGGAGAAGAAGCCATGGGTAGAGCTCACAGCAGCCTCCCAGAGAGCCGGGTGTTCAGAGTGGAGACTGCATCCTCCAATCCCAAATCCCTCGAGGTGCCTCCCAGAAGGGCAGCCCAGCTGCCCCAGCTGGTCTCAACAGGCTTACCAGAGGAAATGCTTCCAATGCAACTCGCTCTTTGCCTCTGATCTCCTGGCAGATTTTGAGGAATTGGCCAATTTCAACCATGTTTTTGACCATTTGAACAGAAACTGTGAAGATAATCCAGCTCCTATTAGTTTTTGGAAAACCTGGCGGCTCGGTAATGATGCCTTAAGTTTTAGCTTTTATATTTTTCAGATTCTGTGCTGTTTTATTATGCAGTTCTGGGCTTCATATTAAGTGTTGGTAGGCTCTCTTCACAGAGTAGGCAGACAAAACAATTCCATTTCTAGCTTGGGACCAAAGACAACCAATATGAATTTCAGGCCCGGGAGCATTAACAACGGTGAAGTGAGAAGAGAAAACGAGGAGGATGGAGCTTCATAACCTGAAGCTATAATTGGACAATGAAATCAAATATGCTAATGAGCCAAAAACTTACAAAAATGTGGGACCTCCTGACCCATTATCCACTTTTGTGACCATCTTGGGGTTCAACCTGGGTGTAACCCGGCCAGGCTCTTGCACTGCCCAGGTGTATCCACTGAGGCTTTTTAATAAATCCCTGCTTTATCCTTTTGCTCTGTCTAGTCTCTGTTCCAGAGCAGCCTTCCAAGGAGTCAGTAAAAGGAAAGAGGATTTTTAATGCCAGCAGCAAAGACCAAGCATCTGGGTGAGCCCAAACTTTTACAGACCCAAGAACCCAGAGTCTCACACGGCTGCTCGACCAAAACAAAGGAAAATCCCAGCAGAGCTCAGCCCAGGCTGCTCCACGGACATCCCTGGAGGTGCACAGGGGCAGGAGCAGCATTGCCACCTTCACATAACCCCCATCTCACCTTCCTGGTAAAACCAGAGCTGGAAGAGCTGACCGAGCAGACGCAGCTCCACATTCCAGTGTTTTATCGTGGAGCGAGCATAGATGGGGAGTGCAACACCAGGGAGGGCACACAGCTCTGCTCCTGGGGGACACTGGCCACCCCATCCCGGCCATCCGTGCTCCATTCCCCGCTGCCAGACCCTCCTGTGGCTTGGACCAGTAGATGGCACCAGAATAACAGGAAAGCCCCTCTGCACCTCCCCAGATGGCCCGGCAGCACCATTCCTGCCCCGACACACAGGGCTCCGGCCACGGGCACCAACCCGTGGCATCCAGCTCTCTATTTTAAAATCCCCTTTAGAGGTTTTAAACTATTTTGAACTCGATTTCAGACTCCGTATCTTTGCGGCCTCGAAAATTTCTGCCATGCAAACTCCGGGAGAAAAAAAAGGAGATTTCAAACTAAGAGATAGCCTGCCTTTTTGAGGCTTACAAAATCCCCCTTCTTTTTTCCTCCTGCAACTCAGATGCTGCTTTTAAATGAAACACAGATATGAAGTATTTACCCAAAGCATCTGCTTTCTCCATAATTGCTTTGATTTGGAGAAGGCTTCCCCTGTCCAGACCAAACTGACAGAAGTTCTCTGCTTGCTTCATTTGAACAGAATCTGCATTTCTTGATGCAGAAGCAACTCAACTCACCTCAGAAGTGCCAGGCTACGTTTTTAGGAAGGAAGGTCCCCTTCTCTCTGTCTCTTGTGACTGTCAACACTGTTAGATGGAAGTGCTGCTTCCCCAGCAGCTTCTGCTGCTGGCTAATGACAACATCCCTGACCCAGCAGGTTGAGCATCATCTCAACTCTCTCAAAACAAGCAACAGCACCAGCTCAGGTCAGGGTGGGCATTTTCCCCAGGAGGTACCCACCTCTCTCTTGCACACCAGGCATGCAAGAATTTTTCTCTTTGCAAAGAAGATGCCCCAAAACAGAATTAACAGCCAGTGCACATCCTGCAGTAAAATCCATCCAGGCCACAGGGACTTAAGGATGATCCTATTCCCATTCCTGCCTTGTGGTACCTCCTGACATCAAGGTAAATAATCACATTTTTCAGAAGGACCTGGTCAAAGATGATGGTGGTCTCCAGGGATGGTGTCTGCAGCACAGACAGGATTCTCCCAGTCCCTGTCTCAGCTGTGACACATGACAAGATGTATGTGGGCACTACATGGCGACACCAAACCCCAGGGATGCAGCCACGGCTCTGCCTGGGGCACAGGCTCCATGTGCTTAGGGAGGCACCAGGATTGATTCAGAAGCTGGAATCCTGCCTGGAGGACCTGGGACAAATTCAGAGACCACCTGACTCTTCACACCCAGACTGAGGTTTGAACGTGGCTCAGCCAGCAAAGTTTGAAGTAGTTTGATGATTTTGATCTTTTCCCCACATCCCCGTTATTAATCACACCAAAGGAAAGCGTAATCCCTCCAACCCCAACCGCTTGCCAAACCATTTCTCGGCACATTTTTTACTCAATGTCCCTTCTAGGAACAGAGAACATTTGGAAACCTCCATGACTCCATACTCCTTGGCTGGCTGCACATCTGTGACCATGTCCACGAACACTGAGCATCAGTGCTAAGAAAATGACCAGTGAGGTGGAGAAAGGTTGCCACTGCCACGGGCTCAGTGGTGGAGCAGAGAACCAGCCACGAGGGCTTTGCTTTATTAACCTTCCTGGAAGAGCTGCCCTTCTGCAGCTCTTTGGGCATTCCTGGTTCAGCAGCTCTTTCCCTGCTGCTGCTGACTGAAGGCACAGCAGAGTGTGAATACAGGGGGTGGGTGACTGCTCTGATCAGCCCAACCCTGCAAACCCTTCTGCTGCCTTCCCTTGGTGCCAGCCCTGCACGGGGAGCTCAGCCCAGCACTTCAGAGATGCTCAGTCCCACGAGGATGCCAAGCATGTTTATCCCTCTTCCCACCACTGATTAGATTTGCAGCTCTCCCTGTTTTCTTCATCTTACCCAAAGCTGGCAGGGTTGCAGTTGCAGGAGACTCTGCTCACTCAGAGCCTCAACCTGGCCAGAAATAGCAGAAATCACACTCAACAGCCTGCTGCCTTCAGAGCTGCAGTAAACTCCAAAGAGGTCCTGAAACACAAGTGGGGCTATTCCCATGGCTGATGTTTGCCCTTCACAGCTCTGCAGAGGCTTTCCTATCTCTGTTATTCCTGACACTGGGATTTTGGAGAGGGGATTGTCCCATAAACGTGTGGCAGCTGGTTCACGTAAGGGCCTGAGTTATGGTCAGAGACGAGCACACTGCTCTCCTGCTGTGCTTCTCACTCTTGTTTTGGTTCAAACCTGTAACCTGTAAGTGGATCTGTGTTCTCCATCTGGTCCTGTGCTCTGATTTCCTGGCAGGAATATCCCTGCCATCAGATTGTGCAGCACAGTCTCCATCCCTCGGCCAGAGCCGAGCTCTTCAGTCTCTGTGTGAGACTCACCCAGTTACCCCTCTGGTGAGACCAATAATTCATGGCTGACAAAAACTGCTCTTCCAAAAGGGCTTCCAGACATTCATGGATGCAGCAGCCAACACTCTCCTCCGGAGTTATTTCTAGTGATTACACAGCATCTCACAGCTAAAAAATGCGTTTCCTACCTCCTTTGAATGCATGTCTGGCTTTTGCTCCCAGCCACTGGCTCTCATTCCACCTTTCTCTGATGGATTAAAGCAGGGGGGAGGAAGACTTCTACCCAGAAAGTCACAGAAATGTGGATTCTACTCCATCATCACAAGTGTCTGGAAGAACCCTTGCCACTGCCTGGCCTGAAAGGGACAGCGATAGGTCACACGATCTCAAGTGCTCCCACTCAGAGTGGAGATCAGGGAAGCAGAGCAGAGAGCAAAGTCCTTCTGAGGATTCCTGGAGAGCAGCACCATGGGTGTAGCAAGAGAGGCAGAGAGAACAGGAAGCCAGGCATCAAAGAGCAAGAAAACCAAGATTCAGCACCCAAATTCTTCAACCATCCCGGAACAAGGCATCCCTTTCATTTGCTGGCTGTAACCTCCTCCAGACACCAGCTCTCCCTGGTCAGAGAAACACACAAAATACATAAAGGCAAAGATGAACCTGCCCAGACTGATGAAGGACAGCTTTCTGGGGTGGTTTTCCTGCTAATCAAATCCTAGTTTTTCTTTTCCATCATTCTTGACCGACCCTTCCCATCCACATGCTTTCCCTCAGCTCGATGGGTGCCTCTTGCCTCACAGGCATCCTGGCTGAACACAGCAGTGCAACTTGCCTGGAATGTGGGGGAAATTCAGAGGCAGCACCACTGTGCTGCCCAGGAGAGATGAAACTCAGGATTAAACAAGTTCCCACTAGAGTCACTGAAACTTGGGGGGATTCCCTTCCCAAGGCAGGATGGGCTCTACGCTGTTTATTCCTTGACACCTTTGTTTCCATCAGATCTGTGACTGAAGTCTCAGTTAAGGTTTCCTTCCAAGGAAATCTCTTCCAAGGTTACCTTATGCTCTCTAGACCTGGGAGGATTTCCCTACTGCCTCACTTACATTTGCAATAGGTGGGCTTGGAAATCAGTTTATACTTGAGCCTGAGCACCTCTTCTTTCCTTCTAAACTGGAGCTCTCTTTACCTCTGCTCTGGACTTTTTCTGACTCGGTTTGCCCAAACAGAGCCCACCTGGAGCCCTCCCCATGGCCAAGCAGCACAGTGAGAGAGGGCACCACGAAGGAGGCAAAGCTGTAGGACATGCTGGGGGTGAAAAACATCTGCCTCTCATAAAGATGTGTCGATGTGCATTGAGCAGCAGAGCTGGGCCAAGGCCAGACAAGCAGATTTGTAAAAGGCACGGATCCACAGCACTCCAAAGGAGCCTCTCTGCTCCCAGTTCATCCCCCCTGGCACTCAACCCCAGCAGATCCCGTGCTGCCCTCCCTTCCAGGGCACCACACAGAAACACTGCTCTGTGATGTGGGGAAGCCTCTGTGATCTCACCAGAGGAGCACGGGCAGCCTCTTCCCCCAGCCAGCCAAAGTTCCCAAGTGGGACTCGCTGGTAGAGAGGGCTCCATGGCAGGGCTCCCGTGGGGGAGCAGCTGCAGGGCTTGGCTGGTGGCAGGGCATTGAGCAGGAGGACTAGCACCAAAATAGGTCATTAGTGAGCGACGGGGGGTTCTGCATTCTTCTCCAGGCCCTGCATTTTCCTAACGGGAATGCCTCAGAAAACCCAGTGGGGGGGAAAGAGGAATTTACAGTTCCCTTCCAAAAACCAGTCTTTGTTTGTTTGATCGTTTTTTTAAATGATCGAGTAACTTGTGAATACATTTTCTGATGATTCCCACATCCTCCCAGCTGGAGAACGGTTCATGAACAGACTCCAAGCTCTGTAAATGAGCTTGTTAGTCATAAGTCTTCAAACAGGCTTGATAAACAACTTTCAGCCTGCAGGATATTCATCAACCATTCTGTCTGCCTGGTCTCCTGACACTAATTTATTATTTACAATGAAAGATCCCTCTCCTAAATCACAGGTGATTGTTTCTTTTTACTGATTAGTTGATTTAAAAAAAAAAAAAATAAAAATGAGGAGAAACAATAAAAAACAAATCCCAAACAAGCACAGTGCTGCGAGCACTTATTCCTGAGCAGTCCTCCTAGTTTCCATGACATGCATCAGAAGTTTTCCAAATGAAACAAACTGTAAGTAACGATCTTTTTTGGCCAAACATTCAAGAGCAGGCTATAGCCAAGAAAAAGAGTGTGACCATCCCAACCAGCCGCTGGGAATTTCACTGCCTGCCACCAAAGGCTCCGGGGACCTTCCAGCTGATCAGCACGTGCTGCTCCTTGGGCTTGTGGAGAGCCCAGGCTCCTCAAGATGTTCAAAACATGAACGAAAATGTGCAAAAATTTGCCCCTGAAAACTATTCCAGCCCAGGGGTGGGTTCACACAGCAAACAGCTCTCACCCCAGTGGGGTGCACTCAGGAGCACCCGAGCATCAGGTGGGTTCCCTGCAGGAACAAACCTTGCTGAGGTGGCTCCAGGTCATGGGATATTCTCAGTGCTAACTCCACGAGGACAAGCAGATGAAACAGTAGTTTGCTGGGGATGGTGCAGAAGGAGGAGAATCTTCCCAACTTGCTGTTTAAGCCAAGCTCTTACGTAACACATATAGCCAGAAAATTCCAAATACAACTGGTTTGTACCCTGTTATATTGGTAGGAAAACTGAGGCACAGCAAGGAGATCCTGGTCAAGTCACAGCAGTGAGTACAGAGGAAAATGAGACCTCAAGATTCTGTGGCCAACACACAAAGGCAACAAAAGACTGGCTGGGTCATCTGCTCTGATGTTTGGAGGAAGAAAAGCCCTTCTGTTCCGAGAATCTGGGTGCAAGCCTTTTCTGGGTCAGCTGCTCCCATCACCTCACCCTAAAAAACCTGCCCTGCAGTTCTCCCAAGTGGAGTGGCCCTCACTGCCTGGGGAACACCTCAAGGGGCCCTCCCCAAGGGGCTGCCTTGTGTGTGTGCATCAAATCCACACCCTGCTGCCAGCACCACCTCAGCTCCCGTGGAGAGACATGGACAGAGCCCCATCAGCAGCCAAGGTAAAGGCTGCAGGACACAGCCTGGCTCTGGGCTGGTCTTGAGAGCTTTTTTCCTCTCCCTCAGTGCAAAATCACCAACATGTTTGCTCTGACAAGCTCAAGTACTCAGCATTGGGCAGGCAGCGCTACCAGCCCGTGCCTACAGACCAGCCTTGCCTGGTCTGCAGCCTTCTGCAGCACTGTCAGCACAGGAACCACGCACCCCAACTCTGCTCTGGGGTCACAAACCTCTGCTCTGGGGTCACAAACCTCTGCTCTGTGCCTTGCACCCAGGGCAGGATAACCAGCAGGAAGCGCTCCCGGCATTTCAGGTCACAAGGCAGGGAGAGTGCTGGAGAGCTTTATGGGCAAGCAGCCCAAGCATGGTGGGACAGGAGCTGCCTGCAGAGCCATCATCGAGGCCAGCCCTTTGCAGCAGCAGGCCCAGAGCATTAACACTCTGTTTCCACTGTTACAGCTCAGGCCCTTTTCCCTTTTAAGTCCAATCCATCCCCACAGAGCCCCGACGCGGCTGAGCTGACACGGGGAGCAGTGACAGCTCTTTGAAAGCTGCAAGCATGCCCCTTTATTTTTTTTTAAACAAATGTGGATCGTATTAGTGACACTGCCAAAAAAAGAAGATGATTTCCAGAGGCTCTGGGCAGGTCTTGAGGGTCTCACTGGCACACCGGGTGCAGCTCAGCCCAGCTCTCCCACCACTCCCTCAGCAGCCACGGACAGCCCAGAGCAAACAGACTACTCCTGCTCCACCTTCACTGAGAGGGCTGGAAGCTGCCTGGATGCTGCCTTCTGCAGCCACCCACCCTGGCTCCATCAGCACCAGGCACCCTGCTTTGATCCCAGAGCCCTGCTGCACCCTTCAGAGCCGTATTCCATTCTCCTTTCCCAAGCCTGCTGCTGGCAATTCCCTCTGGCCCCAGACTGGCAGGAGCACGGGGAACTTGGATTTTGCTTTGGTCAAGGAGGCCACAGGAGAAGTTCATCCACTGGTGGGCTCAGAGCAGGAAGCAGTGGTCCCCAAGCTCCTGATGAGTTCCAGCTCTCAGTGCAAAAGCAGTTTTGCTGCCTGAGCAGCTCATCAAGACGTGGAGAGGGTCCCAGCCAGATCTTGAGCGTCTCTTTGGATGTGTGCCCTGCCCAGCAGTCTTGCTGACTGGCTGGAGTTTCTCCTGTAGGAAAATTTCTCTAGCCAGAATGGGGGAAAATTTGGGTGGAATACGAACTGGATGCTGCAATAGGATGTAGTGATTTGTTAAGAGTGCAGCTGGCTCCCTTTGCCTCTCATCTAACCTTCCCTTCCAGGAACACGAGGCACCAGGATGTCCTGGGCTGCCACCCCAAGGCAAATGTTCACTTCATATGGGCACGTATGAAATCCAGACTGTCTGGGACAGTGCTTTAAACAGTGGTGTAACCTCTTCTCGGCCCCTGGAGGTGAGAGAGGAGCCCAGAACACTATGTAAGCTGAAATAGATGCTCCCTGGCTTGCTCATCAGGCCTCTCTTCCCTCTTGGCCTCCACAGACTCATCCTTGCAGATGCCAGGCTTTCCACTGTGGGAGGTGGCCCTCAGCTTCAGCACCACTGCTCCCTTCCCTTCTCAACCAGAATCCTCCAGACATCCTCACTTGAAAGAAACTTCTCTTTAAGTGATGCCTCCAAAAGTGCCAGCAGGCAGGCAGTGCAGCTTTGCTGAGCTCCCATCCCCACCTCAGAGCATCTTCCAGGGATCAGCTGGGGCCAGCAGGAACAGTGCAGGAAAGGGAACAGGGTTAGGAACTCACCACATATTTACAGTGCAAACCTACATTTATAATGCAAAGGTGAGCAGGGCCGTGAAAAACTTCAAATTATCTCCAGCTGAGGAAGAAAATGGATGGAATTGTTCCCTGGGAGGGTGGGCAGGCCCTGGCACAGGGTGCCCAGAGCAGCTGTGGCTGCCCCTGGATCCCTGGCAGTGCCCAAGGCCAGGCTGGACAGGGCTGGGAGCAGCCTGGGGTAGTGTGAGGCATCAGGGTTGGAACTGGATGATCTTTAAGGCCCTTCCAACCCAAACCATTCTGGAATTCCATAAAACCAATCATTGCTGAAAAGCCCCTGAGGTGCTGAGTAGCTTTGGGAGCTGTGCTGGCCCTGGACAACGGGAAAACAGGGTGACAAAGGACAAATCCCTACATTGTAAGGCTGGTGGCACCTCCATCTACACATGTGAGTTTCCACTGGCACAGTCTGTAACACAGAGCCTCCATGGAGATTTCCAGTGGGTAGTAAGGGGCTGGATTTCTGCTGCATCTCCCCCTCAGGAGGTGGCAGTGCTGCCATCCTTCTCCACACCCACCAAACTGCCACAAAACCCTCTGGGATTTCACCCTTCCTTTGAGCTGTCTGCCCTCCCACCAGAGCAGCCAGTGGGTTCTGAAGAGATTTCCCACATGTAGCCACCAAACAACAGGTTTTTCTTGGGGCAACCAGACCAAAAACCTGCTCCACCACCCAAACAGAAGCTGAAGCCTTTCTGTACCCTGCATGTAAAGCCAAGAGGACAATTCAAACATCAGAGCCATGGACAACAGCTCCTCCAGCCAGACTGTGATGATTCTCACTTCAAATCTCCATAATCCACCCCAAACCCCCAAGCCTCCTTTAGGAAAGGCGAGCAGGGTGGGGAACCAGCAGTGATTCATCCTCCCCAGAAACAGAGGGCCAAGTCTGGAATACTGGGACACTTGGTAAATATTCGTGATGTACTTCATTATGCAACAGAGGCCCAGCAGGAACACAGCTCCCTCAGGGCTACTTAATATGGGTTTCAAAAACGATTAAATATATCATAAACAACTCACAACCAGGAATAAACACCTATAATCCCATCAAGTCATTCTGGTGATGTCAAAAACCACGCGAGTCAACTCGGTTACCGGGGGGAAAAATAAAAATACATCCTTGAAGGAATTAGAGTCCTGTAATTCTGTGTCTGCCTTGTCAAAGGCTCAACTCTCCCAGCCCCTCCTGCTTATGCTCTGTCCGTGCTCTGGCTCTTTTTTTTTTTTTTTTTTTTTCTTTTCAGGCTCCCTCACATCACAGATTTTGATGCACTCTGCACTTCTGCTGAGAGGCAAAAAGATCTAGCTCCTGACTGCAGACAGCAAAACCGTTCCATGCCTGCACAAAAATACTCCACTGGCCGAAAAAAAAGACGTTTTTTGCATGACTCAAGGCTGCTGGTCCAGTCTTCAAACACTAATACTCATCAACTGGCACACACATAAGTGGCCCATTGAATCACATGCAATGACTCGTGTGAGTAAGGCCTGCAGAAATTAACCCTGAGATAATATTTTCCCATGCAATCACTGCTTTATACATCATCAAAAAGATGGAAAATAGACCGGCTAGCAGTGGAAACTCGGTGCAGATGACAGAAAGCTGATGTTCATTAAAAGCGTTCGAGCAGTTTAGACCAAACCTTTCAGTTTTATGAGAGATTTCAAAATCTAATTTTCATGGAAATGTTTTCATTACGTTAAGGGGGGAAGGAGGGAAAGTAAGAACCTTCGGCAAAATCTTTTTCAAATTAAAAAGCTGGAAGCTCTGGGTGGATGGACTGAAAACACAAATACCATCAGCAAATTATGAGACCATGAGAACCAGGAAGCAAAACTGATTATGATCAAAAAAAAGCGAAATTCACAAACAAATAGAAGTTTCTTTTCACTCGTCAAAAGGAAAAGCACTCACGAACAGAGCCAGCTCCCTCCTCTAAATTCACATGGCTTTTTTCTTTGTTAATAACAGTACCTTGACCACTTTCCCTTATTGTTTTGTGCCTTTTTTTTTTTAAGACTCCAGATATATGGCAGAGCCACATTTCCATCTTCTGTCTTTGTCCAGCAGCTGTGGAAATTTACATAACAAACACAAAACATTTTCCCACTTCAAACTGCAGGATTCAGGGATGTAAGAAAAATATCTGACTCCAGCGACGCTCGCTGCAATAACCACGCATCCGCCAGCCTGAGGCCAAAATTAGATAAATATTCCCAAGGAACATAAATGGAAAGGTGTTATCAAACTTCTAACAACTGCTTGGTGTCAGTTATCTGTTACTCAACCTTCAGTGAAGCAAACTCTCCTCAAAGCCTCGAGGACACGCACAGCGAAACCGGCACGCGTGAAGGGTTTTCCGACCAGGAGTTGCGTTTTCCACGCAGATAACTGAAAACAAGCACCTTAAAAATAATAGTGATCTGATCCTCACTTTTCCTACACCGGTTTCTGGAAGAGGAGAACTCTGCAGAGTCTTTCTTGAGGAAGATTTGCTGCTGTCCGTGGGGATCGAGGTGCCGGCCGGTTTCCCTGGCTCACCCCGGTGTAACCTGTGGGCACCAGCACCAGCTGCTGCCCCAAGAGTCTTTGTCCATTAGCAGGACAAGACAGGAAGAAAACTCCTGGGTTTAATCAATTTTCCCCTCCTCTATCTATTGGCTGTATATCCCCTGCCTATGCATCTTCTGGGAATATGGGCTGTGATTTACTAACGAAAGAGATGCTTAATACTCTGAGATAAAGCAGAGGTGCTTCTTCTCATCCTCAGCAACTCAGCAGCCCAGGGAATTGCTTTCCACACTTCCATGCAGTGGCAGAGCTTTTCCACCTCTTCTTATGAAGGTAAATATTTTTTTTTTTTTGGGTGAAAGATGGAGAGGCACAGGAGCACAGACGATTCAGTACTTAGCCACACTCTTTTACTCCTGCAGCAACCTCACTTGCTCTGATTAAAAAACAGGCAATTAAGGCAAAATGAGCAGCCCTGTGGGAGCAGACCCAAAGTGCTCCAGCTCAGGATGCTGTTTCAGACAGCCAGGAACAGCAGCCAGAGGGTTTAAGCCCAGGCAGCAAGGGAGAGATCTGTGTCTCAGCTCATCCTTCCAGCCTGTGCCTCGCGGCTCCCTGAGCTGGACGCTGCCTCCAGACCCTGCTGCAGTGAGCAGCCATGCTCAGCTCCCCCTGAATTTGGCAGTCCTTCCTTGAAAGAACACCTGTTTCTGCTCTGTGCAAAATCCTGGGGTGAGTAGCCCCATCACCAAAGAGTGGGAAGGCTGAAAATGCCCTTCCTTGACGTGCTGTCAGAAAAAAGAGGGGCTGAAGCCACACCGGTGCTCTGCTTGACCTGCCTGAGCAGGGGAACTCACTCACCTTGTCCCTTCTCCTTGGGAAGGAGCAGCAGAACTGGAAAAAAACCCACGGGGATACTCAGGCAGCCTGTGCCCAGCTTTAATTGTGAATCAGACTGATAGAATCTGTCTGCCCCCTGACTGCCAGCACTTTTATACTGAAGAGAGATTAGAGGACAGCAATAACCCCAAAATACAGAACTTGAGCCTGTAATGGGCTGAAGCACAGCTTAGACACTCCTTACAAAAGAAATCCCAGAGTAACAATTTTTCAATTTTTCTTTTGCTGTTCATGCCTTCTCCACACCATTTCATGAGCCATCAACAGTGAGTCTCAAACAAACAAACAAACAAAAAAAAAAAAAAAAAAAAAAAGCAAAGCAGAAGTAAAAAATGCCCATCTGAAAAAAACCCAAACAACTGTTGAGAATTACCCCAGAACTACAAGCTCTGTGAGCCCACAGGCAGCTGACAGGTTTCTGTCACCCCCAAAGGGCACAAAAAGAGCTCACTGCCTTTTCTTGGGAGCTTGGGGCATCCCCTCAGCTCAGCTGGGACCTGCATTTTCCTCCCGGAGTTCGTGAAAGTCCTGCTACCACAGCAAGAGTTGGGTTTATCTGAACAGGTTATTTTGTAACAAACTGGAACTGGAATTGCCAAGCCTTCCCAGCTAAGCAGCAGAGGCACGGAGGTTTGATGTTCATCAGCTTTTAGGGTGAGGTGTTCGGAGCCACGAGTTGAAGTTGGTAAGAATGACAGCTCCGAAGCACTGCTGAAAACTCAACTCTTTCACCCACGGACAGCTCTCCCTGTAAATGTTACAGCTACTCCCAGGAATGTTTATTCTTTTTAATAAGAGAAATGTTTTATCTGGAACCTCTCTCAAATAAAATAGTAGCGAAATATTTCCTTCAATCTCAAACATACAAATAAAACCTTTTGTCATTTCTGTGTCAAACGACTTCTCTTAATTTTTGTTTTTTAACAAAAACAGCACCAATAATTTAGTTTTCCACTTCAGTTTGGGGCAGAAATCAGTGGCAGACCAGCTGATTTTCCTTCGGGTTGGAAGAAGATTTTTAGTTTTCTTGAGAAATCCACAATTTCTTCAAACGGCTTTTACCTTTCCTCACTTAAAAACATACAGACCAACTGAGCCCCGTGTTAGTTTTTCCACTGAACCAGTTCTCATTTTTCACCGAGAAAAGCTCAGACCTCTGTTGCACTTCCTCGCTCCAGCACAGTCCTTTTCCTGCATGGATTGCGTAACACTTAACGGAACACAGGTAGGGAAACTGAGGCACGGAGCCTCCCGGGATGTGCTAAACGCATCCACGAGAGAGCCAGAAAGCCTAGATGACAGTTCTGCCCAATAAACCCGGGAGAATTTATTCCTCCCCCTTTCTTTTTTTTTTTTTTCCGTTGCTTACTTTAGAATACTTCTAAAACTTTCTAATTCACCGCAACGGTATTAAAACTTTTACAGCGTTCAGAGAATTTATAAATTATTTGAAGCTGCAGTTTGGTCCCTGTTCGGCAGCGCTGGCTAGAAAACAAGCCCTCGGACTGCTTTTTTTTTTTTTTTTTTCTAGTTCTTTTCATGTTCTAAGAGCAAGGTGAGTATTGGTGAAACGCAGTTTTCCCCTTTTCCATGCTGACCGAGCTCACAGTTGGCAAGGGGCAACATCAGGAGTAAATCGGAGTAAATCAGGAGTAAATCCAAATAAAATATTATAAACTAAATTGTGTACAGAGCAGAAGTTTTAAAAAAAAAAGTTGTCTGCATTTGCTATCTTGGGGATTCTCCAGCGGCACAAGGAGCTGAATCGGGAGCAGCCACAATCACTGTCCTCCCCGCTAAAACACACACCTTTAGAGGCGGAAATTGCAGTTTTGCGGGTCCTGGGAAGGGAAATATTTTGAAGCCGCGTCTCAGCGGCGGTGGGTCCGGCTCTCGGGGGCAGCGGAGCCGCTCCGGCAGCCGCGCTCCGCTCCCGCCCGCGCTCCTGGAGGATGCTCCCCGCCGGGAGCGCATCCGGCCGGCCCGAGCTCGGGGAGCCCACGGGCGCTCCGGCAAGGAGCAGCCGCTTTTGGGAAGGCTTCCCGCTTCCCCAGCTCGGTTTTTTTCCCAAAACCGAGAAAACCCACGTCGGAAACCCACGGGGAAAAGAGGGTCGGAAGCGGCTCCCGGGGGAAAAAAGAAAAACAAAAAAGCGAACCAACAAAAAAACCCAAAAAAAACCCCCAAAAAAATCGAATGAAAATTGTAATTGGCGTTTTCGTTGGCGTCTCGTTTCGTTTTGTTGTTTTTTCTCCGTTTTTCGCCGGGGAGTTCCCTCGGAAGCGAGCCAGTGTCCGCAGCCGCGGCCAGCCCGGACCCCCACGGAACTCCCGGCCAGTCCCTGCGGCCGGGGCTGTAATTATTTTAACAGAAAGCGGGTAAACGGTGGTTACTGACCCTGCACACCCCCTTCAGCCCTTCTGACAGCGCTGCCCTCGGAAAACAACACGCGGCGCCCGGAAAACGCCGCGCAAGCCGGCGCCCATCCCGCTACCCCCGGCCACTGGGCTGCGGCTTCACGGCTGCTCCAGCTCCGCAGCTCGGACTCCTCAGGACGGGCAATTCCGCCGGGTCTGCCCCCCGGTTCTGCCCTGCCCGCCGGGTCTGCATCAGGCAGAACCGGGGCTCGGCGGAGAGGGGATCTGCGGCTCCTCTTGGGAGCCGCGCACGCACCCTGGGGCTGCCGGCGAGCAGGGCACCGGACAAAGCTCCGCACCCCGTCCGGAGTCCGAGCAGCCTCCCGCTGTCCCGCAACCACGGCACCCGCGCCCGCTCCGACGGGCCGGAGGGACAGGCGGATGGATGGATGGATGGATGGATGGATGGATGGATGGATGGATGGATGGATGGATGGATGGATGGGTGGATGGAGGGATGGATGGAGACTCAGCGCCTACCGCGCCTCGCCCCGTCCAGCCAAGCGCCGCTCTCAGCCCATCCCGGCCAGGAACGGACGGGGGGACCCAGCCCGCGGGCCCGATCCTGCCCGCTTCTGCTCGCCGGGACGCTCTCCGGTTGCGCACAGGCTACGGGAGCCACGGCACGGCACGGCACCCGACGGGCGCGGTGGCCAAGGGCAGGTGGCCCCTCTCCCGGGACGCGGCTGGGGGAAAAGGAGCGTTTCCACACGGCGGCGGGTGCCCACCCCGCCGGGGCTCACTGCACGGCGGGGAAGGGCGGCTCGGGGAGCGGGGGAAGCCCGGCTAAGCACCGGCGGAGCCCCCTCGGGGCCGGCCCCGAGAGCCGGGAGGGGAGGATGTCCCCGCACTTACTGTCCTGCTGCGGGGTGTCGCTGCCGCTGGTCAGCCCGGGGGACTCCAACAAGCTCCGGCCGGGCTCGCCGCCGCCCTCCTCCGCCTGGGCGGCCACCATGTCGCCCGCCTCCTCCAGGTCCAGCAGGTGACTCACGGAGAAGTTCTTCTTGGCTTGTAAATTGTCCAGCCCGGCGGGGCCGTCGAGGCGGGCGGGCAGCAGGGCCTGCCTCTCCATGGCGTGGGCATAGCTGGACGCCATGGTGCCGAGCGGGGCTTTTCTGCCCTCGCCCCCCGCGGGCGCCCACCGCCCCCGCGCCCCCCCAGCCGCCGGCGCTGCGAGGGGGGAACGCGCACGGAGCGAAGCGGGGGGAACGGCGCGGCGCGGCGCGGCACCCGACGGCGGCGGCTAGGCGAGCCCGAAGGGGAGCGGGGCAGGGCCGCCCTTAAAACATGCCGGAGGGGAGAGGCGGCGGCCGGCTCGGGGCGCCGGGGCGGCGGCGCGGGGAGCTGCCGCCGGCCGAGAGGCGCAGGGCGGCTGTGGGGCCGCTGGGGCGGGTGCGCCCCGTCCCTCCGCCCCCGCTGCCGCCGGCTCCGCTCCCTCCGCCCCTGCGCTGCCCTCCCCTCCCCGCCGGCCCGCACTTCAAACGGCGGGGGCGGCCCCGAGCCGCGGCGGGCACCGGGGGAGGGCGGCCCGCGGGGCCCCGCCGGGACGTGGCACCGGGACGGGGGTGGGGAGCCGCGGGTGGGCGGCTGGGGGAGCCCCCCGGGCGCTGGGCAGGGCCCCCTTGTCCACCTGGAGGGGACGGTGGGCGAGCCGCTGGGAGCGAGGAGGGCGACGGCGAAAATGCGAAATGCAGATGGGAAGGTGGCCGAGGGTAATGGAAGGGAAAGTGCGAAGAGGAGAGGGGAGAGGAGGAGGGAAAACAGCAAAAGAGGAAGAAAAAGTGCGGCAGAGAACTGAGAGAAACAGGCCGAAAGGAGAGTAAAGTGAAAAGAACAGAAGGGAAGGGGGGAAACAAAACAAAACAAACAAACAAACAAAAAAACCCCAAAAAAAACCAACAACAAAAAAAAACCGAGGACGCGGTCGGAGTCCCTCTGGCCAGCAAGCACAGAGGTCTCCGCAGCGTGTCCTGGCTCTGGTGGCCCCCGGGCCAGGGACAGTGGCCCTGGGGCAGCGGGGCCAGGAAAGGCGGCAGCTTCCCGGTGGCTGGAGCCGGGGCTCCGAGCTGCCACAGCCAGCCCAGAATTTCCATCCCCCCTGATCTGGGGAAAGAACATTTGATGCCATCAAAGGGCTCCAGATTGAAAACAGATGTGCTTCCCCGAGCCTCTCCATGCATTTAATTAAGGCACAGGCATGGAGGAGACATTTTCATCATTAGTTTGCTTTCAGCCCCCCCCCCCCCTCTGGTCCTGGTGTACCCTTTGCAGTCTCAAAGACCCAAATGAGTAGGGCAGGGCTGCAGAGCTCTGCTGACCCATTTTGCGGGGTGGGGGAATGGGCAAAGCTGGTGGGTACTGGGTGGAAAGGCCCAAAAATCCCAAACTTTGGGGCAAGTCGTGCATGTGCACAGAAGTGTGTGGGTGTACAAACACCCAAAGTGCTGCGGGTGCATCTGTGTATACAGCACTTTGGGTGATTTTTCCTGCATCTGAAGGACGATTTGTGTCATGTCCTGTGGTACATGTCCATGTGCTGGATGGAGAAGGAGTTGTGCCTTCACATGGGTTTGCAAGGCTGTATCTGGCTGGCTCTTGGATACTAGCATCTTGGACCCTGGCTCTCCAGGCAAGGCAGGGTGGGTGGTCACCTGTACACACCCTGATCATGAAATGCCCTTTTCTCTGCCTTTCCCAGATACCTGGCTGCTGCCTTCCTTCTTGGTGAGCTGGGGTTTACCCTCGTTCTCCCTGATCTGCTTCGAAGGGATGTTGCAGCTGGCTTTCCTGAGTGGGTGCTACAGAGGCCCAGCCATAAATATCCCATTCCATGGGCAGTAGGGTCTGCTCTTAGCCTTGGGGGTGTCAGCAGGAGCCCCAGAAACCAGACCAAGAGGACACCTCTCTGCCACCTTCAGCAATGCCCTCAGTGACATCCCTGATGAGACCTCCCTGTGCCCAAGTGCATCCTTCAGACGATGCTCCCTCCCAACCCTGGGTTTGGGAATGCAGCCTGAATTTCCCCTGGAAAGAGGAAGTGCTCAGCTCCAAGACTGAGGCTTTATCCTGAAGCGAGTCCTGGGTGCTCCCCTCACATGCAGCACCCACAGGAGTAATTCCAGTACAGGGTGCCTGATTCCCATCCTGAAGGTGACCTGAGCCCCTCCTTTCCCAGGTGCCTCCTGCAACACGACTGGATTTCTGTCACTGGGGGGAGGGACAAGCTGAATCCAAGGGGGAAATCTGAGAGCTGTCTGTCCCAGCAGGAAGGAGGCTGGGAGCAGTGGGCAGCCTTCAAGCCTGCACAGAGCACTACAGGGCTGCAGTTCATCTCTCAGTTATCTCTGTTATGACCAGACAGGCCCCGTGCCAAGGCACACCTACAGTGTGGAAATGAGTGCAGCAGGAACCTCCTGGGCTCTGACAGGGATAGTGCCTGTGCTGCCCCCCCAGTTTATGATGCTTGTCCTCAGCTCCAAACCCAAAGCAGAGGTGATAGGATACCCCAGTTCTTGCAATCCTGAGGCTGGGAAGGATTCCCATGCCACAGATGGCCCGTGGCAGCAAAGGCAGATACCCTTTTACCATCCCACAGGACATCAAGAAGTTGGTCAAATATTTATTTCCTACCTCACCACTGCTCTGGTGTCAAGCTAAACAGTAGGTCCCCTTCACCCCCATCCTCCCATCCCACTTTTACTCTCCAATGTGCACCTGCTGGTTACTGTGACACAGAGAGGAACACACAGCAACACACACAACAGGGGTTCAGGCAGAGAAGAAAAGAACTCTCTCCTTTATTGTTGACTTTGTATATATAAGTTTCTGGACAGTGACCAGAGACTGGACAGAGAAGTTCCCACCTCTCCATCTCCACTGGTCACTTGAGAAGTCCATCAGGTGATATCTTTTCACAAAGGAATGCAAACATGATTCTTGTTTATCTTACAATTCATGAGAACTGACTCTATTATACTAAAACAAATCAGAAGGCTGATTTTCAAAGACAACACCTGCTCGCAGCCCCATTCCTCCATTTCCCAGCTGTCCAGCAAATGGTTGCCTTCTGCTCACACTCCCAGCAGGGCAGGAGCCTCTGGAGCCACTTCCACCAAGGGAGAAGAAGAAAAAGCCCAAAAGTCGTGAAACAGCCAGAAGTCTGCCAGGTAAAGCACCCACAGTTGAAAGGCCCAGCCTCACACCACAGCCACACCCCCCCAGACCTTCCTGCTCCCAAGAGTGGTTATCATTTTGAAGGACATTAGCGAGACTCACCAGTTGGAGCCTTGCCTCAAAACCTACCTCCCCTCTGCTGGGATCATGTCCAGCACTGGGAGAAAGTGAAGCAGAAACCACAACACCCCCATTTTCCCATCCCTGGTTGCATTTCAAGAAGGGGAAACCCAAATATCTGCATCTCTGCAGCTGACCAGCACATTTTGCTTCTGCTTTCTTTTCTCATAGAAACTCACAAGCACCCTGCAGTGCCAGTGAAAAAGTCCCTAACTTTTACACTAGGAGTATATTTTTGATTCTTGAAGTTTCCCATGAAGCCCAGCACTGGCAGCTCCTGTGGTTCCCAGCTCCAAGATATGGGCTGCCCAAGTATATTATAAACCCTCAGCAACATTCCCTTCACATCTGTCTGAACAGCGGCTTTGTAACTCCACAGTTTTGGTGACACTTCTCAGGTACAACAAACAGAACCTGATGAGCCTCCCAAGAGTCTTGGAACCAACAAGAAACTCCCAGAGCAGATGAGCAGCTGTAAAATCCCCAGGGCAGCTCACACCTCTTGGGGGTTGGCATCAGTGGAATGCAGGAAGGTGAAAAGCAGAGTGAAAAGCCAAGCCTTCCCCTGCTCTGCCCTCACACCCAACTCCTCTGCACTGACCACCACACCACGTGCCTTTAGCAGCCTAGGTTGCCCCCTTCTTTCAGGTGCCCTAAATCTCTTTTCTTCCTCCTGGGTTTAAATAAAAGAAACCTGTGATACCCAGGTGTGTGTCTTCAACTGCTGAGTGGCACTCAGGTGAAGAAGCATTTTGCTCAGTGAGGGAAAGTCCTTTGGGTCTCTCCTACTTAGTTTCAGTGTGTAAAGTCTTAGAGGCCTTTTATCTGCCAAATGTGTTTCATTCTAGAAATTACAGAAAAAAATAATGCAGGGGGGACAGTGAGGAGCAGGAGCTCACAGCCAGAACCATCACACAAGCCTGTGCCCATATGAAACCTGACCAAAATGCACACACCATCTATTCCTGCTCTGTGCAAGGTGCTCAGCTGTTTGAAGACACGCCGAATGCCCTCCAGCTTTGCTCTCTGGAGGGCCTGGATGGGGTGCAAGCAGTTTAGATTGGTGATTCAGAGGGCAGCAGGGCACAAATGATGTCTACTCCTCTCCCAGGCCGGTGGGAGTGCTCCAACACAGACCTTCATCCCTTTGCACTCCAAAACATCAGCCACAGGAGGATCAGAGGCGTTAATCAGAGCAGCTCTCTGCCTCTCCTCAGCCTGCATCCACAAGGTCCCATGCCCTGCCCAGCCCAGTGATATCCTCACTGCTGGACTCCTTGTGGAGCCAAACCAGAATTCTTTCACCCTGAAAAGTTTTCCCTCACTCACCCCATCCTGCTGGTGCACTTTCACGCCTGGCCTCAAGCCCTTCTGCCCTTGCTCCAGTCAGCTAAGATCAGCGTGGAGCTGGAGACAGGCAGCACCTGCAGGAACACCTGTGTGCATCTCCCATCCCTCTACAGGTGTGGGGGAGATTTTGGGGGGTGTGTACATATCAGGGTCTGGAGCCAGACCTGTCCCCCACAAACTCCTGCTGCACACTGGGACCAAACCCCCCTTTTTTCTTTCCTCCCCTCACAGAGGTGTGTTATTACATCTGTGGGGATCAGGTAGTCTACGGTCCTTCCAAGCTGTAAACTCAACATCAGGGTTTCTTTTAATCCCAAACAGCTTGATGTCATCTGGAAATGCCATGAGCAGTTTATAATTAGGGTTTAGCATGCAGATTAATACCAGCAGCTCCAGGGTGAACAGACCATCAGAGTCTAATCAAAGCTTAAATGGGGCAGCAATTTAGTACTGAGATTTATTATTCCTCTGCACAATATTTTGAAGCAGAGGCCGAGTTCACATCACACACAATCATTCCTGGAAGTGCTATCACATCTCCAGTCAGAGCAAGGTGCCTTGTTACTGGATCATGGGGGATGATAAATACTTGGCTCTGGGAACTTATTTAGGAATATCACAGCATTGACACTGTACAAGATTTAGAACCTGAGGCAGGAGAACACTTCCACACATTCTCCAGCCCCATGTGGATGGTGGGGCAAGGCCATGCACTTGCATCTTTTTTGCTGTGCACCAGGATAGCAGCTGAGGGTTTGGTTTTTTTTGCCATCTCCCCTGGCCATGTGTGGTGGAGGAAGGATGGAAAGCCTTGTGTAACTCAAGGTGGGGATGAAGCCACCTCACAGCAACAGAACCTTCAGGGGAACTGGCACTCTGAGCAGGCTCAGCTGAGGGCTGGGGAGGGAATTCTGTACCCAATGCAGCCAGGGACAGCCCTTCCTGCATGGTATTTCTGTCACTAACAGGGCTCCAACCTGCCTTGCCCAGACCTCGTTTCCCTTGCCTTGTCGTTTATAAAACATTTATAAACCAAGTTAAAACAAGTGGAGGAGGGGGCTGGGAGAGTGGAAATTTATCAGTTTGTCTGCACTAGTCCCAGCTTTTAGATTCCAAGACAGAGCTTCCACAGCTGTCACCTAGCTTTCAGCAGAGATGCCAGGCACATTCACCAGCTGCCAGTGGCAAGAAGTGCTTTTCTGGTACCTTTTTCCATAATCTTTCCACCCAGTGGGAGAGGGGCTCTGAGGAATGTCCTGGTCTTTTTCCTGGCTGGTTGTGGAGCTGAGCTAGAGCTCAGCTCTTCCCTCCCTTGGCTTTGCTCTTGCCAGGGCTGCCACCACAGCTTGGTGGAGGGAGCAGATGTCACACACCATGGCCTCTCAAGACCATCCAGCCCCCTGGGTCCCACCAGGAAACCACAGAAGTATCAGCACAAAAACCTCCTCACCCCAGTTTTGTGAGCTCACAGTGCTGTGAGCTATGTGAGCACAGGGCACAGGCCTCTGTTACAATAGGAATAGATGGCACTTCAGTTTTTTCATGTAGAAAAGTTGAATCTTTATTGTATAGCTTATATTTTTATAGGAACATTAGAAGGCACTGTGTTAAATCTAACTGGTTAACAATATACCGAAATGTAGTTTATTGGTTGGTAAATGGTTTGTGTGCATGTTTATTAATGTTTTTTTAATTTTTGGATAGTTTATATATTTTGTTTATTGGTTTCTATGGGATAGATTTTTTTTGTTTTGGAGGTTTAACTTATTAATCATATACGAATAGAGTGTTACGTAAATAGATTTTATTTTCATCATTTTTTTTAATGGGAAATTAAGAGACTAGTTGTTAGTTGCACTTAGTTGAAGCAGCAGGTTTAAGCTACGGTTTTATAATGTCTTTCTTTTGCCAGATTTTTCTCTATATGCACCATTCCTACAGGTGGGTGGTGCCTGTGCTTATTGCCTTGAGCCTGCTCCAGCAGCTTGGAGGACTTCAGTGGATTGATGTGCCCTGTCAGAAACCAGGCTGTGGCACTCTCAGCGTGCCTGTCCCCCTGTGACAGTGACCTGGTGGCACTGGGACAGCCACCAGCACCTCCAAGCAGGGCTGGCCCAGTCAAGTGAGGGCTGAGCTGGCTGTTCCCAGGGCTCAGGCCAGAGCTGGCTCCAGAGCTGGCTGCAGAAGGAGCCCTGGGTTTGGATAAGCCAGCCGTTTAACCGGGGTTTTATTACCAGGCAGGGTAACAAAAGCACTCAGAGGTCACCCGGGAACTTTAATCAGCACCGAGGGTCATTGGATAGCAGGAGAGGAGGGAGGAGGGCAGGGCCCAGGGCATGCAAATAAATAAATAGATGGATTGAAACCACCTCCTTCCTCTGAGTGATCTCTCTGTCTCTCCCTTCTCCATGTACACACTCTGCTCCTCACAATCAGACCTTCAAATGGCCCTAATTTCCCCAGCAAAAAGTCCAAGATCTCCTGCAAATTTAACTAAGAAGTTTATCCACAGGGTTTGGTTGTTTTTTTGGTTTTTTTTAAATTTTAAATCCCTTGCTGCTGGAGATGAAAGTTCAGCCTGCTGGACTGCTCTTGGGCTGGGTATCAGATATCCCTAACCCCGGAGAGAGAAAATGTCCCACCAGCTTCTCTCCCCTGCAGGAAAGGAAAAAAAAAAAAATCCCCACCACCTCCCATAATCAGAGTCTGGGCAGACAAATTGGCACCACTCTTTTCTCCCTCCACCCCCCCCCTTTCTGGAAGAGGACTAACCCTTCGGAGCACAGTCACAACTCACAAATATTTGTGGGTATTATATTGCAAGAGGGAAAAAAAAATCCAAAGGAAGGTAACTGTTAAAAGCTTAGTCCCTCTCCCATGGAAAGCAGCTTTATGCACGTCCATAAATCTCCTCTGTAAGTGGCCATTAAAATTGCGTCTTGTTTAATTTTTTTTTTTAATCTCGTTTAAACACTTTTTCTCATCTTGCAAACGAATGATGTCATTGGAAGGCCCAGTAATGAACTGGGAAAAAAAAAAAATTAAAAAATCAACTTTCTAATGTTTTGGGGGCTCTCTCTGAAGGCAAACCCTTCAAAACCAGTTTGTTAATCCAGCCAAATACTTAAGCATGTGCTTAACAACCAACTTGTGTTTAAGTGCCTTGCTCCCACATCTGTCCACACTCATCTCTGTGCACAAATGATGTGCCTGAAGGGAGGAGAGGGTTTAAACTGTGGCAGGGTGAGAGTCCCTGGCTGCTGAACTGTGCAAGGCTACTCCTTGCATGGGTAACACAACAGGACAGAGACCCCACGGCAGCTGCACAGGACAAGATCCTCACTTTGGTTGAAAGGCTCCTTGCTGGCTACTTCTCTTTGTGTTTGCTGTGTGGCTGGAGGTTTTACGTTTATTTTTAATTTTTTTTTTTTTAATTTTTTTTTTTGGAAGCTATTTTAATGAAGTGGGAGCAAAACCAAATAGCAGGCTGAGCAAACGGGGAAAAATAAATGCGAAACTTGCAAATGAATAATTGGTGTGGTTTTAATTAAAAAGTGGTTAACTGTTTCGGGGTGAAGAGCATGGGTTTGGGTTGACACCATCTGAACCCTGAAAAGAGCACGTTAAGCTGTTCACCATACTGCGGGTTAAGAAAATGGGAAATAAATACATCCCAGCCCCTTGGAAAACTAAACCATCTTTAGGGCTCAGCTGTAAACTTTCTTCAGCAATTTATTAGAGTTCCAGAAAACACTTGTTGAGTAGCCTTGGCCTGTAATAAATATCAGTCCTTGTTTGTTTGTTTTTGTAATGGGAACAAAACCACATCTTTTTCTTTCTCAAGTGGATAATTTAATTACATGGCAAGAAACACATTCATTGTCCAAAATACCCAGAGAAGATTGCCACAAAATTCAGTGGCGAGAGGAGGAGAGCAGAGCCAGCTGATACCAGAACTGTTTTCGGGGAATGTTTCTGGGATGGCACATCCACTTTTGCTGGAGCTGACTCGGGCTTGCCTCGGTGCAAGGCACTTCTTACCCCACGAGGAGCACCAGAAGGGAAAGGCAGAGGGAACCAAAGGGAATGAGGGACAGGGAAGGGAAGGGACCTGTCCCAGGTGGCAGTGGGGTGAACTGACCCCTCTGTTCTCATGCACTCCCTCAAGCCTAGCTACAGTCTGAAAATATCAATGTTCTCTTCTAGAGGCTGAAAGACTTGAACGTTTCTTGCTCTGCAGGTTGTCACCCCTTTGGCAGGGACTTGTCCTGGCCTCGGTGGTAGGAGGCAGAGAGTGACCCCAAGAATGTCTGGAGTGACACCCTGTGAGATCATGGAGTGCTTGGGAGCATCCAGCCCCTCCTGTGCCCCCGTTTCTGGGAGCCTGCCTTGCAGGAAGAGAAAACAGGAGTCGATCCTTTAGGATCAATTCTCGATAGGCTCGGTTCACTCATTCCCTGCAGGCAGCTTTGGGTTTAGCACTAGAAAAGCCTGAAATAGCTGGAAGGGGACACCATCCAGATAAAGAATTACCCAGTGCTCTTTTCCCAGGGATAGCCTGGCAACGATGGTCAGAATCCAGGAATCAGATGACTGCAGAAAGACAGACCCTCGCTCCTCTGAGCTCATCTTGAGGGGCACAATTAACGTGCTGATGTGATTAAAGCCACGTTCAGCTTGGGATACGAGAGCCAGATGCAGCCAGGTGACTCCTCCAAAGCTGCTGGTTACCTGATTTGTAGCAAATCAAGTAGAAATCAGCCATTCCTGTCCACACAGCTCCATTGTGCTGTTAAACAGCCAAACCCTCTTCTCTTACATGTCTTTGAGGGAGATGAAATCCATATGGCCCAGAGAGTGAGCACAGGCCAGGGATGGAAGGAAGGACAGAAACACCATTTCTTCAGGACAGAAGACAATGGAAATGTTTCCACTGATTCCAACAGGTCCTGAGTCAGCGGCTGCAACCAATTTTCCTCCTAAATGGACTTCCATATGTCTGAAAGAGCCTCGCAAGTGCTGGAATTTGTTGCCGAACAAACCTGTACTTTATTACCCTGCTCCCTGATTCCCAGCGTTTCTCCCTTTAAATTCCTTGGTCAGCCATTTCTGGGCTCCGGGGTTCTCTTCTGAGAAATGCATTCATTTCTAAAGCAAACATTTCTCCAGGGAACAGGCAGAGGGAAGTCTACCCCCTCTGCTCCCTGATTTCACTTTGCTTTGCTGGGAAGTTGTGCCTTCAGGTTCTTCAGAAAATAGGGGGTGGTTCTGTGTGCCGAGGGATGCGTGGTGAGGAAGTCAAGCTCATCAGAACTGAAACCTTACATACTTTACAGATTGCCTCGGAAACGCAGATATTTGGGCAAAAGTTGAGCAAAGCTGGGTTTTTACCAGAAATTTTCCATTTGCCACATCTCTTAAAACAGAAGAGTTTTTGCCCTTTGTGGCAGGAATTTAAAATATTTTTCTGTTTCCTTCTTTCGTTAAATCGAAACAAAAAATGGCAATATGGACTTTTCCTTTCCATCGAAGGCTGTTTTTTATGGAAAGACAGGCACTTTCCTGCCCATGCTGCCATTTACTACATTTAAAGGGATTTAGAAACCATTGTTCCATTTTCAGCAGTGGTTTAGGGACGGCATGGGACACTTGCATGACCTGCTTCATATCCATATTTGAGTGCTATCAGTAAAGGTTAAGCAGTTAAATACCTTTTAACTCATCCTGAGGTGTCAGTGAAAGACAGACTTTCTACAATGTCTTGAAAATATGGCTCAAGTTTGATTAAGTTTCTTAAACTGAATATAATTTTCAAACTTACTGAAATGGCCATAAACGTTACAGTTTTCAAATATGTCTATTTAAGCAAAAATATTTTCTATTTCCTTGCAAGAACAAAAACACAGGAAGAAACTTTCAAATCCACTCCCCCAAGGAACATCCCTTAGGCCCCATTTAATTCAGAATTTTAAGAAGTTTCTCAGTTCCCCAAGTTGGTTTTTTTTTGGTTCATGTTACTGTTAGTTTAAGGGTGTTGGTTCAAAATGAATTCTCAAAAATTTTCATTAGAAAACAAAGCCAAAACGCTTGGACTCCTTTTTCTTCCTTTGCCAAAACAGTTCGTCAAGCTGATGAGAATTCCCAAACATTTTCAGCCAACCTAAAGCACATTCTTTGGCAAATACATAATTTGCCTAAAAAAATGAAGTAATTGTCCCGTTCTAAGAACAAGGGTAAAATCCATCCGTGACTGAACAATGATGGAGTATTTGCCCTGATGATAGAAGAAAAAAAGAAATAAATTTTGCTTATTGCTTTACACATATATTTATACGTTTCTGAAATTTATATACATGCACGGCCCTTTCCGTCCAGCATGAATATTTTCAACACAGAAAAAGTAAAGAGAAGAGATTTAGTGCTGATTAGAACAAAAGTTGCACTGTACCTTACAGATTTCAGCATGTCTCATTAAAACTGGGCTTGAAATATACATATCCTTTAATAAATAAAGCTTAAGGTACATAAACACTGCAGCGGATATAAATTATTTTAACCAAAGTATGTAGGGGAAAAAAAAAAAATAAAAAAAATTACTGGAACACCATGATCCAGGGCATTTTACAGTAAATTGGACTTCATCAGCGGTTTTGCATTTTTATTTGATTTTGGAGTTCCTCCACTAAAGCTGTAAGTTTTGTAGAGTTTATTTCACACCTTGTAATTTAAAACGTTACACTCCATCGAAATTCCTCTCAAAAAAAGGACCCGAGTAATTAATGTCTTTGGGTTCAACGTTCGTTATATCCCACTAGTGTGAAAATTCATAAAAATAAGACATGGGATTAGGAGCTTAACAGCCTCACACATTTGCAGAGCTGCTGCATTGGCAAATATTTCCCTGCCCTCTCGGAGCAGAGCACTCTCCTGGCTGCTCTCCTTTGTTTCACTGGATCATCCAAGCCATTAGAAAGTGCCTGAAAAGAAACTTCCATGTCTCACGCTCGTATTTTTTTCCTTGGAAGCAGATAAATAAGATGGGTCGGGGCCATTTCTGGCCGTGCTCTTCTCCTTCCTTCGTTCGGTGTTTTCCTTCGTTTCATGTTTTAGCTCCTCGTGGAGACAATGGGAATTTTGGCCCCGTGGAGCCAGGGGACTGCAGATGCCCTTGGAAAGGAAGGCAGACCTGGGGTTTGATTGCTGGCAGCTGAATCGTTTCCTTTGTGCAAACACCCGGGGTTCTCCTCCCTGGTTCCAACAGCTCCGGGTGGAATCTCAGGCTCCGTTTTGCCCTCGTCAGATCCAGAGATACACTGGGGGAATTTGTGCAGCAAACAGTAATTCTGACCAGAGTTTAATTTTGGAGGGACATAAACCACTCAAGAAGTCGGGTAGAATTTGACAAGCACCTTTTTTCCAAAAAACCAAACAAAACCAACAAGCCTAGTACAGGAGGCTCTTTTTAAAACTTCAAAACATTTCATTCCAAAGTGTTTTCAAAGCAAAGGGGTTGACTTCATGTAGGTGTTTCTGAAATGAACCTTTTGGAGGTTTTATTGAAAGACCCAACTTTAGAAAAAAAAAAAAAAAAAAGAAATTAAACCCTAAAATGGAACATTGTGTTTCGGATCAAACACCATGTCCTAAGTTGACTCAGTATTTCTTGTTTATTTTTATATATATATATATTATATATATATATATATATATATATATATATATATATACATATATATATATATTTCCCCCCTTTTCTTTTTCTTGGGACTGTTTTGGTTCAAAACAAAACCCAGAATTAGTTCTTTTTGGTTCAAAACTAGAATTGCTTCATTCCCTGCTGCCCTCCCCCAGGTATCCGAACGTGACCATGGCACAAAGCATCCTTTATCCACCCAGGTCACCATCATTCACCCCAGAACACGCTGAGGAGCAGCTCAGCCCAGCTCTCCCTTCCCTGCACAATTCCCTTCCAAACCGGGCAATTCCTGTTGTGCTGTATTTCCTGCCACATCCCAGCCTCTCATCATGGCTCCCTCTACGGCTGACAGTGAGCAATTCCAGCCCGGGATCCTCAGCACCAGCCACCTCTGATGTTCGAGGTGTTCAAGGGAATCAAGCTGTCCAGTTTGAACTGGGAGATATTTTAATCCAGGGCATGTGAAATCTGCAACAGATCTGTTCATGGGGCAGAAAGTATCAGTGGGAATTGCTGCTTTCGTTGCTGCACTTGGCTGTGCAAAGGAAAAATCTTTGTCCAGGATAGATCAGCTATTGCATCTGTCCTGGAAATTAATTTGGAGACCTGCAGCAGCATTCGAGTGCTTTGCTGCAAGCTGACACTTTGGATTTACCTTTCTGCCAAATGCCTTTTGGCTCCAAGGCAGCACATGGTCACCAATCCAAGGAAGGGGTTTTCAGGAAGTTCTCCAAGGAAGAAAGAGCACAACAAAGGAAAGGCCCCTTAGATTTTCCTCTTTTATGTTTTTAAGCAATGCAATTAACTTCTAGCATCCTAACTCAGGTTTGCACGTTTTGCCCCATGAGCAGTTTTTCTTACTGAATGTAGTTAACATGCACTTTCAAAAAAAAATAAAAATTACAAGTATTCTTTGAGCTTAAAAAAAAGAAGCTTGATCTGGAGGCTCTGCTGAAGCCTCCAATGCCAAGCACCTGGTCATAAAAACTTTGTCTTATTGTCTTTGTCTCTTATTGTCATTTATTAAACTTTAATTTTTAACAGGACAGTGAACCTCGTTTCTCACATCCTACCTTCCAGCTTGATCTGGAGGCTCTGCTGAAGCCTCCCTTTTCTCCCAATCTCCAGAGTGCTGTTCTGCCCTCAGAGCAACCCACCTTTGCAGCAAAAGGGCAAAGGGATCCTAAGGAAACATCAGGGCTCCTCAGATGGGTGAAAACTGAGAGATCTCTCAGCAAAGTTTCTCGGTTTGATCAAAAAAAACCTGTCATCATATGCTGGGGATGGTGAAGGGGTGATAAAAACATTCAGCTTTGGGACACGAGCAGATCTCTCAAATTTAAATCAGATGGAAATGGAGTCAATTTGTTTGGAGAAGTAGCTCAGCTCTCAGCAAGGATTATGACTCCTATAATTTTCCTGTAGCTGAAAATGGAGCGTGTTTCAGAGCAGTAAACAACCACCATACTTTTCTTATGAACTTATCTTGCATCATAGCCCTGTCCCCTTGTGAGGACAAACCACCAGGAACCTGGTGCTGTTTTCTGTGGGAGCATCCAGGGAACCAGAGCCCTGCTTGCTCTGGGGATCTCTCCACGAGCTGACGCACAGGCACGAAGATGAGTCACAGATGGCTCGGTTGCTGCTGGAATCTCAACAGATCTGAGCGAGTTTGGGATGCTTCCCACCATGAATACTTCACTCCCTGCCTCACTGCAGAGCCTGCTGTGCAAGTGCTTTAAAGACAGAGAAAGGGCTGTGCCTTGGGAAGAGAAAAACCATCCTCCTCAAACACAGTTAATGGGGCGAGAAGAGCCAGGTTCAAGTGTAGCTGTGGAGTTTCCACTTAGACCCTGGGTTCTGCTCAGCTTCCACTGCTGAGAGACAGATACTCCATCACTGCAGGAAGCAGGGACTATCAGACAGTTACCAGTCAGGACACACAGGGTGGACTATGAGTTAGAGGTTGTGTTGAGCTCCTTTCCAGTTCTGTCATTCCAGAACAGGAGATCACTCCAGCTACACCTTAATCTTGCCTGGAAGATACATCCTGAAAAGACACAGGCTACAGGTCAAGTCTATGCACAGCAGCTGCTGAAGCAGCAGTGTAAGAAATAACAGTAATGCAGCCTTTCACCAGGAGCAGAGTCATGTTTTTCAAGGAAACACCATAAGCATAACACATACCTGCAGAGCTGGGCAGTACTGAGACAGAATATTTTGTTTGAGGGTACCCAGGACATGATTAGAAACGCTGTGATTGCATACAGCAAAACACTGATGGAGTGTATACCACTCTGCCTGGTCCAATTTATCCTCTGGATTGTCACAGGGTAACAGTGGTCCAACAGGATTTATGCCAGATGGGGTATAATATGTCTTCCTGCAGTCAGTGTAAAATGTAAAGCCAATAAAAACACTATATACCATGTTCTAGCTAACTCGACACAAAGAACAGTGTGCACACACAACACCTGGAGCAGATCTGTCCTGCCAGGTGATTTTGCAGTAAACAAACAGCCTGAGTGTTATTGAGATGGAATCCTAGCCCCCATCTATTGTCCTGGCAAACCCTCACCTCGTGTTTCCTGCTTGAAGAACCCTCCTGTCAGTTCAAGCTCACGTGCAGCATTCAGGGTCACTAAGACTGATTTGACAGGTTATTCACTGTCAGCCAAATCTCTAAATGCAGCCCGTGGGGAACTTAGAAGAGATGCAAGAAGGAATATTGATGTTTGCTTTGTTAAGATTTGGGCTTAACACCTGAGACTCTCCTCATGCCTCTTGGCCTTGAGATAAAGGAAAGGTCTGGAGCTGCCACGGTCCCATCTCCTCAAGGCAGTGCAATTGTCAGCTGAAGGCTTGATCAGGCTCGACTAAATTTCCACATCAGGAGAGTGGCAGAGGCCTGCTATCCCTTCCTTACACAGAAACACATCCCAAATGCCCAGTCACTGGCACAAAAAAATGAGTGGCTACACATTTTAGGGTTAGCTGGCCATTTTTGCCACAGAAATGACTGTGTAGCATCTGCAAGTATTTAAAATTCTCAGGCATTCTTGTTTTTATCTGCCTTCTGGGCTTTTTTGAGGCTTTATGTCACATGGTGCTGAGTTTTGAAGCTTTTCTCTCCAGGGATGAGGCCACTGAGTGATCCACAGAGTGCAGAGCCAGACCCTAACCCTGATCCTAAACTTAACCCTAAAACAGGGGAGTTGTGATGTGAGCAGATACAGTGTGGGGAGAAAGCTGCAGAAGGAAGAGGGAAGACCTGGATATGAGGGGTTTAAAATGACCCTGAGAAAATCTCTACATTGAAAGTTTGTAATATTGAAGGGGTGAAGAGGAAGGAAAATATTAAACAAGAGGAGGAGGAAAACTTCCTTTCTGTCTGAAGAGACCACTTGAGCAGGGAGTGCAGATGATACCTGAGCAGACACACTGGAGGACAGTGCAGCAGGTTTCCATCTGGGCTGTACTTGATCACCAAAAGCAACCCATTATCAGGAAAACAAGGAGAACAAATTCAGCAGAGGAGCCTGGGGAAGTATTATCAGTATTTTGTTTTAAAGGACACAGCCCTGACAGGAAGTTTGGCATCTTTTCTTTCTGACATAGGTGAGAAAAGCCAACAGAAAGAACCCAAAGAAATGTCAGCTGTTCTTCAGGTCCCAAGCAGAAGCAGGGATCTACAAGGACTGGGAAACAAAAGCTCTGAGCTGAATTAGCTCTGTACCACTTGGTGCTGTGAGAGAAGCCAAGCTTCTACCTTGCACAGATTCCTTGTGCTCTGGTGTGCAGCTGAGCCCCAGCCATCCACAGGGTGGATGTTTTAGTGCCTGGCTCTTTTTAACTGGCACATGTTAAGAGCTTTGAATTAACAGGTGCATAAAAACTGTCAAAAAACACTTAGCTCTCAAGACAGTCTGTCGGTTGTATTAAAAATATGGTTTTATGTAACCACATTCTCTCAACACTTGCTGGGTATTACGGCATGGGAAAGTCACTTGCCCTTTCCAAATGAAAGCAGCGATGTTTAAACTCTCCTGCAGGGGAAAAAAAGAAAAAAAAAAAAAAAGGAAGAAAGAAAGAAAGGAAGAAAGGAAGAAAGGAAGAAAGGAAGGAAGGAAGGAAGAAAGGAAGAAAGGAAGAAAGGAAGAAAGGAAGAAAGGAAGAAAGGAAGAAAGGAAGAAAGGAAGAAAGGAAGAAAGGAAGAAAGGAAGAAAGGAAGAAAGGAAGAAAGGAAGAAAGGAAGAAAGGAAGAAAGGAAGAAAGGAAGAAAGGAAGAAAGAAAGAAAGAAAGAAAGAAAGAAAGAAAGAAAGAAAGAAAGAAAGAAGAAAGAAAGAGAAAATGAGAAAGACTACAGTTCCTCTGATCTTGCCAAGGATTTGCTCCTGTTTTAAACACTAAAGGTCGATTTCTTCCAGCAGAACAGGACTGGCCTAAAGCTCCAGACTAGGGGCAAGCACCTCAGCAGGTCAAAAGGCCAGCGTCTTGCAGGCTTAGAGAGGTGGAAATGAGGGGTTTTTGACAACTGAATGGGAAGATGTCTCACTTGCTGACTGAGGAGGTGGTATTTACTGTAAGCATGGCCTGGGTTTTTTTAAAAAAACACTGAGTTTAACAGGGGTTTAGAGCTAGGAAAAAAAGCCAAACTATTTGTGCCCATATTTCAGAAGAGGTTTAGAAATAGTTTTAGTTCTCAATCTTCCCTCCGTCATGAATCCAGAACATCTGGGATCCCAGAAACAAAAGCATCAGGTTTCCAGAGTGGAAAGAGCTCTTAAGACACAGGTCCAGAAGAATTTTTAAAACTCTCGAAAGCATTTCTGAAATCAGTTCCTTTTCAAGTATGTGGCAAATACATTAAAGTGGGTTTTGGATTAGTTTTACTGCCTCTTGATAAAAGCCATTCACACCTTTGATGTGTTTGAGGACAGCAGCCATCCCAAATGCCTTCCCCAGACCTCGCCTCCACCAGGAAGTCTCCTCCTGGCTCTCCCCAGGAATGCCCAGCTGGGTTCTCATTTGTCTCCTCCCCAGAGGTGAGCAACTCAAACCAGCCACCTCTGGGGTTACAGGCAGGGTAGGTGAAAGCAGCACTTCCTGCGTGCAAGTGTTTAGGGTGTAACAGTGAGCACAGATAACCCAAAGCCTGGGAGAAGTGGGAAGAGCAGCAGGGATGTGAGCTCCTAAAACTGGCTGTGAGTTTAATCCTACACAGTTTTAGTTCTACGACTTAAAGCATTTCCAGTACCACCCTGTGCTCACCCACCTGCTGCTCAGCCTGGTGGCTCTGGGGAGCCCTGGTTATTTGCCTGGCCTGGAGGACAGATGGGTCCATGAAGTTCCTCAGCAGCTGCTGGAAGTAGAAAGGGAAACTGTTTGAAACACAGAAGGAGAAAAGAAAACTGGTGGCTTGGAGGGGTGCAAGTAATGAAAGGTCCCAGTGTGGCAGGCAGCTGGGGCAGAGGAGACTGACTAGTCCTTGGAAAGCAAATGGTGACTCCCTTCTCTGAAAAGCAGATAGAGCTTTGTTAATATGGAGATCAGAAGGAACACCATGAGGGCCCAAGTGCAACTTGCCAGGCCAAAGAAAGTATTTTCCAACAGCTTCTCAAGTTCTGCCAGCAAAAGCGTCATCCCTGAGAGACTCACAGGGGGACTGTCACTGACAGTACCAGATACTGTCCAGGAGTGGAGCCTGCCTGCTTGGCAGTGCTGTTTTCCTGCAGAACTGGTTAATGTCAGGGAGACTGATGAACACTCCACAGTAGTTAAGGGATGCAGTGGGATGTCATGGAGAAAAGTCCACTGCTAAATATTTTGATTTGAGGCATGAAGAAAAGAAAACAACTGGCATTTTAGCAGATGGGGGAAAAAAAGCTCTGGAAGCAAGAAGAAAATCCTGCAGAGAATGAGGCATGACTTTTTAAAACAGCTGCAGGATGTTCTTCTTGGAGGCTCAGAGAAGCACGTTAGGAAAACCCTGGAATGGACCTGGTTCTTCATGAGCACATCCTCACGCCAAAGAATATCATCTTCTCCATGAAGCAAACCACCAAAATGTGGGAGCAGCTGCAGCTCACACGACAGCCAAGCCAGAGACAACCTCTAGGAGACCATCAGCACCACAGACAATGGAATCTGCACCATCAGCAACCAGAGTCATCACCTAAACAGCTACAGAACTATTTAAGACATGATGCGGGTTTGGGGTGATGCTCAGGAACCCACTCCAGATGCAAACTGGGAAACTTTGAAGAAAATGATGTCTGAATTGGATTAACCCCTCTTTGGGACAGGGACAGAGTCTGTCTACACTGGAATGGGGAAAGTGATTTAAGCCTGCAAAGGCAGAGCTGTGCCTAGCTCACATGCCCAAGGCAGAGTGTACTCAGCAGAGTACTGCATGGCTCTGCCAGGAGTTTGCTGCCCAAGCAAACAATCCAAGGGACAGCCAGTTTGTGACTCTTAAATGCAGTCAACAAGCACTTCTAGTGAGGTATCCTTGATGGGCTGATGGCTCCTGACCTCCTAGGGCAGTGGCAGTACAAAGGGCTTCCCTCCCATGTGGAAAAAGGAAGGGAGCAAGGGAACCTGGCTTGCAGAGACACCATCTGCAGGATACCCAGCTCCTACCTGTGAAGGAGTCACAGGGCAGGGAGCTGCTGGTACCTGCTGCCTAGGAGTGACTCCCAGAGCTCTCCATCCCTTCAGGTCTCCTGAGGATACAGTGGTCCACGTGGAGGCAATGGCCAAGGTGGTCAGCTGCCTTAAGCTCCATGGTGGGCAGCTGAAGGGCTCCTATTTCTGTTGCTGCTGGACTTAGGATGGCAGAGCAGCCACAGCCTCAGCCAGTATCCATCACCAGCCAGACACCACTGCTAAGCCTGTAGCTCATGGAGTGACTCTGCCTTGCTCTACTCCTCCTTTACTGGCTTGATGGAGGAGGAAGCTGTGGAGGTGAAATAACTCAGTGGGGTCTCCTTCAGGACAGTTAGGGATTAATGCAGGAGCAACACAAGGTCAGCAACTGTGCACTCAGAGCTGCTCCTGCCACATGCCCTTATCTGCAGCTGTTCCATTACAAACCCAACACGGTATTTGAGGGCTCCCAAGACACAGCAAATTCAGAGCAATGCCTTCCCAGGCTGAGATCTGGGGCTCAATTTGGCCCTTCATAATCAGGAAACACCAGCAAACCAGAACAAAGACTGATTACTGCAAAGAAAAACATCAGATGGACATTGGAAGAGTGAGATTCAGCCCTGATAACATGAATATGAGAGGATGACATCAGTCCATCATGTTCATATACACCACCAGCACTTAGCAACTGCTAGGTGCAAGAAACCTTGCGTGGGGAAGTTGAAAAGGCCCATCACACAGGGATTTATTTATGACTCATGTTTCGCTTTTATTACCCAAGACCATTTTTTGGTGTTTTTGTTTTACTCAGCTTCAGCCCGTGCATGGTCTGGGTGAAGTGACTCTGTTCCTGCATTCTGCCACATCCTCCCCAGTTCTAAACCATGTAAGAAACTGAAGGGATATCCCCAACACTTCAGCTTTCCCTTGGGATGATTTTTATCCACTTGAATGGCATCACAAGTCATGCAATGGGTTCTTTCGTCTCTCAGGATTTCATTCTTTACTGTGAGGAACCTCTAAGCTTTTCTCTTGCTGCCTGCAGAAATGGATCCCAAGGCTCCACCAGAGCACTGGGCTGAACTGGGTACAGGGCAACCTAGCTCATCCCAAATTTCCATCAGTCTCCAGAAAACAGCACAGTCCTTACATGGTGGAACCAAGGAAAAAGCTCCTGGAAAAGAAGCCATGTGTTCCATTACCCAGCTCTAGAGCTGCAGCCCCAACATGTGCCTTCCAGTCCCAGATATCACATCCCTGCTGCTGCTGGACTTCCTGCACTCCTGTCACCACCCACCACTGCCCATTCAATAGGACATCATTCCCAGCCCCTGAAGAAGGGCAGTGTGGCTTGGAGTGCTGAGACTGTTTTAATCTCTGCCACACACAAGAGGTGCTTTACCTACTTGCCCAAGAGCAATTTCTCCCAGTTCTCCCCTCCTGCACTCATGTGCCAGGTGTGAAAACCAGTTCAGACATCAAAACCCAGTGCTCAACACTGGCAGTGTGGAAAAATAAAATCACTGGCTGATCGGCCAAACAAGCAGGTGGGAGTGGTAAGGACAGAGGCTAAACCTGCCCTGTGCTCCCAAGTGCCTTGTTAGACAGATTTATGTCTAGCTAATTGAGAAAATGACCCTAACTACACAACCCAGGCCCTAATTCAGAAAGGCCCAAGCTTTTTAGTGTCTGTACCTGAGCCTTAAAAAGCATGATTTAAACCCTGTAACTAACAGGCTGCCAAAGGCAAGGATTTGAAGGATCTGATGTCCTATCATGCCGAGGGGGTGAGGCTTGGCTCACTTCTCTTGTTACTTGGTCTTTCCCCACTGACATCCGAATTCTCTGCTGGGACATAAATCAGGGAAACCATGAAGGAAACCAGCCTCGTGCCCCATCAAAGGAGCCAACACTGGCTTTAATGGGACCATGCAGACCAGCCTAAATAGGGCACTTAACAAGCATGTGGTTTCTATAACACCCTGTTTGCACTGCCACTGGCAAAAAATCCCCTTTGTCCATTACACACACCTGCTGATATGCATGGAGTGAGGAAAGGGATCGTGATACAACACCATAGTGCTGAACAGGGGATTTCTGGGATGGACCAGGCCTGCAGACATATTTTAGATCAGCAGCATGAACCCTTATACACAGCTGTGGCACATGCAGGAGAGGAACACAGATACCCAAGACACCTTTACACAGAACCCCACGGAAGTACCAAGCTCGGTGCAGGACACACAGACGCTCAAAGATCCCACATAAGGTGCATCTGGTGACGTTCCAGGCCTCAGGTGTGGGTGTTGAAACCAAAACTGAACCTTGACAGAAGGGAGTTAGGAACAGTAAGTCTTGGGGTCCTACTGTCCTAAGCAGAAAATAGAGACTAGACAGAATCCCAGCAAAGCAGGGAATTTGACAGTGCTCTGCATCTTTCTTGAGCTCCAGAGCTTCCCCACAGGTTTAGTTGCTGTGAGCGTTCCTCTGTAGCTTGTTCCTAATGCAGCTGGATCAGGAATGCAGTACCTCCAACCACTAGGCCAGTCTCTACATTTCCCTCTTCCTAGTCTTTCCTCATTCAGTTCGGATGGGATCCAGGCCCAAAGGAAAGACTTCACTGCATCACAGAAGGTATTAGGAAGAAAAATGGCTGATGGAGAACCTCAGTCCCTCCCCAGAAAGCTCCCCTAAGCTCAACCTCTTGAGAGCCCAGCTTCATCTGGCTGGATGTACAATCAGATTGGGGGTTGTCCAAGCGTTTTACACCATGCTCTACACATCCATGGGAACCCCAGGCTGACTCATGACCATCTGTGCTCATTTAAACATTTCTTGACAGAGGAGGGAGTGCTAATCCTGACATCCTGGCCAAAATGCAGCACGGGTAATTATACTGTGCTTTGTAACATTCTCGGTGGTGTACATTGGTGTTTTCCTAGTTCTTCCCATAATGGTAATGTGGTGATCCAACACAGAAATGGCCATGTTGCCAGAGGAGAGGCCCCTGTGCCAAGCCCTGCAGTGTTACTGTCAAACATCACACGTCTCTATTTTCCCTGCCATGGGTGTTCAACCCCAGCGCACTTCACGCTCAGACTTTGACCTCTACCTGTGCCAGAGACCCTCACTAAAAACCTGCCCACTCATTCCTGAGCTGTGCTGAGCTTTCCATCTCTCCATTCTTCTGAAGAGATACAAAAGCAGACAGCACACCCTTAGTGCACACCTGGATGCGAACATTGTAACATCAGCTACTGCAAAGGTAGAAATGGATTCGCTTGAAGAACCTCAATTTCAACAGTTCTGTTTCCTCCAAGGAGAAACAAGAAAAAACCCTCAAGCCTTTTGTTGCACCAAAATCATCTCCTGGCATTTGTGACCAGCACACATGTTGTTACAATTAGGACTGGACTCCTTGGCTCCGGCACAGGGGAATTTTAAACCCGCACACTGGCACCCATCAAAACATTCATGAACTTCCAAAGTGGAACTGACACCACGGTAGTGGTTTATATCACACGTCAGAGATGGGCTTCATAACTGAGATCAAACAAGTTAACTCCTCAGCTCCCTGGCCAGCAAGAGCAGCCTGGTGCTGAGCTGCTATTGTTATTCCACACGGCTGTTTCATGTGGCTTCCAGCCAGTCCACTTCACTTCGCAGGCTCAGAAGTTAAAGACAGAGAACTGGCCAGAACTTCAACAAGGGACTTGTAAGAGAACAGAAACTGCTGACTGTAACAGCATCTTCCCTCTCAGGCAGAAACAGCACTAGCACTATCAGAATGGTACACAGGAATGTTTCAGCCTTTAAGCAGTTTTGTTGCATATAAACTTATTCCCTCCTAGGAAACTAATAACCTTAAGCTGTTGTCAAAAAAAATCTTTGGACTTGGAATTTTTTGAAACACCCTTTTCAGAGTTCAAACAATAATCTTACCTGTGACAGCAAGGTGTAGAAATATTCTAACCACATTTTAGCCTACCAGGGAACCACAAATTATATGCAAAATGGTGTCTGTGTGATTTCTGTAAATACCATTTGCAATTCAACTCTTCTGTCAGGAGCTCTTCTGTGAGTCCCCGATGAGCTGAACACAACTGTAATGAGGAACAGACCTATCCTCTAGGCCTTTGAATCTCTTGAGGAACAACTGGGGACAGCTGCAGAGGATGGAAACGAGAATGGGACAATTAAATTATTACTGCATTTACTGGTGTCCCATTCTGAACACCGTCAGCAGGTCGCTACAAGGTGTCCTGCAACAGCAGACAGCAAAGGAAGTCGGTCACAATTTTCTCACAATACCATCAAATCTGCTTTTAGGTCAGGTTTTCCAGCAAAATAACAGGAACACTGCATACCAGCAACAACAGAGCCAAGTTTCATACATTAGAATGATTAGACTAGTTAGATTCTAACTCAATCAGCCCAAATTATGAGCGGCTGCTCTAGGAGACATATTTATCCCACTTTCTCCCGTGTATGGAAGGCAGCAGGAGAGATTTTTTCACCATTGCCCTGAGTTAGCTGAAAAGATTCCTGCCAAGCTGTATCCTGCCATGTCTTTACTTCATGCACTCTGTATTTTGGAACAGCCTTTTTTTAGGTTTTATTTTCACGCAGCGGAAAGTTGCCAAAGGACGTTATCTGATTCTCCCATTTATCATCTCCTGTGGAAAAACAGGCTTGGATCCCTGTATTAGTCTCAGATATCACAACTGAAAGTAAACACACTGCGTACAAGATGCACTGATTTATTAATAGAATAAAAGTGAAATGTAGTGACATGTTTTTCCACTGTTCAAGCCATAGAGACAATCACTGTCCCATTTATAGACTCGGTGGCGTCATTCAGCAACTCATTCATAAACTCAGACCCAACACGTCCAGGTCAGGTATTCCAGGAACCATTCCCACACTGCCCTGGTACCAAGAGGTTAACTGTGAGTGCAGTCCCCATGGTTTGCAGCTGCAATCAGTCTGTGAGAGATTTTCCTAGGTTCTCTTTTAATTCCTGAGGCTTTCTCCACCTGGAATTGCTTTTTAAAGCCTTTCAACAGCAATAGAACAAATCAGCTGGACTTTTGTGGGGTACTAACCCGCTCTTCAGGCAAGAAAATGCATTAAATGCTCTACAAAAATAGGCTTATTTCCAATATACTGTGGGGATTATTCATTACAAGCTGAATTACTGGCTAATTATGGCTTATTATTGGCACTTTGAGGCAACTACAACAGAGAAAATCTCTGCAGTGGAACAGCTTTAAATGTAACACACTCTCTTTTGTGTGTTTTCACTTCTACATTCTGCAATGTCTTACACTGTAACCCATCATTTTTGTTAAACCCTAGCAGCTGTGATTTCATAGCTAATAGTGTTATCAATGTACAGTTTCATGATTCAGCATTGTCTGAAAGGAACAGGCAATGTGATAAATACGAGGTATTACGACTGACCTTGCAGTTTGCCTCAATATGCAAATTTCCCTTAAATCAGGAAACAGTAACCTCTATGAAGGCAATTAATATAAGCACTTGGGTTTCACAGCATGATAAACTGTTGGAAACTAATCCCTTATGGATACAAAGGAAGACAAACATCCTACTGCCATTGTCAGAATGTGTTCTGAAGCAGACTGAGGTTTCTCCTGTAGGTATCTGTCTCTTGCACCCTGCTCAGAACAGGCATCCGTGGGTATCAAAAAGCTGAAAATCTTTTTGTTTGGAAACTGTTCACTTCCAAGTGCCCTGTTTCAGGAAGGTACAAAAGCCCATGAAGATCTGGGCAGCAGAACACGAATGTACACTGGAATGATGATAGATGAAGAACCCCAAATGTGTCTTGTGGAAAGAAAAGAGCCTTTAAAATCTGAAAACAATAAAAAGGAAAGGAGAAATGAAGTGCATATTACTGGCACTGCTGAAGCCCAGATACAACATACAGCCACAAGCCTGCAGAGAGTACCTCATCCATAACCACTGACTTATCTGCATGCAGCAGTCATGTGGCAGAACAAGCTGGGGAGCTTCCTGAAGTCACATTTACTGCCTGAGTTTGGCTGTCCACGTTGCAGAGGGATTTGGTCCTGGCGTTTTGAGACTGTTCCAAAGCTGCAGGAGAAGCAGCAGCAGCATGGTCAGCCTGCTGGCTCTCCTGCCCCACACCACTGGGAGCATGGTTATTCTGGGCTGTCCCAGCGTGGCTCTGTGCCTGGCTGGATTGTCTCCCTGCTTCTGCGTCCTGCTGCTGCAGCATCTGCTCCACCTCGATCTCGAGCTCCAGGTTTTCCTCATCTGCCTCCACGTCCAGCTGCTGCATCAGCTCCTCCAGCTTCCTGGCCTTGCGCAGCTCGTTCTGCTGGATGATGGTGCACAGGTGCTCTGTCAGGTGCTCCTTGATCTCTGTCTTGTGCTGCAGCTCCAGCTTGGCTGCCACGTACTCCGACTCGGCCTTGTCGTAGCGCTTCCTGCAAAACCATCAGCATTTCTGCAGGGTTAGTTCTCACAGCCCCCTGCCACAGGGACAGGCACTTTCAGAGTCCCTGGAATGCAACGTGCTCTGCAATGCACTGTGCCTGCTGTTCATGACGTGCTGCCACGTTAGCAAGAGGGAAGAAAATAAGAGTGAATTGATCGAAACTTCTCTGGACACTGGGGGCTCCGCTGTTGTGTATTCCAAGAGTTAACTCGCTCAGATTGAATCACAACCACCCATTTTTACTGCCTGTTTGAAGAGATGCATCACTGGCAGCAGAAAGAACCCATCAGAAATTGCAGTGTTTTCACACTTCTAATGAACACCCACTCAGTGAAGTGAAACACCACAAAGCAGTTGGGAGTTTTTCTAACACAACCACCCCCACCCCAGACACAGATGCTTGATGGAGCACGTTGACATTTGGATCATGTGCTGTACTGGCCACCCTTATCCATGTTCAGAAAATCAGGGGCAGCACAGACTGACACAGCACGTGACTTCAACACAGATGTAAAACTTTATTGCAAGCATGCATCCCAACACTCACCTCCTGCCAATCTGCACTTCCTGTCGTGACAAATACAGCAAAAAGGGAATATTCTATGTATTTACTGAGTTAACACCAGAGAATATCTAGCACTTTAATGGCTGGTGGCCACATTAATGATGCATTTTTCACTACATCAGTGAACCTGTGAATTAATTCTAATTAAAAGATAGATGCAGTCTTGCTCATCAGGAAAGGGAACACACAAAGGCTTTTGCAGCCTGACTACAGAGTGCTCGTAAAACTAATATTAGTAAGGTGGTTGAATAAATAATTCAGCTGTTTTATGAAACCAGATTCCAGTATCTGCTTAAACAAAGCAACAGAAAGATAAAAGTCCTTTGCTTAGTGAAACAGAAGGAAATAAGACATAGAAAAGCCTTCCCAAATATCTTCTTTTATGTAATAACCACAGGACTTTTACCCAGCTGTAAAGGCTATGTCTCCAGTGTGCAGAAGATGTCCACTTATGTTTCCCTCTCAAGAAAGTCAAGATTTCTTTGGGTCAGATACCTGAAGTGGCAAAACTAATGCTACATTGGAAACATCTGCACAGCCAAACCTCTGGGCTGAGTTCCCACCTATCAGTCACATTGTATTTACAAAAATTCTATTCCGCAGCAATTGTCAAATGTTTCTAACTAGGTATGTGCTCAGGACTATTTAATATTGCACTTTTTGACCCACTGAAATGTTGTGTTTTAGCCCTAGACTAAAAGGCAAATAATAAGAAATTGCTTAAAAAGATTCCACCTAAAAGTAAATTGGCTTTGGCTCATAATGCATAAAAACTACAACACTGGAAGTATCTACCTCACATTGCCAAATCCCTCCCTCAAAAAACACCTACTAAGTTAATGAAAGACATTAACATTTTGGTGAAGTTTACCCACTTGTCCTTCTAGCATCTCCTCATTAAAAACTGCTTTCCTAATGTCAAGAGCTGCTTGTGCTCTTTAAGCAGAAACCATTTCAAATAGATACATTATTAAAAAACCCGGGTAAGAAGACTGCAGGAGCATTTAATGTTTTTAGAAACCAGACCTAAAGTCCACTGAAATGTTTTTCCTCTTTGAGGACATGAAATTCTGGGTTCACATGCAATCAGCTATGCTAACCCCAGTTAATCTTTGACATTTCAAATGATAATTACGCCAAAGAAATCTTAATTTTTTTTAGCTACCGCCACAATTTTTTCCCAAGACTAATTACCAGCTTTATTGGCCTGTGGTCATGGTATGGCAGAAGTCAGAAGGAGAAATGAGCATTTAACACATTGAATGGTGAACCAAAAACCACGAGTGAACGTTTCTGCTTTATGAACCGGCTGCACAAACATGCTGCTGTTTATCTACTGATGTTGTGGTTTACCCACAGCTAATGGGGTGTTCCCGTTAATTTCTTGCCTTTAAGGAACTCATCACACCCAGTATGATTAAAGGCACATTGTGAGGGGTTAAAAGCTTCTCTCTTCCTTCAATTTTTGGTCCTAGTTGCAAAAAATACTTCAGCAGGTTTTAAGCGTAATTGGTGCCATTCATTCCAGCAGGACCAGAGCTGTCATGAACAAGCAAATTTTCCTGAAGAGGATTTTCATTTCAGGACTTTGCAAGAAAAACCCCTGTCCCCCTGAGAAGAAAAAACACTAAAGCAGGGCTTATGGACAACTGCACACTTAAAGCAGGACCTACGTCTTGTGACAGCAGTCTCCAGTCAGAAAACCTGCTTCAGTTCCCAGATTCCAAGGGAAAAATGAGGAAATAAAAAGCATGCTTTTCCTTCCAGATCTGAAAGCCCCCCAGACTGTGACCGCTTCAACTACACGTTATTACAGGGACAGGACTTCATTAGTGCTTCAGTGAGAGGAAACAGCCTTCTCCCCTCCCCTCGGGCAGGGCTGCTCCCTCCTCCCTCCCCCCGGGTGTCACTCACCGGGCGTAGGAGTAGTCCAGGCTGGCCTGGTCGATGCGGTTCCTCAAGATCCCGATGTCAGCAGACACCATGTCATCCAGAGCCTGCAGCTCCTTCTGAATCCTCTTCAGTTTCACTGTTTCAGCTTGAGTTCTTTTGGATCTGCAAAAGGAAGGTGATTTTTTTGTTGTTGTTGTTGTTTCAGTTTCCTTTTCAAGCCTCTCTTCTTGACATAGCGGACCCCAATTTATTTGCAGAGCAACTGACTTCTTTAGGACCTATTCAGAAGGTTTCTCCTTTATGGTGTGGGGCTTTTGATCTTTTTTAGCATCCACAGGGATCTAAAATGCCTGCTATTAAAGGACTACGGCAAAATTACGTAATGACTACAATCAAAGTGCCTCAAATGGATTGTGTTTCTTCACTGTGGAAACACACAAGAAGCTGCTGTATCTAAGTAGTTCACAGTGTAAGGAAACAGGAAATGGCTTGGGGGGGGGAAGCGAGAGGGGGAAGGGTTTTTAGCCCTGCAAATATCCCCTTTCAAAGAAGACCAGTTAGTAGGGGCCAAAAAGTCACCTAACCTAAGCTTGATTTCCATTTTGTAAAATTATTCCCAAAAGGCCCAGCCAAATCCCAACGAAGTGAATGGAAAGTTTTACATCAAACACAAAGGATTTCAATCAAGCCTTATGAAACCTTTTTCAACTAAGCCATTCATTCCTAAGTCCTGAAAACGAAATGTTACTAAGGGCAACAAGCTTTGATGGATTTCACTCCCGAGCAAGCCAAGTGACTTTCCACCAGCTTTTACACCACGTCACTTTGGCATCATTCATCACCAGCAGCAAAATGATGCTTCTCAGCCACTGCTTTACAAGCCAGGGTAGGTCCCTGAAAGCAAGACTAGGTGTGCAGGCAATGCCAGCATCTCTCATTCACCCAGCTGATGCAGGCAAACAGACATCCTGTGGTATTGCTGGGAGCCTTTGAGGGACAGAAGTAACTCCTTAGCTGTCACCTGATAATGTCTTGTCTCTCCTGAGGCTTTGTTTCCAGGAGGAAGAACCAAACCTGGTGGCCACACCCATGCCTGAGGTCCTACAGTGACTCACAATAAAGGTGCTTGTGTTCCAACTCTGCCTGGCAAAGGAAAATGAAGTTTTCGGGACTTCAGCACAGTACAGGCTGTGTTCACCTGTGCCATGCAAGGGCTCTGATGGGCAGAACATAACACAGGCCTGGGAGAGCACTGCAAGCCTGAAAACTTCACATCACTGTCCTTGATCCAGTGTTATCAGCTGTTCCAACATCCTTCCCCACAAACTCTGCCTTCCCTGGAGTCTCAAACTGCCTTGGTGCCATAAAGCCTGGTCCCCTGAAGAGCAAGAACTAACAACTGTGAGAATACGTGCAATTTTATAATTTCTAGTCATCCAGTGGTAAAACACTTCTTAAAGCTGATCATCTTCTCTTTTCAACATTTTGGCACACTAATGAGCCAAAGGTCCAAACAGAAATAGCTTCTTCTCACAGGTTATGAATTAGATAAACTCCAGCAAAAACAAATCAGGACCAGAACATGCACCTGAGCACCCCAACTTCCAAACATGACCTCACTAACAAATTTAAGAACTTCAGCTAATCCTCCAGTTGTGTAATAATTTTTCCATCTGTGCACAGAGCTGCAGCTTGGGAAGCGTGAAAAGCTTAATCACAACTTCTTAGCCAGCACTTGTCATCCAGGGGAAACATCCATCACAGCTGCTCACAGAGCACAGAGAAGAGGGAAAAAGTGAAATTTAAATCAAGATAGGAAAGTGGTTGCAGATGAAGAGAAAGCCCTTGCCCAGGCTCAGGCCCACCTCTCAGCAATGGCTCTGGCCAGGAGTGCCTTCTTGCGTTTATTCTTCTCTTCTATCAGCTTCTGCTCCTGCTGGAGGATTTCCCATCGGGATTTCTCCTGCCTGCTCATTGACAAGAACATCACAATTAACAGGAAGTTCATTTCTCTCCCTGCTGCCCGTGTTGTAACACAAATATTCACCCTCAGAGATTCCAGAGCAAACTCTTAAAAAAGTCGAAGGAACAATAAACAGATTTTGGTTCTGAGGAAAGAAGACTCATCTGCAAGAAGCCATTCAGACCAATAAAACATTTCCAGATGAAATCTACTGATCAGAATTAAAATCTGCATAACCAAATAAGCTGCATGGAGCACTTTTTCAGAAATGGGTGGAATTTTTCAATTAAGGGATGTGCTTCCCTATCAGGTAGAAGCAGTTTCAGGTTTCTTACTGGCTGCTACAAGTCACCATCTGTTCAGTCTGCCAACACAGCCTCTTTTCTGGAAATGTTTTTTTCCATAAAACAGATTCTTTCACAGGTCTGCTTTACAGTACAGCTCCCAAATAATTAAATGGCTACAAATGAAAGGTTGGTATGAGTTATAATGAAAATGAATAGCAAGAGAAAACAAGAATTTGCTTTTGCCACCAGTGAAAGACTGCTATCCATTCCATTTCCCAGGCTACATCTCCTAAGAGATACAACCACCCCAAAGGGTGGAAGGCCAGGCCCCAGGTGAGGGGCACAACTTGTGGCAGGATTTAGGAACTGTTTGCTGCTTTCCACCCCACTGTGTTCTTCGTGCCCTCACTCAAGGAGCCCAAACTTAAAAATACCCAAATAACTCAGCTATTAACAAACATTTCAGCACATCTCAGATTTGTCCTCATCACCCCATTCCTAAAACCTCACACAATGAATATTTTTAGTAAGATTTAAATTCAAGCATCCAGGCTGAGAAGAATCCAGCAGATGCAGGAGGTGACTGTTGCAGCAAAACGTCATTTGCTTTCACCAGTGTGAAAAAATTCTCAGCAAAGCTCCAGCTGCTTTCTCCCCAGAAAAACGGTGTCTGTGTTTTCCTCACCACAAAAATGAGATGAACAGCCAGTACTACTGGTGAGCTGCACCCACAGGAGGAATCTGAGTTCTCCAAGGGTTCTCTGCTCAGGGTGCAGTTCTCAGGGTTCTCTGCTACCCTGGTGCAGGGAGAGCAGGCAGGTGAAATCACAGGCAGCACAACCCCCAGCTGCAGCCTCTCACGGCCCATCTCTGCAAAACAGAACCTCCTGCACCCTCCGAGTTTAGAATTTGAGAGGAGCTTCGTGCTGCTCCTCCTCCACACAAATGCTGCCTCGTAGAAAACGGAATGATTTGCTCTCTCAGAGCTTCCTATCAGACACACCAAAGTAGTGAAGTCAAGAATCGATACAGAATGACGAACCCCACCCCTTGAGTTTACCGACTTACTAACAATTCCACTTTCTTTCTCTCCCCTCGGCTGTTGGGCTTTGCAGGGTAGGGCTGGGCGCTGTCCCTGCCATTACAAGACTCGGCTGCTGTGGCTCCCTCCTGCTGCTCTTGGCTGTCCCTCTGATCCCCAGGTGCTGGCCCGGGCTGCTGGGGGTGACAAGGCTTGGGTTGTGGTGCAGAAAGCATCTGCTCTGGAGTGACAGAGGCTGCTCCTCCCTGCAGCCCCAGCCTCTGGCTTTGCTGCTGGAGGGCTTTTTCCCGTTGCAATTGCTTCCGAGTCTTGGGCACAGCCTGGGGGCGAGGCAGCTGCTGCTGCTGGGGCTCGTACAAATCTGTCGGTGGAGAAACAGAATTAAAACCAAATCTCAGTATCAAAGGCTCTGACAGAGTTGTTCTGGGCAAGCAAACACCAAAATAATGAAAATGCAAGGCAGGATATCACGGGAAGGCAGTGTGGGGGAAACCTTGGGAAGCTGGAAATGTTTTGTTAGCCTAAGATTCAAGAATTTTTAATGATACTACTATCCCTACGTGAGAAGAAGAGGGAATAAGAGGCCTGGACTGGAGGCCTAAAAGAGAAACCATAGGTGGGAGTGAGGTGAGTCTTGGGATAATCACGAAGAGGGAGAGCGAGGTCTAGGGAAGGGTCAAACTGAGGTTATAAAGTGAAGAACGGGGAAGAAGGAGGTGACACGAGGGCAAAGAGGAGGCTGGGGACATGGGAGAGACGTTGGGCAGAGACCTGGGTGCAGGACAAGGGGCTGGAGAGCCTGGGAATTTTGGGATTTTTGTCAGAGAAGCTGCGGGTGGAGAGGAGTTGGAGGAGGGGGAGATGGGGAGGGATGGGAGGGACCGAGGGGCTGCCCTGGGACAGCGGAGATGGAGCGGCGGAGCTGAGGGGAGGGGATGGGCGGGGGTGTGGGGATGGAGGGGCTGAGGGGGGATAGGGGTGTGGATGGAGGGGCTGAGGGGAGGGATGGGGGTGTGGATGGAGGGGCTGAGGGAGGGATGGGGTGTGGATGGAGGGGTGGGGAGGGAGGGGTGGGATGAGGGGCTAGGGAGGATGGGGGTGTGGATGGAGGGGCTGAGGGGAGGGATGGGGGTGTGGATGGAGGGGCTGAGGTGGGGATAGGGGTGTGGATGGAGGGACTGAGAGGAGAGACAGAAATGCGGCTGAAAGCGCTGAGGGGAAGGACAGAGATGTGGGTGGAGGGGCTGAGGGAAAGGAGAGAGGCGCGGCTGGAGAGGCTGAGGAGCCGCGGCGACGGGAGGCAGGTGCAGCTGCGGCGGCTGACGGGATGCCGAGGCCCAGGCTCTTCCTCCACGCCGCTCCGGGCCCCACTACCCCCTGCTCCCCGGGCACTCCCGGCGCGGTCCGGTCCGTACCTGGGCGCTGCCCCCGCAGCCGCCGCAGCTCCTCCTGCGAGAAGCCGGCCCAGGCCTCGGCCATAGCGCTGCCTCCTCCTCCTCCTCCTCTCCTGCCCCGGTCGGGCCCCGCCGCGCCGCCGCAGGCGAATGCCGCGGACAGCGCGGCCGGGGGCCTCGCGCTGCCGCCGCCGCCGCCGCAGGCGAACGCCGCGGACAGCACGGCCGGGGGCCTCGCGCCGGCGCCGCGGCGCTGGGGAGGGGCAGGCAAGATGGCGGCCTGAGGGGAATGAGAGGGAGAGAGCGGGGCGGGCGTCGCTGTGCTCCGGGAAAAGCTGCACTAGTGGGCACAGCTCCGCGGCTGCTGAGAACTTAGTGCCGAAAAGAGTCAGTCAGGTTGGAAAAGACTTCTGAGCTCATCAACCTGTGACCGGCCAGGGCTCAGTGGGTCCCGGCTAATGAGGCTGAAATGGAGAGGGGAGGCCACTCCCAAAGAAAGCAAACAAACTTCAGGGAACAACGTATCCCCATATAATTTACGATTCGCAATTAGGTAGTTGTAAGCGGGTGAGATCCTGCTCCAGCATGTGTAATAAGTTACAGTGACAACACTGTGAGGAAATCCGGGATTTCCTGGATGCTTTGGGCTGGAAGGGACTTGGAAGTTCAACCAGTTGCAAACCCCTGCGGTGGGCAGGGACATCTTCCACTAGACCAGGTTGCTCCAAGCCCTGTCCAACCTGGCCTTTAGCATTTCCAGGGATGGAGCATCCCCAGCTTCTCTGGGCAGCCTGTGTCTCCCCACCCTCCCAGGAAAGAACTTCCTGATATCTAAACTCAGTCTCCTCTTTTAGTTTAAAACTGTTCCCTCTTGTCCCATCACAATCTGCCCGTGTAAAAAGTATTCTTCCTCTTTTTCTATAAGCGCTGGGAGGCCATCAGGGAAAAATAATATTTTGCCCATGCTGGTGTCTTTGAAGATCGGCTTTGACCATAGTGCACAAGAGCACACGCTTTCACCCTTAGGTATAAACTGAAACAACCTCACAACTTACGGCATTATCCCTCTCATATATCCATGAGAAGAAACATTTTCCTGCCTATCCTAAACTCCTGTGGCTGCTGCAAGCCTGTCAGAAGCCCCATGGACGAGTTCACCTCCCACTGGGGATGCAACTGGCGGGAGCACAAAGGCACGAGCCCCCGACTTAGCTGCAGCAGCCCAGGGGCCTGGAGGCTTCAATAATACATAATGGGCAGTAAAAGGGATGTTTTCAGTGCCACGTCCCTGCCTGGCTCTCATCTGTGAGGGATTAGTCAAGCTCTGAAGCGTTGCTGCCTCCCTGAACAAATCCTCAACTCCCCGGCCATGCAGGGCTCAGCTCCTGTGACTAACACTTGCCATAAATACTGCTCTGAGGGGCGTGCTCCCTGAGCTGGGTGTTTCTGGTGGGATTTGAGTGCCTCGGGGGACATGAGTGCCACCACTTTTCAGCTGCAGCTTAGCCTTGGTGCTGCAGAGATGCTGATCCAGCAGAGGAGAAGGAGAGCGTGGTTATGCTGTGGAGGAAATCCTTCCTGGGTAAGCCTGGGGCAGAGGGATGCTGAGCAGCCCCTCGCACAGGATAATGGCTTCTCTGGTGTTGGGAAAGATGAAAGTTTAATAAAGAAGTTTTACAAATAGGAATGCTCAGCGGAAGGTTCTCTAGAAGTGAAAGCAAGGTTTGATACAGAAGAACAAAATATGGCTGAAAATAAAGATTGCTGAGCTAGTAGTCACTGGACAGAGGTTGAGAGGAGTTGGAAAGAGATTTTATGGCTAAGAGCAAAAGGATAAGTTAACTACAAAAAACCCCATGTTTTTACCAAGTAAAGATAAATCTCAAAAAGCACTGGCAAACAGAAAACATGTTTTAATCAAGTAAGAAAAATTTTCCACTGCAGAAACACAGAAAAACAAGTTTTAAGTTCAAAATGTAACATACTAACTCATGTGATTGGTTAGTTACTCCCATAATCTGGTAATATTAGTAGATATGATAGGCTATAGGTAATGGTAAAGTTATTGTGTGTGATGCTGATTGGTTGTAATATATTAAGATATTCATCAAACTAAAATAAATAATGCATTGTAAGCAGAACAGAGGTGGCTCCAGGCAGCCTTAGGCTGGAGCTGGCAGCTCATTGGTATGGTTCTGCAGCCAGGACCCAGGATTGCTGTGACTTCTTCTCTGCAATAAACACCTTTTTGCAGAGCTGCCTGAAATCCCCCATCTCTCATCTCAGGCTCTTCCACTCTGGGAAACCTGACTGAGCACAGGAGACATCTGAATGAGAACCAGAATCCACCCTTGACTGAAACACTTTCAAACTCCGTGGAGTCCAGATGGCAGAACCCAGGTGTCAGATGAATTTTACAATGGAACAGTGTTGGCCAGCCCTACAAGGGTTGGCTTACAACAAGGTGTAGGCACCTAATTCCCTTTGAGATGACTATATGAGAATCATGAATCTAAATCTGGCGTCTAAATCACAGTAATGGGCAGTACCAAACCCAGAGATAAGGACTGAATGTGCTCCACCAAGTACAAACACCAGATCTCATCTTGAACCTCAGTTCACTACAAACCAAAGTGAAGCACCATATCCACTTTATTGCTGCAGATATTCCAGGCACAAAGCTCCCACGTGTTTTATAGCAAAAGTAGAAAGAGCTTTTGCGCTATGGGCAAAGCAGCAACCCCTGTTAACAGTTTCCATCAGCCCAAGGTTTAATTGCCAGCCGTTGGGCCAGCTTGCTCCAGGAACAATTAGGGCGTGGTGAAGTCATTTCACGGCGCATTTACCAACAGCAGGCTCAGAGAACAGAGGCTGGCCGTGTTCTCCGGCTGATTAAAGTCCTGCGAGTGGAACATGGCACTGAACGTTTGCCACCTAGGAATGAAACATTTTCCAGGCAAATGCTGCTCCAGCAGCAAGATGAGAAAATAGAAACCTTTTCCACCTCCTGATATGCCCAGGAACAACACAAACCTTCCTTTTACAGCTGGGGCTGGATTTGAGTCTTCTTGTGCTTCAAGAGCTGCTCTCTCAAGAGCAGACCTGGAGACCTCCGTGACTCCTGCATCAGTTTTCTCTTGGCCTAATTGCCCTGGAGTCTGGTGAGTAGAAGCAGCCAGCACCAACAGATCACAAAAGCATCTTTTCCTGTGCAGTTCCCAAATCAGCGTGGAAATGTCATCATGGGCTGGCAAATTGGGCTGCCCAGGTCAGAGCTCAGGGTCAGACCTCAGGTGACATTTCAACCCAAGACAGGAGCAATTTGTACCGGGGCATAACATCAATTTGCATCAGTTTCATACTGAAAACTTGTGGGGTTTTTAGGAGCCAAACAAGATCTTCTATCAAGGGGCTCCCTGACTTAGTTGTGTATTTAAAACTTCACTTTTGCAGTGCTCTGCGTGCTGCCACAGTAACACATGAAGCAACATTTTCCCAGCACAGGACTGAGCCCTGATATGAGCCAGGGAAAGGCTTGCATAGAGAAGGAGACTTTCCTCTCTGCTTCTGTTTCAGACCTTATCATGAGCTTCCCAGGACTCTGGCATATAATTCAAGAGACCTAGGGAAGAAGACACCCTGGAAATAACAGAACCAAAAATTTCTAAACCAACTTAGCCCTTTTTCTAACAAAAAAAAAGAGCTATCAAACTGTATCCATGTCAATCCTGCCTCATCCCTTACCAGATCATAACACAGGCTGGTTTAGGAAGAACCACCATGCCCAGATAAGCTATGGCACTATGTGAGCAAGGAGCAAGTCTTTTCTTTTGATAATAACTCAGGATTTAATGTGTCCTTTAAAATCACTTTTGAGATACATGAAAATATATTTTGTTGATTTTTCTCCTGGACCATCTCAGGCTTCAAAGCCTGAGATGAACAATTTAATGTCTTAGCAAAAGACTGAATTAAAAAGTACAGCGTTTTTCCTTCTCCTCAGTTTCTGTTCCCTTAACTGCCTGGTAAGTGGGATTAAGTCAGCACTGTCATTTCTGGCACCAAGGCAATCTTTTGGTTTGTAAGAATTTCATAGAGGGAAACCAAAATCCACTTATCTAAAGAGCTACTGAGTGAAAAAAAAGTGACGTGAACCTCCCCGGTTTTTAAACAAGATAAACCAAAGGTTTTCAACATCTTTTGCTTTGTAGATCTGTACACACTTTCTAGGGAAGAGGCAAGCTTCCCCAGGGTGCTCTGGGCTGTCAGCAGCCAAAGTGGGGGGAGATGGTCCCACAGGGACTCCACAGCATTGCAGGGCTGAACCTGCTGCTCTCTGCATCCCGTGCAGAGCTGGGTGTTTTTGCAGGACACTTCTCATTACAGTGACGTGTTTGCTTTGAAACTGAGCCTCAAAACTTCTCAGCTTTTCAGGCCCCCACCCCATGTTTTCACGTTTCAACTTTTGAGCTTCTACCTTAAGGTAAGTTCAGCTTTCAAAAACTAAAATCTGAACTGGAAGGAAGCTCAGCATGCAATGTAAATGTTGTTTTTTAAAAAATAAATTCCTACTGACATTTTTTGAGTCTTTCTTTCTTCACTGTGAGTATTTAAGATAAATTTTCCATACACACTTAACATATTGTGTAATAATTCCTCACCTTAAAATATTTGTATAAAAATACCCTAAACAGGATTAAACCCTGGCTAATTAAAAGCACCATAAAATCAAAGCTGGTAAAATAAAATAAAATTAATTATTACCAGAAATATCCTGAGGATTATAAGCTTGCCATTTTGGCTGGCACAACCAGAGCTAAACAGTAAATCAAGTGGAAATGAGAAATTATTAATATATATTTTTATATAGTTGAAGAAATACTGTTGCAGCTAATTCCTTTTAAAAGATACTACAAATCATTAAAAGAATGCTTTTTATAACCCCAAGTTTAATATTTCATGACAGTTCTAGAATGAATTTAATTGCATTGCTTAATGTACAAGTCGTAATTCAAGTCTTTATACAGAAAAACTAGAAAGCGATTGCTCTCATTCTAACCCTTTGTGTAAAAATTATAATCTAGCTGTCAAAACAGTTGATAAAACTAAAGATTTGAAGAGAAATTTGCTGAGGGTTTGTTATCTTTGGCATAATTTGAGTGATTAGAACCGCTGTGCTAAACAAATCGAGTATTCATCAAACAAACTTATTGTTGTTACATGCTCCAGAGAATGAACTGTGCTTGTTTAGTCTGGATGGGAGAGAAGTGTGGGGGAGAGGCCATGATAATCCTCTTTAAATATATATAAAGCACAGCTGTAAAGATACAGGGTGATGTGTTTTCAGGGCCTGTGGAAGACAGGTGAAGAGGAAAGTGAGAGTCAGGCTAGAGATGAGGAGTCAGGGCAGCAAAACGTGCAGAGAATTGACTGAAGGCCACCACAGAGTCTCCATTCAGGTATTTTTAACATCAAACATCTTCTGGGCAAGGTCAGTAAAGCCCTGGGAGAGCGGGAAGCAGGTTTTGGAGATTTTGGGAGCATGGATCCCCACGCAGGTTCCAGAGGGGATGCAAATCCACAGACTCGCTGTGGGTTCAGGCTGCTCTGCAACTTTGGGTCTTGCTCTCTGCATCATTTATGGTCTGAGCACTGGCCAGCTCCTGACACCTCTGCCAGCCTTGTCCTTGGAGCTGTGGTACTCCCCACACCATTCCCACCTCTTCCCACTGCTGTCACAGCCCCATCGCCCTCCCCATGGGCACTCACATCAGCACCAACAGCTGGACCACTTTGGGTGCCAGTCAGCCATGCAGCTCCTCAAAAAGTCGGTGAAAAAGAAAAGTTTCACCTCTGAAAGAACCTATGTGGGAAATTCTAGCGTTTTCAGAGCAAGACACAAGGGCAAATGGCTGCCAAACCCAAGAGCCAGCAGTGCTTGTAAGATGTATTTGCAGTGGAGTATTATATGATGTGAAAATCACTTTATTACCATCAAGTGCTAGTTAGCCCCACTGTGGCAGCCGAGCCTGGCGTGTGTTGGCCAGTTCAGGTCTCTCCTTCCAGCTGCACAAGGAGAGTGTTTGTCGTTGTGGGTGATGAACAGACGATATGAGACCTTGTTATAAAAAATTGTATCTGATTCTACTTTATTAAAACAATTGTCTTCCTTATATACTTTTTAGAACAGGCCACTCTCATTAATTAGAAGAGTACCAGAACTCTTCTTCTCATTAGTCTAAACTGATAGATAAAGTCCATCTCATAGAAAAGAATGTAAAACATCACTCTCGTTATAATAATACTTAAGATATTTATGTCAAGTCTGTAAGAACAAAGTCTTCTGAAACTTAAACACTATGAAGAACCTGAATTCAGAAACTCAGAAACCTCAAGTCTAAAAAACCAGACTACAAGTGTTGTCCTCTCACCTCTCCCAGCTCTGCGACACAACACCTTGGGCTGAGACCACTCCCTTCTGCAAGTGACATGCTGCTGACCCTAAGGGAGTGGCAGGGGATGCTGCTCCCATCCTTCTGCATTCCCACTAAGACCCCCAGCAGTGCTGGTCTTCGTGTCTGAATCAGTGCAGGCTACTTTGGCTCTCCTTCAGCCCGAGGGAGGACGTGTGACAACACCTCACCCATTTGCAAAACAAGCCCTCACTTCTCCTGTGTCCTTGCAGCAAGCCCCTCTCCATGAAGCCTTGTTCAGAACCACCTCGCTCAGGGTCTTGGAGGTATCTTGCAACGCAAATACAAAGAGGAAACATGAGGCAGAAGAACCAAGGAACCCATTTGGAGACCAGGCACCTCAGCACATGCACCAGTTTGCTTCCCCTGCCCAGCCTGCAAACACTTAAGCTGCACCATGCAGATGTGTAGGGACCTTGCCAAACCTCAGCTGCCTGGTACTGCTCTGCAGATACAAGGAGAGGTGAGGATAAGCAGCCAGGTTACCCTCAGCACTGCTCAAATCTAGCCCAGCGAATTGTGTGTGCTACACTCCAGCATCACCCCGAACAAACTCTGCCCGTGTCTGGAGGGGCTGTGTCCCCCCAGTTCCTGCCTCCGCCTGCAGCCTTGGCCGCCCAGCAGATAACGCCTGCTACAATTTGCAATTCTTTAAAATGAAACGTTGTGTCTTTCTTGCAATAAAGTTCACAAAATGTCGACGCTTTGTCTCTGTGACAGGCACACGAAAAGAAGATATAAACCTCCTCGTGTTTATAGACGCTCTCAGTGTGCCACCCTTTGCCAAGGCTGGATCTGTGAGGAGGTTTTCAAAGGACTGCCGTGCTTGGATCTCACCAAGGCTTTTGTGGGTAGCTCTTTCCCATGGCTTTGGAAAGTTCCCCCATCAGCTGGCCGCTGCCTTTCACAATGTTTGTGCAGAAGCTTTTTTTTCAGCACTTTCTGCGGAAGAGAGTGTTTAGTTTTTGAACAATGCCATGGCTGCACACCAGCTGACACCCACAGGCGCACCAGGGCCACGAACTAATGAGGATTTCCAAGCGTTGGTGTCACTGGCAGGGTTTGAAGCAGAGCTGTAAAGCCTGCAGACAAGCAGGCTGCTGGCCAGGGAGGCTTAGCAGTTCTTTGGTGAGGTATCCGAGATAGTTGGAGAGAGATCTGTACCACACCCTGGCTGCAAACTCTGATATCACAGAGCTGTGCAGTGCTTCGAGAGGGGAATAGAGATTGAAACAGGAGCAGCCAAAATTAGACCAGCTGCAGCAGGAAGGTGAGAACAAGGATCACTGGTTTCTTCTAGTGGTGGAAGATTCTGGTTTTGGAGCCGAACTAAGAGGAAAGACTTAATATAATGAGGAAAGCTCGATTCATTTTGGGTCAACCAAAACCATTTTGCTTGACCAGTAACGAAATCATCTGGTTTGCTTGGAGACTATTCCATCCTTTTAAAAAGTCAATGTAAAAAACCACAACCCTTTTCCTCTTAAATTTAGGTCTATTGAAAATGAAAATAAAAAAGAAAGCGTCAAACTAAATAATGTTCAATAAAGCAAACTGCTTCAGCCTGAAAATGCTGAAGCGAAACATTTCAATATTTAAGGAAGTAAAGGAAGACTTCTATTGTTTTGTCTTGTCATTGACTCAATTCAGCCCAGATTTGTGAGTTATTTTCATTGCCTTCATTTTCACAGGGGACTTAATTTTTTTTTATTTTTCAGCTCATTTAATGCTCTCTTCTTGTTCAGTTTGAGGTACAAATGGTCAGGTTCAGCAAAGGTTCACAAGAACATGACTGAGCTGGCAATTTGCACAAATATCAGGCAAACTTCAGGGGTTTTCTCCCCCCTTTGCATTTTAGTTTTCCTTTGAAATTGTACCTGAATTTCAAGAAGCTGGGGGATTCTCAAGACCCCCAAAACATGCCCAGAACAGAACTGTCAAAGTCTGTGTGCTCCGCTGGGTAACCTGCACACCACAAAAATTCAGATGCCAACTTCAGTCCTGCAAAACATTACGAGAGGCATTTAAGATTTACCCGAGTGATTAAGCATGAGCAGCTTGTAATTGTTTCCAGACCCCTCTCCTAGCAGGAGAAAAGGCTCTGCAATCCTTGTCCACGTGCTCAGTGTAGCAATGCGCTCACAACCAGAGAAACTGAGGATGAGCTGAGGAGGATGAACAGACAAAGCTGAGTTCTGAGAACAAGCCAGCGTTAACGTTGAGTCCAGCCTGGACTGTCCAGCTCAGAAAAGCAGGATTATTTAGCACCATACATCAGGGCACGTCTGCCTCCTGCCTGGAACAACACCTGTGCACCAGCAACTAGGAACCCCTCCTAAGTACACGTGGTCACATTCAGTCTGCAATTTTTCATCTGGCTCGGGAGTGTTAAATGAAGATCAACTGCTGCAATCGGCCTCATTTGGGGAATCTGACTTTACAGATTTGTCCTCCAGGTTTTATACAAAGCCCCAAAGATTGCAGACTTTCTGTGTAAGCCACGAAACAATTCAGCAAGCATCTGCCTTGCATCCCAAACTGTTCCCTTCATGCAAATCTGCTGATGGGTTTTTCCCACAGACTGTTTGGTCATGAAACATCTTCCCCAACTCGCTCAGGGCTTCAGGAAACCTCAGAGAAAACCTCAGAGAAAACCTCAGGAGCCCCAGCCCAAGTTTGAAAGCAAATTCAAGGGTTCTCCCTCGCCTTTGAACACAGCAGGGCTCCACTCCAACAGGTTAGATCTCAGGGGCCATCTCTCCCAGGATTTAAACCAGACCACATGTGAAATGGCAACTACCTCTTTAAATTTTATAAATTTTATTTTATTTTTCAATGGAATAATTTATGGGCTATGGTTCTTCTTAATATTATTCTTACTACTATTCTAATGGCAAATTCAGTGTGTTGCCTTCCCTCCTTAATGAAGGGAACCAGAGACTTCCCTCCTTAATGAAGGGAATGAGAGAAAATGACCACAGCTCATTTTCTCCTACTTTCTAGAAATAGTACCTACAAATCCTTTGTAGAAAAATAACCACATTTTTTTTCCCTCTTCTCTCTCCCCCCTGAGATGGAGTTTTCATCAGCTCAGACCATTTTTCTTCCACCACCTCTTTATCTTAACCTTTTCTCAAAGGTTACGTTTATTTTCAGAGGTCCACAAGCAGGACAAGGATATGGAGGGTGCAGCTGACACTGCCTTTTGAGGATCACTGTCAGCACTGCAAGAGACACAAGCCTGGGGGAAGGATGTCTCTGGAAATGGCCCGTGCCCTCACCCAGCCCAGTTCACCCAGACAGCTGCAGTTGCTGCCATCAGAGCCTGTGTCTGCAGCCAGAGCTGAGTCCTGCCCCTGGACTCTGCAAGCTCCTTTCCTCCCCCTTTCCCAGCCCTGGCTATCGCCTGCACATCTGGTGGTTCCTATGAACCTCTCAGCAATCATTGCTTCATCTCTGTTCAACTCCAGGCTGGAATGGAGCTGTTCTCCCTCCCCTGGGGCCTTGAGTTCGTCCTCTTCTCTTAACCAAATTCACTGTGCAAATGGATCCTTCCATCCCTTCTTATGCAAAACCCTCTGAGAAGGGTCTTTTTCCAGGATGGAAATCTTGGCACACTCCTCAAGTAGATGATCTCAGATAAGCCCACTGCTGGGGAGAGAGGTTCACCACCCTCCATGGAAACTTTGCAAGCTCTGGTTTTCATCCAGATGAGATTTTTTTTTCTTAAATTAATTTAAATTTGAGCAAAAGTGCTTCAATCTTTACAGCGTGAGAGAAAAGTGAAAAAATACATCACTGCCATTATAGTGAAGGGGTAAAAAAGTAGTTCAAGCTGTCTTTGAAGAAAGAGCCCTGGTGCTGAAACAAATGGGCTTCTCCTGTTTAAGTTAGATGAGAATAGGTCTTCTGCCAGAAACAGCCTTTGCTTGCTTCAGAGATTTGCTGTCCCCTGCCCAAGCCCATCTCTCCACGGGTGGGGCGGTTGGCACCAAACGTGGCACTGACCCCGTGGAGTTCAGTGATGGAGCCAGAGGGGTGGGACATGGCTCTGCCATTTGAGACCTGCAGTCAGGGCCAGAGCTGAGCCCGCACAGGAGCAGAGAGGGGTGGCAGCTGCAGCAGCTTTTAACCGCATTTACACATCAGGCTGCCACAGGAAGCTCTTCCATCAAAGCACGTCCGTGCACAGCCTTGGTTTTTACTCAGCATAAGTAGTTCTCTGTTTTGTGGACAGAGGAAGGTTTTCGTTTGTGTGCTCACCCATCTGCTCATGGCCAAAGCCAGGTCGATTCTGGTTTTTAGAGCTGGCTGTGCTGTCCCTGAGCTCCTGGTGCTCCAGGTCATCTCCGTCAGCCTGTGCTGCCAGCAGAGCTTCTGGGATGTGCAGTGGCTCCGTCTGCACCATGACCCAGGGCTCACAGCCGAATGGCAGCAGCAGGAATTGCCTGCAGGGAAGATGTTGAGAAAGAGATGAGGAAAAAATGCATCTCACCCCAGCCAAAAACCCAACTCACTTCCACACACCCACCTAGCACTGGGACTGTGGTAAAGCCAAGCCTAAAGGGGCCACTCAGCCCCCCAGAGCATCTTTAATTGTGCTTTTATAGGTGGTCACAAACCAGCCCGGACAGGGCTGGGAGAAAACAGATTCACAGCAAATCTCCTCAAAGCATCGCCTGCGTTCGCTGCCTGCAAACAACATCGCCCACGGGAAAACAGCCCCGGCCTTGGAAAGGCAGCAGGGAAAACACAGGGCAGGCGCTCGGGGTTACCCAAATCCGTACCTGCGGCACGAATTCGCCAGACGGCCCCGGAGCCCGGCCCGGCCGCCCCCGCCGGTGTCGCGGCGTGGAAACCATTAGCGTTCAAAAAATACTTACAGGAACGGAGGGGTGGGGAGAAAAAAAAAAAAAAAAAAAAAAAAAAAATGGTATTTGCGGAGGCCCATTCCTCAGCACACTTTCATGTGTGCCAAAGTTTGTTGGCATGGCTCTGAGTTTGATAGGGAACATCTGGGCTGCTGTTGCTGCCTGTATATTGGCTGAGGGCAGCGAACAAAAGGGGTTTGTGCAGGAATGCGCGGGGAGGGACAGCTGCGAGAGGCGAAACGCAGCCATGCTCCCTGAAGAAGAAAGCCTAATGCACATCCCATGTTCCTGCTTTTTAAAAGGGGATAAAAGCCTTCCCCCGCCCCCTCTTCTTCTCTTCCCTCCCGGGGTACTAAAGGCGAGCGGGACGCAGAGAGATCCGTGTCCTGCTACCTCTGCACAATCGATTATTGGAAAAATCGAATCCGGAAAGACACTTGGGGTGGAGGGAGCAGGTGAGTGGGAGAGCAGGGGAGTGCGGACCCACCCACGAGGGGCAGCACCAGCACAGACTCAAAGCAAACCAGCCTGGTGCCACAGGGCAAGCAGCCAGTGACAAACCCTCTCAGAGTGCACCAAGTGGCATGGACCCACCAAGAACACAGCTGATTGAAGTTTCTTCCACTCCTGTTGGAAATGTGGGGTCAGAAGATGAAAATTAGCACCGGGGCCACTGCCAGCAGCTCAAAAGCCAGAGACTGCTTCCCACAGGCAGGGGGTCCCGTTGTGTCTGACATCAGAGGATGGCAGGGAGGGGTGGAGGAGGAGAGGATTCACACTTGAAGAAAGCTGCTCTGTTGGGAACTCGCTGAAAACTACAGGTCAGGTGTAACCCTTGGCTCTAAAGGTCACAGCAGCTGTGCTCCATCACCAAGGAATCACTGCTGCCTGTGCATGGACGCCAGAAACTTCTGTCTGAATCATCCTAACAGGTGACATTCTACCTTTTGGAGCTCCTTCCCACCATCCCACACCTGCGCTGTTGTTCACCCAACGGTGTTTGTAGCATTGACAAATCTTTTGAAATTTTCACTCTGCAGTAAGCCTCTCCCTCAACAGGAGCACCTTATTAGAAGGCAGGTAATTTCCTGCCTTCTGGAACCTCTCTCCTCATTCCATTTTTGTCCTACTCAATACCATGAGCAACAGTTTTGAGCATTTAAGGGTTTTTATTCTCCAACCAATGGAGAATTTTTCTCTTGTTGCTGGTATGTACATTTGGCCCGAATCCTCCCTAGCAGCCTACATCCTTCCTTGGCCCCAGTCTTTAGCAAGCACACACATTGGGTCTGCAACCTAGACCAAGATTTCCATTGCCTGTGCCTTTGGGTCTCCTTGGAGAGAGTATTTGGGCAGCACTTGGGGCACCCATCTTCCTTGACAGGAAAATCCTCTGGGGAATCCCCAGAGAGCAAAACCTAAAGACAAAGGGTCCAGGTCAGCAAAGACCCTTGGCTCTGGGAGCCAAGGCAGCTTTTCCCAGCTCTAATCTCCTCCCCAGGTCTCAGCTGCGTGCCTCCACACCATCATTTCGGGCTGACTTCACACCAGCCACGCAACCCCGCTGGCGTTTGGCCCCCGATCGGCCCGGGGCTGCTGGCTCCAGGGCTGGGCATGTGTGCAGATAAGCTTCCCTCAGCGATATTTGGATTACATCAGTGTCAAGACAGCTTTTGGCCAGAGCCAGGCGAGCTCCCAGCACGCCAAAGCAAGCAGCCAGGCCAGCCAGGGGCTGTGCGGAGCACACCGGGGAGGCAGCGGTGCCTCCGCAGCCCCAGGCAGGGGCACGCTGCAGGGGGAGGCCAGCCCAGCCGGCAGAGCCACCTCTGTGCCACACACACATCCCGAGGAGTCCTCTTTTCCATGGGCTGGGAGAGGGGCTGCAGGAATCCCAGGCAGCCTTTGGAAACTCCCCGCAGCCAGCACCGGGCAATGTGAAGCCGTGCGTAAACATACAACCGAGTTTAGTGGTCAGGGCCCTGTCTCAGAGAGGAGGAAAGGAATGTAACTGCTGTGTTTAATGCCCCTTGAGCCACTTTTGAAGACCAGGACAGTTGGGGGCAGCCAATCTACTCCTGCTTTAATTTGCCAGCCCTCAGGGACAGGTCTGTGCCTCCATTCATCCTCTCCATCCTTCTCCACCTTTTCTCTTGGCTCTGCCTGAAAAACTGCATGTCAGTGCACCAAGGGACAAAACTGCTTCATAGCCATACTCACACCTGATCTCACTCCCAGCTGTCTTTCCTTAACTGGCCACTAAGAACCACCAGTCCCAAAAAAGCAAATTTCAAAAGCAGATAAACACCTTAAGAACCTAAATCCCACTTCCCATGGGTTAGAGGCCCCATCAGGAAGCAGACTTTTAATCATCCTGAATGCTCTTGAAGGCTGCAGCAGAAACTTATCTGTATCTTCAGTGTCCCAAGGACTTTGAAGTCCCTGCTGAGGTACCACAATGTTGGTGGCTGGGAAGGAGGACAAAATCCTGGAGCCACAATTAAAATCAAGACTCCAGTGGTTCAGGCTGCTCCTGCAACTGTGGCTCCATCCCATTTGCCCCATCCCTGCATTTGCCTACCATTCAATGGGCCAGCTGGGAGACTCCCCATGCAATGGCCTGGGAAGGGGAACAGTGGGAAAATGCCCATTTTAATTTGGCAGGCGAGAGTGGTTTGGACAGTTTTTTCAATTGGGGAAAAAAAAAGTTCAAACCCTTGTCCAAATTGTCCAAATGTTTGGCTTTTGTACTTCCTTCAGTGACACATCCCAGGGCTTTAGTTGAAAAGGTCTTCTCTCTTCAGAATTAAGCTGCTTATAGGAAAAAAAAACCCTATCAAAACAGGAAGCTTAAAATTATGAAAGAAAAATATTTTCATTGACCTTAAAAGATCTTACCCTTTGCTTTTCTAGTTCACAAAATTTTTCAGAACTGAAATCCTCATCCCCATGAGGGATGAGAAATACTGTCAGGACCTCAAAAATGCTGCCAGAAGGGAAGAGTTATTAATTACCAACGTCTATTTTTAACCTGCAACCAAGAGTCACTTCTAATGGGTGACAAGTGGATTCCCTCAAGGCATTGCCATTGGATAGGAATTTTTTTTTTTTTTTTTAATGGGAAATGCCCCAGGCACTCCACAAAGCTCAGCCTATCCATTTCCAAAGCAAGTATCAGGTATCCCAGGATTTTGCTATCCATCTCTTTAGAAAAATGATGTCATTACCTTTCCCCCCTCACCTATATTCCAGTTGAAAAAACCTTATATTTTCTCCCCTATAACTCAAAAAGGACTACATGGATTTTTTTTTTCTCTCAGAGTTAAAAAAAAATAAATAATACAAAAAAATCCCACCTGGTTAAGGCCAGGCATGCAAAAATTTCAACGTGAAAAGTAAATGTTTTCAGAAGTTATGAGCTTATGAAAGGGAGGACTATAATGGAAACTGTTTTACTGCCATAATTATAACACCATGAACAGAGCCTGCTGCAACATATAACACTATCAAGCTCCTGTCAACATTTAATAGGAGACTTAATTAACTGCTAGGGAGGAACCTGGCAAAAATTTATTTTCAGGAACACTTTTGGGAGCTGTGTAATTCTGGGATTTTTTTTTTTTTTTTTTTTATTTTTCAAGTCCATCTCAGCTGGAGCCTTAGTAGAGTACAGAGGACAGACTCAATACAAGACACAGTTGTGTACCTTGTTGGCATTACTCCGTGATAAGATTTTCTTTTCTCTTAAACATATAATCCAGAAACAACAATGTTTGCTTTGGGTCAGAGCCAGACACTTCAGAGCTAGATTTTAACCTTCCCCAGGTTTGGGATTATCCAGAGCCAGGGGACTGATCCAGCTTTTTGGGGAGTGGGGCACATGTGTGACCTGTGAGCTGCCCTGCCTCTGCCCTTTGCTTTCCTCCTCACCTTCCACCCCCCAAGGATGCCCACACTCAGAATTTGGGGGAAATCCTGTGTTTCCCTGCATGGCAATGGCTGAACTCCTGGGCTAGAGACCCGGGCACAGAGGAGAGGTGTGGGGAGGGCCAAGCACAACAGTGGGAGGATCTCTGTAATAATTTCCTGCCAATGGTTTCACAGGAGAGAGAACCAGCTCAAAAGCAGCCTGAGCGTTCTGTGGTTCCTCCCCCTTGTACATTTGGGGAAATCTTGCAGAGAAAGGCTCTTCCTGCTGCAGCCTGATCTCCAGGTGCATCTCCAGGAGCCTCTTCTCTCTCCCCAGCCACTCTTGGGCTCTGGCCCCTGCACCTTTTCTGGAGGCACCTGGCTGGGCTGAAGAGGGGAGCGGAGCAGCAAGGGAGGGAAAGCCCAACCCTGAGATGGGCAAGCTGCATCACCAGCAGCTTTTGGGGTGCCTGGGGCACAGAACCATCCTTGGGGGCAGCACATTAAGAGAAAGCTCTTCCACCCTGCTGCCAAATTAGCCGAGGAGCGCAGAGGAGACGCTGTGCAGACGGTGATAAGGGCTCTGCCGGGGTTCACCTGGCTCTCCTCACTGCCACACCTGACCTGCCATCTCACAAACATTCTGGCAGGCAAAGAGCTTCTCGGCGAATGCCACGACAAACACTCCTTCAGTCTCGCCTGATTTCCCTTCTTTCCCTTCCCCTCCTGCCCCCTGCATCCCCCGGCTGGCCCCCGCCCCGGCGGCGGAGCAGCGCTGCGAGCTGGCAGGCCACATCCATTTCCCTGATAGCACCGATACCCCGACAGCTGCTCTCTGTCCCTTTGGAGATTAGTTTGTTTTCCTAACACAATTACTGCCACGTGGCCCCGCTTTCTGCCGGGATCAAGGCTGGATGGAGATACAGCAGCGATAAGATCCCAGAGCCTTCGCGCCACTCTGCCCTCGGCTGCCAGGTACCCGCTCCAAGAGTGCCAGCCCAGGGCACCTTTCTGGCCCTAAACATCGCAGATTTGGCTCCCAGCTTGCCGTGCAACACTGACCAGTTGTTTTGTGATGCGGTGATAGGTTTTTAAAATATAAAATTAATATTTTTTTCCTGGTTTTGTTTTCCTGGCTTCTGAGCTTGGCTTCCACCTGACTTTACTTTGTCTCTGTCTCTGTGAAGGTTTTCTGTTTCTCCCAGCCCAGCATCTGAAGAAGAGGTTGAGACCTCGTGTTCATGAATTTGTTTATTCTTGGCTTATATTTGTGGCTTTAGCCCACTGAGGTCTTCTCTGCAGGCCAGGTTGTGCTGAACTCTCTGCCTCTTGGGATGGTGTTGTCTTTTACACTAAAAATTACATATGCTTTATTTACAACAGCTCTCCTATCAACTACATTGAACAGTGTACTTCTATTCTAGACCAACCAAAACGTTCCACACCACCGCAGAAGATGGAGAACAAGAAGAAGAAGGACAGGGACACACCCCATTCCCCCCATCTTTGTCCCCTGCTCTCACTTTCTAAAGATCCCCAAATTCTACTTTTCCACCCCGTGACGTATTAATTATCATTCTACCTAAATTCCCAGGACAGTCAGAAGGATGTCCTGGTCCCCACAATGTGGCTGCAGCCTCACAGTGTGATCTGAAGCCGCTTCTCAGCCCTGCTTTGGGTGAGCACAGCTGGCCAGCAGCTGGCTCCAAGCTGGCCTGCCTGCACTCAGGCCAGCTGGCTCTGCCCCTTCTCTCCTCCTCCTGCCCAGGGTTAGCCCAGCTCAGCTCTGCCTGCACATCCCACTGGGGAACGAGGCAGCTTTACCCCAGTGATCCCTGCAGGGCTCACACCGGTACCTGCAGCGCCAGCTCGGCTCCTGAAACATCCGTGGAGCCACCAGAGGGGCAGGTCTGGCACAACTGCTCTCCATCACATCCAGCAAAGGCTCTCTGTGTCTCCCAGAGCCTCCTGTGGGAATCCTTGTGCAGGGAACAGCTCCTGACGTGGTGCACGCCGGGAGAGGACACTCAGGGAGCCTTCAGAGAGACAAGCAGCCTTGCCAGATGTCTCCCATAAAGCTGCAAGTACTTTATTTTAATAATAAGCCTTAATGTATTCATTAAAGGCTCCCAGTGACCTGGGATGAATTTCCCCACTATTGTAAAGGGCTGTGGGAATCTGGAAACCGCTGCATTACAGTTAATAACTTTAATTTTACAAGGCCCAAAATAGACAACTGAAAAAATACACAGACTCACTGTTTCCAATTAAGAAGGGATTTCTTCTAATTCCTCTGCCACCGGCGCTCTTGTTTAGCAAACAACATCTACAGATATTCAACCATAGACAGGGGGGAAAGCAAACTGAGGGAGTTGCCTTTTGCATCTCCCTTACACGAGCTGAGGAAGGAGCCAGGACCCTTCCTTCTCCCTGGGTTATCAGAGCATGGAAGAGCCCCAGCCTGGCCAGCAACAACAAACCCACCCTGGGGCAGCCAGAGATAAAATTTTCACGCCTGCCTCTTAAGCCTCAAGTGGCTTTGATCCAAGGGAGATGATTTCCCATCCATCACTTCCCCATTCTCTCCCAGCTAAGATAGTTACAGGGGTTTGGTGGGAGCCCTGGGGTGCTGGAAAGCCACCCAGGGGCTGGGTGAGCATTCTGCTGGTATTTGGGGCTATTGGATTTCCAACTTTAAATCAGGAAGGAATATTTATCCCTCCCACCCCAGCTCAATCAGCTTGGCAAAGATTGCCATGGATTTATTTTGCCTGTCTCTTTCTTTCTCTGGCAAATCAAGGGTAGATGGTTTTCCCAAGGGAAAAAAATAAAACCAAATCTGGGAACTAAAAGCAAAACAATCCAGCCTGATTAAAAAAAATAAATAAATCTGGGAATCCAATGTTTAACAACCCAAATCTTTTAATTTCTGGTTTGGTTCTTATGGGTTTTTCAGTCACAACTGAAGCTTTTTTTGAAAAGAGGTCTCACATTTTATGTAGAAGCATTCATTTTGTGGCAAGTCAAGCCTTCTTGGGTGGAAAAAGGAGTTTCAAAGGCTAACATATCAGTCTGGCTGTGTTGGCAGCCAACACCTGCCTCCTCCTGCACCTCCAGATCCTCCTTCCTTCCACTGGAGGCAGGGACACTCACACACTCTCCTTACCATCCTCCCAGCATTAAGCCATGCTGAAAATCACCCCTCCTCCTGAAGAACAGTTCCATGTTTCAAAGCAGATCCCCAAATCTTCCTGTGCAGACTTAGCCTGACACAGGGGAGCACATTGCTTAAAAACCCACAGGTGATCTCAGCACAAGCAGATCCTGAAACTCTCTCCAGGTCACCCTACAAACACAGCAGGTCCCACCCAGCAGGATGGAGCACAGTAGTTTTGGGACATCCTGGACTCGGATGATCCTCCTGGGAGCCTTCCAAGAGGAAATTCTGTGTTTCCCTGCAGCAACCCACCCTTGAGACCCTCCCTCCACTGCTCTCCTCTTGACCAAGAGCTGCCTACGAGCAGCACTGACTTCACCCTGGGGCAGACTGAGTTTTCCAGCCAAACTGATAAAAAAGAAAAATGCTTTTCATATGCCTGGACTCCATTTCCCCATAAATAAGGCCTCAGAACCACATTGAGAATGTTGATCCAGCCCTGGTCCAGGAAAGCATCTCTATTTAGGAAAGCCAGCATCCCTACTCTCTGTTGAAGCCCCTGAGAGCCAGGCAGTTTAAGGATATCCAAATGCCTAAAGGGGCAGATAAGACCTAGATACCAGCTGGCAAACCCAGAGCCTCAGAAGGTATCCAGGCAAACTGTTTTTAATGGAAATTAAGAGATTATTTTGTGGGCAGGGTCTTGAATTGCACACATGCCTTAAAAAAAAAAAACCCTCCCAAAAAACAACATCAACAAAAACATTTCTAGTGGTTTTCCTGGAGAGATTCAGACACACAGGTTGTGTGTCAGTGCTTGTAAACCTTCATGTGATCCCAGAAAACCCAATCTCCAGCCTGGCTGTGGTGTCTCCACTCTACACCTCCCCAAAAACCTCCAAAAGGTGGAAAAGCCAAACTGCTGTGCCTCACCTACAACACCAACAGACCCACAAGCAGCACAGAGCTTCCCCAACTCTCTGAGCATGTATTTCTAAGTCCTGCCTGCAGCTCGACTGCTGCCTTTCTCACATCAATACCCTAAGGCTTCTTGAAAAATTTCCATCCAAACAGTTTGTATCAGGTCATTTTTCAGTCAAAAGCTGTTTGGTTTTTGTGGTTTTTTTAAGCACAGAAACTATTTTTGTGGAAATTTGCCTGACATGTTTGAAATGTCAAAAAAAAAAAAAAAATAAAACGAGAAAAAAAGATAGAGTTTTGGTCTCACACTGCAAAAATCTATGTTTTAGACAAAAAAAAAAAAAAAAAAAAAAGCAAAAAAAAAAAAAAAAAAAGCGCAATTTATGTGCCTTTTTAGTGAAAATTAAACTTCCAGAGAGAATAATTTCTTGCTTTTGTTAAAAACTTTCCTGGTGTGATGGGTACACTCGGATTTTCAGAAAACTCCACCTCCAGGGATTATTAAGGAAATAAAAGGGAAGGAACTGGTTTAGAGCCTGGCAAAGGAGCAGAGCAAGGATAAATGCTTTGTTTCCAGCCAGGCATCCCACAGGTCTGCCCCTGGATTTCATGCATTTCTCAGTGATCTGGGTGCCAAACAAGGTGGGCACAGAGGACACACGCCCGTGGGGGCTCAGGGTGCCATCACCCCACTGTGGTGCTGCCTGGGGCACTGGGGGCAGTCAGGGCACACAGCCCCAGCCCTGCCACTGGCTCCCAGGAGTGGTTTGTGGGAGATGCCCAAGCTGGCCCTTGCCCTGGCCCCACAGGGTGTTGGGCTGTGGCTCTGATGCCTTCTGGAGGCTGACCTGGAGCAGAGACCAGCCAGAGCAAAAGGATAAAGCAGGGATGTTACTGTGACATACAGAGGGAACACAGCAACACAACAACAGGGGTTCAGGCAGAGAAGAAAAGAACTCTCTAGTTTATTAATGACCTCATATATATAAGTTTCTGGACAGTGACCAGAGATTGGACAGAGAAGTTCCCACCTCTCCATCTCCACTGGTCACTTGAGAAGTCCATCAGGTGATATCTTTTCACAAAGGAATGCAAACATGATTCTTGTTTATCTTACAGTTCATGAGAATTGACTCCATTATACCAAAACAAATCAGAAGGCTGATTTTCAGGGACAGCACAGGGATTTATTAAAAGGCCTCACCTGGGCACACCTGGGCAGCACAAGAGCCCGGCTGGGCCACATCCAAGGTGAACCCAAAATGGTCACAGAATGGGTGACCCATCACGAGGTCTCCCACTTTGATAAGTTCTGGTCCATTTGCATATTGGAGTTAATTGTCCCATTACAGCTTCAGGTGATGAAGCTCCATCCTCCTTGTTTGTTCTTCTCACTGCACCATTGGTTTTGTTCCTGGACATGAAAGCTGTGCTTGGTATCAAACTAGAGCAGGAATTGTTCTGTCTCCCTACTCTGTGAAGAGAGCTTAGTAGCACTTAATATAAAACCTAAAACTACCCACTGAAACAGCCCAGAATCTAAAAAACATGGAAGCTAAAACTGAAGGCATCAGCTCCATCACTCCATGGTGCTGAGAAGCCTTTGGCACAAGCTTTTTAGGCAGTGGGGAGACATCCCCCCTCTCCAGATAGAACCCTGCCCATTTGGGGGGCTCAGCCCTCTCACCCAGCGTGGGAGCAGGGGCTCCACACCCGTGGAGGCTCCAGGCAGAGCCTCCAGCACCCATCTGGGTTACAAGTGAACATGAACTCTGCCTCCCCATCTGGAGCCCATGTACAGCAAGTGGCAAGATTTATATTGTGCTGAAGCATTCCACAGTTTTGAGCACAGAAATGATTGAACTCCAGATGTTAACAAGATGCAGGACCCTTTTTTTATTATTAAAAACGTGATTTCTTGTTTTGCTCATGACAAAACCCATCAGATTAACTTATTAGGAGCGGAACTGCCATCAGGCCGGGGGAAGCGAAGCGGGCTCGGGCTGCCTGAGAGCTCCCTGGAGCACAAGGCAAGAGCAGGGCTGCTTTGGAGCAGAGCTGTGTGCAGCCACTGCTCTGCACTGGACCAAGAGCAGCACACAGGTGAGGTTGCTCCACACCCACTGGCACTGCTGGTGTCCTGTGCCTCAGTTTCCCCATTCCGCAGGGACAGTGTTGGGCAGAGCTGGAGGAAGGGAAGGCCCTGAGCCAGCATTCACCCCGCAGCCTGATCCAGCCCAAAGCTCCTTGCTGAAGCAGCAGAGCCTCTGCTAACAAGCACCACAGCCCAGGTCAGCAATGGAGATGTGCTCACACCCCTCAGGTTCCTCTGTCCACCCTCGGGAAGGGCAAGGGGTGTAAGAGCCTGAGATGAGAGATGGGGGATTTCAGGCAGCTCTGCAAAAATGTTTTTATTGCAGAGAAGAAGTCGCAGCAATCCTGGGTCCTGGCTGCAGAGCCACACCTGTGAGCTGCCAGCTCCAGCCTAAGGCTGCCTAGAGCCACCTCTGTTCTGCTTACAATGCATTATTTACTTTTTTTTGCTGAATATTTTAATCCATAACAACCAATCAGTATCACACACAATACCTTTACCATTACCTATAGCCTATCATAACTACTAATATTACCAGATTATGGGAGTAACTAACCAATCCCAGGAGTTAGTATGTTACGTTTTGAACTTAAAACTTGTTTTTCTGTGTTTCTGCAGTGGAAAATTCTCCTTACTTGATAAAAACATGTTTTCTGTTTGCCTATGTTTTTTTTTTTGAGATTTATCTTTACTTGGTAAAAACATGCTTTTGTTTGCAGACAACTTATCCTTTGCTCTTAGCCATAAAAATCTCTTTCCAACTCTTCTCAACCTTTGTCCAGTGACGACTAGCTCAGCAATCTTTATTTTCAGACATATTTTGTTCTTCTGTATCAAACCTTGCTTTCATTTCTAGAGAACCTTCCGCTGAGCATTCCTATTTGTAAAACTTCTTTATTAAACTTTCATCTTTCCCAACACCGGGGCACCCAGGATGTGGGGCTGGCACAACTCAGCAGGCAGCCCCCATACCCTGATTCCCCTCGGGGAGAGCCATACAGCACCTTCCAGACCACCAACTTCACTTCCCACCAGAAAGGAAACGAATTCCCAAATACCTCTGCACGTCCTGAACACTCTTCTGGGTGAAGTTTTGCTGGGACCATCCACCAGCAGTGCCAACATCTGTGTCCCAGAGCACGGGCTGGGGCCTGCCTGGAGCTGTCACATCTTGGCTGCTTTATCACAGGAACTTTATCACGGGCTCATAACACACACGTCTTTGCACCCCGAGATCAAACAGGTACGGGATGGCAGCGCAGCCTGCTGTCACAGCACGGCCCCCAGCAGCTTGTGCTGCTCCCTGCTGGGAAGACAAAACATGTTGAGGATGGAGGAGACCCACATATGCTCGCCCTGATGTTGTTCAGCCAGAGCAGCTCAGGAAACTCACTAGCACAAAGGCAGCCTCTCCTGTTAATCCCCTGGAGGCACAGCATCCTTTGGGCTCCGCGTGTTTCCGCTTCCCCATAGCACGGGGCAGCTCTAAGCACAGTCACTTCTGTAAGCTCAGGGACACAAAAACATTTCTGGGCAGTCCCAGTGTCCTGCTTGGCCAGGCTGAGCTGGGGCCAAGGCAGAGCAATGCACCCAGCACCACCATCCTCCCCACTCAGCACGACCTAGGGAGGGCACTGCCCTGTCCCTCTCCCACACATTTCCCTCTTGGCTTGCTGCAGGGGCACACAGCCACTCTTTTGTCTGTGCCCAGGACAGCAGGCACCGAGCACTCACCTGCAAGCAGGAGGATAGGACAGTCTTCCCCAGACACCTGTTTTGAGGTCAGGACCACCCAGGTGTGCTGCAGCCCTCCAGCAGCATCTCAGGAGCAAACCCACCAGCCCAGCACCAAGAGCCACCTTCCTCCAGAGTCAGGGCTCAAGAAAAGCTTCTGCAGATCACAGCAGTGTTTATTCACCCAAAGGGGCCTCCTGAACAGGGCTGAGAGCTTTGTCACTCTGCCTGACCTTGTTTTATTCCTTCCTGCATGCTTTGAAGGGAGCTTCTTCCAGCCTAAACCTCTCCCTGCTAACTCTGCAAGCTGCCTCCACCGCCATTTCCTTCACCTCTTCCTCACAGCCTCGTGCTTGATGCCACATGCCCAGGCAGAGCCCTGGGGTGCCACATTCCCCCTTGATCTTCCCTTCAATTGCCCGAATATGGAATTTTTCATTCCAAGAACAAGAGAATCAGGTGGAAGGAAAAACTGCACTCTTCCACTTTTTTGAGAAAATTCCCATAAACCTTTAATCCTCCCCCCTTCCCCAAAATCATTCATCATCTGGGAGAAAAAAAAGTCTGAGTGCAAACGTAGTCAGGCAGTGCTGTGAGCGAGCACGGGGCACCGGCTGCACTCTCGAGCGGCAGGAGCTCTGGAAAAGCCCTTTCACCACCTCACCTGAGCACAGCTGCTGGGTTTGTCTGCAGTGGACAGGTCCTGCCAGACCCTCATCCCCTGCCTGGCAAGGCTGAGTGGTCCAGAGAGCTGGGGCTCTGAAGCATCTGAGACACCCAAGCTCCCAGCTCTGCTGACACGAATAATTTCTCCCCCCGTTCTTGGCACGGTGTGTTCTGCTCAAACACACTTCAAAGAGGCAGCTCTGCAGCAAGAATGTTTCAAAAAATATAATATTTCCATCTGTTATTCCAATAGCTTGTGCTGTGGGACTCTCCTCATGGACTATTTGCCTTTCTTTGCTCCTATTAGATGTAAAAAATCATTCAATCAGCAGGCCCTGGGGGCTGGCAGGCAATACCTGACAGGTTCCCCTGCAGTTCTGCACCTCGATGCTTCTCAGAGAGGAAGGTGTAGGCAGGGAAGCAGCTTTTCCTTAAAGGCAGTAAAGTCCCCTTGATCCAGCAGCTTTATTTCTGCCTTGAGAGCAGCCCAGGATCCCTTCCCAGCACCCAGGGATTGAAACCACAACCAGAGGAAGGCCCAGGCTCCTGGGTGCTGAGCTCCCACAGCAGCCTGTCCTCACTGGGGACATCCCAGCATCACTCTGCTCACCACCTCCTGATCCGCCCACACATGGACCACCTTCCAGATGGAGCAAGTCCAATCTGGAGGCAAATTATTGGGTGGAAAAGGGAAAACCAGGCAGGAGCTGTCTGCAGGACTCACTCTGCAGGGAAGGCAGACCAGCAGCACAACGAGCACAGTGAGCTCTGACTCCACAGCACCAGCAGGCACAAACCAAGCTGTGGTTTGAATGCATCTTGGGGACACCTGAGGGGTAGCAGGAGCTGGATGCTCCTTCCCTGGGCTGCAAAAAGGACATTTTAAGGTCACTGCTGTGCTGGACCTTTCCCCCTGTGTGGTTCATTTGGGCTGAGAGGGTTTCCCAAGCCATATGAAGCAGCAAGGGCTGCTCCATTACCCCCTCCCTGCCCTGAGCTGCCTCTCCTTGCAGCCCTTTCCCCTCTGGGTGACCAAGGACACTCAAAGCCACCTGAAGAAGCCAGACCCACAGGGCCTGAGAGCACCAAAGCCTTACTCTCCACATCCCTTGTGGGCAAGCCCCTTGGATGGGGCTTGTCTCAGCCCCCTGCTCTATCCCACCAGCAGAAAAGCCATGGGAAAAGCAGCTTTCCCAAGCTTCCCAGCAGAGCAGCCCCACACAGCTGCCACAGCCATGGCTGTCCCATCACAGGTCCCTGGTGAGCAACCTCAGCACAGTGTTAAGGAGACTTCCTCAGGATCCTTCTTCCCCCCTCAGAGAGTCAGTAAGGGAGGAAATTTCTCAAAATAGAGATTCAGGCTTCACAGCAGCAGTGTACAAGACCCAAGTCCCCTCCTCATTTCCCATTCTGTGGCCCAAGGTTTCACACTGCTAAGACAGCAAAGGATTCCCAGCCCCTTCAGAGAGCTGGAGAGGTGACAGCTTCCACTTGTGAGCCACAGCCAGAACAAAATCAGTCTTTATTTTTATCTGGCCCATTCTAAGTCACTATTTAGTGCTCCCAGGTGTCCTATATCATCAAAGGCACATTCCTTGAGAAGCAGCCACCAGAGACTGCACTGTGCCATCCTGCATGCAAAGGGAGCAGGAGGGATCCTGAGAGCAGCTCCAGCCCCCAGATCTCATCTCCCTCCAAGGCCTCCTGGGTCCAGGAGGAGGTGGTGCCCCATCCCTGCACACCCCCTCAGATGAGAGGCACAGCTTTATTTCCCCCCAAACTCCCCAGTCTAAAGTGTAACCCAACCTCCTCAGCTGGAAACGGAGCTTTTATTGCATCCTGAGTCATTCAGAGCTCCTTTTTATAAAACCAATATTCTTCCCCCCACTTCCCCAATTTAACAAGCTCCCAAATGTCTGCTGTCCTGACACCAAACATTTCCAGCTGCCCTAGACCCCAGCAGATCCAATGGAAAGCTGGATCTCAGTGGAGCTGCTCCTGGGGTACCAGGACAGAGGTGGTGACACATCAACCCCACTTCCACACATTTCACATCAAGGATGATCCCAACCTTCAAGCAGTCCCATGGTGATGGCAGAATGAGGCCACCATGCTCTGTGGCATTGTCCCCCCTGTCCATGGCCCATCCCTCTGTGCCTTTGCAGTACACAGCTGTCTTGAGAACTGAAAGCTCTTGAGATAGTGTCTGCAGACTTGGGCAAACAAAAAAAAAAAAAAAAAAACCCAAACCACACAATAAAGGTTGAGTTCAGAGTCTGTGAAAGGTGTGTTGGCCATTGGGGGTTTCCTGTTTGTCAAGGGCTAAGGGAGAATGAAGTCACTGAGCAGGGCTGGCAACCTGGAGAGCCAAGTTATTATTTTTAAATGAAAGCTCAGGTTTTGCAGCATATGAAATCCATCATGCCTTTAGCCACATAAATACATCAAGGGGTCTGGATACTTGAAGTCCCTTTTCTCAGTTCAGTAATAGAGAAAAGTATTGCACAGTGGCACATACAGGGAGCCTGCAATTTCAAATGGCTCTCATTCAATGATTTTGTCAGCATTTGTGTAATAGTCATCACTAACAGTTAATATAACTCACAGTAAATACCAGATTGATGTTTAACAGTGTTAAGATGCAACCTATAAAACATATGCTTGTGTAATTACACTGATAAGTTTCCAGTCAGCAACAACGACAACAACAACAAAAATAATCCATCCACAGAGTTGCAAAGATCCCAGCAGCCAAAGAGAAGATGTGCAGAGGATCTCTAGGTGCAGAACACAGAGAGGTTCAAAGGGAAGATGGGCACTGGCTGCAGCTCAGGAGCAGTAGGACTCTGTCTCCATCCTGCTGGACCAGCCTGTGCCAGCTCTTCCCTCTGCTTGACCTTATGCCAGCCTCTCCAATCCTCTCACCTGCACCAGCAAAGGCAGACACCATGCTGGGATGAGAACAGCCCAGGTACTCCCTTCATTCTGGAAGCTGACACCTAGAGGGATCCAGATGGATTTGCCACGGGGCTGGGAAATTTCCCAATATAAGGATGAAGAAGGCTGTCTTATATATTTCACCCAATTTAGTATTTAAATAAAATCACTGGAGCACTGGAAGTGCCCCAGCAGGACCATTGACAAATATTTTCCTCAAGGAATTTTTTTTTTTTTTAATGCTATATTTTGAAGAATAAGCATCCCTCAGAAGGGTCAGCTTACATCAGAGAGCAGCAGATCCTGGGCTGTCCCATCCTAGGGCAAAGAGGGTGCTTGGAGAATAGCAAACACTAGGATCACTGCACAGGTGAGGCACTTCTCAGCATCTTCACTCCTTCCCAAATCAACTCTGACCCCCCCCAGCCATGGCAGACTCTACAAAGTAGCCAGTAAAGCAATGGCACAGAAACCAGCCAGCACTCACAGCCCAACATCCAGCTACACACTGGCATCATCTGCAAGTGATTAGAAAATATAAACACTCACAATGAAACTTGGGTTCCTATACTTAGCAAGACTTTAATGGGCTTTTCTTCAGCCAGAAAAAAACCCTATTAGAGTGATAAATTATTGGCCTTTTTTCCTAAACCAGCGTGAAACCGTACAATGGAAAAATGACAAAAGGAGAAACATGCCCATTTTTGGCGGCCCTGGCAGGGAAGAGGAGGGGCTGAGGAAGCAAGAACCAGCCCAGCAAGGAGAGTGGCTTTTCCCCAGCGTGCCCTGACCCATATCACCCGTGGGCACAGCAGCCAGCACAGGCCAGTGTGTCCCTGAGCCTGCCACCAGCTCCAGCACAGCCCTGTGGCTCTCTCTGCTGCTGCCACAGCTGGGCTGGGCTCAGCAGCCCCTGCTCTCCATCAGGGCACTCTCCCAGCACCCCAGAAGCTCCCTGGCTCCCACACCTCTGCCAGCTGCAGCCTGGGCTGGGCTCCTCTGAAATAAGCCTTGAGGAGCAGCAGCCCACAGAGGGAATTGGGCTAAAACCCCAAAGTTTGTTGCGGGATGAAAGGGCCTCCCTTTGTCATGGAACAGGGAGGAAGGGACTGCAGGTGGGGCCTCCAAGCTGTCACAGCATGGAGAGGTGGGACCAGGAGCCCTTGATGCCTCCACATGTGGGAACCAGGACATCCCTCTGGCTGTCCTGGAAAATTTGTAAGTGACAAGAATTTAGGTAGAATGATAATTAACACGTCACAGGGTGAAAAAGTAGAATTTTGGGGTTTTAGAATGTGAGTTTAAGGGGCAAAGATGGAAAATTTAGGGGGTGTCCCTGTCCTTCTGCTTGGTCTTGATGTGTTTGATAAGTATTAGAGAGTTATTGTAAATAAAGCATATGTAAATTTTAGTATAAAAGATAACACCATCCCAAAAAGGAGTTTGAAAATTTTTCACACCCTAACCTCCAAAAAAAAAAAAAAAAAAAACCAACAAACCAAACCCACAAATATAAGATAACAAAAAATAAACAAGTCCTTAAACACTAAAACAAACAATCTCAACCTCTTCAAACACTAAGCTAAAAAAACCCAAAAACTTTCACAAAGACAAACCCAAAATCAAATCAAACAACGCACAACAAAAAACCCATTTTTTTCTCTTTTAAAAACCCAACATCCACACACATCCCTCCCTGCCTGGGCAAACTGGTGCCCCTGCCTGGCATTGCCCCAAGAGTTTGTGTAGGATTGAACAGGCATGAGGTCGATGGAAACTAGGAAGGAGCTGCTGTGGTTTGGCTCCCAGAGGCAGCCAGAGAAGCGTGATCTTCCCCTGCCCCAAAACAAGTCAGGGAAATTCATGAGAGCAGCCTTTCTTGTGGGTTATCCTGGCAGCAGTGGGGCTGGACAGGAGCAGGAGTGAGATGACACCAGGCCATAAAACTTGTCCGAGCAGCAGCCACAGGACCAGAGTGTCTGTGCTGGGTGCTCCAGCCCGACCACAGCCTGAGGCAGCCCAGCCAGTGACCTGCCTCCAGTGCCAGCCCACTGCCATTAACCCCCTGCAGCCCCAGGGAAGGCTCAGCACCTTCTACACCTGCTGGGAAGGATGAGACAGGAAAACCTAGTAAATATGATTGCCTGGCAAAAGATTTTGAGAATATAGAAACTATAGGCAAGATTGGAATGAAAGCCAGCTTTGAGATACCAAGCCTTAGTGATTGAACAACTGGAAAACAATGGTGTGGCCACTAAAGGCAATCCCCTTCTGATTGAACAATGCCCTCTGCCTCCAGACAGGTCCAAGGGGCAGAGCAGACCCCACTAGCTTGGCACAAAGGGTCCAAAGAGCAGTTTTTAGGGTTTAAAACGTAACACAGTATGGTAATGTAGTGATTCTTATAGGCTATATGCAAATGCTATAGGATTTGTACCTTGTACTAGATTGGTTAGTGAGAATTAGAATATTCAGCATAGAAGAAGTTTCATTGTATTGTAACGGGAACTTTGCTCTCTTCTTTTGGCTCTCTCTCTATCTCTCTCCTCGCTGTCTTTCAGGCCTGCCCCAAGCTGTGCTAGCAGCTTTAAGCAGGCCCCCTGCACCCACACCCTTTGAAACAAACCACAGCTTCCAAGCCCTGGACTCGGAGATCTTCCATCACCGTTTGTCCTGATCATCCATACCACACCCATGCTCCCACACACCCCAAGTGCTGCTTTGGGGCCAGGTACAGGCACCAACCACCCCACAAAGCCACCTCTGGGCAGGCAGCTGGCCCAGAGCCCACCCAAAGATTCCAGAAATCCCATGCAGAGCAGCCAGACCCCCCAAAAAAGCACTCACAAGGCAGACCCTTCCCCAGTCCCGTTGCTTTCAGCCTGGACCCAACCCTACAAAGACGAGTTCCCCGTTCTCCCTGCTCCCCCGTGCCCCGTGACAGAGCAGCTGAAGCCTCTCCAGGCAAAACAGGAGAACAAATGAGTGCCAGGGGAGAGGGAGATGGTTTGCATCACTTAATCAGCATCCCCAATAAAGCAGCCCTGTGGCTCTGCGGAGGGTAAGACAGCAGAGTTCAGCAGATTTTATCAATAACATCACGGAGCCCTGCTGCGTGCCTGAGAGAGTTGCCATGGTTATTGTGACAGATTTACTATCATTGTAACTTAATGCACCATAATAAGGATCTGCATAGTTATTATTTTTTACAATGATAACTATAATTCAACCGCAGATTTATGGCTAAATTTGTAACATTACTACGATGTTCTGGGAAGAATTGGGAGCAGGGTAATTCACATGCTTTCTCAGAATATAGAAGGAAAAAGAGATCTTGGTCAGTGCCCTTTTCTTTCCTTTTAATTGCTTCTTTGAGAACAATTTTTGTGGTCTGGTTACTGGTGTTTTGGGAGAGGGTGCTCTGTCAGAGGCCGTGCAGAGAGGTAGCTGAAAAATGGGATTTTTCCACTGCAAAATTGATCTTGGGGAAAAATAAAAAAAATCCCAAAGTCTTTCAACAGAAAGTTGCAAAAAAACTTCCCAAGTGTTGCCAACTGGGAAGCAGACACAAAGCACAGGCAAAATGAACAAAAATGGTCAGATTTTGTTCAAAAAGAATGATTCCAGCAGCATGGAAATGGCTCTGCACCACCTCAGAGCCAGCCTGGGCAAAGGAAAACACCTTCTCCCAGCTGTGGGGCCACAACCCCAAAACCTGACCCAGCCCACCCCAGGCTCCTGGCAGCCCCATGGGTTCCTCTTGGAACAACTCGGCACAAATTACTGCTCCAAAACTTGAAGCAGAGTTTACTGATGGGTTAACCTGCTCAGACATGGAGTGATTTGAGAAAGCAAAGCTTCAGACAAGGAGTTTTTGGTAATTCTCAGGGCATAGGATCCCTATAGGATCAGGGGTCCCCACACCTGCATCCCCAGATGCAACTCCCCAGGATGGGGAACAAGTCCCACCTGGGCTGGACCCATCCAAGCAGCTGCTCCCCAGGGGAGAGCAGAAGAGAATCCAAGCCTGAAATACAACCAGGGTTTCCATCAGGCTCCCTTGCACCTTCCTCCCAAAGCTCTCCCCTGTTAGAGTGCTTAGCTCCTTCTTGGATTTCATCACGAGTGCAATGCTGCCAATTAGCCCACAAATTTATAGGGAGCTCTGATGGCTTACATCCCTTTTTCAGCCCATTGTCCCCAGGAACTGTGGGATGGCAACACCCCCTGCATGCCAGAGGTCCCCACACTGGGCAAATGACAGCAGAAAAGGGGCATTTTCCCAGCTCCTCCTTGTTGCCAGCTGGGGAAGGCTCTCAAGGTTTTCTGAGGAAGGAAAAGCAGCCTGTACCACCCATTTGGCCTCCATGGCAAGCTCCCAGTTCAACACCTCCTGCAGCTGCTCCAGACCCAGTGCATCATCCCAGCTCCCCACCGTGCCTCGGTCCTTCTCAAGACACAGGGACACAGCACGCACAGGTCACACCCCTCTAGCTGAGCAAGAGCTGGCCCTGCTCAAAGGGGGCTTAGGTCAGCAATCCATGCTCTGGCACTTGGAGCCTTTTGGGTTCCCAACTGTGTTGCTTTCCTGAGTGATTTATGGTCTTTTCCCATCCCCACCGGATCAGGGATGGAGTTTTCTGTCGTTCCCCAATCTCACGGAAGAGCATGGAGTGGCTCTTCTTGGTGCTCCTCTGCTTCCACAAGGGCTTCAGGAGTGTTCCTTTCTTCCTGGAGAGGCCTGAAGCTTCCCTGGAGCTGTGGGAAAAGGTGGGAAGGCTGGCAGAGGCTGGGTGCTCACCCCCCCTCCCTCCTTCCCTCCCAGCAGCGATGTGTGTCGGAGCAGGTTACGTCACACTCCCTGCCACCCCCACCTCCTGCTCTCAGGGCTGATATATGAGAGCAGATAGAGGAAAATCCACTCATAAAATTAATGGGGGCTGCATGAACTCACAGATCATAAACTCAGAGGGGTTTGCAGCTTGCCTTTTGGGGAGGGGGGGAGGAGGTGGGCTCAGAATCAATTTAGCAGAGGGGACTAATTGACAGCAGCTGCCCCAGCACATCCCACCCCCCCTCCCCACTCTTGGGAGGATTTAGGGGAACACAGTGCTGAAATCTCAAACTCAGTGCTGGAGCAGGCCCCCATCAGCTCGAGGTCAGAGCCAGCAAGGCTGTGACACTCCCTGTGCTCCCATCGTGGCCAAGCTGTGCTCTCAGTGACAGACCCCCTGCTCAGAGCACAAACCTCCAACCTTCTGCTGAAGGCCAAAGCACGAGCAGATCCATCCCGTGCCCTGGGGCTGCAGACAGCACCACATCTCTCTTGGCTGGGGAGCAGAGGGGTGCTGAAGAGGACTGAGCCATGGACCCAAGCTCCCAACACACCCAGCAGTGGGTGTCACACAGGGGGCAAGGCTAAGGGTGCTCCTCTCCAGCCTAGCCTGGGAATTCCCCTGAAACCCTCTTGAGGTAATCAGGGGTGTTTTGAGACCAACCCTCCACCACTGGCTTCCCAACACATCCTTAAAACCATCCTGCCACTCCAGTGTTGACAGCCACCAGCTCTGCCAGAGCAAACACTGCTTCCAGGACCTGGCTTCAGCCTTCACCCCATTGCCAGCCCACAGGAGACCTTTGCTCACTGCTTGGCCCTGGAGCACCCCCACACCATCAGCAAGGCAGTCCCTGTGCTCAGGCACCTCTGCTCTGTGCTGGGTTATTCAGTGCCTCTCATGTCTTGGGGAATTACCTGGGCTTTTCACAGCACAGCCAAGAGTCTTGTGCAAAGGGAAGAAAACAACCATCACTGCTAGAAAACCTGCCCCTACAACCCATTTCTCTATGGGGCATTGGCTTACTCTGCCTGGTTCAGGGCCAGCCCCATGGATGCAGCAGGCCCCCTGCATCCAGCTGCCCGAGGAAGCCCTTTGCCACACCAACACAAGGCAGCTCAGCACTGTCCAGGCACTGAGACAACCCAACCATCCCAGCTCCTAAGCAGCCTCTTGGTCTGGCCCTGCTCAGGTTTTCTCTCAGTGCCAAATGCAGTTTTCTTGCTCTTTTCTGTCAAAAATCATCTCGCTCCCCTGCTGCTGGCCCGGCCGTGACTCACAGGCTGTGCCCCAGCCTCAGGCTCCCCCTTGCCTCCTCCTCTGACTCAGGCAGCCACGAGCACCAGCCCTGGCTCCTTTCAAGTGGTTTGGGGATCCAGCCAAGGCACCAGAGCAAAGGGATTTAGGCACCATGCTCCCTGGAGCATCCAGCCTGGCTCCTGCTCACCCCAGGGGGCTCAGCAGGCTCAGCTCCAGGGCATCATCTGGGGACCAGGTTGTGCCACCACTGGGAGCAATCACCCAAGAGTAATGGGGTGCAGGTACATCACCCCACACACTTTCTGCCTCCAACACGGCCAGCTGGCCCCTTGGGTGCACCCCCACTTCACTACCTGCATCCTCAAGGCATCTCTGGGCACCCCCTGCCCTTCTGCACTCCCCAGGCTGGTGGAGGGAGCTTACAAACAAAACCATGCCTAAACCAAGGAGCCCCTTCCAGAGGGGCAAAGCCCACAAAATGACACTGGTGACAAGCCACATCATCACCCTCCCTGGTGATGCTGGCTGCAACCCTCCTCACTCCACCTTCCCCTGGCTCCTACTGCTGCTGCAGCTGAAGGAGGGCAGAGCCTCCTCCCTTTCCTTTTACAGCATCCTTCAGGTGGTTCCATCAGCCTCTCCCTGCTGCCTGACTCAAGGACCAGCCAGCTGCCAACCCCACCTGCTTCACAGGGAGCTGATTTACTCCCGAGGTGGATTTGATTCTCAGGTGAAACCCCTGGGACAGGGGCCTGCAGCGTTGCCCACGAGTTCCAGTCCCAAACCCACATAAATGGAAAGGAGGAGGACGGCAGGGCTAGCACTGAACCAAAGCTGAGGCTTGTACAGAGAAAGACAGACCTGCCCCCTCCCCAGACAGGGTCCCTAAAGCTCTGAGGCACATTCCCCAAACCCCCTCCACCCATGGAAGGGGAGCCTCGCTGCCTCCCGGCTCCGGAGAGTGCAGAAGCCGGCAGGGAGACATCTGTTCCCCATCCAGCAAGCAGTGTCTTCCTGATCTGCCTCTTAAAAATTACAAGGCAATTTGGAGTTTCTATTTTGTACTTTTGATTTGCCCAAACACCTGAAACATGAGCTCTCAATCCAGGATCAAAGGCTGTCTCTGGAGCAACACAGACTGCGATATCCACCGCCGTATTTATGCGTGATTAGGAACGCCTGCATCAGAGAGGGGCTTTGGCAAGGCTGGATGTGCTGCAGAGCCTGAAACCCCATTCCCTGGGGAGGGGAGGGAGCTGGGAGCTGATGTTCTGTCCCAACCCCTTGGGCAATGCCTTGCAGATGAGTGTCTCGCCTGTGTCACTTGCCCCCTGTCCCTCGTGCCTGCAGGACTCGGTCCCACCCAGGGGGGGATCTTGGTGAGATCTCCCATACTTGCTTTGCTCTCTCTCCAGGGCGACTGCACAGGTGGACACAGAGGATGCAATCCTGGGTGCAGGGGGATGCTGCAGTGTGGGCATGGTCCTGGTGCTCTGGGATGAAAGGCCCTGGGAAGGATGCCAGGGGTTAATGGTAATCAACACAGTCATTAATGCGCTGGAGGGGAGGGGTCTTCCCAAGCTCTTCTGGTCCAGCTTGTCCTACTTTGAAAAATCCCAGACCCTGGACCCCTGTGGGCTGGGATTTTGCATCATCTAAATAAACTGGGGGAGGTTCAGGCCTGTGAACAGATGTGGCCAAGCCCCCTCTCCCAAGGATGAGCATGGCTGAGTGGCTGTAAATAACCAATTTTAATGGCAGAGGACCTGCCCCCTTGTCCAGTACCGCTGACACGAGGGCAGGCTTGATCCCTGCAGAGACCCTGGCCCTGGATCTGTGTCTCAGATGGTTCCTGCTTCCTGCCACTGCAAACTGCTTCAGAAGAGCTGGATGGGGTTCCCAGGATAAGGGACTAGTAGCAGGGCACACTGGTCATGGGAAAGGCAGCAGTAAAACCAGGAGGCTGTAAAGAAACCTGCCCTTTCACAGGGAGTGGGCCAGAAAACATCCACGTTGTGCTGAGGTGTAAATCAGTGCCAGTGATGGGTGCATCAGGCGGGTAAAACATGTCAGGATCATCACAGAGCCATGCCCTGTGGGGATCTGGTCCCTCCTGCCATGGGAGAGAGCAGCAAGTCACCCCCTCACCCTTAAACATGGGCACAAGGTGGGCAGGAACACTCAAGACAGCAAAAACTCCATCAAGTCTTTAACTTTTAAGCCAAGCTGATGGAGACAAGTCCCACCTTCCCATGGGATCACATATCTATTTATAATCAATAAATTTCCATGAAAAGGTCTGGAAGTATGTGTGATGCAACCCCTTTACTGGAAAATTTGATGTTTGTTGGTTTTTGGTTGGATTTTAATTTTTTTGCCAGTTTCTTCACACATTGAGGCACCTTCAGAGAAGTGCTGGGAAAAGCTGCCCAGGAGCTCTCTGCAAATCAGGGCGTGCTCCTGCCCTGCCAGTTCACAGGCATTTAGCACTGGGAATGAGCTGCACTGGGAAGAAAATTTGCCACAAATATTTTCAGCAAATTATGAAGTCTTGGAAAAAGCAGATTTCAGTTCTACTGAGAAATTAGTGTTTTGACAGATGTTTTAAATATTTTTTAAAGAATTCTATTTTTTTACTGAAACTGAAGGAGGTCCTGAAACCAAAGACTGGGCCAAGAAAAGAAACCTCAGAAACATTCTGCTTTGAAAACGTCTCAGTAAAACATTTCCTTTTTCCCCTCTTCCACAATTCAACAGTTTAGGGAATGGAGATGAATTCACAGAATTTCATCTTCTCTGAATCCAACTCTTTTTGCCTGAAAACCATTTTGACAGAGAAGTGTGTCTTTCCTGCCCCACTGAGTCCAAGTCCTCTGAAGGCCTAAGAGCAAAGGGATCTTCAGCCTCCAGCATCCTGCTGTGGTTTCCATGTAAACTGTCTGAAACCAGAGATTTCCAGAGGGTCAGAGATTTTATAAAACCTGTGGGCTACCCACTTCCCAGCTGCAGAGCAGCACCCAGGGCAATGGGTGCATCCCTGGGAGGAGGAACCAACTCCAGAATCCCTGCCTGGGCCATCCTGGGTTGGGACCAGCTGCACCCTGCACTCCCAGCTTGCCACAGAAGTGTGAGGGTTTGGGGAGCCCCATGAAAATTCTTTGCTGTTCTTGATGCCTGGAGAGGCTGACCTGGAGCAGAGGCTGGGCAGGGTTAAAGGAATAAAGCAGGGATTTATTAAAAGGCCTTCACAGGACACACCTTGGGCAGTGCAAGAGCCTGGCTGGGGCTGCACCCAAGATGGACCCTGAGTCACGAGTTCTCCCACTTGGATCAGTTTTGGCCCATTTCCATCTTGGGTTCAATTGTCCCATTGCAGCTCCAGGTGATGCAGTCCCACCCAGATCCCAGGTTGCTCTCCTCAATTCTCTGCTGTTTGCCCTTTGTGGGGCTGAAGCTGCAGCGGTGTCCTTGGTTGTGGGGCTGGAAAAGGATTGTTCTGTGTGACTGAGCTTGGAGGAGAACTGGCTGACACTTCATATGGAGTTCAGAGTCACACACTAATGCAGTGCAGAATCTGGGAAATATGAAATCTAAAATTTGAGGCATCATCAAGGCAAACCCACCAGCTCCTGAGCACCTCCTGCCCTCGCTCCCAAAGGGAAGCCTTTACAGCCTGCCACTGGCTCCAGTGGGGAGCTGCTTTGCTTCAATGTGCCATAAAAACCCCATTTGGGATTGCAGTTGCCTTGCTCCCCTCCTGCATCCCATTGCAGTTTAAGGAGGGTGGGTCCAACAGAGCCAAACTCATGCAGAAAGCTCCGGGAGCTGCTGAACCTTAAAACAACTGTTATTCCTCAGGATAATGCTGCTTCCAACACTAACATTATTCTAAGATGCAGGTAACATGTGACACATTTTCTTTTGCTCTCCAAAGTACAACACCCTTCCCTTCCTCTATTCTTCCTTACCAAATATCAATCATCAGCAAAGACAAGGCAAATGAACTTTTAATCAATAACAGCTACTGTGTCTTGTATCGGGACTGTTTATGATTTAAAAAGGGGAAAAAAAATTAAATCAATCCTGATGTGAACATTTTCCCACTTGGAAAAACAGCCCAATCCCATATCAAAAGGCTGGGAGGTTTATATGTTTTTAAAAGGTTTAAAAGCTAAATTAATTTTAAATTGTTTTTACATATCTTGCCTATAGACAGAACCACATCATATGATGAGGAAGGGTGGTCCGTGGTGTATTAATGTTCCCAGTAAGTGCTTTAGCACCAGTCTGTCTGCTTTACACACATTTAATGCTGTTGCCATTAAATCAAAATCAAGACTGCTCTAACCACAGCGTGTCTTTCCAGGCACTGTAGCTGGCAGTCTGTCCCCTTTCCATCCAGGGACAGCAGACAGCTTTGGGTCTGTGCACTCAGACTCCATTGCCCTCAGCCCAGCCACCAGCATCCAGGAGGTACCTGAGGCTAAAGGATGGGTTTGGCAAAAAAGCACCAAGAATTGGCCCAGTCCTCCTGGCTGGTCAGGACAATGCTGAATAAATGTCCTAAGAAAACAACAACAATAAAAAAGAAGCAGGGACTCATTCCTGGATCTAAGAGTCCATAAAGGCTCTCACAGTAGATGAGGTTATGTTTGTGGGGCTGGATATTGGTACCTAAAAGAGATAAGACTTCAAGTAAAGCTTCTAACTTTATTCTTCCAGAACTTTCTATTCCCAGGGCCTAAACATCCAGGAGAAGGATAATTCATTTTCATCTTCATATGCTGCAGCATTGGGAGTAGCTCAAATGGCAGGGTGCTGGCTCCAGTCCAGAGGTATCTGAACGTGAGACACAAATGCTGCATGGAATGGCATCCACCAAGTCCTGTAGGAGACTCAAACTGGGTTCTCTCCAGCCCTCTGCAGTGGCAGGTTGCCCCTTTGGCCAGTTCTTCTGCCCTATTTGTGCCTCCATCCCCAGAAGCCATTCTCTGCTGTCTCACCTTCCCCAGTCCAGGCAGTTTGGGGGGTCCTCCCGTTTCTTCTCTTGAAGTGTTGAGATATCCTATGGCCACATGCAGCTTGCTCTTCCTGCCCAGTCTCTTCCCGTGGCTGATCCTCCCAGGCCCAGATTTAGGATGACAAAGAGAGCAGTCTCTTTGTGTCAGGGTATGGAGCAGTTCAGCCATGACTGAATCCATGCAGGACAAGCCTGCATGGAGCTCTGGACACAGCTGTGGAGGCAGAAGGCAGAGGGAAACCTTGGGTGGATGTGCCTGAGGTGGAGCTGCCAAGGTCCATGATGGCAAAGGCCTCGTGAGGATGACTTGTGGGGAGAGGATGCTCCCCAGATGGCCGAGGGGAAGTGGCTCAGACATCCCTGAGGGGCTGAGTCACTGGCCAGGGCTGTCCCAGCTGCAGAAAGCAGGACGTGGCCAGCCTGGCCTGGGGCACAGTGGCAGGCTTGCAGCACTCCCAGCTCTCCATCAGCACATGGCACTGCCCAGACAGAGATCCCAGCAGGGAAAACTATTATTTGGTCTCTCTACCTCCCTGTAGTTATAAACCACATTTCCTCCTGGATTTACTGAGTAGATCCCCTCTGCCACCGCCATCATACAGTTTTTGCCCCACCATGCCATCTTGACATGTTGGGTGATGGGGTGTGTAGTTTGTGTGGTGGCACAGATGCCCATGGGGCTGTGGCCATGAAGTCCTCTCCTGCCCCACCTGCCCACCAGTTCTGGGGTTTCCAGGAAGGCAGGAAGGTCCTTTCCTTAGTTCGTGCCCAAAGGAGAGTCAGGAGGGAGGACAGAAAGGTGAATTCTGATGTTTTCCTTGGTACCATGGGATCAGTGGCTGAGCCAGAGCAGGGACTTTGTGTTTCTTCATTTCCTGCTTCCTCCACCAGGCTTCTGGCCCCTGGGGAACATCTCACACTCTTCTGCTCTCCAGGCCTCTTTTGCCACCACCCCTGTGATGAATGCAAGCATATCCCAGTTGCCCTCCAAGGTGAGCACACACCATTCCCCCACTCTCTCCTCCCAGCTGAGAAGAGACACCAGGCAGCTTTTTAGGATTAGGATAGAAGAGAATAGAAGTTTCTCCACTTACAGTTTCACCAGACTTTAACCGGGCTCCAATTTTCCATGCTGGATTCCTGCCTCGGGCTGTGTTTTGTTTTGTATTTGTCAAAAAAAAAAAATAATTAAAAATTCCATGACTCCATTTCCACCAGCCCTTTGAACGAGTTTTAGGGAGGTCTTTCCTTTCTTTATTTTTCCTCTTGCCCATGCTAAAACATTATTACAACCATTTCAGTGGGAAGCAGCACTGCCTCCAGGCCTGGCAAGGAGTGTCCCTTGAGTGAGCAGCTGAGCCTTTCCCCATCCCCGTGACAGCGCCTGGAGTCGGTCGGATCACGAGCCTGTGAAACAGCAGAGGCTGGTTGGTGTCTGGCAGATGGAGGAAGCCCAAAATCCATCTGTGCCAAGCTCTCCCCATCTTCCAACAGGCCTCCATCAACAGTTTCACAACAACACAGGGGCCAACTGTGTAAACATGGCTCAAATAGAGTCCTTGCCTTGGTGAACAATCGGCGCTGAAAGTGAAGAGCATCTCACTCCAGTAAACAGAGCTCGAGTGTTTGGAGCAAGGTCAAAGGAGGGAATTAGTGATAGGGGAAGTTATTGAGCCTAAAAGCACACGCAGGCTTCAGGAGGTGGATTTTGTCTGCAGGGAAGTGCTAATTCGAGTGGACTGGACCCCTCTGTGGCTTTGGGTTGAATCCAGCAGACCCTGGATGCAAACAGCTGCAATGGGAGAAGAGAGGAGGAGATGGGGGAGTGAGGAAGGCCAAACCAAAATGCTTCGTTTGGGGCAGATGGATTAACCTGAAACCCGTTTTGGTTTGCTTCACTGGGAAGATGGATGTGTTCTGCTGGCTTGGCAGGGCCTTTTCTTCTCCAAGGCTTTGGCTCCACCAGTAAAACTAAAAAAAACCATCATTATCCCAGTGGCTGCAGCTCCAGGTAATCTTCATGCCTGCAAAACCTGGGGGGCCCCATGGCACCATCAGTCAGGTCTTGTGCCTGCAGGTCCCTGAGCATTGTACAGACCTCCAGAAATAACCCCCTGGGATGGTGGGGGTCAGGCTCCCTGGCACAACTCTGAGCGGATTGAGAGTCCAGTTTTGCTTGCAGGAATCAAGGTCTGAAATTAGAATTGTCTGGCGATGTGTAACAAAGAGGAAGAAAAAGTCAAAAAACAGCAAAACCAGGCAAACCGACCCCAAAAATCCCAGCTCGGGGGTCCAGGAACATTAAAAGGGAAGAAATGTGCCTGCCTCAAGGGGAGCTGAGGGAGAGCTCTGAAAAAGCCCAGCTTGGTGAGACCTCTTCTGAGGAGCTTAGCAGTGAATGGAGGAAGACAATGGAGACAGGAAAACCACAGAGCTTGGAGACAGGCTGCTGTGCAGCCGAGACCAGCCAGGTCCCAGGAAGGATGGCATCCTCTGGCAACAGCCCCCTCCTTGGGCTCAGTTTCAGGCCCAGATGAAGCCCACATTTGACAGTGCACAGACAAGAATATTTCCCCACTCTGCTGGAGGGGCTGCGAGGTGGCCAGAGAGCAGGAAAAGCCAATGGGTAAAACAGCTGCAGCCTTACAGTGCACAGGCACACAGGGTCATATCGTGCCTTTAGAGCAGATTAAATTTAAGACCTGTCAACCTCAATGGTGTTTAGGTCAGTTTTCTTCCTCTGCATTGACAGGGAACAAATTTGAAGCCCTGAGGTGTCATTTCTGAACGTCATGCTTTGAGTTGTTCCCTTCCTTTACCATGATAGACCTGTTCCTTTCCTGAGGATGATCATTTTTCAGCCAAACATGTGGTGGTTCACATTCCTGAGTTATGGAGCACACAGCTCACCAAAAGAAAGGGAATTTGGTTTCCTGTCCTGCTGACCCCACAAATGGGCCACAGAGCTGGATGGTGGTGGCCACCATCCCCCAGAAATGACATTGCTCTGGGCCAGGCCATTCCTGGAGGGAAGGAGGTCACCCCCAGGGGAATGCTGTGCTGGGTTAGTCACCTTCCTCTGACCCAACTTTCCCCTTGCATTTTCTCCCCAACGCGGGCAGATGTGCCCCAGCCACGCACAGAGTGGGATCCCTAAAATGTCAAACTGCCAAAAAACCCCAGGCTCAAAGGCTCTGTGTAAAACCTGAGCTGCTTCCCAGCCTGACCTTCTCCATGCCCTGCAGGGTCTGCAATTCTCTTTTTTAAACCAGGGGCTGTGACCTGTGCCCCACAACCTAGCCAAGACTGCAAGCCACCCCTACAGTGAATATGGAATGAGAGTTCATACCTGCGTGGCAATTACATGCAGATTAGAACTGTCTAGAGGGTGTCTCTAATGCTCAAGGAAAAGATTCAAAACTCAAAAAAACATAGTGAGTCGGAAAAAACAGAGTTGGAATAACTGGACTCAGGTTCCATGAGGGTTTGTCTCAGCACTTCAGGCCGTGTCTCTGGGTGTGAGCACTTGATTGTAAATAGCTGCTCATGTGGAAACTTGGCTGAAGGGGACATACAGACTGTCACACACTCTGCAGCAGAGATGATCCTTATCAGGTCTTGAAAGGATGCATGGGCCTGACTGGGAACAGCTGGCCTGGAGCTGTGGAGCAGCCCCAGGATGCACAGCCCTCACTCTCACACCTTTGCTCTGGTGGATCCTGGAGCTTGTGAGCTCAAGAGGCTGCTTCAAGGATCTGGGCTGGCTTGCTGTGATTCCAGCTGGTCCAGCATTCCAGCTGCAGAAGACCCTGCATGCAGCTGGCTTAAGACACACACAGCTGAGGGGAGTCCTCTGGCCAAGGGACCCAAGCTGTGCCTAGATGAGGTTATCCCAGAATACTTCCCAAATCTCAGCTCTAGAGGCATGTGTTGGCTGCATCCCAGCTCCAGACTGGGGATGCACAGCAACCCCAGAGCCTCAGAGAGGGAAATCCAGATGGGAATGAGGGTGAATTGCAACAACTCCCTCCCCTGCAGGGGCTGGGCACCACGACACGAGGGCTGGTGAGCAGAGACAGAGCTCAGGGGCCTGCCTGCCCCCGCAGGGCTTCAGCCCTCTGCTGACTGCCTGCCCGCTCCTCCAGCAGTGGTCAGCCCTCCCATTAATCAGGGCCCTGCAAGGTCCAGACATCATCTCCAGATTTCCAACCAACTCAGCCACAGGGCAGCAAAACCAATTCCAATGGCACTCGTTTCATACAGGGATGATTTTTCTCTTTTTTTTTTTTTTTTTAACTTGAGATGCCATGCTGATGTAAGCCCAGAATGACGCAAAAACCTCCGTGGACGATGCCACCTTGTAAATTAAGGTCATTAGCCCATCACAGACACTAAAAAGTCTTTATTTTCTGCAAGCTGCAGCTGATTGATGTTAATTATGCAACATACTGACAGTCCATATGGACTGTGTTCCATAAAGGTTTTTCTTATGATCATTCTTTCTGGAACCACGTCCTGCCAAACACCACTTGTTTTCATGGCCCATCTTATTTACTGCCTTATTAGTCTGGTGTTAGATTTTCCCCCAGTCCTCTGGAACTTCCCCAGAGTTCCCAGATTTGTTTAAAAATCGACACTAATGGTTCAGAGAGCTCTCAGGCCAATTTGTTTATCCTTTGATGCGAGTTATCTGATCCTGCAGAATGTCTAACTTTAATCACTGCTCTTTAACATTCGGCTTCATCACTGCTAGAATACAAAGTATTTCATTATCTCCATAAAGTATGATTGTGTCACCCCACTTCTTTCCAAAGAACAAATAACTTTGTCTCTTCTACACACAGGATGAGTATTTTCCCATTATTGTCTGGGATCTCATTACAGGATTTGGCTTCCTTGATACATTTAAGTAATTATCATTAACTCCAGTGGCAAGAGGCTTTTCTCTCCTACCTTTAGCTTCTCTTCCCGGGTTCTCACTGATTTCTACTCACAACTATCCTTTTGTATTTATCATCAACATCAACATGCACTTCACTGCCACGTATTTATGCCCATAATGCTATTTATCTATGTATATATATATATATATATATATATATATATATAATATATATATGTTAAACTTACAATACTCCAGCTTCCACCTTTCTGCAAAGCAGTTTTCAGGCTTCCAGGACAGCACTGATCTTAGAGCATCTCACCAAACAGCCTCAAACACTCCCCAATTATCATCCGCTCAATTTTGTTAAAATAATTCCATCCACTCCCTAATTGTACTCGTAATTACTTTCAGCCCAAGAAAGCTTGTTCTTTTTCCAGAACCAGGGGCCTAGAGCTGGGCACCTCTGTGCTTTTAAAAATCTGGTCCCTCATCACTTATAAATACCTCTGGTCAGAGTTTTTCTCTGTTTGCACATAGCGTGGTGCTCGCTGGCAGGGTGACAGCCTGGGAAGAGGTTGTGGAGTAGATGTTGTCCCCATCACAGGAGTGGAGAGTTGCCTACCTAAAAGGCAGAGGAAGCTGGTTTGGGGTTATTTGTGTGGAGATGTATCCCTTCTCTGCTCCCAGGCTCACAAGAGGCAAAAAAGCCACTGGGGACCAGAGACAGCTTTCATCAATTGTGATGTTTTATTTTGCGTTGGCTTTTTTTTTTTTTTTTTTTTTTTTTTCCCTTAAACATCCTTTGTTTTCTAACAATAAATCATATCCTGAGGCAAAAAGCCTTTAAAGAGACTGGGCATGGAGTCTGCTTCCGTTGCCTGGCTGGTGAGGCAGGCCACCAGCTGACAGCAGTCATCAATCCACAACTCAGCGATCCATCCATCTTCCGCCGCGGGGACGTGCGGGAGGCCCCCGGCTGTGCCAGCCCTGCCAGCCATGCCAGCACCCAGCAGGGCCACCAGGGCCAGACCCTGCCCCCCTTGCTGCCCATCCCCTCACAGCAGTGTCCCCCCCATCCCAGGTACCCTCCCCTCGTGCTCCCCAGCGTGTTCTGCTGCTGGCGGAGCCAAGCCGCCTTTGAGGTCTCCTCCCGTGATCCATCAGAGAGCAGGCATCTGTGGGAATCCAGAATATCCCTCTGACTGTCCTGGAAAATTTGTAAGTTACAAGAATTGAGGTAGAATGATAATTAATTTATCACAGGGTGAAAAAGTAGAATTTTGGGGTTTTGGAGTGTGAATTTAAGGGGCAAAGGTGGAGAATTTAGGGCATGTCCCTGCCCTTCTTCTTGATCTTTTAGCCTCCATCTTCTGCTGTGATGGTGGCACTTTTTAATTTGTTTAGAGTAAAGGTTCACTGTTTAATAAAGTTGATAGGCATTGGAGAGTTATTGTAAATAAAGCATACGTAATTTTTAGTATAAAAGATAGTACTGTCCGAAGGGCGGGAGTTTGTCACAACCTGGCCTGCAACAAAGATCTCAGTGGGCCAGAGCCACAAATGTAAGATAACAAAGAATAAACAATCCTTGAAAGAACAAGAGTACAATCTCTGACCTCAGAGAACAGACCTCTTCTTCAGATGTTGGGCTGAGGGAAACAGAAACTTTCATAAAGACAGAGATGAATCCAAAGTCAGGTTCAGGAACAACAAAAAAACATTTTAAAAACTTGACAGGCATCTACCTCCTGCCCTTCCAAGAAGCCAACAACTCTAAAGAAGGTGGTAGCATCTTTTCCAAGCAGAGGGTACACCAAGAGCTTACTGGGGGATAAACCTTCCCAGGAGGTTTCATAAATCCCAAGCCGTTTGCTTTTTTTTTTTTTTTTTTTGCCATCGGTGGAGATTTCTACCTCCTGTTGTTTGTTCTGGAGTTTTCTTTTTAACATTTGTGCAGCCACAACTCAGCAGTTTATGGTGGCACCTATGTGTTCTGTTTACCCACTTAACAGTGTTCCCCAAAGATGTTCTATTAAAACCCTCTTAATGGCTCTACCTTGTTTGTTACCCAGAAAATTAGTTGCTGTCCCAGCAAGATGGAGGTGGTCCAGCTCATATGATCCCTCAGTGCTCCATGACCTGCAACACTTCCATTCTATCTCCATTTTACAGTTTTTTGCCCCTTGGTGGTCTCCTCCCCTGTCTGCTTTTGCTTCCAAGATGCAAGGTGGGGTCCTGCTGCCGACAGTCTGAACTTTCCTCCCCTTCAATTCCCTCCTGAGATCCCTCAAGTTCTTGCTGATCTGCGAAGTATTTTATGAGGCAATTTTGTTCATGCCAAATGTGTCATAGCCAATGGATCCCTGCCTACAGTCATCAGAGCCCTGCTCAGCCTCTTGGTGATGTGTGCTGTGCTGGAGCCAGGCAGACTGCACACAGCCCCGCTGTCTTTCTGTCCCCTCTTCTGCTGGGCAGAAGATTTGCATCTGTCTGTGCACATTTGGTCCATTGCCATCGCTCCTGCTCATACTCCCCTTAAGTTTGCAGGGATCACAGTCAAAAGGAGCCATTAGAGGCTGTTTTGAGTCTCTCTCAGTCTGGTCCAGGGTCAAGAGCTGGTGTATCTTGGCCACTCTTCAGTACCTTGTGTACATCCACCAGCACAGGCAGAGCTTTGGCCTCTGCCCACAGGTTTCCATGCAGCAAGGAGAGCGTGGTGCTTTCTCTCCACAGCAGGGTCCCTGCTTGGCCCCCATCCTGGGAGAATGGCCTCAAAGCTTTGGAGCACATCCCTTTGTTCCCCTGCAGTGCTGGCTGGTGTCACCTCCCCAGCCACAGCAGCCAAAGCCACCAGGACTGCATGTCCTGGCCAGCCAGGTGTGCCCAGGGGCAGATGATGCCCCAGGCAAGGTTACAGCAGAAAACCCCCAGTGGCTCCACGATGATCGAGATCTGTTCTTGCAATCCTCAAGGCTTTTCCTCCCCTGCATCAGAGCAGGGCTGTGTCCCAGGAGAGGCCTGTCCTGCTTGGAAAAAACAGGGCAAAGAGGGCTGCCCCATCTCCCAGCCCCAGGAGAGGGACATGGCCACTCTGATGTTTCCTCAGGCATTTGCTCTGTGCCAAGGCTGGGAAGGATTCCAGTGTCCCAAAAGCACCTGATCAGGGAGGGCATTTCAAGGCTGGGGGTGGTGGAGTGGAGGGATGGGAAGAGAGAGAGGTTCCTTGAGGAAAAAGAGAAACCTCCAGCCTGGCAACCCTTTAGCACAGTTTGGGGCAGGCAGCAAGGCAGTGCGAGAAGCTGCGGTGCGATCTTGACGTGGAGTCGCCTCAAGCTGATGTCTCGGCCTCCTTTAAAATGTCCTCAAGCACTTGGATTTGCCTCAGATGAAGTCCAGTTGCCCGGGCTGGCGTGTCCCTAAATGAGAACCACCCGTGACACCTCCCGTGCTCCGTGCAGGTTCATTAAGGACCTTCCCCGGCAAGAGCGGGCCGCGGATCGGGGGCACGCCGGAGCGTTTGATATTTTCCACTCTGCGTGTCAAGGGCATTTACAGTCGGCGTCAGGCTGTTCCGTCAGTCTGAGGGAAGCACTTTGAAGTGCTTGTGGTAGAGGCCACATGTGCACTCAAGATGTGCCCTCTCTTCTCGGCTGCCTTTGCATTCCCAGCACCATGTGACAATCGACAACACGGCTTAACCCTTTCGCACCGCTCCCTGGTCCCTCCTGGAGATGGGGAGTGGAGGCCTTGTCCCTCCCGGTGTTTTGGTGGCCCAGAGTGAAAAATGAGGTTCACTGTCCTGGTAAAGTTTAAAATGTTTAATAGAGACGATAAGAGAAATAAAATAAAGCAAAGGTTAAATGGCCAGCTGGGTGTCTTGGTGTGCTGCCAAGAGCACCCCGGTGTCTGGAACCCCCCCTTTTTATCCTGTTCTTCATGCATGGACTTATGCACATTCACTTTTCCAGGAACTGCTCTGCATGGTCACTCCTTGGTTTGTCAAGCGTAATCCCACTTTGATTCAGTTCTTGCCATCTTTTGATTTGGGCTTTGGTCTCTTTTTCACAGGCAGTGAATGCTGAGAGTCACTTGGGCCTCTTTCAGAAGTTCTCTATTCAGGCAGCTGAAACACACTACACCTAAATTCCAAACTACAGCAAAGAAAAAACCTTCTACATCTATTCAGGCAGTTAAAACACACTAAAAACTACAGAAAAATAACCCATCATACTTAAAACATTCATTCCAACATTTGCAAAAAGCCAACACCAAAATATGCATTTATAACACCCGGGAAGCTGCAGTGGTCCTGCTCCGCTCCCAGGGATGAAACAGCACGGCTCGGGCAAACACAGCCAGTGATGGTGACAGGGTGGAACTGGGACACCTTGAAGCTGCTGGGACACCTTGAAGCTGCTGCTCCAAGCTCAGGATCTGTCTCTAATCCCCACAGATGCTGCCAGAGGTCCTGCTTTGATGAGGAAAGCAGCATTTGCCACGAGCAGCTGCAGAGTCAGCTTCCCCCCTTGCCCGTCTCCTGAGGATCGGTGTGGATGGAGTCCCAGTGGCTGTGGCACACCAGGGGTGTCCACAAGGACATTACTGCCTGTCCCTCCAGTGGGAGGGATGGCACATGACAACACGGGCAGCACTTGGGCTGCTGCCCATGGACCTCTGGGCACGGAGAGAACAATTGCAGCTGCTTCCCCTCGGAGGCACTGGTGCAAGCCTGGCAGTGTTTTGAGGAGCTCTCCACAGGGGCAGCGGTCAGGGGTGAACCTCATTTTTTTGCACAGTAGCCATGTAGTGTTTTGCCATAGCTACAGGCTTTAGGGTATTTTCATGCACCCACAGAGTGGCCTGGAGAGGAGCTTGCTTTGAAATGAAACGTGGGGATCAGCAGGCACAGCTGCTCTTTGAGGGGACAGTAGAAGCCACCGAGGGGTTTGGCTCTCTTCAGCTCCCTAAAAAGAGTGCTGGGATAGAGTGGAGGAATTAAAGACATGTGGTGTCACCAGGTGTTGATTCCCTGGTGCCTGAGAGGAACCTTCTCTGCAGCTTTGGAGAGGGGCCTTCTCCAAAGAGCCCCCTACCAGGCTTCAGTCCCTGCGGGTCAGTCTTCCATCTTCTCTCAGGATGGTTGTGGGGAGCCAGCTGGCATCTTTGGAAGTCACACAGGATAGAAAAGCCTCACTGCCCTGCAAGCCTGACTCTGCCAGGGGTTGAGCTGCAGCCTCCGTGGGGTGGTGTTAATGCTGAGCAGATTTCCCTGTCTGATCCGTGCAGCCTGGGCCCACTGCAGTGATGAAAAGCACAGGGAAGGCAACAGGGTAGGAAAGAGCACAGCAGAAAAGGCAGAGCCCAGCGACTGTGAGCTCAGGGACAGGGATGTGAGCTGCAGACAGGCAGCTCCCACCCTTTGCTGCTGTCTCCAGCACGGCAGATTTTGGGGGCCAAGTCAGTGACCCCTGCATTTCCTGGAGCTGGGAGCAGCCCATGGCAGCACACATCCACTCTGGCAGTTCCAGCGTTAACGTGTGGCACAGAAGGAATAATCTTCCTTTCCAATGATTGCATGACAGTGGGTGGAGGCCTGGGGGAAGGGTGTCATTGTCCTGGCCCTTGTTTGGCAGGGAAAGGACGTCTTCTGGGCTGCAGCTTCCTAGAAAAGTTGAAGCCAAGGCATTTATCCAGTGTTAACTGACCTCTCCTTCTTCCATGAAAGCGCCCTCCCTGCAACTAATCTGAGTCATGGAAACCCCTGCCTTCTGCTCTGATTTCCCGGTCCCAGCAAAGTGTCTGACTCATCCTGCATCACTCTGGCCGCGGCTCCTCCTTGCCGAGGTGATTGACTCCTCACCCAGGGAGGGCTGTGCTTTGCAGCCTTCCAGAGGGTCCAGCAGACAGCCCCGGACCTGCATCCCCACGGCTCTGTGTGTGTGTGTTTCCATGTGCTGAGCTGGCACCAGGAGGAGAGGCGGCAGGAGAGGTGGCAGTCTGTTCTGAAAATTGGAAAATTGAAAATCCCAAATCGTCTAAATCGGAAAGGTCAGAGCTAGACGAGTGACTCCTGGCTGCCTCTGGAGCACTACGCCTGCATCCTGATAAAAGCAGGACCTGTCCACAAAACTGCATCCAAACATCACACGCTAAGCCTAATCTCACCATCAGCCCACTGGTGGGAAACGGGTGTGGATGGTTACATCACTGGGGAACAACTGCCCAAAACACCCTTGCAAACTTTAGGCAGACACGCCACCCAAGCAGGAGCAGGAGCTTCAGGCTTTTTGGTTTGAGGCATCTTTCTAATTAGGCTTGCTTTCCCTTTCTGCTGGGGTAGAAACCAGTTTCTTTAGTTTCTTTTTTGCCCCCATTGCCCCAAAGCCCCTCCACTCTGATGACAAATTCGCAGACCCAAGGGCAGTCGGGTTTCCTTTCACCTCACAACCCCCAGCGGGGCTGATTTCGTAAGACCTGAACGAGCCACGGCCCCCAGCTGTCTGTCACCCTCCCGGAGTGTTGAGAGATATCCATCCCCACCAGCCTGCCAAGCCAGGCTTCCATGCCAAGGATACGTGAGATGTGAACAGGGAATGAAGACAGCTTCTCCTTTCTGTGCCGGCTGACAGCCCCAAAGGCACACTCAGCTTTGGGCTGACCTGCTCACACCCCCACCTCTGCTCAGGGCAGCACTTCACCCCTGCACAAACCCTTTTCTCAGAGGATCTCACAGTGCTTTGCTAACGCCTGCTTGTTAATCCTCACCACGGTGCTGGGAAGAAATAAGAGACACGGGGGATCACCTCATTTGCTAGGGAGTGGGGGCACTTTCTGGGGTGAAACTGAGGCATCTAACAGATGAGAACAGTGCTGCTCCATGGAACACACCAGCCAGAAATTAAATGGAAGGAATTAAAATCGTGGTGATTGAGGGGAACTTTAGGCAGGAACAGTGTGATTAATCACACTGAAACTTGGCTAAGACGACAGCGGAAGGCATCGTGTGTTTTTTTTTTCAGGCTCTGTTAGGGCTCCACTAACAGTCCAGTGTGACAGGTAATGCAGCATCCCAGCAGAACGGGCTGGGGTGGCAGGATCAGTGCTCAGTTTGAGGGGGAAAGGGCTGCACAGACCTTCCAACAGCAATAGCGCGACTGAGATTGTTGGACATGACCCACAGGTGCCATCAGGCCTCAGGCTCATTCACTGGTTGAGAAGTTCTTGCTCCTCATGACTGCAGGGACTGCTGTCAGCCCAGAACCCAGGACACCTTTGTCACCTGCTGTTTGTGCCACACCCCCCTTGCCCCGAGGGACTTCTTGCTATTCCCACTGCTGAATTTGTGTTGTTTCAGACAGACAAGACAGGGGCATGGCTGGTCTTTACGTGCAGGTTTATTTTTTCATTTAATCTCTGTACCCTGGCCTCTCCCCAAACCTACAATTTCTTTGGAAATTCCTCAGCTCAGCCATACCCTCCTGCACGAACAGCCAATGTGCATGAAATCAGTGGCAGGCACAGCTACACAACCCTCTGTCCTGCTGATGACTCCTGGTGATTTACAAATAACCCAGAAACTGCTCATCAGAGTAGGGTTATCTGAAAACCAAACTCTACTCAGTTGCAAGCTTGGTCCCGAGCCCCAAGCAACACAGATGACAAAACTTGCCAGGAAGAAAAGATCAGTAGAGCTCATTTTCTCTCCAGGACTTCAGAATTTGCCAGTCCTTCCATTCTAACAACTCATTTTGGAGTGGGTTGTACAGGACTGAAGGATACTGAAAGGCACTGGGCACACTGTGTGAACACATCTCATTCTGCAGATGCTGTCCAAGATGAGGGCAGGAGGTGGAAGATGAGATTCTCTGTGAATGAAGCAAGAGATCACAGTCTATTTTCTGGGTACTGATAACTTTAGCAATTATCAATGCCAGCTCTTCCAGCCCTGTGCCTCCACCCAGGCCACGTAGCACTGTGAGGTGCCTTTTGTATCCTCATTGCAAGGAAGGATTTTATCCTGCTAGGGTTTATTATTCTTTTATAGACTGAAGGGCTTCAGCCTAATCTTTCAACAAATAAAAGGAATCTTTCAACATTTCAATGCTGTTGTAATTGGCTCCAAAACCAGCACCCTCAGAGCCACATTTTTTAAACTTCTCAAGTCCAGGCATTAGCCCTTTTCAGAAAAAGTACAATAATCAGAAGACCAACTTGTATATATTTTATATATCAAATCAAATAAACAAAAGACTGAAATTGGAAAGGTAATATATAGTAGCTTTTATTTTCTCCCATTTTGTTCCTGGGCATGCTTCTGTGGCTGCTGGAGGAGAGAGAGAGGGTTTCCCATTGTTCCATGAACCACTGCTGGATGTTTTATGGACCACCGAAAGCCAGTGAACCAGGGTGTGAGAAACACTGCTTTAGAGATAAACAGGCTCACTACAGGCAGGCCTGGCTCTGTTTGTGCCACCCTGTCCTGGCAGGTTCTGTGCCTCTCCACTTTATACCCCTGGATCCTGTGCCTCTACCAGTTTGTATCTCAGGATCCTGTTCCTCTCCAGTTTATACCCCTGGATCCTGTGCCTCTATCAGTTTATACCCCTGCATCCTGTGCCTCTATCAGTTTATACCCCTGCATCCTGTGCCTCTACCAGTTTATACCACTGCATCCTGTGCCTCTATCAGTTTATATCCCTGGATCCTGTGCCCTCTATCAGTTTATACCCCTGGATCCATGCCCTGCTCTGTGCACCCCACCCAGCTCAGCTCCATGGCAAAGCACCATCACCCCAGGGATGCAGAATAATGCCAGCTTGTCCATGCATGTCCCCTCAGAGAGGATGAGTGGCCTCTGTTGCTCCTCTATTTCTGCAAATGGCTTTTCCTGCCAGGAAAACTGGCCTCAGAGCAGCCCTCTCTCTGACCCACCCCCCTCCAGGTCTCTCCAAATTTTTCAAGCAGACACCTTGGCACCTCCTGCTGCCTTGGGACTGTGTTGGTGTTGGCCAGCTGGGAGTGACAGCTTCCATCTTCTTTCTCCTTGTTTCATTAACTGTCACGTTAGGGGTTTGAGCCTCCCTGGAGCCAAGCCCTGCCAAGAGATTGATTCCCACATCATTTCCAGGGAAAGCTCTTGTAACGAGCAAGGCAAGGAAATGCACTGGATGCACTCAGGAGATGGCCTTCACATATTATACTTTCATAAAGGTACAGCAATGGAAACATTCCCTATTTTGATTGTCCCAAAGCCACAGGAAAAAGGGAATTAAGGGAATTGATATGTCTGGGAGAGATGCCAGCTCTGATTTACTCACATTTTTACCCTGATGTGAAATACCTTGGTTAGAGATGGAAAACTTTTATGGAAGACATGAACCAAATCAGGCCCTGCAAGTGCTGGTATCCAGCTAAGAGCTGCCTCAGCTGGCACAGCCCAAGAAACACTAAAACAAAGGGACTGGGAATCAAATGGGCAACAGCAGCTCGGTAAGAAATTCCTTCTCTTCCTCCAGAGGGTTTGGACATACCCACATTTGCAGTCTGCCTTCTGACCACAAAGTGCCTAAGGTACCAGAACACCAGTGAGTTAGGATGTAGGGGTTGGCAGGGCTCCTGGAAAGAGGATGTGCTTTATCATCAAATCCCAGCATGATTTGGGATGGAGAGGCACAGAGCGGTCAGGGCAGAGTGGTGAGCCCAAAACAGGGTTGCCTTTGGAAGCAGTATAAAAAGAAAATATCCTTGCTAACATAACCTTGCCTTCCAGTTTAACCTCCATGTTCCCTCAGAGAGTGCAAACATGCCTGCACATATTTTAGGCATAGCAACACGTTTAGGAAGACTCAGATGCAGAGTAAGTCCAATTAAAGCAAAATGGAATGAAAGTCACAAATTATTTCAATGTGTCAGAGTGAGGAGTTTGCAAATCCACTGCTTATTGCAAAGCTGCTCTGGGAAAAATAATTTCTGTATAGATTCCACCCCACTTTGCTGAATTCCGTGGGAGTTTTGCCATCAACTTCAATGGGAGAAGGACCAACACATCCTGGCAAACTTTAGGCAATGCATTAATTGTGCTTCAGGCCAAATGCATTTGCTCTTACCCCAAATCCTGCAGTGAATTTTCCACAGAAATATCTCTGCCCTTCCAGCAGTGTCCACTCAGTGGCTGACTGTCCAGAACCCCCTAAGAACATAGACCTGCATTAATCTTGCTGAGATTAATATGAGTTCAATTAAGGGCAGGGCTTGATGAAAATATTTTGTAACATATCAAGCTGGAGGATAGATCAAGGTTTGTTTTTTTTTTTTAGCTCACTAATAAACCAAAACAGAAATAGCCCTGCAGAGGAAGTAGCTCGTTTGTTTGTGATGCCTCCCTTCTTTGGGAAGGTGACTACAGAAACCACAAAATTATTGCTGCTAAAATAACCAAGCCAAAACACAAAAGTAGGCGGATCTCTTTTTGTTATAATACAAAACCTTAAATTAGGCAGGATGTCACCCATAATTATTCCTCTTGTTAAAATTCCCACATCCCTCACCTCCAAACTCTGTTCAGAGCAATGCAAACTAGTGAAGGTCCTTTCTTGATTTATGAAGCATGCAGGGCGTTTTTTGCATGTATTTAAATTTTAAAAGGACCCCCAAAATTCTGGCAGCATAAACTAGATTTCCAGCACCTCAAAACATGTGTCCATGGTTCCTCTAAGGTTGTGCTGAGCTCCTTGCTCTCCAAGGCTAACACAGTTCCTAAAAGGGCAGATACTTGTTTTTTTAAACTTGCTAGAAAGCCCTTTGCTCCCTTAAAAGCAATTTGTGTCTTTCAGCTAGAAAGTTTGTTTTCAGTATAAAATACTTTTTAATCACCTCTCTTAAGTCTTTCTTCTTCATCTCATCTGGTTCCTATGGAAATGGCAAGTCTTCCAGAACTGCAAGTTTTGTTTCCTGGCCAATGTTAGGAAAACTGTTGGTCCTTTCCCACTACCTTCTGAGACAGTATTTGCATATAAATACTGTTCAGATCTCAGAAAATACTTTAGAAATTATTATTCATTATTCTGGAGACCTTCCATGTTTTCACAAGCAGTTGTCTTATTTTTTCTCCCCTTCCACATAAGCAAAAAAAAGAAATCTCCTGTTTGCTTCTTCACTAATCCTCACCCCGTTTATACATGCAGTTCTTCTTTACCTGAATTCTTGTCATATTAAAAAACACAAACCATCCCAAACACAAACCAACACAGAGAAAATAAGAAGAATTGACACCTTTTTTTTTTTTTTTTCCAAAATAGCACTTCCCACCCTTGATCCATGGTTGGCTGGCAAGGTTATAAAAGTCTGTAATTGGTCTGGAGAACCAACTATTTTTAAAAACTCTCTATTCAAAGTTGAACAATACAAGTGTAAGTGCTCCAAAAGACATAAAGAAGGTTGTCAGGGTTCTTTGCCAGGGCTTGGGAGCCTCTGTGTTAAGAAAGAAAGGAAGAGCATGGGGCTGCATGTCGTTTCTCTGTGTGACAAACCCCAGTGAGCCGAACAAAGAGTGATGGATTCCTTGCCAGGGTGAACAGCCAGGAATCTCACCCTTCAGGACAGAGAGAAGAGTTTGAGCCAGGATCAGGGAGGAGGCTCCTGTCCTGGCTTGTTTCACAAGCACACAGGGATGGTACCTGCTTGGGGAGCCACTGGACATCCTGGTGCTTTTTTCCACCTCTCCTATTTCTTTGCTGTTCTTGATGCCTGGAGAGGCTGACCTGGAGCAGAGGCTGGGCAGAGTTAAAGGAATAAAGCAGGGATTTATTACAAGGCCTTCACAGGACACACCTTGGGCAGTGCAAGAGCCTGGCTGGGGCTGCACCCAAGATGGACCCTGAGTCACGAGTTCTCACACTTGGATCAGTTTTGGCCCATTTCCATCTTGGGCTCAATTGTCCCATTGCAGCTCCAGGTGATGCAGTCCCACCCAGATCCCAGGTTGCTCTCCTCCATTCTCTGCTGTTTGCACTTTGTGGGGCTGAAGCTGCAGCGGTGTCCTTGGTTGTGGGGCTGGAAAAGGATTGTTCTGTGTGACTGAGCTGGGGGGAGAACTGGCTGACACTTCATATGGAGTTCAGAGTCACACACTAATGCAGTAGAGTCTGGAAAATATAAACGCTAAGACCTAAGGCATCCTGCTTGTGGATCCACTGGACATCCTGGCCTAGTTGCTGGTGCTTTTTTCTACCTCTCCTATCTCTTTGCTGTCCCACTCTCTCATTTCACCTGACTACTGTGCCTGCATTTGGGATGGCTCTCCCAGGTGTAAAACAAGCCTGAAATGCAGGAAGGGACAACACCATCCAGTGGGCAGTGAAAGAGCAGGGCAGGACTGCAGACTGCAGTGACAGTGCTGTGCAAGACTCTGCTTCCAAGTCTCATGAAGAAACTCTCCTTGGAAGGAGGACCCAGTAGAGAAGGTGTGGTAGGAGCAATTTCTTGAGTCTGAGAAGTGAAGAAAACAGGATTACTCCTCCCCACTTCAGATCAATTTTAAAACCCCATCTTGTTCTGACACTGCCCCAGGCAAGGAGCAGACAGAACAGCAGATGAGAGCCACGTGCTGAGATCAAGTGGTGAGAAATCTTTTCTGTGTCTCTGCATTGCTCCTGCAGGGCACCTGAACTCATGAGCAAAGAATTTACTTTCTCAATAGGAGCATTCTTGATATTAGCATGGAAAGTTAACAATAATATAAATTTTAGCTGTCCCCTTGTTACCTCCTCACGCACCTTGGAACTCTTCAGGATCTTCTCAGCTGCTGACAAAGAAATTCTCCTTTGAAAGAAATGAGAACCATGACTTATTACTGTTTTCACCAGGTTGTGGCATATAGAGAATTCTTAAGTAGATCATCCCCTTTATCCCTATAAAGCACCAGCAAAGAGCCTGTGTCTTTTCATTTGCTTCACGAGCTACATTCTGGAAGTTTTCAGGACTTGTGCAGCTGGGAGATGGCTAAAACAGTGCTGAGGAGGGCCAGGGCTCTCTGGGTTTTGCAGCCACACCAGCCATGGAAAGAAGACCTGCCACAGATGCTGGCAGCCACGGGCAAACCTTCTTCCAGAGGAAATGGAGATGTGCTGGGAAGCTCCCAAGAGAGCAAAAGAATGCTTCCAGACAGTCAGGTGGAGCAGCCTTCTGGCTCCATCAACCTGACGGACTTGGCAGCCTCCCCTGCTCCAGCTGGCCAGGATCCTGGAGTCTGCAAAGCTGCAGGCACAGTTACTGAATTATTGGGAGAAAACAGATACCTGCATCAGCTTACCCACGGTGATACAGGCACACACATAAATATAGATACACCCAGATACATTTATACATCTCGTGGAGTGAGATTTGCAGGATATATGACCCTGCAATAATATCCATGCCTATATATCCTATGATATATATCCAATATTCATGTATCCTATCTTGCAGGATATATGAACTCCTAGCAGGACAATGCTTTATCCTGTCATGACTAAGCTGGTCTCTGTGTTAGGCATATTAACTCCTTAGGACAGCCCTGACATCTCTCTGGACAAGATTTAAAGATGCATTTTAATTGGCTTTTGAAGAAGAAGCACTGACTGAAAGCTCCTGAAGCTTGCTCAACAGCCTCACATTCCCTGGGTTCCTCCAAGCCTGAGTCCTCAAAGTTGTCACAGCAGAGGCCAAATCCCTCTCCCAGCCCCAGTCTGGGCACCAGGCTCTCTTGCAAGGCTCTTGACTGCTTTAGCCCAGGACAGAGTTTCTGCTTACGTCAGCAGTAGCTGGCCAAGAGAAAAAGAGAACAATACAGCCTTTATAGATTAACAATATTGCAATTTACTGTAAAATATGCAGCATATAACACGGCCCAGAGGAGTAATTTGTCATTCTTTTGGATCTTTGCTTTTTCTCTCATTTCTTGCTCTTCCCCTTTTCACTTCTCCTCCATTTCCTCTTCCATCTTTTTGCCTTCTTTTTCTCTCTCCTTTCTGCACTTCCTCCATTCCAACAGATCCCACCATTGCTCCAATGGCTCTACTCCAATCTTTGCCTCTATGCTAACTGCCAAAATCACTGGCAACAGAACATCTAAGTGGAGGTGCATTCCAGGGCCCTGGGAAGGGATGAGGAAAGCAAAGAGAGCAGGACTTGAGGGAGCAGAGGGCTGGGATATGCAAGAAGGCTTACAGGCAGGAAAGACCTGGTGTACATCCATTGATACAGGCAAAGTAAAGAGTTCAACAGCAGCTGATAGAACCATCCACAGTGCTTCTATCTGGAATGGTCAGTCCAAGAAAAAATATATTTCATAGTCACAAGGATAAAAAAAAAAAAAAAAAAAAAAAAAGTGTATCAGCTTGGAGACGCTGGATATTTGATCTTATCTGGAAGGAGTGTGTGTGTACATGTGTGCATACATCACTGTTGTTACTTCACTATGGAGTGCTGTTACAAAACTTCCTATTTGGCATAAATCTTCCTTTTCAGACATGTGGTCACTGGTTAAGGGAATATTTACTGGGAAATGCTTGGGTTTTTGCAGACCTGACTTTTCTTGGTTTTGTTCTCAGGATTCCTTGGCATAACCAGAGCCTTTGCCACAGATGTCCCAGACACAGCCTTAAAAAAAAATAAATTATCCTGACCAAAAATTGGTGCTTTGGTCTGTGTGAACTGCTAAACAACATCACAAAGCAACAATTAGTCTGTTAGCTGCTTACAATCTTTGCCTCCTCAAACCCTGATGTTTAGGTCACACAGAAAAGTGCAGTTATGGACACAAAACCAGCACTCACAGTTGCTGTTGTTTGTTCCAACTCATCCTTAGTTCTCTTCCAAAATTCAAACTCCCAGCTGACATTTGGGGTGTTGCTCCCCTCACCTGGATGCCTGCTCAAGGAAGGAGAAATCCCTTCCCCACAGCAAATACAGGCCTTCCTTAATTTTGCCCAGAACGTGGACCTCCAACACTCTGGAGTCAAACTCCTCCAGCCCTGAAAAGGCCCAAGCTCCCCCTGGACTGGCCATCTGGGACACCAAGGAGCTGCTTCTCCCAAGCCAGGACCCAGAGGATGCTGTTCAACCTCAACTGAGGCTGGCCCAGCTCCATTCCTGCCTTGCCACCACGGGGCAGCTCCTGCCTCACTAATTCGTGTTCTCTCCAGGTCACCTGACAAACAAAAACACTTCCAGAAAAAAAAAAACCTCACTTGAGCTCATCCCTCCTGCTCTTGGGATCAATGCCAGCCCACATTCCCCTTCCTTTCCCAGTTGTACAGACAACAGTCCCTTGCATGATGCAGAAAGTCCAGGTCCTGGAGGAAAGCACACACACGGAGTTCCTAGAACTAAAGGTATCCTGCAAAGCATGGAAAACCTTTGGGACAGTCAGAAGAGAGAGCAACAGACAAGATTAACCCCACAGTCTGCACTCCCCAGGCCCTGAGGGCACTGAAAACTCTGCAGCCTCCCCCTGGCCTTGGGGTTTGTCTGCCTGTGCCACAGGCCAGCTCTGCCAGAGTGCTGCTGCAAGTGGGAATCACCCTGCCTTGAAAAATAATGTGGAATAACCTCGAGCAGCCTTTGCAGGGCTCCCCCCCAGTTCCCATGAGAGCTGTCTATAAACTTGGGCTCTCAGTCTTGCAGGATACCCTGTGCCCATAGACCCTGATCCTGGATGTGGAGGGCGAGGTGTTCCCTACTGTCCCTGGCAGCAATCAGCTGCAGGAGCTGGTGCCCACATCCTCGTTGCAGTGCACTCAACTCTACCTGCTGAGCACCAGGACAGGCAATTCCAGCAGCCCATGACAAGTGGGTGATGCTCTTGTCCTTCAGGCCATCTTTTCAGGCTGGAACTGAGTCCAGACACAACTGTTCATGACACAAACCCCCTCACATCTCCAGTACAGGAGTGAGCCGAGGATGACTGCTGCCTTTTAAAAGACAAAACCAGAGAACCATGTCACAGTTAATTCACAGGAAACTTAATTTCATCCTTATTCTTCCTAAAAATCACAGGGCTCTTTGTGCCAATGTTATATTTTAGCATAATTTTCCTTTCTTTGCAATTTTCTGTTCAGCACAAAGTGATATGAGAGCACAGAAACCCATCATTGGAGATAGTGAAAGCCTTCCTGGATCATCTGTTTCAGAGCAGGTCTCTCTCTATCCCCCAGTTTTCACTTGCTGGAAAGTTACCCAGCCATATGTTTGCAATTAAAGTCTCAGTTCCTCACAGGCTCATGGCAAATAGTCTTCTTCACCTGGGTCACATCTCTCAAGGGAATTCCCCCAGACTGGATTTGCAGGCCATATTCGGTGGCAGCTCTGACACAGGTATTAGCCATAATGGAATCCATGTCAATTATGAGTTCATCCATTCGTTTTTCTATCCAGGCCTCCCACTCAAATTTCAGAGATCTCCTTCTAAAATGCAATTTGACCCGTTTTGGAATGGAGAGAGTTCCTTAGTCACTCCATTTGAGACCAATTAGCCTGTTTGATTTGGGATCCTTTATCCCTGAGCGCTCTTAGCCTGTCTGTTCCAATAAATGTTGCAAAAAATCCCAGTGTCTGGAATCCCTGCGTGCTTCATTGACTCTGTTTCCTACCCAGTAACTGTAGTCCCTTTACTCCTCTTTCACCAGCCTGAGTCAATCACAGACTCTGGGGTTACTTTGTGCCACCTCCTTGATTTGCCCTTCGGATTTGTGCCCCTCGAGGCCGTGAGGATCAGGAGGCATACAGGACTTGCAACACTTCCTCCTGGCTGAGGAGCTCTGAGCAAGCTCTTTTGAGGAGAGCCCACGATGGGAAAGAGCTCTCAGAGTTCAGAGTTCACTTTTAATCGACCTCACTGATTTGCTTTGAGATGTTGATCACATCCTAACTGCTTCCTTTCCAACGATCTGATGGATGGTCCAGTCAGCCCATGAGTTTGGGGAGAGCTCCAGCTCTCAAACCAAGGATTAATCACAGATTTGCTGTCATTATTTGAGCTCAAAGCTTTTGTTTTACGTGTCCTTCCTGGATGTTTCCAGCCCCCTCATGTCCCTGCAGACAAGTCAATGGTGTGGATTCAAGGCTGATAATGGAAACAAGGTCGCAGGCTGTGAGAAGACATCTTCCTGCTTTAATTCACCATCTTTAGAACTTCTCCACATTCCAAACCAGAATAGGCTGAAAGGTTTGTGAAATGAGGGTGCAACCATGGGAAAAAATAATTTAAATCTGATATAATGTAAGCTTTTGTTGGAGGAATGAGCCTGAGCACATATTTAACTGTCAGCACGAAGAAGACAGCTTTCCTCACTGGGTGCCCAGATGAATTGTTAGGGGAGAAGGGCTGGAATTGGCTCTCCCCTCCTGAGCCTCTGGGCTTGACCCTGCACTTTTGGCAAGGGGGATGTGTTCCAGAATCCAAACCTGAACCTGACTCTGCAATTGGCCCCTTCTGCACGTGGCACACCTCACCCAGCTGAAGGGTGCCTTGTGCTACACAGGGAGTTCCAAACACAGATCTGGATTTTCCAGCCAGGCATCATCTCCCACTTTCCCAGCTTCAGAACCGCAGTTCTGCTTGCTTTATGTCACTTGCCTGTTGGCTCTGGGGAAAGAAAATAGTATTACCAAAAGCCCAACCAGCAACAATCCCAAAGTCAGCAGTGCTCTCCCAGGAACATTCTGCCTTGCACAGCGGGGAAGAAGACAATTAAGCCCAGCAGTACCCACATCCTCAGCCCTTTGGGCCTCACAGCATTTTCTCCCTCTTTCTTCTGCCTTTGTTTTGGGGGTTTTATTTCATTTTTTATCACTTTGGCTCATGCTGCCTGAGAGGCAGGGGACCTGCTTGGTGTCCTTGAAGTGTTTACTCAAGATTGGAGCACACCCAGGAGGTGTCTTTTAAAGCCTCTGCAAGCTCCTGAAACCCCCCAGCAGCATGTTTTGTGGAAGGAGGTGGCTTCTCCACACCAGTGAGTCTATTCTGCAGGCATCTTTACCCTGCTTTCTCCATTTTTAACCTGGGTGGTTCTTCAATGAATGCCCTCTGCTTCCTTCCTAAATCCTTCTCCTGTGCTTCTCTTCATTGCCATCTACCTGCCTCTTCTTTCTGGTCCTGCATCTCGTGAGCTTTTTCCATGATTTTGAACTCCTTTGCTCTTTCAGAGTGCCTAAGAACATTTTATATTGGTGATAAGATAATATTTTAGAGGTAAACTTCTCACAATCAAACTGAATGAACAGATATTTATCACAGAATCACAGAAACACTGGGTTGGAAGAGACCTTGAGGATCACTGAGTCCAACCCAGCCCTAACACCTCACCCAGATGACAGCACCCAGTGCCACAGCCAGTCTGTTTTAAACACATCCAGGGATGGTGACTCCACCACCTCCCCAGACAAAGCATTCCAGTACTTGATCACTCTTTCTGTGAAAAACTTCTTCCTGACATCCAGCCTATATTTCCTATATATGAGTGCATGTGTTTCAATTGGACACTGGTTTTCCAAAACATCAAAATACATACAGCCAAATACATTCCATATTGGAAAATAAGAAACTTCAGAACACTCAAAAGCTGTGGAAACAGAACTTTCTCATGTTTCATTTCAGGGAAAGACTGGGTTTTCTTTGCTCTTCTTTTCTCCAGAAAAAAACCATTAAAAACAGGTACTTTTTAAATGTTCGCACAAAGAAATAACACCTCTTGTTTTAAGAAAAATATATAATGAAAGATTCCCAGTGGGTCCTGGAGGTGGGTTCATTCCGTGGTGGCAATCCCTTTGGATGGTGGGAGGTTGAGACACCTCACAAGAGACACAGTGAAGAACCAACCAATATCCCTGGCTGTTGTGTGCTCGTCCCAGCTCTCCTCTGCCCCAGTCCTCTCCCTGCTCTCCACTCTCTTGGCAGGAGGCACCGTGGGGTTTGCTGGGAGTTCCTCACCAACCAGGGAGCCTCATTTCCCACACAGCCTCCCAGGACAGTCCCAGGCTGTTGTGTGCAGATGAAATATGGCTCTGCTGGTGCAGCCTGACGGGCTCTCTCCCTGGGCAGCCTACAAGGAAACTCACCCGTGGCATTGTGGCCCCATCCTGAGCCCATTAACTCTGCTCCTGCTGCTTCTGCTTCCTCTGGAGTTTGCCATGGAATGACGAGGGAGCCCCAGAAGAGGCACAAACCTAGAAAAGTGTCACTTGTCCTGCCACTGCTAATGACTGCTGACACTTCCACACCTCCAAAGAGGTGAGTGGAGTTTTGTTGGGCAGAAGAGCTCAAGCCCAGCCGTCAGAGCAAAAAGGAACTGAGTGCTGCTGATGTTTGGATCCGAGGCTGGAGCTCCTCCTTGGATGCCAGAGCCTAAATCCATCTGCTCAAACAATATTTGCTTTCTTCCCACTGCAGTTTTCTGTGCCTCCAAACCTTACTCTTGAGTGAGGAGGCAGCCATGAAAAGAAGAAAGGAAAAGAGGGAAGAGAACAAGGAATGTGGCATGTTTTTACTGAATTTCTAGGTTTTGTTAGGCTCTCAGGTGCAGTTGTCTCACTGTACTGGAAATTTTTTCTGTAAGATGGGCAAGGAATATAACCTTGGAAAAAGGAAAACCTGAGAGGTTTGAATATAATCACCTCCTACCAATGACTAGTGCCCCAAACCTGATCATCAAATCAGTGTCACAGAACGGTTTGGGCAAGAAGGGACCTCAAAAATCATCTCATTCCAATATCCTGACATAGGCAGGGCCACCTTCCACTAGATCAGGCTGCTCCAAGCCTTGTCCAACCTGTCCCTGAACACTTCCAGGGATGGGGCAGGCACTGGGCAACTCATGCGAGTGTCCCACCAGACTTGGGGTGAAGAACTTCCTCCCAACATCCAATATAAATCTACCTTCTTTTAATTTCCACCCATTCCCACTTCTCCCATCACTAATGCCTCTCTGGTTCACAATATCAGGACCTGTAATATTTCCCCATCCCATCAGTGAAAAATATTTCCTGTTTGCTAAGCAAACTTCCATCCCTGAGGTAAGAAGCACATCTTAACACAAGGGCTGGGGAACATTTGTCAGCAAATGTCTCTTTTAAATAGAGATCAGGATATTGCAGCAAATGCTGTGACCATCTTGCTGAAAAACAAAGTGATTAATGACACTAATATGTAATAATTAAACAGTACTCATAGAAATGGATTGTGGGCTGCTCTTTACTTGGGTAGGGTATGGCCAGGTTGGATCAATGGGATTTTATTTAGAGATGCAGCAAGATACAGGGGTGTTCGGGTCTTTGAAAAAGGCTATGGCTCTTTTGTAAAAACAAAACATCACAAAAGTAATCCCTTTGCAGCAAGAGTTCCAGTTTTCTGGTCAGGAACACTAAAAATCCAGAGCCCTGATGGTCCAATTTCCACAGCCACTTTGCCTCAGCCTGACTCTACTCCCACTGTAAAATCAAGTGTTAGGAGGAACAGCCAGAGCTTCTGAAAATCCCCTCTCTCAGATTTATTTCAGACTGCTGAAATGCTTCTTCAACTCTTATTATACCAGCCTAAACATCCCTTCTTCAGAAATGGCTTTGCTCTCCATTCAAACCGTGCCTTCCAGCCACTGGACACATGGAAGCAAAGTGGGTTTTGGTCCTGCCTGCTAAGATTTTGGCTCAGAACAGATCCCTCACTCCACCACGAGGCCCCAGCAATGTCAGCCAATGCACCCTGCCCGAGTTCCTGATCTCACTTGCTGGGGCTTTCCATGGGGCCAGGGATTCTCACACTGCATTTAAGCTACCACTGAGTTCAAAGGCCATTCCTCTCAGTGTCAGACCAAAGCCCTCCTAAAGAAGCCACGAGCTAAAGAAACTCAGAAATCTCAGCCTTTGCAAAGCCAGTGGAGGAATTTTCCCTTAGTTAACAAACCCCTTAGCATATTTTGTTTTGGAAAGTATGAAAAAGTTTCCATATATTTTTTCCAAAATGCAGCCCTCAAGAGTCTCGTGTTGCTCTGATGCTGAGAAATTGCCCCAGAAAAAGAAAAGAACTAAAAGAGGATGGCCCGTGGCATGATGGCAGCATCCTCAAGCATCCCTAAGCCTTGTTTTGATCCCAGGTTCCCAGGGCTTTGTGCCAGGTTGTTGGGGGCCTGGCATCTCTGGGGGTTTTGTCTGGATTCTAGGGCAACATCCTGAGTGTCTGTGGGCTTGCTGTGCCCCAGCAGGGCTGAGCACACAGCAGGAGCCTGGCCAGGGCTCGGGGCTGGGCTCACCAGCACACAGCTCCTCACCACTGTGAGCAGCTCAGCACCACCAAGGATGACTTCCGGACTGCAAGGGAAGGTTCCCATCACCCACGTGCCAGACAGTCCCAACCTAGAGTCAGCTCGAGGTGCTGGCACAGGTGGAAAGGTTCTCAGGCTCTGGGAACCTGAGGCTCAGGGCCCTGCCTTGGGGCTCCTGCTGGGCACACTGGGCTCTTTGCCAAGAATCCCACTGCCTGCCCAAGCCCTGGGGTCAGCTGTTGTTACTGTGGCTCCCTCTCTGCCTCTCTGCAGGGATGCTGCCTCCCGGGAAACGAGTCACAGAGGTGCCTGGTGTTGGCTCAGAAGGAAGGAGATGTGTGTGTTGCCAACACCAAATTTTTCTTATGCAGGGGCTGTGCTGGGGCAGTGCTCATGCTGTGCTGAGCCCAGAGAGCAGAGGGTGCCCAGCCCATCCAGCCCACAGAGGAACAACCTTTTCTGATGCCTAGAGAGGCTGACCTGGAGCAGAGGCTGGGCAGAGTTAAAGGAATAAAGCAGGGATTTATTAAAAGGGCTTCACAGGACACACCTTGGGCAGTGCAAGAGCCTGGCTGGGGCTGCACCCAAGATGGACCCTGAGTCACGAGTTCTCACACTTGGATCAGTTTTGGCCCATTTCCATCTTGGGCTCAATTGTCCCATTGCAGCTCCAGGTGATGCAGTCCCACCCAGATCCCAGGTTGCTCTCCTCAATTCTCTGCTGTTTGCACTTTGTGGGGCTGAAGCTGCAGCGGTGTCCTTGGTTGTGGGGCTGGAAAAGGATTGTTCTGTGTGACTGAGCTGGGAGGGGAACTTTCTAACACTTTATATGAAGTTCAGAGTCACACATTAAGGCAGTACAGAATCTGGAAAATATGAATGCTAAAACTCAAGGCATCATTTCCCTGGCCAGCTTTTCCCCACCTCCTCATCAGCCTGTGCTCACACATCAACAATGGTGCTGGCGGGTGGGTCCCTGTCACCAGCAGGGCCAGACTCCCACTTTGAGCTCATCACAGGGGGGCCTCAGGCTCCCCCAACAACCAGGAGTGCATGTGGGCAGCAGCCACCCTGGTGAGAAGGGAGTTTGCTTCCCCAAACCCAGAGCGATCCAATAACCAAAAGTGACAGGCCAGGAACCCCTCCAGGCATCTCGGGTGGGTTTTTAATGCAACACTCAGGCAGAATTTTTGTTCCAGGTTTTGCTTAAGCACACAGACATCCAAGCCTGGGCCTCCAGCTTCACGGTTTGTGCAAGAGCTGTTTTGCCTGTAAAGCCCCAAAGTCCATGTCACAGCTCTCCTGCACTGGACGTGGGCTCTGCGACGCCTGGCAGACAGAAATGGCACAAAAACTGTTGATAGATCATCTGTGGAAGGCCTGTCCTCCAGCCAAGACAGATAAAAATAAATGAAATTAAAATAGTTGTGTGTGTGTGTGTGTGTGTGTGTGTTTTATGAAGGGAACATTTATATTTTTAAACTAGGAGTAATTGTATTCTGTATCTGAAATGGCATCTGAAAGTGATTTAGTGGAACAATGTGGTTTCTGATTGGTGCTTGAACTAGTTCCAAAACATTTTTTATAATAAGCATCATAAAGATCCCAATTATCTGATCCTTTTCCCTAACATGGTCAGGGAGGATGTTTCCAAAGAAACGGCTTTTGGGTTGGGGCTTTTTTTTTTCATTTGTGACACTGATCCTGCAAACATTTACACACACTCTTAATCCTGTGAGTAGTCCCAGAGAAATGAACCAAGGCAGCTCTCAGCAGCAAAGCTAATCACAAAGTAAACTACTAATGTTCAGATTTGCTAATCAAGGCAATTCTTAGCCTTTCAGGGAAAGGTCTGCTTGTTATTCTGAGAGCTGTTCAGGATGCATTTACGATCCAATAAAGGAGGCCCCAGCATTACCAAAATAATTACTTACTCAAACAAGCCTGTAAAACTCAAGGACTGCCCCAAATAAAAGGAGGCTTCCCCCCCTTCAGTTTAATAACGTAAATCTAGTGAAATGCATCTTGCTGCCATAAAATCAGTCCTACATGCCTTAGAAACCGTTGATTTACTAAGTGGGCAGGGAGGTCAGACCCTGCAAGGGACTCAGAGAGCTGAACAGATGGAGAGAAGTTTTAAATCTGAAAGTTTTGTCCACCCACAGAAACGGAGAGCAGTTCATACCTTACCTTGTAACTTCACTCTCCAAAATAAGACGCATAAAAGCAACACTGGAGATTAAATAGAGCCATTTTAATGACTACTCAGTAAAGGGATAAATAACCACCCAAAACCCCACTCTGCCTTCTTAGAAACATCTTTTCCACTTTTCCCTTTGAAAAAAAAAACAAAAAACAAACAAAAAAAAACAACCAACCAAAAAACCAAAACAAAACCCTTCTTTCCTCAACTCCCGGGCTTTGGCTAAGTTCTTCCTGCCACACACCACAGCAGGGGAGCCACAGGCCCTCCTGGATGTCAGGTTTCTGTTCTCCTTTCAAACTCCACCTCAGTTTTGAGCAGCTTGGGTTTTAATGTGCTGCAGAGCACAGTTGGGTGCCACCCTAACACCACATGTGGTAACTAAGCTGCAGAGGTTCTTGTGTCAAAAAGGGTTCTTCTGTGTGTGACATCACCCTCAGGGTCGCCTTTCTCCACCTAGTTCTTGCCTGGTAGAAGGAAACTCTCCTCTGTGTAACAAAAAAGAAATATCCAAGCAGACAGCAAGGGAAACTGCTAGGCAGTCATCCTCCTTCAGACTGGCTATAATCTGGGGAGGTGTGAGGGATTAAGCAGCCTGTTCAGCCTCACACAGCAGGGCAGTAGAGCCCCAGTGGCAGGGTTGCATTTGTAGTCAGGAGGAATAGGAAAACAGCTTTAAAAAATGCCTGCTGACTGCTTGTGGGTACGAGCTGATAGAGACCATAAACCACTCCTCACAATGCTGCTCCACACTCTCCACAAGCTCACGCTGAAGCTGGCTGTGGTTTTGCAGCACTTCAGCCCTGTCCCACACCCACCTCACCCATAAAGTGCTGCCAGGAGGTGCTCAACCTGTGCAGCACTGGGCAGGGATAATCAGCCTGAGGGTTTGGGTGGACCTGGAGGTGTCACCCAACTGCAGCAGCCACCTCGCTGTCTGGTGCCTGTGGTTGCTGGGATCATGTTCTGATGATGTGTGAACACAGAGGTGGCCAAAAATAAATAATAGAGGACGCCCTACTCCCCTGAGCACTGAGGCTCTCATGCCAAGAAACATTCTCCCTTCCTGCTGCCTCTTTTTGTGCTGGTTTTCCTGAGACTGAAAACGCTCCTCCACTGCAGAAGATGCAAAAAAATTCCTGCTGACCTCAGCACCGAGTTTCATCTTTTTGAAGCTTTGTTGTGCCTCTAAGATAATTTATGAGGTGTCAGGATTTTCCGACCACAAATGTCTTGGACGAAAACCGGTTTTACACTACAGATGCCATGAAAAAGAAGCAATTTCAGTCTGTTTTTTCTACAGCACTGTCTGTGTCCACAATGAAGCACGGGTTCAGAGCTCCTGGAGATTATTTGTTTAAGAGTTGTCCGGGCCAGAGCTCCACTGAGACTCAGACTGGGTCTGATTCCCCACCTTTGCCTCATTGCCCTGATCTTCTCTGTTGGGAGGGGAACTCCCATTTCCTGGTGCTGTGCCATGAAAACACAAGCTTGCCAAGTTATTCTCTGTATGTGTGTTTGTGTGTGTGTGTGTGAATCGACCAAGCCAGAAGCACCAGAAGGAAAAAGATCCAGTAACAAACCACATTTTTCAACATCCACCAGGATCCCCCAGATTTCTCATCTGTGCACTTCTCTTCCCTGTGCTTTAGGTTCTCGAGGGGAAAGAGGAAACCAAGAAAAAAACCCACGAGGCCAGCTCAGCCGCCTCTAATCCAGTGTGCACCTCAGTCTCCATGAAAGTGTTCTTGGGACGACAGCAGTATTTCCCTTGGCTGGCATGCCCAGCCTCCTGGCTCCTCTCGAGCTGCAGAGCTGCAGACATTCCACTGAGCAGTTTGCAACCCTGCCTGCCAGGAAAACCCAATGTCTCCATGGAGAAATCTCAGCGGAGGAGTTTGATACTCAGTCGGGGATGGAAAAGAAGGGAGTTTATGCCTCCCTGAGACTAATTCCTCCCCTAAAAAAAAAAAAAAAAAAAAAAAAAAAAATTTGTTAAAGCGAGAAAGAAAAAAGAGAAGAGGGATCGTGTTCATACAGACATGGGCCCAGACATGCCAGGAGTGTTGGTCTGTGGTGTATTGCATTGTGGCAGGATGGGCCCAAGTCTTGGGGACTCGGGCCAAGTTTAGGTCAGTGGGAGTCTATCAGCCTTGGATCAGGCCTACATTTGGATCTGGAGCTGAACTTCCAAAAGTCTGGGCACGCTTGCATCTTCTGGTGAGGGGGAGCTTGGTTTGGCCTGGTTTTGAGATAGGAACCAGCTGCAAATGTAGGCCTCCAAACATGTTCTAGGAAAAAGGTTATAAAAGAGCTCCTTCTTGCTCAATGCATTTATTCCCCATGGGCCAGATTCTGACATCTTCATTAACACTGAGCAGAACCTCACTCCAAGAGCAGTCATATTGACTTGAATGGAGCTATTGAAGGAGTCAGCAAGTACCTCATGTCAGCAAGGGCAGAACCATCTAAGGCTCACAGCTGCTTGCTTCACTGACATAAATGAGTTTTTTCTCCTATTAGCACACCCTGCTACAGACAAAGCACGCTGGATTCCCTTCCTCCTGGCACCTCTCCAGCAAAATGCTGATTGCAGATTTTTCCTCAGTGCTAGTGTGATAAAGAAGCAGAAAGTACAGGAGCTCAGCTTATATCTCCAACATCTACAAAAATCCTCCCGTGATAAAAGGAAGCTGTGATGAGAAGGCCAGAGTTCTTTCCTGAGCATTCCTCTGAAACACCTTTTCTCTTTTCCTCCTAGCTTTGAACTGGGCACTGAAACTACAGGGCAGCTCAATGAATCCCACACTTAGAAAATCACGTGTTCCTGATACATCCTACTTGGAAGCTGTGCTCCTAACTCATATTCAGCCTTCTGAAAATCTCACTCACAGCACCCAACACCTGCTCATTTCATTCCCTCCCTTCCAGCGCAGTGACCAGCTCAGAAATCCATGCTTTCCTTACTGAAAAGGAGGGAAGAAACTTCACTCTTACAATAGTCAGGTTGCCTCACCATTAGCAGCAGTTAGTATGATTTTTCCCTCATTCTGTACAAAACTCCATCTTTCCTGCTATTTTATCTCAGATTAATCCTACAGTGGTCTCAGATATTACAAGCAAGTATCCAAGAGTCTGCTGCTTTTCCAGCCAGCACTTCAGGACTTTATGTGTGCAGCAAATTCTCTGAATCTCTGATCTCTCTCAGAAAACTGATCTGACATTTTAACAAGAGGAAGTGTTAGGCTGTTGTTTGTCAAGAAAGACCTCATGGGAGTTCTTAAGAAGAGGACAACCACCATTCTTTTGGGTTCTACTCTGAATGGGCTGATGAGCAAAGAGCTGCCAGTCCATGAAAACAGTTGCTAGTCCATGGAATTATATGGTCTAAAAGGGAATAGCTGAGTTCTGGAAAACTGCTAGCAGCAAAACAGGAATTATTGGTCATTTATAGGTTGGGAGGGAACATAGTGGCTGGAGAGGGAAGCTGGTGGAATAGTTTGCATACATTTCACATGCAAGAATGAATTTTATAGGAGCAAAATGTCTCCAGGGGGTGGGTCCTGCTTAAGCCTTGAGGCTTGTGCCCGCTTTAGGGGATATGGAGGAATGGGATTCTGGTGTTAAGTCCTGGCCTGATGCTCCCAGAGCCCGAAGGCTTTGCAATACAAGTTCTGAGTGAGCTGGAGACTGCTATAGGCAAGCACAGGGAGTACTGGAACACTTTTTGGAGAGGGTGAGCAGGTTAAGCTGTTTTGTAATATACAGCTAAGGAAAGACCATTGTTGCCCCGAGGAGAATGGAAGGGAATTGTATTATTTGTGCATTACAATTGCAGCCACTAAGGCATAAACAAAGCAACTTGCACAAAACCAGACAAAGGAGGATGCCACAGAGTCAGCAGTTTCAACTCAGGTTTCCTGTGTCCCAAACTAGGACTTTAATCATCTTCCTTCTCTGGGAGAGAGAAACGAGCATCAGAGAACGCAGTGAGTCTCCACATTTTTCTAGCCCAAGACAGCACTGTGTCCATTGTTGGGATTAGCCCCTAGGAGGAATTATTTCTATTTGGTTTGTGTGTGTCACAGCCAGATAATGCACTGGGTGGTATTTCCCTCTCTTCCCCCAATCTTTCTCTTTTATGACCACATGACTTCACCCCCTCGTGTGAGTGACAGTACCCATTAGACTAGGCTCTGATGCAAAACAGCTGCGTGCAGAGAAGGGGAGGAAGGGAGTGGGGAACAGCAATTTAGAAAACAATTAAGAACATCAATTCCAATTCATTTGCTTGGCCAGGATAAGTAATTTCTAAGAGGTAACTTGATCTGTAGCGGACGGAGATTAAAGGCGCACTCCATTATCTCTAGTTTACAGTCTGGAGGAATTTGTTTTAACTGGTTACCAAGGAGGCTGTGTGGAAAAAAAAAACAGAAAAAAAAAATAACCTTTGCCTAAAAATGTCAAAAAAAAATCCTCCTGATTTCTTTTAAAGAGCTGGTGTGGATTTATTAACTCTCTGGAAGTGTGGTTGCTTTGCGAGGCAAGAGGAATGGTTCAGCCTTTGCAGACAGAATCCCTGCCTGCAAGAGCTTGCAGGTATCAAAACCACTTCTGCCAGTTTAAAGCAGCAGTTTAGATTTTGGTGTTGAGATAGACCAGAAACACGAGCTGTAGGGTACAGAAGCAGATGCAGCACTCTGCAGAGGAAGCAGAGGATCTGGAGGAGAACACCGTGAGCTGAGCACCAGGCAGCCTGGCTCTGACACTGCTGCACTCTCTGCTGTGAAAGGAGAGAGTGCACTGCCTTACCACCAGAAAAAGAGGTAATTAGCTGTGAGCAAAACAGGGGGGAAATACTTGGACACCTCTCAGACTCCATGAGTAAATACTCCGATGCCTCTGAGCACTGAGGCAGATCTTGCCAAAGCAAGGGCTTGTGACCCAAGAACACAAAGTGTCTGTTCTCTTGTACCAAAAAGGGAGAGTGTGATGGGAGAGCCACTGAGTCTCTGCCATGGAAACTGCACACTCTGGAGCTCTCCCTTTTCACCTCCTCAGCCCTCAGCACTTTTCCACAACCCTGTGTCTGGCTTTGCCCCAACTCCTGTGGACCTCAAGCCTTCACTCTTGTTTTGCAAAATACAGTGCTGTAAAGAAGCCAAGATGCCTTACAACTCCAGACCATCAAAATGCTGCTGAGACCATTGGAGTTACCTTTTGGAAAGCCTTGGTACTGGTGCTGGGTATTTCTTCCAGGAACCCAGAAATGACAGCCCTTGTGCTTGCAGGAACATAGAGGCCACAACGTATCTCTGGACCTGATGTGAGTAGCTCATGGGTGGGGTAAAAGCACACACGGAAAACACCAACCCCTGAGCTGGCTCAAAGTTCAGAGCTGGCCTTGGATCTCCATTTTTCAGGCTGGACGCAGACTTCTACCTCTCCTGTGCAAACTTTGTTTGTCTTAGGGACAAATGGCACTGCTGCCATCACCAGAGGTCCTCCAGAGAGCCTGCACTTTGTACAGCTGCATCCCTGTTAGCTCCCTAAGGCTCTGGGGTGATGTAACCACCTCAGTGCAAATGGGAGCTGAGGAATGTGATGTGACAAATTTTCCTGGACCACCAAATAAATTAAAAAGTAGGCTCCCAGCCCAGAAAGGTTACCCTCCCAAATAAACATGCCCCAGCCTCCCTTCCTCACACACACTTCCCTCCTTCCACCCCAGGAAGCTGAGCTCCTCGCAGACTCCATTCCAGACCCAGAATGAACAGGTTCTTCCAGCATCTCCCATACAGTAATTGCTTTGGTATGGGCATCTGAGAACAAGACACAAGTGTATATACAAGAAATATTCCCTCTGCATAAACTTCTCAGTAGACTTACTTTTGTCTTGTTGCCAGGAAATATATTTGGAGCCTTTTGCTAACCTCACATTTCTTTGATTAGAGGGGCATGGCCAGTTTGTTCCAATAGTTACAGGGGAAAAAAGGAATGAGAAACTGGAAAGCCCTCTTGAAGCACATCAGCTTTGCAACAGCACATGAGAGCACCCCATTCCAGCAGCCTTCCTGGGACAGTTGGATTTCTGAGGGTTGGAAAGGAATGGGGGGAACCCATCTGGCAAACTCACTTCTCCAGGACAGGGAATGTCACTGTAGGTGAGCTTGGAACATGAGATTTATGCAGCATGATGCAGTGAGCTCCAGGCTGAAAGAGGAGCCACTCCACAACCAACGGGAACAGGTGATGGGAGGAATCACCAAACGTTCAAAACTGGTTGGTTGGATGGGGCAGGAGTATCAGAAAGTAAAAATATAGCCAGCCAAACTGAAGTGTGGCCAGGAAATGTGAGTTAACACCTTCCATCTGCCAAACAAAGACCACTTCTAGGTCTGTGTGACAGTGACTAGCCAGGGCCAGGGCCTTGGCCTCACAAACTGCTTAAAAATCTGCATGGTGGGAGATGCAAATTCATCCCATTCATCCTATTCATGTTCAGGTCAATTATATAGGAGCATGAGACAGGCACTTGGTTTCCCTTAGCCCCAGCTCTGTGTGCACAGCTCCCTGGGTGAGGACTCACCTCCTTCCCAGGGCTCAGCAGCAGTTTGTCAAGTGCCTGGTTCTCTTCAGAGGCAAGGTGACCAAGACAGTGCAAAGTGCTCTATTTTTGTCCTGGAGAAGTCATCCTCCTCAGAGCCACACTCATTAAGACAGCAGCCGTGGTAACCCAAACTCCTTTGATGGAAGTGGGGAGATTGCCAAAGGGAGGATTAACTGATGGATGTCTTGAGCTGCAAGGGTGTCTCATATGGATTTGTGCAGGATTTTCACTCAGCTGTCCTGGCTGGAGCTGCTGTCCTAGCACACCAAGACACTCTCCTTGCAGGCCCTGCTGTGCCTCGTGCAGCAGCGAGGCTGTGGCCAAGGGCTGGCTCTGTGCTCTCATTTCAGCTCCTTTAGGAAGGAAACCTGCCTAGTGTGTCAAGGAAAACACAGCCCCAGCCTGTGAGAAACGTACCTGTGGTACACATAAGGAAGTAGCAGCTTTGTCTGGAGGCAGGATTGATTCAGGAGGGATTCCCAACTTGGCTGCTCAGTGACCTGATGCTCTGGGCCATCATTTTCCCTTCCACATTAGGGATTCCTTTTGCTCCTCTCTGCACTGCACCTTTGAGATCTATGCATGAAATCACTGTAAGCTACTTTGTGCTTTGAGCCTTAAGTAAAGACATGCAGAAGGCACAGTTCCGAAACATATTCCTCGACTATGTGATAGACATTTCTCACTACTCTCCAGGTAAAAGAAGTAGCACGGTGCTGTTTTTCACATCTATGACACTGCCTCTTCCTCCATCTTGTCTTGATCTTTGTTTTCTGCCACTGTGCTTTTATGGATACATCAGGCTGCTCGTGTGCACTCACAGTTGGGGGACAGAAAGGAAGGACAGTCTGCAAAGGCCAGGTGGATCCACTTCTGCATTCTCAAGTTATGTAAAGATTTTCATTTTGAAAGAACAGTTTTCTAACCTTCTTCACCGTGGAATTAAGCCTTAAAGGGTGTTAACTACAAACACAAGATAATAATTTTCTAAAATGTCATTATGTGAAAGCCATTATTACTATAGGGGTGTCTGAGGATGAAAATGCTCCAGCCTGTCAACTTTCTACATCAAACATCTCCCTCCTTTCCGACCACCATATCTGCAATTTACACCTGGCATGAAGCCACTTTTCCTTTCTGACTCCTAATGCCAGGGGACAGATGCTGCTCTGCCCGCTCTGACTGCCAAGCAAGGTACAAAGCAGGAGGGGAGTTTTTAGCTTAAATACAAGTTGCTTGTTTTCCAGCAGCGGATCAGTTACAAAACCGACACCAAACAAAAAGGGTTTTTTGAGAGCTGAGGCTCTGTTTACCACGTTAATTTCAGGGAAAGTTATTTGGGAGGAGGGAGGAAGTAGTTAAATCCTTGTTTACCATAGGGAAACCCAAATCCCCTTGGTTTAGACAAATAAGAGAGAAAATGCCTCAGTGGCATGAGCACATGGCTGTGACTAAGGAGAGCTGGGTTTGCTCCCTGCCTTAACTCACACAGATCTCTAAGGCTCCTCTTCCCTCAAGATTTAACCCATCTTGGGTTAAATCATCATCACCCATTTGATGCCAGCTGAAGACCAAACCACAGATATTCCTAATGTCAGATTTGTCCAATAGCACTGGATGTACTGAAAAGTCTTGCAGGGGAACTGGCCCTGCTTCCCTGATTGTTAGGCAGCAGTAATAACCCATTGGACTAGACAACTGAAACAAAGAAGAATGTGTTAATTCACCTTAACTCTGCTTTTTGGGCTTCCCATCCATTCAACGAAGCTACTTAGTCTTTTCCTACCTGGCAGTGGGGTGGAAAAGATCCTAATTATTACAACCTGCTCTAATGCTGAAATGCTAAAAGCCATAGAAGCCTGCCTGTAAGCAGTTCTGTCTACCTGAGAAGGCAGTGTTGAAAAGCAGTCCACTGGTTCCAAAATCCTTTCTGTTTGGTACATGCACCCGTCCTGGCTCTTGTGTAGCTCATTTGGATCTCCTGGGTGCTCCATGCCATCTTTTGTGAGGTGGTATTTCTCTCCTTGCTGTAGAGATTGCAGTCTGGCAGGGTAGGCAGGATGAAGCTGCCTGTGCTGAAAGAGCCCAGAAAAAGAGGTAATTACCTGCTGATCTCAGCTGCCTTAGGGCCAAGGCCAGGTTTGCTCTGCCTATGGATATCTGAATTGCTTCATGTCACAAACTGAAGGTATTATCACACATCAGCTTGAGGAGAGCAGGGCAACAGTGACTGAACCCTACCTGGGCAGTGAAATGATTTGGTGTAGGGTGAGAAAACTCTCATTGCTCAGGGTCCCTCTGCCCTGGCATGCAGATATTTAGGGGTGAAACACAGGCAGGGAGCACGTCAGAAAGCAGAGGGACTCTGCAGACACCATTCAGCAGGAGCCTCCTTGCCCTTGGTGAGTGGTCAGGGCCGCCTCAAATCAAGCAAATATTGTTCCTCTGGGAACTCTAATGTTTTACTGGATCACTTAGTTTCCCTTGATGAGTGCTGCTTCAGAATCTCAGTTGCCTGGATCCCAGTGGGGATTTTGTTGATGGGGGTTTATTGACTTCTTGTTACCTTGAAGTTCCTGCGGTGGCAGGAGGTAAGAGGTAACTTTGGAGTCTGTTTATTTTACAGGTTGGATTTTTAAGAGTTTGCCAATTGTACCCCAGTTTTAGGAGAAGTCACTTCTTTATTTAGCAGCACACTCACATACTGATCCATAAATAGTGTGTGATGTAATAACACCCAACAGAAGATCAGCCCTGGTTCATTGGTAAACTGATCAATCAGAGTGCAAAAAGCACCTCTCAGGAAACTCATCCTGTCTATCTGAGGGAGGTACCAGCCAAATATCAGTGTGATTTGTACTCTGAGTTTTCAGGAGTTTCTGTGCCCGTACCTTCTGAAAGGAAAACACCAAAAGGTCCAAGATGGAGTAATTTCCAACAACCTTTACTTCAGACCTCTGGAGAGGCTTTCACAGTTATAAGACTTTTACACCAGGCCTGCAGATCCAAGTTTGCATCTGTGGGAGAAAGAACAGACTTGAATGCACTGAAGTCTCACAGTGGGGCCCGTGAATACACTGGAGCTGAAATTCACCCCACCTCTCTCAGACACCAAAGAATTACTTGTCTGGATCTCAGACAGTCCTTTATGCTTCTACAGTTGTGTGTATGGGATAACCTTGGGATAGCCACCACAGGAGGGAAGCAGCTTTCTGGGAGGAGCTGACCTCTCCCCCGTGACAACTGTGGAAAATCTTGACATTGCCTTAGCCCCAGAGGAGTTTCTCTTGGATGTCCAAATCAGGTGAGAAGCACCTGGTGTGCCCTGTGAACATGTGCAGCTGTGGAGAAGGCAGCCCCAAGGTGCTTAGGTCAGTTCATCTGATGCTGTGTCCCACCTCACAAAATCCTCACGTGACTGAGAGGCTTGAGGCACAAGCAGCATGAATTCAAAGAGGCTGGGACAGATCTGAGTGGGTTTTACAAGCGAAATGTCAGATGTCACCCAGGGGATTTGCCATGGACTCCTGGGATGAGGTTGAGCAGAGGACATCCAGTGCTGATCCAGCAACAGTTCCCTTGGCAAACAGGGGATTGATTCCTTTGGGTGGCTGGGCATCCAGATCACAGAGCAGTCCCTGTTCCACTGCAGCAGATGCCTCCTGAGAAGCTGGCAAGCCACACACATTGCCAGGACCACCTTGGCCAGTATGAGGTGCACATATTCTACACAGAGGTGTGGGAATAGGTGAAACTGTTACCATGTGTGTGCACACAGAGGGGATAACCCAGACAAAGATTTTGAACCTAGATCTGTGATTTTTGACCTGATGAGGGAGAGAGGAACAGTCAGGCACATTGTACCCACAAATCAGTTCTAGTCATTGTTAAGAGGCACAGTTGAATGGAGATGTTTCTAAAAACCTTAGTCACAGGAGCCTGAAGACACCACAACAGGTTGAAATGCCTGCAAATTCAACATTTCTTTGAACAGAGATACAGGGAAGAGAGACTTTTCACCAATTTTGTGTGCAGGCATACACTGGGCTGCTGTTTCAATGCTTTGAAAGGAACAGAAGCTGTTAATATTCCTGAGCACAATGTTCAGCCTGAGCCCTCTCTTTGTAGAACATTCCAGGCTGGGTTAAGCAGGCTAACCACAACTGTGCTGTTTCAATCTGTTCTGAGCCCATCCAGAACCAGTTTATGTCTGCCTGCAAAACGTTCTGCAGCTCCTCTGGTGGCCTGGTTTGTAGAGGTGCAACTCACTCACAGCTCTAGGTAAAGCTGTAATGCTGCCCAGCTGAGTTTCCTCATCCCAAACACAATAAACCCCATTCTTCATGGCTTAGGGGTGTGTGGTGTCATATAAATGTTGTTATTTATGGTGGTGAGAACGTGAGCTTGGTTTGGTATGGTGGTCTACTCGCTGTCATTTGCAAAAGACAGGAATTAACCTGCATGGTTGAAATGCAGCGTGTTGTTATTGCTCTCAGACAAACAGAATTACCTCCTCTTAAAGTCAAAGATAATCTGTTTTACTTCAGTGAGATGTGGTGATGTCCACAGAAAACAAATCATTTTTTGGCAAGTGGAGGCAGGATTTTCGTTGGCAAATTGGAAGAAGCATCAAAGGATGGAATGAAACACAACTGGTTTTAATCACACATAAGAGTGAAGTTACTCTGGACAGGCCCACTGTCTGATATTCCATTTTAAATGCTTTGGGGAGCCTGGAACAAAACAAGTGAAGGGTACTGTACTCAGGACTCGTGGTGGACATTAGGCAGTGCTAAACTGTCCCTTGAATGCAGTGTGCTGGCTCCACGACTGATTTTCATCTGGTGTTTGGTTGTCCAAGTCCCAGCCACAGCTTCTCGGGACACAATGCACTCATTGACATTACAATGAAGATGCTGAGTTGGTGGTGACAAGGATGCACTGTCACTGCACAGCCACTGGAGAGAGGGGAAGCTCTGATTTCACTCCAGCCCTGCTTTGGGCTGCTCAGAGTGCTCTGGAGGTGTCAGCTGCCTCTTCTTGCCTGTCAAAAGGCTCCAGTGGCTGCTTCCTAGGCTGGGCATGCTGAGCTGACTGAGTGGATGGGATAGGGCTGGACAAGGACAGCTTGGGGAAATAGTTCTTGACAGAGCTGTTCCTCTTGAAATCAGCTTCCTCTGGAAATTGCTGACTTGTTCCACTAAATTGAGGGACAGGGAATGTGCTGATTTTATGAGTGTGTTCTGTAGGAAACTGATATTTCACTTCAACTATTTCAATACCATATAATGTATTACCCTGTCATCTCACATAACGTGTCAGTTCAAACTAGGTAATACAAACATCCAAACAAGAAAGTCAAGCTAAAAATTCCTGGTATCATTTCAGTACATTTCAATCCTTCTGAAACAAAACATTTCAGCTCATCTATTCAGCTGCATGCTTCGAAACGATGGCACTCTCTCCCATTTAGGAACCAAAATTCAGACAATTTGCAATGTCTGAATTGCCTTTGCAACACAACAGCTTGAGCTGTGGTGGCTGCTGCAGCTGCATGGCTGGGGCTGCTGGTCAGAATGCTGCAAGAATTGTTTCTCTACATTTTCTGGGGTTGCAGTGGCTCTGGTCAAGGGCTTGATGCTCACATTGATATAACAAAGGCAATACTTGGCTCTCAGTCACACAGAATAGAAGCACTGGGCCTGCTATGGGGAAACCCAGTGACACCACAACTTGGGTAGTGGCTTGGCAGAAATGGGATTTACTGTGCTTGGGCTAAACCTTTACTGGGTGTGGCTGCCTGGGAGAAAGACCTGAGTGAAAGACAAGCTGGGTGTTTCCCTCATCACCTGCCAGTGGTGGATGAGACCTGAGCTTGAAGGACCCTCAGTGCTCTGTGAGCCTTGTCTCAGACAGGGTCTCGATCTCGGATTAAATCTCTGGTAACGTCAAGATCGGGAACAAGTCTTAAATGAACACCAAACAAATGGGATTCAAACCGTCTCTGCAATCCAAGGAGCTAGAGACTTCTTTAAATGAATGGTTGAAATAACATGGAAATTGAGGCAGAGCCACTGAACTGGCTATCCAGTCCTTGAACACCAAAGAACAATTGATACATAGATGATTTCTAAGCAAAATCTTCTGTTTGAAATTCATGATTGTTTATTATTGTTATTATATACTACTGGTAAAATGCAGACATGCCCTGAATTTCTAAGCTAAGAATGGCCCTCACTCAAATTAAAGAACATTTAAGGGTGGCCTGTACTAGATGACTGGGAGTTTTTGAATTAAAACATGCCTCAGAAAGGGAGGAAACCAAAATATTATTCAGTCTGCAGCCTTCTCATGCACTTAAGCTCCTGAAGGACTTGTGTTTCTTTACCCTTGAGATTCATTATGTCACCAGAAAATCTTTACTATTTTACTGTGGAAGCAACATAACCATGAAACATTAATTTCCAGGAATGTGGAAACCATGAAATATGGGGTTTCTACTAAATTAAGATTTTACTTTTCTCTCTTCTCACATAGTTAAGGGAACCAATTTTCATTATATATTTATGTACATGCATTCTGGAAATTCTAATAGGAAAGATACACAAAAGACAGGAAGAACATTTTCACGTTGAAAAATGTATTTCACTGGTAACCACACCAGACATTTATATTCCATTTTTCATCCTGATCCACTTTGCATTCTAAATCCACCTTGGAACAACTGAATTGCACCCACTCTGGTGGGTACATGGCCAGCTGATATATTGTGCCCTGTAAGACGTGGCAGCTGGTTAGATTTGTATAAAAATCTTTATTTCCACAATGCCATTCTCTCACCATTGCAGTGACAGCACCACTCAGACCTGCCTGGCACAGACACCACTGCACAAGGATCTCCAGGAGTCCCCAAGTATTCTGCACCATGGCAGGTGTCTCTGGCTGGAAGGAAGAAATGGTGAAGGGCAAATTAATTTGTAATGTGTCTAAAGGAAAATATGTAAATAGTTCCTTCTTTTTGCTAACTATAGTACTGATCCCTCTTCCTTGATGAAAATGTTACTTACTCAATTTCCATCCAATACAATTTCCAGCTGATCAGAATGGAAGAATTAGTCAAAACATTCCAGAGGCATCTGTGTCGTGGGAGCCATAGGTTTCTAGGCTATAAAAAACCAGAAAATTCACCAAATCACCAGTGTGGTTTTCCTTAATGCTACAATTAGCAATGGAACATTAACAGAAGAGTTACTGGATAAGAGCTGATGGCAGAAAGCCTTCTGCCATGAACTGGTAATTCTCCACATGTGCAAACATATTGCCAGAGAAGATGAGTGACGCAATTAAAATCAAAATTGGAGATTTGTTATCAAAGGACAGCAATGTGTACTAAAATCCAGCTGAGAGGCTCCCTTATCTTGTTATCTTCAGGCTTCTTTTTTAGTTAATCTAACACAGCTGACAAGATTTGACACAGCCAATTGTGCCTGCTGTCATGTGAGGGATGTTTTATAAACTCCTTTCCACTAGCACAGAGGGATTTGTCAAAGTGCAACTCCTTACAAAGTCTGAAGAGCTTTGCCAGGATTGCACTTCAGGGGAGTAAGATGTGATAAAAATTCTGACAGAGTCAGAACATTTCTAATGTTATCATTAATTTCTAGAATTTGGAACAAGCCTTGGTAACATTTTAAGTGCAAATTCTGTTAAGAGTTCAATTCAAAAGAAAAATTTGATTTTGTCTGGATACAAAATTTTAAACTGTGGTTGTGTAGCTTTCCCTCAGAATGAATTTCAAAATTCCCCCTTCACATCTTTAGAAAGAAGCAGGATTCCAAATTCAGAATTTGTTTGCAAAATGAATTTCTGTCCTCCCACAGCACTTTCTGTGCCTCTACAAAGAGGACAAGAAGCTTAATGTATAATTTCTGTGAGCCTTCAGGAGATGGGCTGCGTGGCAGTATTTTCAAATCCAGGCTTATACAGCTGTTCTTTGAATATAAATCATAGCTTTTGGGTTCCACTAACACTCTCTGCAGTTTAGCACAGTTGTTAATTAATACAATACTGTATTAGTTCTTCTTACAGTCTCACTATTAACGCTCCGTGAAATCCCATTAGCTCTGCATATGGTGCCAGACTTGTTCTGAATGTGGGAAAGAAAGAAATGTACAGTGGTATGAATAATAAAGAGAGGCTTTCAAGTGGTTTCCACTGTGAACATTCTGAAAAAAAAAGAAAATATTTTCCAGAATGTAATATGTGGGGCGAGCTTTTCACAAAATTTCAATGCAAACATGTAGATATTTGTCAGCCAAGTTTTCCCCCGGAATGTGAAATCCCTTATGCCCCACTATTGTTCTACAGCAGAGACATCAGGAAGATGAAGTAGCTCCTAAAAATGGAAAATTAACCAGGTTGTTTTATTGTCAAATTGACAGAAATAAAATAAAAAAAAAAACAAACCCAAAAAACCTGCATAGCTGATGCCAACAAAACAAGAAAACTTTTCTTATATTCTTAAATATTTTCAAGTACAGGTAGAGAGGACAGTAAAAATCTGGGTGAAGTTTTCCAAAAGTTACATGAATTTCCTGCCTTGGTGATCTGACAGATCCTTCTTAAAATCCAAGGAGACTTTGGTGCTATAGTAAAAAAACCAGGCTTGTTAACACCTCATACAGAACACCCCAAAATGTATTAACTACTACAGAAACGTCAGACTTAATTATTTCCTATCAGATGAGTTTTGTACAGATTTGCCTCCTTAAAGGAAGAGAGATCTGACAAAGAGGTCAGGAAAGCTTTTTAGAAATGGGAAGAATGATGGAGCAGGTAGGATTTAGAAGCAGACTGTTCCTGGGAGAAGCTCTGTCATTGTCTCCTGATCCTTTAGGAGCCGCTGCCCTGGAGCAGGGCACAGTTAGGAGGATTCCAGGAGGTGCTTTTCTCCTTCCCAGTGCCACGGCCTGTCCCTAGCCCAGTGTGTGCAGTGTGCCTGGGCAGTCAGGAGTGGGCAGGCCCTTTCTGCAGAGCCAGCATCCAGACAGGCACACACTGCTCAGGGAAGCCCTCCTGCCTCTCCTCCTGCAGGATGCTGAGGCCGCTCATTTCGATGAGGCTGTGCAGGATGTTCAGGTCCCGGATCACGCTGCTGTCCAGGCAGTCCAGGGTGCAGCCCTCCCTGGCCACATTGTCCTTCAGAATGATGACTCCATTGTCCTTCAGGCCATCCTGGCAGCGGATGAGGAACTCCAGGAGATCCTTGTCTGTCAGATATCCTACAGGTGAAGAGATGGAAAGTAGATCACTCTTAACTGCTCAGGCACGCCGGAGCCGTGCCTTGGTCTGAGTCTCCACAGCCTGCTTATTGCAGAAAATTATTATTCTGGTCCTGCCAGGTTTAACTATGAAATCTTGGGCAAATCAACGAGATCAGCAGACTCCAATCAATATTTAGGATCCATACTGGTAGCAGCAACAGATGTGGACAGAAGCCACTGAGGAAAGTGGAGAAAATAGTGGGTGCTGAAGGATTCTTTAATCTGGTGGTTTAAGTTATAATAAGAATCAGTGGCAGGAAGCTGGAGCCAAATTCATACAGGGAATAAGTGACAACTGTTTAACAGTGTAAGCAATTACCCATTGGAAACTACCAACAAAAGTGGGGTTTACCACCTCTTGAAGTCCTCAAACCAAGTGTGGTTGACTCTTTCAAGACATGTTTTAATTGAACACAAACTACTGGCTTTACAAGGGTAAAGGAATTAATAGAACAGCCTGGGCCATAGAGTAGGTAAAACTAGATAATCCCAGTCCCCTCTGCCTTTTACTGCTAAAAATCTCTGTAATTTTGTGTAGCACTATATACCAATCAAAGGAGTTCTGGATCAAAGATCCAACAAAGAATGCAAGACCTTCCACAATACCAATTAAACTCCTTATGTTACTCCATACTCCATGGGATTCTTGCAGATATGTATATATTCTTAAATAGTGTTTTTTTCAATATGTTATTGAGATCTTTATCCTTCCTTCTCAAAGATCAGGAGTTCTGTTGAGAACAGTGGCGTAGAGCTCAGAGAAGAGCAAAATGAAAATTCTCACACATGAACCATCTAACATGAATAAGCAAGGCGAGGGGATCAGAAACTGAATGAAAAACTTGGAAAAAATAATCACCTGTATTTTCTAGTTAAACTATTTCATTTTCCTGATGGAAGATTTAAACTTTTATAAATGGAAGTTGTCATTTCATTTGACATAGCATGTCAAGTTTCTCTAACCACTACTAACAAAAAACCAAAAAAAACCAACAAAAATAACAACAACAACAACAAAAAAAAAAGAAAATAAAGAAAAAAGCCCCCAAACCTAAAATGGAATACCTTTCAAGTTGAAGAAAAATGGTAATTTCTAAATAAAATGAAAGCTTGCACTGTTACTTTTTTTTACAAAATGACTGCCAAGGTTCACATATTTATTCATGCATAAGACAAATCAAGATTTCATTGGCAAGATATGCTGAAGCTTTTGAACACCTAATTTGGAGCTTCTTTTTCTCTTTAATGGGCTTTTAGTGCAGTTTTTTAAGAAAATGAGATCTTCAAGGTGTTGCTCTCTAGCAGACAATCCTGCCCCTGCTCCATCCAATGAATTTGTTGGATGAATATTTCAGCCAAATTCAAGACAGTGGTAGAATTTTATTTCATTACTAAGATGACTCCATATTTCCTTGACATTGATGGAGAAAGAAGACTCAGATCTGTGTCAATGCTAAGAATATGATATGCTCCCTTAGTTAAGAGCCACATAGCTGATCAGCACAGCCTTAGATAGGTCTAAGCTCATTCCTCCTCATTTTGACTTGGATTTGCTCAAAAAGTGTGGCAGGAGCTACATTTACTGCAATGACTCATTATTAAAAATACAAAGGAAAATTATGTTGGTCTAAAGCAATTTGTTCAGACCTCCTCTTCAATAATTCCTTCTGCCCTCTGAAATTGTACCATGGACACTTCGGTTCAAAGATTAGGAGAAAATCTTTACACTGCACAGAATTTTATTTTTCTTTGGTAAAGTTCATAGCCCTCCTTATCTGATTGCTCTATATTATCTGACTGAAGGGCATTTACTGGGGTGGTGCAGGAGAAGAAGCAGATGTTTCTTATAGGAGAGGCTACTGTGGGAGCTAGGTAAGGGAACCTGTCTGATAAACATCAGTATAATCATGTATAATAACCTGATCTGATTTACAGGTATTGCTGATGCCATTGTGGCTTTTTTCATGATTGTTTCCTGAAATACCTCCAAGCCTGCATAATCAGCAGATTCACAAACCACTGTTCATAAGTGTGGTGAGCCCTGTGTATCTCTCTGCATCCCAGACAACTAAGAAAGAATATTCCTGCTCCAGGAAATCCATATATTGTCATAGACAGGCAAAAGAATTACAAAAGAAAGACCTTATGAAATCAGGTCTTGCTCTGCTAAATTGATTAAATGGAATTAATTAATTTAGCAGAGAAATTAAATTATTAATTAGATTAAATCAATTAAATGAATGAAATGTATTTATCTATTTAATTGTCTGGCTTGTCACATCTTCTAAGTGCAGTTGCAAGTTCCCATGAGAAAACAGCTCGAGAATCAGAGTTTGTTAACATAAACTATTCCTAAGTGAAAAACAATTGCACCTCCAATAAACAAGAAATCCGACTCATGGGAATCAGTGAACAAAATATGTACACTAACCAAATGTAGAGAGATTTGATGGAAAGGTAAAATACCATTTCCTAACCAATGAATTGAATAGCAAGAAAACTACCAGCCAATTGGAGTTCACACACAAGGCCTGTATAAAATGAGTTGTGTGCATAAAGAATTGACTTTTCCCACATGAAGAAAATGGACTCTCAGCTGACTTATTACAACAGGATAAAAGGCCTCCCCCTCAGCTGTGCCTTTGTGTGCAGGCTGCTTCTAGGAACTGGCACATTTCTTCATCACACCACCCGAAAACAACAACTTGATTTGTGCCCACGGTGCGTGTGGCTTGGGGGAACTCTCTTGTGATGTTTTAGGAAGCAGTCCCAAAGATTTGAAGGCCTCCTTTGAGCACAGGCTGCCTGTTCTGAGATGTCAGTCTAGAAGGACCACGCAGAACTGACCTGAAACCCACTGAATCCAGATGACGTCGTATCTTCGTGGGGCCGGCGTGAATTCCTGGAGGCTTTTGCAGTAATACATCTCCACTCTGTCCTCCTTGCCCTGCAGGTAGTTGGGGACCTCAGCCAGGAAATTCTCCATCATATCCACCAGCTCCACACTCTTGAAAACCGGCAGCAGGACGTGCTTGCTGATCCGACCTATCCCAGAGCCGCAGTCCAGGGCGCGGCTGGTGCCAGCTTTCCCCACCCCCTGTGGGATGCAAGAAAATCATTTGAAATCTGAAAAATGAAAAACAGCACAGCCACCGTGATGCCCACTGTGTGTCCAGCCAGCCTGGTGTCTTATCTTTGCTGGGCTGTTGGGAGGTTGGTAAGAATCAGCACCGATTTGGGTCTGAGCTGTCTGAGCTGAGCTGGGCTGTCGCATTCCTGGCTGCTGCTGCTGCTGCTGGGACTTCTCACTGCATTTACTGCTGCAGGAAGCTTTTTTCTTGGTGTTAGAAGAGACAGAGTCTTTCACAAGCTCCTATCTTTCTAAGAAGATCCATTACTCTTTGTAAACTTCAAGTGTTCACACCTGACAGGCAACTACGTGGCCAGATAAGCCTCACTCTGTGCTCTGTAAAGGCCTAAAAAGAGGGGAAGTGTTCACCAAATATTGCATGCAAGCAGTAACTTCTGCAGCACAGAACTCCTGAGGTATCCATGGGCATTTCTGCAGATACACAGAAACCCTGGGATCAAAGTGCAGTTCTCAAAACAAACTGTGTATGAGCAAAGATCTTGGAGTGGTAGGCAACTTATGACAACTCAACAAATTTGGGCTGGAGCATATACAGATTTTCTCTTTTAGGCAAAGAGACAAGGAAGATGATTGGCTAAATTTTGCTTAACTGTTCCTTTTTCTTCATAAATGTCATCTTTGGACAGAGATCAGACATGAAAAATGTGGCACAAAGGCTGTGACTATGAGAAAATAATGAAGCACTGTAAAAGAAGCTTTATAATGAAAGTTGTATTTCACCCCTAAAGCTTCCATTCTAGCTATAAAACAGCTCTTAAGAGCCTGCTGCTGTTCTGTAAAACAGAAATTCTGAGTCTACACATGCACTGACTGTGGGATAGGAGCTCCCCTGGCCAAAGTTATCTGTTAAACAAATATATTAAAAGCAAATGTAAACACCTTTTCCCTGTCCTCTGGAACTGAGTGTTGAAGTGAAAGCTGTGGGCCAAAGTCCCTGCTGCAACTTCATTGCTCTCAAAGGCAATGAGCCCAGGAAGAGTCTTGCTCTTCCTCCTTGTTGGGAGACAAACCCCCCCCCCCCCCCCCCCCTTTTGTAATGAAGAGAGCATTAATCATGTAACTCACACTTTTTTGGCCTGGCTTCATGGGTAATTCAGTAGATTATTAAGGTCAAAGGACAGCACTGTCAATGACATGACTATGAATAGCCCAGGCGAGCATCTGATTACACAGAGTAATTGTAGAAAGAGCACATGGCCCTCAGGGGCTCTCAGCAGTCTCTGGGGCTGCTGCTCCCAATTTGTATGCCCAGGAAGATTAATCTCCTGATGTGTGCACGAGTCCCCAGACCTTCAACCCTACTGGGCTCTGGAGACTACCTGTTTGTATTTAGCCAGAAAATGGGAGCCATTCCTCATCCACAAGTTGCGCTTAGGAGCACGTGGCTTTTACTGAGGACCAGGCTAAGAGGTAACAAGGAGTTCAGGCAAGGAGAAGGAACTGTCTTGGATTTTTACAAGGTGGATTTCCATATTGTTGGCTGGCAGATATGTACAGGTCTACACTGATGGGATTAACAAAAAATCTTTAAGAAAGCTGCTGAGAAAACTGGGATGATTTACCAAAACCACCAACAGAATTCGACAAGAAGTCGGGTAATTCCTTCAACATTTGTGTTTCACAGAATCTACAGTCACAGCACCTCGCTCAAAACAGGGAATTCAATCTCCCATGACGTGTCACAGCAAGGACCTCTGGTGACACATCTCTGTGTGCCATGGAGAAGAAGGCAAGGGAACAGCCACAGGACATGAAGTTCAATCCCACACTTTGCTGAAAAGGAGGGAGAGCTTCGAGCAGTTGGTTGAGAAGCCCTGTGAAACACCACAGCTCCATTTGTAATGAAAATGTTGACATAATTCCATGTTCAGCTAATATATTTTCAGTTTGGAAGTGCTCAGGGCTTTGACAGAGTATTAACATTTTTTTTGGAAGGCAAACATTTTCCCAAAAGTCTAATTGAGTTGAAAATCAGACTCCTTATGTAAAAAAATAGTATAAGTGAAAACTGTAAGCCAGAACAGGCTTCAAAGTTTGAGACTGACTGCTCCTCTGACTGCTTGCTTCCCATTACTCAGAATCACTGTCCTTTAGGACACATATACACCCTAAAATTGTTCTCTAAAGCTAAATAGGACACTCATAAATTTCATTCAGAATAAAAGAGCTATGGGATATGTTCCTGGTGCTACTTCAGGTCTTGGAAGAGCAGAAAGGCAAGAAGAAAGTGAAGCTGAGCAGGACAGAAAAAAGAATCAGAGTTTAAGAAACAGATAAAAATCACATTGGTTTTCCTCCTAAACAAATAAAAAAAAAGAACACGTTTTCAACAACACGTCTTCTATCACCCTGATCAAACTGCAGAAAAATCACTTTCAAGCAGTTTTCACTCAGCAAGTAACCAATCATGCAGGTGAGTTGGGGGCAAGAAAGGGAGAAAGCGTCGAGGGCAGTGAGGGAGCTATAAAGTCAACATAATCTCCATCTGTAATATTTTACACACCTCCAGCTCACAACCACCACTGAATTAATGCTTCCTTTGTTTTCTTTATTTTCCTTTTTACCCGCTGCCTCCGGATTAGGCACTTGGAAACCCAGAGGCTGTGTGGGCATCGAGGCATTCGCAGGCTGCCATAAATACAGGGCTGTAGCTGTGCTGATAACCCTGGAGCTGAGACAGCCTGGAGCTTGTCTGCAGAGCACTGCTGGCTCGAGCTGTGTTGCTCTTGGTTTGAGTTCTGCCCACACACACATAAAACCTCTTAACTCCAGCACAGTGGCACTTTCAAGCGCGTTCGACTCGCCCGCGAAGCAGACGGGCTAAAACATAAGTGAAGCCCTCAGTCCTTTCCTGTAATTCGTTCCATGTGCCCAGGCAGGATAAATTCTCCAATGGTAAAGAAACCTGTAGCTCAGTTTACAGTGGTGCTAAGGATCATGCTAAGAAATGCCATACCTGGAGGTATGCAACATCAGTCATGGAAGGGAAATGTCACCGTGTGGCATTTCCACGCCGGCCAAACTCACTCAAGAGGGGTAATTCGAGTGGAACCAGGCAAGGATTTTTTTTTAGGGAGCACCTGGTTTTTCCAGAATGTAAAGTGAATTTGAAATGAATAAAACTGTCTGTGGAACTGGTATTTCAAATCTAGAGAATAGTTTTAAGCCAAAAAAACATGGGAAAGAATGTTGAAAATGTTGAAGTACTTCTTATTTTTATGTTTTTTTCGTAACTTTCAAGGGAAAAAAGAGACCACTCTTGTCAACTTTTCATTCTAAAGAGCATTTTTTATTTTGGAACTGCCCTGAGCTCTTAAAAACAAAGGGAAAAGTTTTTCAGAAGGTGAAACAATTTAAAAAAAAAATTGTTCGGTTGATCTGAAACAAATTTTCCTATTTTCCAATATTGTTACACTTCTCTTTAAAAAAGAGAAAGTATATTAGGGTGAAGCAGATTGGTTTTTTCTATCTTGATCATATTATGGATTAAAAAAAAATATTCATAGAGCATAAACTTGATAAGACAGTTCATTACCTTTATTATAAAGTCACTGCTACAGAAAGCCACTAAATACTTGTATCTGGTTGAGCAGGATTCAAATTTCAGTAGTAGGAAAGGAAAATAAACCATAAGTAACATAATCAATTGACTACATCTCAACAGAGGACAGATTTTAACAAACTAAATCAGAATAAGCCGAAGGTGCAGACTCCTTTCTGTTCCTTTTTTATTTTTTTCTTGTTTGATCTTGGCCATTCAGAGTATCCTTTCTATCCCTGGCTAATTATAGGAGTAGGGATTTTGCCCTGGAGTATTTTGTATCTGTCATCACAGCTGATGCATTGGGTATGATTCCTCTTTGGCATGTGAAACTGTCACAGACTGTACTTTCCTTTTTGGGGTCTCGGAGAGGAGAAAGCCTAACAGTGTGACACAAACCTGCTGCAGGAAACTGCAGCTATGTGATGTCTAGGAAGGGTGAAACCTTCCCCTGAGCACGCACTTATGCACCACTTGGATTCCACAAAGGTCCTTAAAACAAGACTTAAATAAAAATTAAGGGATGTGCCTCGACCACGTTTCATTTTTCTTCGGAAAATGCCATTTTCAGAAATGTCTTTCAGCCATCGGGTTCAGCTCCTTGCTGAACCTCCTTTGTGTTTTCTCATTTTGTGGTTGTTGACAGCATGATACAGGGAGGCTCTGAGAAGCTTTTTTTTGCCTCAGCATTAATATAAATGATTGTTGATGCAGAAAAAATGCAGCTATTCACTTGTGTTTTGCTGGCTCACAGCCCCAAAAGTCTCCCTCTACCTCTACCAGGTACAGCAAACTTTGTCATCACTTGCCCTTCACTGCTCTGCATGATTTCTCTCTCATTTTCCATCCCAATCCATTTAAACTATGCCCTTTTTTTTTTTTTTTTTTTTCTGTATACAACATCAAATTAACCTTTTGAGCTTTCTTCCCACAGCAGATCATTAAAGCTAAAAAAAGGTCATGTGGCTATCCCAAATTTGTATGTTTGAGCAGAAAATTAAAGATCTATGGTAGCATTATATAGAACTAGTCATTTTGTCAGCAGGAGAACTTAACAAATTTGTTTGTGGATTCTTTAACATCTAATACTGTTGTTGAGCTGATTTAGTGGGCTCCTTCTCTTGGAAGAGAGAAGGGCAATCAGAAAACCATCAGGCTGCACTTCTAAAGATTTTCTAACTTCCAAAGACAGTTTTAGGACTCCACAGGATTTTCAGAAACCTAAGGACCTAAGTGATATTGCTCTCAAAATCCCCCTTGGCATCTCCTTGCAATTCAGGCCAAAGCAGACCTTTTAAGATGTTTAGAGACCTCCAGCAATCTGCCTGAAAAGATGTTCAGTGCCACTGGAATGTTTAAGGAAAAATGTTTTGCCTAATGTGTAGCTTCTTCTAAATACTTCCAATGTGTGGGAGAGATGGTGGGTTTTGTTGCAGCATTCTCAAAAATATCTATAAATAGGCAAACCAGAAACTGGGCCTGGTCTCACCTAGTTTCCCAACTGGACTGCAAGAATTTCTATAGACAAATCTGCCACTGAAGCCAACAAGGATTTTAAAAAGATTTGTCCCAGTCCTGCCCTCAGAATTAATCCCTCACTGAAACTCAGCTACAAGGACTCCTTGCACAATCCTCACTGCAGCTTGGGAGCATCAGAGAAGGATGTAAAACAGGTACATAATGATGTGAGACCAGGAAAAAATTAGTATTTATGCTGATGAACGACCTGGCAGAACACATGCCTAGACCTGATGCCAGTGGGTCAAATCAAATGCGACCCACAGTGCCACTTAAACCAGGCGTGGCTGGGCCACGCTTTTTGACACCTCACCACTGCTTCTTGCAGAAAATGAGCTGAAATGACTCACCCCAACAAACTTCCTGAGGAATTCCCGGGAGGATTCCACGTCCGTGTTGGAGAGCTCGATGTAGTCGCCCATCATTCCCTCCTCCGTGGCAGGCACTTCCTGGTAGAAGTGTTTGGCCCTGGCGTAGAACTGCATCTCCCCGTTGATGACTTGGCTTGTCAGAGCATAAAGTTTCACTGCAAGCAGACAAATCACCATTTCACTGTTAGTGACAGATATTTCTGGCTTAGTTAATTGCTCAGGAGGCACGGTGATGAAGACCTGTAAAGTTAAGTTGAGCTTTCAAAACACCAAATCTGTTTCTAAAGCAACGGTGGAAGGAAAGGTGTTGGATTGAATCCTGTAAGACCTTAAAGGGACCCAGCCCTCCTCGTGCAAAATCCAGTGCTTTCCAGGTTCAGGAGTCATTTCAATCATCACACTGCGTTTTGGTGTCAGTGAAAAATCACTTCAGCTTTGAAGTGAACACACGTGCCAAGGACACCAAGCAGTCGGATTTTTCCTGGAAAAGCTGTGGGCAGCGTTTACTACTATGCAGGGTCATCATTTCTGCTCTCACTGACCTAACAGTTGTGCAGATTTCCAGATATGCTTTCCAGCTATTGACAGCTGCACGGAGAGTGCACCAGGAAGAGAGGGGATGAATGAGGCACTTGCTCTGGTTTATTTTTAGTGATACTGTATGGTCTGTGGCAGTGCAAGTAAACTGAACCAAGGAGCAGATGGTAGTCTCAGGCCTAAATGAGTGCACAGGGGGGATACTGTTTAGAAGAGACAGTCCTAAATTTTCATCTGGCACAGGTCAAGGAGCAAGGTAATCAGTGGGTGATATACTGAAAAGTTCCTGTGTGCCAGAGGCTTGGATGTTTCTTTTCGATGCTTGGCTCTGTTGCTGGTAATGTACAGCAATCAGTATTTTGAAGCTGTTTTATTAAAACCTCTGAGTTTTGCTGGATAAAGGGCTATTTTGCTCTGTTCCTCAAAAACTGAGGTCTGTCTTCCACATCCTGGGTTTTTCTGTACTCGATGTGCATCAGCATATCAAAAGCATGGATTCAAAGCTCCAAAGTTTGGATTGAGGCAGGCTGTAAATTTTGCTTGGAAATCATCACCTCTGACTGTCTCATGTGTGTGCACACACAACTGTCCAGGCATTCTCCTGTGTGTGTGACAGACCCTCCACCAGAAAACACAGCTCCAAGCCTGACAGGGAAAGCCAAGCAACAAGGGGGGACGGAGTCACACTGGGAACCAGCCTTTGCAAGCACCACCTTGCAGGGTGAGACCAGCTCTGCAGCAGCTCAGGGAACTGGAAATGATCCAGCAGCAAACACCTTCTGAGCTGCCCCCGAGAGAGAGGGAGAGCTCCCTGCCAGCTGCACAGAAGGACCAGGAAGCAGCTCTTTGTCCCTGCATCTTCAAACATCCATGGGAGCACGGCCAGCTGCTGCTGTGAAGGGGCTGAATAGGCTTGTGCAGGCCAGGGAACAGGAATTATGCCCTCCACACAGAGGAGGAGGAGAGTAAGGCCAGAGGCCCTGAATATAAGGCTGGAATGTGTTTAATTGAGGGCAAGCAAGCTCAGCGGGGAATGATAAGTGTGTGCCTGCCCATCCTCAGCAGGAGAGTGACATTTTGGAGGCAAATGAGGGGGGACAAAGGAAGTAGGATAGGGAATAATTACCACCAAGGACCACTCAGAACAGAATAGTGCTATTGGGTTACATATAAGCAGCATGCCCAGCATATCCCTCATCCAACAAAAGCAGCATTACCAGCCCCTCTTGTCATCACCTGCTTAAGTCAACTGCTGAACGGATACTATTAAAGCTTTAATCCATTACACATTTATGTTATGCCTGAGAAATTTATACCACAAGAAGCACTGAGCCCAGCAAGGGTCAAACCTGGGAGTTTTACACACTCCACTGATTATATTCACATACTCAGAAGAAACCATTTAGCTGAAGAAATTAATACAAAGGGGGCAGCAGCCAATCCCCAGCACAGCTTGGCCAGGGTGGCTCCCAGAGCCTGGGAAAAAGACTCCATCAGTGGCTGGGATTTTTCCAGTAAGGGATTTCTGTCCTTATCCAGAAGTGGCACCATCTTGTCTTCTCTGTGTCTCCTTTTGCTCTATTTCAGAGGCCAGCTTGTCTGCTGAACAGAACCGAATCTGTGTCTTGACTTCACGACATCTTCCATGTAAGAACCCAGTGATGATTCCAGGGGTTGTTTCATGGACCTGTCAAGGGACAGTGATTTATCCCATTTTGCTAGATTGAAAGGAAAGGCATTTACAGGCTGTTTGCACACCAGGACAGTATCAACAACAAATATTCAGAGTCCTTCTACTCAAAACATGAGCCTGACCTGCAGCAACACATGGGGATGGTATGGTGTTCAGGATATCAGATCTGGAGTGTGTGCTCTCACATTTCTCACTCAGAACCAATATCAGGCTTGCAGAATTCCTGCCAGGACTTGGATGCACACACCAGCTGACTGCAGCTCCTCACAGGCCATCTGGGGCCCCAGAGCCCTGCCCTAAGTGCAGGCATCCAAAACCAGCTCTGGGTGAGCATCCACAGGGGCTTCTCTATGCATTAAACTGTGCAAAAATGTTTTTATGCATGTCTCCCATCCCAGGGCATGCAAGGACACAGGCCAATGCAAGAGGGGCACTGTACCCAAAGTTTTCTCCTGTGGATGCACAGCCTCACTTGAGGGTGGTCTGTTGAGGTGATTTCCACCTCTTGCTCCCTCAGTGCTGCTCCTCCCTCTAAGGAATTTGCAGCACTGCCAACTCTTCCAAAGCACAACCCAGTTTTCCAGACACAGCTGATCAACCTCACCTCTGCTCTGTCTTGCAGCTCTGCCTGGCATGCAGGCTCCAGCAGCAGCACCACAGGGAGGAGGAGGTTTGCCTGATGCCTGTGAGGCTCCCTGGAACAGAGGCTGGGCAGAGTCAAAGGAATAAAGCAGGGATTTATTAAAAGGCCTTCACAGGACACACCTTGGGCAGTGCAAGAGCCTGGCTGGGGCTGCACCCAAGATGGACCCTGAGTCACGAGTTCTCCCACTTGGATCAGTTTTGGCCCATTTCCATCTTGGGCTCAATTGTCCTACTGCAGCTCCAGGTGATGCAGTCCCACACAGATCCCAGGTTGCTCTCCTCAGTTCTCTGCTGTTTGCACTTTGTGGGGCTGAAGCTGCAGCGGTGTCCTTGGTTGTGGGGCTGGAAAAGGATTGTTCTGTGTGACTGAGCTGGGAGGAGAACTGGCTGACACTTCATATGAAATTCAGAGCTATATACTAATGCAGTGCAGAATCTGGGAAATATGAAAGCTAAAACTTGAGGCATCATGCCAGCTTGCAGGAATCTATCCCAGAGGAGAAGCACCATGTGGCTCCAAGTGACAGCACTTGGTGGCTGTCAGTGTTGCAGCCGTGCCTCCCCCTCATCACAGGACCTGCCTAGCCAGAGGCATCTCCCTTTCCATGACCCATGTGGGACTGCTTTATGCACCAGGAAATTAAATACTTGTGAGGCCTGCTATGGGTACACAGCCTGCCTTCAATGAATTTCATAAAGTAGGGCATGAGCAGGATAGAACATTGTAGTCTGTAACTGCCTCAGACATCACAGGGCAGGCAGCTGTCTAACATATGAGATTTTCGGTGTTAAGGCAGGTAACTTGTAAGATTGAAAGTCACAAATGTGTAAAGAAACTTTTTCATGGCACACTTGTCCCTCAGCTGAATCTGCTGGCACGTCCCCAGGCAGAGATGGCTGAAGCAAACCCACTGCTGAAGCAGGCTGAGGGTATGAACTGGCTCCCTAAAGGTCACTCCAGTCATGAGACATCAATAATTTTCAGTCACTGCAAACACAGTCTGGATGTAAGAGTGGTGATCGACAACTGAATGCCAACCAGTGTGGACCAGACAAACACAATCCACCTGAGCCTTTTGCCCTGCAAAGTTCAAAACATTCTCTCCCATATTTTGTTATGGATCAGTTAAAAATGCCATTTTCCAGTGCATCTGGTCTAAATCTCTAAAGAAATGGACCACTTAATACATAAGACCCAGCACAATCCCAATCTGCAGCATGCTGACTTACAGTTCTTGACTTCAGGGACTTCCTCAACCAAATTTCCCTGGCAGAAGTAAATGCTGCAAGTAATTTTTTTGAAGTTTTTATTTGTGAACATTATTTTGTGGCTCCAATTGCTTTCTGCAAGATACTGAACTAATTCCAGTTTGGCTGAGTGCTCCCTTTTAAATGCAACATCTGCTTTGTGCATCAGCTGAAAAATAGTTATCTGTGTGCATGGTAGAATCTACCTCTCTACTGTGGTCTGAGTACCATGTAAATTCTGTTTTATAGAGGATGAACATCATCCCACCGCCAAAGAAGATTTTATTTACAGCCACGTGCCTCACACGCAGGAATATTTGTCTCCAGGGGTGGATCTTCTCAGTTTTCCTGCAGACCTCAGCCCACTGGCACTGAGTTCCACAGCCCATGTAAACACGTGCATAATTTCCAGCATCTGAGTAGCTCCAATAAAGTCCACTGGGCTTAAGGGCTCTCACACACATTTAAGTACATTGTTGGATCAGGGCCTGAAGTTACTCATGTCTTTTATTTATAAATGTTAGCCTGGTCTGTAAAAGTGACATGTTTCTCTTAACAGGCTGTGATACCAGATACGCTCGGCTCCTAAGTAAACACGCCTAGAAGAGCTCCAGCACTGAACCCAGCAGTGAGTTGGATCAGCAAGGAGTGGGGGAGTGTGGAGTTAGCAGAGTTTGAAGGAAGCTTTGGGCCTTGCTGACCCTGGGTAGCACTGCAGGATTCAGTGTGAGGCTTGGTTCCAGTGCTTTTGTCGGGTTAAGCACGTGCTTAACTTCCCTGCCGGGTCACAGTGTTGCTCTAGTCCTCTGACACTGTTTACACAGAGATACCAGGCTCTGGTCTTGAAGCCTGAGAAATTCAGCTCATTTCTGCTCAGGTCCACTCTGAACTGAGGTGGAAACTGTCAGTTTGCAGAGCTGTTTAGACCTGCCACATTCTGTCCTCTCCATCACAGAGAGCACTGGATCACAGGACAAGTTGAAAGAGACCTAGGGAAGTCTCTGGTCCAAACTGCTGCTCAAAGCAGGGACAGATATGATGTCAGATGAGGTTCATCAGGGTTTAGACAGCTAGGTTTAGAAAGCCTCCAGAGATGGAGAATTGTGTAACTTCCCTGAGCAACCTGTTCCAATGCCTGACCGTCCTCACATAAAAAGATTTTTTTCCCTTATAGCCAGTCTGGACTACTTTTGATTTATGGCCACCGGCCCTTGTCCTCATGCCACACACAACTGTGCAGATCTTGGCTCCATCTTATTTATGACCTTCCTGTAGGTACTAGCAGGATGATATTTGCTCTCTCTTCTGGCTGAACATGCCCCATTCCCTTTGTCTGTCTTCACAGGGCACATGCTCCAGTTCCCCCACCACACTCGTCTCCAGTGAGATGGAGGGTCTTCCATCTCATTCCATGTCACTTCCTGCACCAGCAGGTCAAGGCTCTACACGCAGGGTCTAATGGCTGATGCAGAAAAGGGATCATCACTTCCTTCCATCAACTAGCCCTGCTTTTGTTAATTCATCCAGGGATTCTGTTGGCTGCCTCTGCTTCCAGGACATTCAGCTGCTGCCTGCCAAAACCCTACCAGGAGGGCACTCCCTGGCCAGACACCGACCAGTCCGTGTTGGTGCTGCCCAGGGTTTCTCCTATCCAGGTACACAGGGCTGGAATTTCAGTGGATTTGAATGGCACTAAGTTGCTACGATCTCTTTCCTCCAGCCTGTTTAGGTGCCTCTGGATGGCAGTCCTGACTTAGAGCTCGTGGCCAAGTCCTGGCAGCTGTCTGCAGTCTCTGGATGTGAGGATAAAACAGTCCTTTACCTCCTCCAGGCTACTGAAAGATGGCAGGGGGGGGGTTGAAACCAGATGAACTTGAAGGTCCCTTCCATCCCAAACCATTCCATGGTTCTAAACAGGACAGGTCCCAGGACAGACCCTGGTAGGATTCCACTGAGTTCGAGATTTGACCACAACTCTCTGAGCCAATCACCTGAACAGTTTTTAGCAGCCATCCCCCTATCTAGACACTGACATCACAGCAGGATGTGAAGATCCCTGGATGTGTATTCACAGCACAGGAACCACTCCACCTGTCCTCATGGCCACTTTTACCTCCTGACAATAACCGTGGAGTAAGAGACGTTGCATCTTCACCTGAAGGCTGGGCTCACAGTCCATCTTCCATGGAGTCAAAGTAATTTGGATAAGCTGGCAACAGGCTTGTAAGATCATTAATTAAGTTTTAATGAGTCAGGTAATGAAAAGCCTGGCAGAGGGGACCTCTGGTCTGATAGGAACATTTTACAAAGCCTGCTGGCCAGGAATGGAAATTCAAATAAAATTCAGACAAGGAATAAGTATAGTTTTATGAGTGAAGCAATTAGTCCTGGAAACAGCTGAATGGTGACTGATGGGTTCTTAGCCATTTGAAACACTTAAACCAAAGTATTTCTGTGTTCATAAATACATACTGTGACACAGACAAGTTACAAGCACGATGCTCAGAATTTTTATACTCAATTCTAAGTTAGATGCTCATAATGGTACCTTCTAACCCTAAAATGATGTAGTGGTACTTACACTAACAGTTCACACTGTAGGAAATCCTGCTCAGTTTCTAATAAGTTGTGTTTATTTTCAAAACAAATGAAAGAATAACATTTTCATCAACTTCATGAGTTTCCATCAACCTGTAATTGATTTCCCTTCCTGTCCATCTTCCCTTCCTTTCCATTGTTCACAGCTACCTACCACTAGGGATAGGAGTATTTATCTTCCATGTTTCATTTTAAGTAGCTGCAGATATTGCTGCATTTAAAAAGCCATATCAAAAGCACTAAGATAACATGGAAATGTTTCTTCTCTTTACAGGACTAACGAATTCTACCCTCTTACAGAGTTATCACTGGCATCTGTACAGTTCACTCTAACAGGTAAGATATTCCTTTTGCCTAAATGGATTATTCAATTAGAAAGGAACCCTCAAGAATTCGCTTAAACAGATAGCACAGGGTTATCCTTCCCATCTGAAAATTCCTACAGTTCTGACATTTGAGTGTAGGCTGAATAATTCTGCTTAAAACAGGACATGCTAGCATAATACAGACTCAAGTCAAATCTGCTTTTTAGCTTTATTATCGCATGGAAATTTTGTTTCTTATTCAGGGTCAAATTCTCATAAGAAAATAAACATTCATTTTCTACATATTAAAAACAAACAAACAAACAAAAAAAAACCCCAACAAAACACCAAACCCTCTTGGCATTCTGTACCAGAGGCTGTCATTGAAATTTGTCTAGAAACAAATTTTTGGAAGCATTTTCCTCCCAGAGAGCAAACAATAGGTTAGACAATCTGCTGCAGAGATCTGAGTAAAAAAGACTCTTGAAAAAAAACTTAAATCACTACCTTTCAAGCATTTGTCCAAAACAATACAAACACCAGAGCTAAGGACACCCATAATGACAACAAAACAGGTATCAGGCAAAAGAAGGAACCACCTGCCAGCTCTTCTAGTTTTGCATTTGTCCTTCCAAACTCCAAACAGGTCAAAGCCTGTTTTACTCAAATGATGGCAAAAATAGGAATGGTCAGCCAGAACCCAAACCTCTCCTTCACTCTTGCAAGTCTTTCCCTTGCCCTCCTCTAAGAATTTGAGGAGTATTTAGGCGAAACTACAGGCTGCTGGATTAGAGGGAGTTGGGAGACACAGCTCCAAACTCTTCAGCGAGCGCTGCGATCTCTCGAGCTGCGTTTCTCAAAACTATTCCTCCTCCTCCTCACTGCTTGCCCTTGTGAAAAACGAGGTTCACTTTCCTGGTAAAGTTTAAAAATATTTAATAAAGACAATAGGAGACAGATAAAGCAAAGGTTAAACGGCCGGCTAGGTGTCTTGGTGTGCTGCCAAGAGCACCCCGGTGTCTTGGAACCCCCCCTTTTTATCCTGTTCTTCGTGCATGGACTTATGCACATTCACTTTTCCAGGAACTGCTCTGCATGGTCACTCCTTGGGTCTGTCAAGCACAATTTCTACTTTTATTTGGTTCTTATCATCTTTTGATTTGGGCTTTGGTCTCTTTTTCACAGGCAGTGAATGCTGAGAGTCACTTGGGCCTCTTTCAGAAGTTCTCTATTCAGGCAGCTGAAACACACTACACCTAAATTCCAAACTACAGCAAAAAACCCATTATACATCTATTCGGGCAGTTAAAAACACACTAAAAACTACCAAAAACCCAAACAACCATCATACTTATAACATTCATTCCAACATTTGCAAAAAGCCAACACCAAAATATGTATTTATAACACCCTCCACCACTGAAACCATCCACCTTCCCAGAGCACACCCGGGCACTCCTGCCCTACTCACCCAGGGGAAGCTTTTCCAGCAGATAAAGGTAACACTTGAAGAAGTCGTTTTGGATGGCCTTGTGCAAGACAAAGGACATGCTGTGTCGGCAGAGCTCTTCATCCGTCTTGTGCCAGCGTGACTTAAAGGCCAAATGTGCTGCTTTATAGGCCATGGTGAGGATTTTTTGGGGGAGAGGGGACAGCTGCTGTGGCTGGTGTTCTCTGGAGGACCTGTCCTGCCGAGGGGGCAGAGGCAGTGTCATTTAAATTGTGGCAATGTGCTGTCATTCTATACCGGGGTGTGTGGCAGGGGGCGGAGGCGGGCGAGAGGGGAGTGAGAAATGCTGGCTCTTGGCACTGGCTCACAGTTATCGCTGGAGCGTCGCCCTCTGAAACTAGCAGGTGCTGGAAAGTGGAAAAAAAAAAATAAAAATCCACCGGGAAATTGCTTAGCCAGAGTAAAAGTATATCTGCTCCAAAAAGGAGTGGCTTTAATTCAATTGTACTTTTCTTAGTCTAGTCAGCTTTCACTCCACAAGAACTCAGATATTATCCAGAATCTCCCTCTTACATCTTGCAGGGTGATTTTGTTTCTGGGTCTCTCCCTCACTATTAGCTCTTCAGTGCAGGGCACTCAAGATGAAGGCCTGAAGACAGAACATGGATGTGCCTCTACACAAACTGTGAGTCCTAATAAACTGTGATTCTAGCAAGCAAAGGTTTCCCCTTTTCAAGCTGTTTTTTCCAGCTGAAACACAGTCAGGAAATTGGATGTTCCCAATACCAGTGGGCTGCCCTACATCCCCAGCAGCACTGCAACCTCCTGACAAATATCTCACCAAGTCTTTGGGAGCAGCACAAAGGTGACCCAGCCTTCACCAAGGAAAATAAATATTACTTGGACAAACAGACTTAATTTTCTCTTAAGTGGGATCAGTTCCCTAGTCCGGCTCACAGCTGACATGTGGAAATTTGTCAGGAGCCACAGTCTGGGGGCTGGAAGAGCCATGTGGGATAGCAGTGGCTGTATCCATAACGTAGATCTCCCTGCTTCATTCTGTCACAGAGGTGTGCTCCAGGGGGTGCCCCAACAGCCAAAGGTGATCCTGGTTTAACTCACAAAAGTGAGATTTCCTTTAGCAGACACCATAAACCCCATAAGAATTGTGGGGCATGGTGATACCCACACTTGTCTTTCTGTGGTACAGTTCTCACCCGATACAAATGTGTCAGAAATAACAGTTCTGAAAAAAACAGGGTTAGTTTTGCAGGGTGAATGTTGGTTACAACTCTTCAAGATAAATTAGTGGTGGGTTTGACTCACAGTAGTCATGCCCTACACAAAGAGAGGGAAGATTTCCAGAAGGCTGCACAAACACATATTATTTTACCTGCATATGATCAAATCCCTGTTGTAGCTCTGTAATCCGTGAGTTGCTGTGGACACACCTTGGTCCTCAGAGTGAATCTCGAGAGCACTGAGCATTTTAAAGCACTTTCAAAGCACTTCCTACTGCTGTCAAAGCTTAGATCAAACAGATTTGTGCCCAGAACTGTGTGATAAAGAGCGCATAAATAGCAGAGTTGGGTTAGTTGTTTTGGGTTTGGTTTCTTTTCCCGAAGTGGATGCTTAATTTCCCATTTGTCAACAGCAGCATATTAATATTTTCTGTTAAGAACAACTCACAAGTGGTTCACGCTGTCTCCTCATATTCTGAACAGGAGTAGTATCACTCTAGCCAGAAGCTGTGAACAATTGAAGCACTATTACACATCCCACATCTGCATTAACAAGAAATGTGGGGTTTGAGTACGGGCACGATGACCCCCATACTGCCTGTGGTGTGACTGCTGAAATGTGAGCAAGCTCACATTTTTTCCTCACATGTGAGGAAACTCTTAGTTTCCTTTCCCAAATGGACATTTGACTCTTTCTGAAGTTGAAGCCAGCTACCCAGCCTTTTTCTTGGTGGTAGGAACCCTGGAGAATCCAGAGCTCTAGATAAAGTGGAGTAAACGAAACTAAAATAACAGTCTACACATCCATAATGCCTGACAGTCACTGTCTTGAACAGCTTTTGGTCTAAAATAAGAATGTGCTTGTATTTATGTGGGTAAGCAAATAGTTCCTCTGTGTGACTTCCTTCCTGTGAGATCAGGCAGTTCTGTGACAAGAGGTTTAGCAGAAATTAAAAGGAGGGATCAGCCAGAGCTGCTTCATGTTAAAACACCTGCAGCTCATCTCTGCCTAAGTAGCCCACCTAAAATAAGTTATCAGATGGCTTATGATGAGTTGCTGCAAGATCCAAGGTGGATCTGCTTGTTGGAGCATCAGGATATTTAAAGAAGAGTTGGATTTGCTTTAATATTCGTAGGTAACCACCTGTCTCAGCAGATTTGAGCTGTACACGCTGCTTCTGACACACATCAGCTGCACAGAAGAGAAAAATAAAAACGTGTGCACAAACTACACGTATCACATAGATCACAAAGGGTCAATTCTGCCTTTAAATGACTGTGTTCTGCTTACAAAACACCTGGTAAGCAATCTACTTTCCACACAGACAAGCCATCAGGACTGCTGTAAGATCTACAGTCGTTCTTCTCCCTCTCCCTCATGCTTGGCAAATGCTGTCAGGAACAGATGCGGTTAAAGCAGGTAATTTTTGTTTCTAAGAGTTCCTGAGAACCACAGGATGATGTCAACAGAAGAGGCAAGGGCAGAGAGCACACGTGCAGTTCTGAGGGCAGGAAAGAACAGCTGCAAGGTTGGATGGCAGCTGGTAACCTTTACAACTGCCTGCTGCCTGGATTGTCCTGGCTGCAGCCTTGGTGGCTCGGTCAGAGCAGCAGGGAATGCCCCAGTCTGGCTGTCAGGCTGGAAAACAGCAATATGACAGTGGATGCACAAATTCTCTGACTTGCTGAGGTCCAGAACTCTTAGTCACAATCCTGAATGCCATGCATGGATCCAATCAGACTTAGCAGTTTTTAAAATTATTACTGGGGAAATAATTTAGTTTTGAGTTGACTGTGGAATTGACAAAAAAAACCCAAACAAACAAAAAACAAAGTACTTTGGGTTGATGAGAAACTGAAATACTGCTCTTTTCTCACACACAAAAAAAATTTCTGTGTCAGGCCAAACAAAACGTTTTGGTTTGTCTGCAGGGCTATTTCCCTTCTAATTTTTTATTTGTTTATTTGTAATCAGGTTCAGGTAGATTTGGTTTCAGTCTATCATTTACAAGTGCAAACAAGAATAATGTCTCCAACAGACTGGTCAGTCTTGCAAAATCACTCTGTGGCAAGGAAATGCAGAGCAAAGCAAGTCCTTGGGCAAAGACCCAGCCTCGGGAGGGTAGGACTTCCGATGTCTCAGGAGAAACCCTTGCTTTGAACCACATTTCCAAAGCAGAGTTCACTGCTTGTAGGTCAGGATGACTCACAGCCTTCAGGGCATATCCTGCACAATTCCCATGTGCTTTCATGGGTGCAGTCACAGCAGCAATCTGTTATCGTTTATACAATTGGAATTTAGCAATCTGGAATTCCATCTAAAGCAACAAAACACGGCATCTGAGCCTGATGGGTAAATATATTAAAATTAATGGAACTGAAATTGGCCAGAGGTCTATCCCTATGGAGGCAACACACACTTCTTTCCCTCTAATCCTTCTAGCCCTGGTGCCAACACTAAATTACATTATAAAGGGAGTGAGTGAAGCCACTCTTGAGTAGGACAGTCAGCTTGAAGATCGTGTCCCAAGCACAGTGAGAATGCCAGCAGGACCCCGATTTGGAGATCCACAAACAGTACGGTAACACAAACAGCAATATCTGGGGAGGACTCCTGCACGCTTTGGCCATGAGGATTTTGTTTGGTTCTGGTTAGGGACGCTCAGTAGTGCTGAGGATGAAGGGAAGGAAGAGCAGGGTTCCTGATGAAACTGCAGCAGGGGCTGCTCTGTTGTTCTCGATAAGAAGCATGACAGCTGTGCCCACAACATCTGCTTCTCATTGAACCCTAGTGAGAGTTCCTTGCTGAGTCTCTTCCAGCCCAGATGTGGTGGTTTAATTGATGGAGCCTGAGAAGGCTTTAGGTCCAGCGTGGAATGCCGCCTTTCACTGTGATATGTGACTCCACATACAGTAAGGGCCAGGCTGCTCACAGCCATCTTTTGAAAGCATTTCTTTTCCATGTTGAGTTTTGAGTCTGTTGCCCTCTGTTGGTTCAAGTGCAGGGTAAAGCTCCTTTTTGAGGTGAAAGCTAACAAAAATCTCCTTCTGGCTGCGTGAGGTGGCTCGTGGGGTTTGGAAAACACAGCACCCAGTCTGCTGTAGCCTTGTGCATGAGAGTGTGCACAGTTCCCATGCCCCCACAGCTCTGTTTAAGAATGCAGGCACAGCTCTAACCAAGGAGGAAGGGGCTCTGGAGACTGCCTGGCTCGGCCATTGAAAACTGCACATAAGAAGAAAGTTTCAAGGAGTGATCAGAGGGAATCGTGATTTGGTGAGCAGTGATAATAAAGAGGATGTTGCACACTCATGAAACAGCACAAAAAGCAATGCAGAAACCCCTCAGGGAGAAGTGGGCAAGTGGGAGATAAGTTAGCCTTAATGTTTTTCAGCTCTGGTATGCAACTGCCAGAAATGTTTTGGTGAAAAGTCTCTCAAGGATTTATTTTCAATTCCAAAGCAAAGGAAAGATGGCAACCCACGCCATCAAAGCTCCTTCTGCACACAACGCTGCCAGGAAAAACATGCCTTTCCACTTCCTCTCAGCTGGATCCTTCCTACCTAAGGCATGAGACTGACCCATCTGCTCAGACCACAGAGCTACTGCCCAGGTATGCTGTGTCTGACAGCTACTGGCAGCAGATTTAGGGAACAGCCTAACTCCATTAGGTGGGAAATGTGCTTTGGCTAGCTCTTAGCACTTCCATGCTGCTCCTGCACAGAGCCAGACCAGGTATTTTCCTGAGCTCTTAGAAGGCCCAGGCACGAAGACCCCCTCAGTGTGGGAAAACCAGGGCACATGCCGGTGATGTGACATGAAAGTGGTGATGTCAGGAGGGGACAGCCTTTGTGTGGAACGTGAACAACCTGACAAAAGAGAAACACCACCCTGAGAAAGAAGAGTGCAACGGGTAACAATAGAGCTGTAGAAAGAAGTGCTGTGTGCAGACCATGGACGAGAGAGACCATTTAACCTTCTCAATCTGCATCTCTTTTGGCAGAGGCAGAGATGGAAAGATCCAGACTTTCAGATCTGCAGCTCTGTGCATGCCTCCCTGCTGTCGGCTCAGATGGCAAACATCAGACTGGGTTTCCCTGATCTGACAGCAGCACATTTCACATCTTTTCAGTCAGAACTGTTAGAACTAAACTGGAAAATACATTGTTCTGTGAGCCACAGAGCAACCTGAGAGCTTCTTTCAGATGTGTGTCTTTCTGCTTCCATCTGAAATAAGCTCCATAGCTCCTCTCACTTGCCATCTGCTGGGAAAGATCCACCCTGGACAAGAAACTGCCTGTGCTGCAGCCAGGCTGGAGCTGCTTTGGGACAGCTTGGCCAGCAGCTCCTCTGTGCTGTCTGTCTGGAGAGTGTGCACGGAGGGACTGACCCCTCACTGCTGCCAAAGAGCTGAACTCTACTTAACTCTTCACCACAGGTCTCTCCCTCCTCTACCTGGCAGCCAGAGCACACGAGCCTCTAGAAACTTAATTAACTTGCAGACTCTGTGCACATCTTTCAGCGGTGATTGCACTTGGCCAACGTGTCATGAGGTTATTAAGAAGGAGGGAGAAGAAACCTGCTGAATGCACGGAGAGGTAAGACAAGATAAAACTAATTTCCTCAGGAAGTCGAAGCAAAACGAGCTGAAAGGAAAAAAGAAAAGTTGACTGTGGAGAACAAATATGACAAGTGACTTTGAAAGACCTTTAGCTCTTGAGAAGGAACAGTCTGGCAGAAGCCTGTGAGAGTGAGTTTGTGTGTGTGTGTGTGTGTGTGTGTGTGTGTGTGTGTGTGTGTGTGTGTATACAGCAGGGACATGAGGAGCTGTAAGCAGCACTTTTTGTGGAGCAGTAAAAGTATCAGGAGTATAATACAGGAGTATAATATCCCTTGCATTTCAGAAACATTTCAGTGTCTGTGACATTGCTGGCTTGATCAGTCTTCATCCTTAGCATGTCTCTGAGCTGTGTGGAGTTCCTCCATACCAGGAACTCACCAGTTAAATTCTGTGCATACCTTGAAATGCTAAATTTACCATTTCTGAAACACTAAGTGAGAAATATCAAGGGGCAAGAAAACTAGATTAAACTCAACTCCTGGACAGCATAAACACACAGGAAGATGGATTGCAGAGACTAGAAACACACCTCCTCATGCGAAATACTGCTTTTACACAAAGGAGTGGCTCAAAAATTGCAAAACCCACCTCCATTCAGAACTGATGTAGAAACCTACACAATCAAGAGTGGAAATTGTTTGCTTTGCATTGATACTTTCTAGATAAACTCTCAGAGTAGAACAATTCAAAAGCCAAAGGTATGTGTGTTGTCCTTTGGAACCAAAAAAATGATTAAGATGTGAAATGTTTGAGATGGTTAAATGTTTCCTCCGGAGGCTGGGGATTAACAGTCTGGGCAAGTAGCAGAGGAGGGAAATAAAAAAATAATAAAAAAAAAGTAAAATAAAAGAAGAAACTCTTAAGTGACCTGACAAGGGAAACTTAAATCTTATTTTTAAGAGGTTAAGTTGTACTAAAGCTTGAAAAATTAAATCCACAACTGTCTCCAGAGGACAATATCTCACTGAGAAGGCTTCAAGTAAGTTTATCATGTATCCAACACCTAGGCATTGGACCTCAGGGACCACTAGGATAATATTTCCTCTGGATTAGCAAGAAAGCTAGCAAGTGACATTTGTATGAGACTAACTTTCAGTTTAAGGGGTTTTCTTATAAAATGATAAATGAAGAATGAGCACACTGGGAAGGAAAGTTCTTGCAGTTTGTAAATCTAATACATCCCCACTATTTGTTTAAAAATGTCCCGTTATCTCCTAAATGAGTTTTATTTAGTGCCATCAGTAATTCGATGGTTTTATGTCTGTCATCCTCCCAGTGAGGATCAATGTGCTCTTTACGAGCAATGTTTTTAATCTCATAATCCCCTTTATGAGAAATGCTTTTAATTTCAGAGACCACGAGCACTGGCACCGAGACAATATGTATGAAAAACTTTCTAGAGCGAAACTATAGGAACCACAGGATGGATCTGGCACAATTACAGTGCTTTCCTTCTTCTGGGATTCTTCACTACTAGCCAATAAAGCCCAGGATATGTTGGAATGCTACTAATGAACTCACCTCACTATGCCTTGCCAAGACAACTGACATGCCCCTGGGTTCCAGGGGAATCTCATGAAACATGTGAGATGCTCAGCTGGGTGAGCTAAGGATAACTTCAACGTGCTAACCCTGAAATCTGAAATCCAGTACCAAATGGAGTCTTGTACAAAATAAAACTCAGACATCTACACAAATGCCAATGTTGGAGTTTTGTAGCACAAAGCACTTTTTAAAAATGTTATTTCACTCTTTCTGTGCCTATATAAAATACACTGGTGTGAGGAACAGGCCATGGGTCCCCCCAGCAGTCTGTGGATGGGTTGCAGGAATGCAGCATTGCCCTGTTCTGCCCAGAAAGAACATCAGAGACAGCTGTGCTTTCCAGCTCTACAGAAAATCCTCAGTTACACACCTATGCGCTTCTCTGTGCCTGCACAGATGCACGTGTAGGAGGTGGAATGAAGAAAAAGTATACGGAGCAAAATTAAATGGGGAAAGCGAAATAAGGGGAAGGGCTTAAACAGCTTACAGATGGTAACTAAATTAGTTGCAAGCTGAAGGATTGTTTTTTCAACACACAGCTCAACAGCTCTGTAAAACCTCCATTATTGTAACCCAGAAGCTCCTGAGAACCAGTAATTTCCAGAGCTGAACTCCTGGGCTCTCGTATTTTCTGACTCATGGGCCAGCCAGCCCAGTCCCTGTTTTTTTCCTTCCCCCAGTGCTCTCCAGGCTCCTGGAAAGCACAGCTGGGAGGGTGAAGGAATATTCTTCACACCACGTTCCCTTCTACCTCTCAGGTCTTCTGTTGCCACCCCACCCCATCACCATCCTCCTCTTGACAGCCTCTTCCAGGTGCCCCAAATGCTCTCCTGCTTTTCCCTCACCAAGCAGGGCAAAGGGGCAAGTGCACTAAATCAAACCCAAGCTCAGCCTCTGCTTGGTTCCTTCCACGATGGAAATAAAAGAAATTAGCAGCAGGACAGGCCCTGGGAAAGGATTTACTCTACACTCACCCACATTCTCTTTCTTAAACTCCTGATATAGACTGGTAATAATGGGGAAGCATCAACTCATAAATCCTAAGGTAAGTCATTCCATGTGTTAAGTGCTATCCCACTAAAATTTTATGCTTTATTTCAGGTCTGAATTCATCTAGCTTGAATGCCTCTCCTTGGACTTCCACTCTGCTACACTCCATATGTGCTTTGGCTAAAATTAGGTGAAAACAAATACAAAAATACTGCTATCTTTAAAAGCAGAAGAGTTTCCCCTGGTATGAAGAACAATGCTGGTGTTGTCCATGATGGTTTAAAAACTTAACAAAAACAATTTGGCTGTAAAGTGATGCACAAAATCTTTGCTTTTTTAATGAAACAGACAGTCTCTGAGGTATTTGAATTAATATTGAAAAATTGCTATTTCCCTCTTGAATCGATTTAAAATGAGTTAAGTCAAATGTCACAAGAGTAACACCACTTCAGCTGAGGTGCTCATTCCTTGCTCTCCCTTTGCCTTTTCTCAACAAAACCTGAAAAAAAGGCAATTATTGCTGTGCAAAGTAGAAACAATTCGATGATCACATGCAGAATCCTTTTCTTTTGAAGGGGAAGAATTCCTGATTTATGATGAAATATAGACTTGTTCAAGTGTAAAAGAGACCCCTCCTTTAAAACACTTTAGCTAGTGCTTAACTTTATTACTGTGGCAAAATTAAGCATGTGCTTGAGTGGTTGCAGAGTCAGAACCATAAAATGTCACAGCCTTTATAGCTACGAGTCTGCTTTCTGCCTGCTGCATCTAATGAACATTAAGAGGTGAAATTCTGTCCCCACTGGGGTCAGTGGTAAACCCTCATTGATTTCAGCAGAACCAGGACTGTGCACAAGAAATCCCCCTCATTGTCATTAGGGGTCATGAGATGACACGAACAGAGAGAGGCCATCTGTTCCTTCTTGTATGGACACTTCTATATTTAATCTTTTGGGGCTGCTTGCCAGAAAATGAGGAGAAATGGAAAATGCAAGTCTTAGTGCAGCACAAATACTGAACATCCTCATCAAGAACATTCTGGCAGGTAGGTGTGGCACTTTGGGATGTGCTTTGGTGGTGGATTTGGCAGTGTTAGGTTTATTCTTGGGCTCAGTCTTAAATGTCTTTCCAACCTACATGATTTTATGGTTCTATGACAATCTACAATGTGCTGTTCTGGGTTCCTCCCACCAAAATTACCTTTTCAAGGCCTGGTCTCGAGTCAGGCACTGGAAGTCCATGTAGATGGTTACTTTACTACAACCCCAGCTCCAGAGGGAGCTACAAGGCCACCAAAGAAGATCAATCCCATGGAAGGCAGCAATTCTGATTTCAGTAGGCCAAAGGAGAAAACAGCACGCTCTGCTCTACAGCGAACTCTCCATGGAGAGATCTGCTTCTTCTCACACCTTTAGATGTTTCTTTTCACATCTGAAACAATGGAAACCTACAGGTAATTTTCTTCCCTGGTTTGAATGAATTGCAAATCGATGCATTAACTTAGCTCAGTGTTGGATAAAATATATCATAAAACACAAACCAAGCTCTTGGTGGAGAATCTTGTTCTCATTTTTGTGAAGTCTCATGTTCAAGAATAACAAAAGCACCCAGGACAATCATGTGCCACACCAAAAATGCCCTTCTCCTGCACAGATGTCCCTGTCACTGCTGATCAAAAAGATATTCCAGAATCACCTTCATCTGTGCTCCAAGACTAATTCCATCCAGAAGAGTTAAGCCAGACTTTCCCTTTGTGTATCAGATTTTGCTTTGCCTCGTCTCACTTCTTCCTCCCTGTATAAACTTTTAAGCCCAGTGTTTATTACCTCCATTCCTCAATCCCTTACTGTGACAGCACATCAGAACAACATCATTTGCATCCCCCACTGAGCTGCTCAGTCTAATCACCTAACATGTTTCCCTGGAAGTCATCTTTTCAGAGTGCTCCACTTTATTTTAGCTAATAAAGAGTCTGAAGGAGTTTTATGCACAGCTCGTTTTACAAGGTCTAGGCAAACGTCCCACATTCATGATTTTCCCCTACCAAACCACTGAATTCTTGTTTTCCTGAGAGCAAGATTCAATCTTCGATGGATAGATTACAAATTTCAGGGTTGCTTTGGTTTCTCAACTCCACAAGACACAAGAGATTAGTCCAGTACATTTTAACAATTTCATTTGCTACAGAAAAACCGTTGGTTATTTTGGTCGAATTTTGTTTTCATGGTGATGTAAAAGAAACCAGTCCTAACACATTTTCAACATGCAGTCTTGTCATATACCAATGGCTCATTGAAGACAATGGAAACACCTTTTTTGGCTTAAAAATCACGGCTAATATCAGTACTTTTCAATCCTAAGAGAACAAACGAGAAGAAATAAAATCAAGTTTACCATGAGGCAATGTGGTGGGTGTTGCTCCAATGTCACTGAGAGTATTTTGTCCATTTGGTTAATAACATCTGTCTGCAGCTTGACCAAAAAAATAATAAATTTGTGCATAAAAATGTTGTGAATTACTCCATCTGTGCTTATTCTACCATAAATATATATACATTCATACACATACCATATGAGAACACTCCACAGTTCTCTTTCCTCTTGTTTTTTACCCACCTGCTTCACTCCTCTTGCCCAACTTCTCCTCATGCAACTTTCTCCACCATTCTCTCCCTATTCTGATTTTCTCTGCAACTCCCATGCTCTTTCACACCCTCCTTTAATTCCTTCACTACAAAAAAAATCTCTTTGATCTGACTCCAGAACAATATTTATTACAACTGCTCTAAGAAAAAAAACCAAGCTACCCCAAAATCACCCAAAGAAACGAAAAAAAAAAGTAGAAACACAAAAATCTTGTACTTTCCAGCTTCTGCTTGCAACTTGATCACCTTTCTGCCTCAAATACCACCCTCTCCTTCCTCCTCCTCATATATACTTCTACCATGCAGGTGAGGGGATCTCCAGAGTCCCATCCCATAAACCTCATCACACAACAAGGAAAGGGATGTAAGGAATTGTGCAAAACAACATGAGAAGCTCAGGGAAGGCTGCAGAACAAAACCTCAGGCAGCACATGCTCCACAATTTAATTTTAGAAGAATCTACCATGCAATACATGGGGTTTTGGTGTTTATGCCATGTGGTTTTCTAAATCCAGCATCAACTGGTTGTCAGTGACCAATGGAATTGTCTGATCTTGGTAGTGCTGGTGACTCAACACCTACAAAGCTGAGATATTTCACCCGGACTCTTCCAGGCTCTGCTGTCCCTTCAGGTCCAATTTTAGCCCAAACATCATGGCACGCTTAACTGGAATAAATGTTTCTATATTCGTATTTTTCAGTTCTCACATTCTTTTGTATCATTCTCATCTTGTAATCTTTGGCCTATTTTCCATAGGTGTCTAAAAGCAGACTCCATTAACAGGCATATGTGACCAGATAAATAAGATAAATTCGTAGTGAAATAAATGGAGACTGTCAGGTACTTAGTGCTCGGTAAATATCAGACTGTTTAAATGGCTTCAGAGCTTAATGTTTGGCTTATGCTTATCTGGAGAGCTGCTGAAATCACTGGAGAATTATCATTCTGATTAGATAGCTGTACCTTTTTTATGACAATATTACTGTGATAAAACTAGAATAAGCCTAGTAACAAAGGTGTTATGTTCTAGCAATGTTTTGTAAATTCATTGCACTAAGGTAGCACTTCATATTTCACAGGGTACTTTCTTTTTCCATTAAAACAAAGGCAGGCACTGTGTGGATTCCACAAAATATTTTATGCTGATCAGTTACAGATTATGAAAGTGTAAAAAGTCTTAGTCTTTAATGGGATCAGTAGACATTAAGTATGCTTAAATTTTGCCACAATAAAACCCAAAATCTTTGTTGTCTATTACTTATTTTTGCATTACCCCATGACTCTGGGTAGATGGAATTTTCAGTTGTACATTACAGGAAAGTAAAGAGTACTCCAAAAAACTACAGATCCTTTTGGAGACCTCTTGGATATGATAATGCTGGCTTGCTTGTTCTTTAGAGTGGCTTGGGGACAAGATAAAGGGACAGAGGATACAGGTGCTGCCTGAATGTGTAACTTTTCCAACATGATTTTGGATTTGCAGCCACTTTGCCTGAGTCTAGAGCTACACAGTGCCATCATCCCCGTGTGTCAGTGACCCAAAAGGAAGATTATGTTTCAAAACACCAAGGTTGCCTTTAGGCTGGGCTTAGCCAAGAGCTGAGGACCAGTGAGCAGCCCAGGTGGCCATAATGGGGCAGGACACCACAAGAGCCCATCTTCAATCCTCCTCTGAATACTGCACACAGGGTCTGGAGCATCTCTTGAGGAGGGGAGACTCACGGAGCTGGAGTTTGGAGGAGAACTGGGATCTCATCAATCCCTGTAAATGTCTCAAGGGCAGGTGCCCAGAGGATGGGACCAGCCCATTTTTGGTGGTGTCCACTGAAGGACCAGGTGCAACACAAGGAGTTCCACCTTGTTATAAATACATATTTTGGTGTTGGTTTTTTGCAAATATTGGAATGGATGTTATAAGTATGATGGTTTTTTCTGTAGTTTTTACTGTGTTTTAACTGCCTGAATAGATGTGTATAAGGCTTTTTCTTTGCTGTAGTTCGGAATTTAGGTGTAGTGTGTTTTAGCTGCCTGAATAGAGAACTTCTGAAAGAGGCCCAAGTGACTCTCAGCATTCACTGCCTGTGAAAAAGACCAAAGCCCAAATCAAAAGACGGCAAGAACTGAATCTAAGTGGGCTTATGTTTGACAGACCCAAGGAGTGACCATGCAGAGCAGTTCCTGGAAAAGTGAATGTTCATAAGTCCATGCATGAAGAACAGGATAAAAAGGGGGGGTTCCAGACACCGGGGTGCTCTTGGCAGCACACCAAGGCACCCTGTTGGCCATTTAACCTTTGCTTTATCTGTCTCTTATTGTCTCTATTAAACACGTTTAAATTTTACCAGGAAAGTGAACCTCATTTTTCACAACCTCGATGCGAGCGGAGTGTGACGGGTGAGGCTGCCCAGGAATTCTCCCTCTCCAGGCATCCCAACCCCCCTGGATGCACCTGAGTGTCCCCTGCTCTGGGTGCCCTGCCTTGGCCAGGATGACCTCCAGAGCTCCCCTCTGTTACTGTGACGCAGATAGAAACACACAGCAACACTCACAACAGGTGTTCAGGCAGAGAATAATCCAAGGACAGGGAAGGGAGGCTGCCTGGTGTCCTGGCTTGTGGCTGAGTTGTGCAGGATCAGGAGGTGATGGAGCTCCCAAACCCCCAGGCTGCTGACCTCAGTCTATGCCAGCTGAACATCCAGCCTGGAGGAATGGGATGCTTGTTACTGTGACAGAGAGAGGGAACACAGCAACACACACAACAGGGGTTCAGGCAGAGAAGAAGAGAAAAACCCTCTTGTTTATCATTGACCTCGTGTATATAAGTTTCTGGACAGTGATCAGAAATTGGACAGAGAAGTTCCCACCTCTCCATCTCCACTGGTCACTTGAGAAGTCCATCAGGTGATATCTTTTCACAAAGGAATGCAAGCATAATTCTTGTTTATCTTACAATTCCTGAGCACTGACTCCATTATACTAAAACAAATCAGAAGGCTGATTTTCAGGGACAACACCTCTCCAACCCCGGCCGTGCGGATTCCGCCGTCATGAGGTGCCCCCACTGCCGCTGCCCGAGGTGTCCTGAAGCACCTCTCACCAAAAACAACTTGCATTTTAGTGGAAAAGCCATTTCATAATCCGTTAGCAGGCGGAAGTGATACATATCAATCTCAAAATAATAAGCATTAAATAAATACAGAAGACTAAGGGCGCCAACCCACCTACTGTAGTGAGGTCAGGTCACTTTCCACTCTCAGCCAAGCCTCTACCAGCTTGAACCGCGGCTGATCGTATCGACGCCCAGAAACGCAGCGCCTCAAGGATGGAAAATTAACTTTTGTGCACATATTTAAGGGGGGGGGGGGGGAAACCACCCTCGCAGCTTCTTTCCTTTCATTTCCCGATCCCCCGGCGAGCGAGCAGCCCGTGAGGGGCCGGCAGCCGGCGGGGCAGCGCCTCCCCCGCGCCTGCAGGGGGCGCTAACGGGGAGGGAAAGGCTGGGGGGGCGGGGCAATGCGCATGCGCAGGGGGAGGCAGGGGCGGTGGCGCGTGCTCGGAGAGCGCGCGCGTGCGCGGGGCGGGGCGGGGCGGGGCTTGCGCTCTCCCTTTCGGGCGACGAGGCCAGCGCCGCGCCGGGGCCCGCCCCTTCCCAGGCCCCCCCCCCCTTAGGCCCTAGAGCCCCTCATCGGCCCCTAGGCCCCTTCAGAGCCCCCCCCTCATCCCCTCAAGCCCCTCACGCCCCATCAGAGCCCCCCCTACCTCAGAGGTAACCAGTCACGGGCGCCCTCAGGGCGCTCACGGGCGCGCTCGACCGGGTGCGGAGCGAGGACGGCCGGTATCAAGAGGTACCGGGGAGGTGGTGCACGTGGCGGGCGTTTCGTGCTGGGGGTGACGGGGTGCGGGCGTGAATGGTGCGGGTCGGGGGGGCTGAGGGCGGCGTTGTCGAGTGGGTGCAGCGTGTCAGGTATGGTGGAAACATGGGTTGGGTGGGTTGGGGGAATAGAGAGAGCTGAGGGTGAGTGGGGCGAGCGGGCTGGGGGCTGTGGGTGGGGAGTGGAGTGTGAGGCTGAGGTGTCGCTGGTTGTAGTGAGGACTGGCTTGGGGCCGGATGGGAGGTTATGGTCGGGGAGGTGACAATGGGCAGTGTTTTTTGAGGGGTGGTGATGAGGTGGGTGGAGGTTTGGCGAGTGAGGAGTGGCTGATTTGGAAGCTGACTGCAGGTTGTGGTGTGGGCGGTGGGGAATGGGAGATAAATTTGTTTAGGCGGTTCCCCCCTCAGCCTACCCCAGTGTGTTGGGCAGAATATTTGGATGAGGACTGGGAGGGTTAGGGATGAGTGAAGATTACAGAGGTGGGCTGGGGAGAAGGTGGTAGTTTGAGGGGGTGCTTTGGCCTGGGGATGGTTGTTGGTGGCATTTTGTGGTGTGTTTGGGCCAAGGCACTGAAGTGACAGCGGGTTGAGAGGAGAATAGGTGCTATTAGGAGATGAGTGGAGAGGATCATTGTGTGTTATGTGCTGGGATGGGGCAGGTGACTGCTTTGGGGATCAGGGATGGCATGAGAGACAGGCCAGGTTCAGGGAGCAGCTGGGAGACTGATTCAGCACAGATGTCAGGAGTGTGGCATGGCAGATTGGGCAGGTGATGTGAATGGAAGAGGTAACTGTGGGGTATAAAGTGCATGATCTGGGTTTGGTGTTGCAGATGTGATGAATGAATGGTGCCTTTTATCTGTCTATTTGGCAGTGAGACCAGTCAGCCTAAAGAGTAGGGCCTGAGTTGGCAACTGTTGGATCTCTGTGAGTTGTTTCAGAGTAAAAGTGAGTCAATCCCAAAAGCTGCCAGGTCATCTAGGCCTCTGTTCAGATGTAATGCGTGGACAGTGACGTTTTCTCCTATCATGCTGGCGATTTTATCCATCACATCTTGAATCCTAAGGAGTTCCTGCTCTTGTTTTTTACTTCCTTTCCACTTATTAGCATTTGCAGAATTTCCTGTTTAGACCGTCTAGGTTTCGCTTTTTCTCCCCTTATGTTAAGACCCATAGTTGGAAACAGTGCAGGGAAAAAAAATCCTCATGATAATCTTTGGACAGCAGTTCTGTCACAGCAATGCCATGATGGGTAGTAATCAAATGACACCCTTAATTAAATCAACAGCTGTAACTTTAAAGTAGTGCCTGTTTTTTTAGCCTTACCTGTTCAGTTTGTGCCATCTTACGTGATTTTGTAGGAATCTTTGTTTTGTAGTCAAAACAAAGTAGTTGTCTCTCTTTTTTGGGAGCACAAACCCAAAACTACCAGCTGTGCTGTTTAATGTGACCAGGCTGGTGTTCAAATTTGGTGCTCCTCTGCTCCCTGTTTCCCTTTGTCATCCTCCATGGGATGTCTGACTTGCTGGGATTTGTTATTGGTTTTTCAGCCTTACCCACGTGCACCGTTTGTCCCACTTTTCATTAGCATAGTTTGCTTTTGTTTTTTCCCCCAAAAGAAATTAGTTAATAAAGGATATTAACGCTCCAGCTTTGGTTATGTGAGCTAGCTTGCCCAGCTTTTGTCTGTAGAAAAGGCCTTCCTCTTTTAAACCTTGAACTGAACTGGGTTCTTGTTGACAAAGCAAGCAGTGTGGTGAAAGTACAGGCTGATGTGCATGAGAGCTCCCCAGTGCATTGCTGCTTCTCCTCATTATATTATTTACAGTTTTAAATGTTTTATTAAGTGATTTACAGACTCTAGATTTGTAGAAAATCAGTAAAGAAGATATTTGTAGATTTGTGGGAGAGGAGGGTTTTTTTTCTATAAATAAAGATTTACCTTGTGATGCTGACAATCTGAATGCATTGTTTTCCAAATGGGGAGTACATTTTAGTGTAGGTTCACAAGGTAGGATTTTCAGAGAGGGAACTTGGCCCTGTATTGATTTGTGACTTCATTAGCTCAGAAATAGCTCAGGCAGAGAGAGTGTTTATCAGTGTGAGAGGGCAGGAAATCTCTGCAGCTGTAAGTTCTTCAGTTTACCCATCTGTCCCTCAGAAAGAAAAAAATTAAATGTGGGAAGTCCTAAAACTGTTTAAGCAGTCTTAAGCTAAGGCTCTCCTGGTTGCTAAGCTCATCAGTGGTTTACTGTTGCCAAAAGGAGAGGTTTCACTCCTTTTCCTGGATGATAAAGAGGAAACGTTGTTGCTTTTCTACGGAGCACTTTAATTCTGTTACACAGTGAAGAACTTCCTCTCTCCAGAGTATGGAGAGTTTTCTGTTGGATTGCTGGAATCGACTGTGACAGGGATTGATGAGCCCTCATGTTGAACTCCAAGGTGACTTCCAGGAGCAGGGAAAATATGGGAAGAGCTTTTGGCAATGATGAGCTGTTGGTTGAGCTTTATTCTTGTAAAACTTTACCAAACTCCTGTTCTCTACCCTTCCTTTTGTTTATATCTGTAAATATTACCAAGCTGTCACTAACCAGAGCTTTGACCATCGGGAGCCTGAGTGTTTGCAGTTGGCATCTCCTGGTAGATCTTAACGTGGGAGAAATATATTTGGAGGTGGGGAGTGGGAGCTGGATTCTTTAGAAATAGATTTGTCATAAGCTTTCTGTCCTGCAAGACTGGACCTTGTGAGAGCACAGGACAGACTGTAATGAAACATCTGCTTCAAGGTGCTGTTAGAGGAGAACAAACCCAAGTCTCTCCAAAACATCTCAAGTCACAAAGGGAGTTTCGCTACACTCTCAGGAAAATGTTACTGTCTAGCAAGATGTTTTTGTTTGCTCTCTATGTAGCTTTATGTCCTTGCAAGGCTGGTAGTTGAACTGAACTCTTCCTTCCCCACAGCAGACCTTTACGATTTGTGAGGTTTTGGGGCAGCTGTATCTCAAGACCAAGGTATTTTTTGTGGCTGTATTCTGCAAAAGGGCAAGTGGAGTACCCAGAGTAGCTGGGTGGATGGAGACACACTTCAAACATTTCCTGCTGAGAGTGGTTATACCACAGGCTGCATCTGGATTTGCTGACATTTCCAGCTTTATGAGGTTGAAGTCATTTTCCCTGATCTAATTGACCCAGTGCTGTGGCTACCTGTTATCTCTTAGATGCTGATATGACTACTGGTGAAGCCACTTGTAATTCTCTTTATGGACATGATCTGTCTAAAGAACCTGAACACCCAACAAAAACCCCACTCCACATCCCAAAAGCCAAACCCACATTTTGGAGGTGGTTTTAGTTTGCAGTGTTTTAGCAGCCTGGTTTATGTCATGACTGTACATATTCAGTTGGCAGTACTAATTGGAAAAGGGACAAATGTCATCTTTACCAATAAATAAAAATGTGTCACTGTATTCTCTGGATGTGGTTCTGCCACTGCATGAAAACAGAAGTGAGGTGTATCTTCATCCATCTGAGCCTTTCTTCGGGACCCTTGGATGTGCATGAACACAGAATTGTTGTCACAAAGGAGAGAGCAGGACAGGCCCTTTTGGCACTGACATCCCCCAGAATGTTTCCCTGGAGAATATTTCTTCCAAGGACCTGTTGCTGTAGAAAAGCAGGTAGACATGATTTATATCTTTTGATGGCAGCTGTTGATTTTTGTAATCCCTCAAGCCTGGCAGCAGGCACAATGAGATGAAGAACAGCAGTAAAGAGGTTTGTGTTTCAAGAGAGAATAGTTAAATTGAAATACAAATTATTTATAATTCAGTCTCATAGAATTGTGACTACTAAGAGTTAGCCCAGAGAATGACAAAAAAAAAAAAAGAAATCCATTTGTGGAGGCCTGCACTAAGTGAAGGCCATTAGACAAAGATTTGTCAGTACTGACAAGGTAATGGAAAATCAACTGGGAAATTCACCTGCATCTTTTTACTCGTTGTGGTGATGTGGAACAGGATAACTTTGATTTCTTTCCTGATTTCTGTGAGTAAAGCTTAACCAGTGGCTTGGCTATGCCTGTGCTACAGGTGACAGCCAAGAATATTCCACTAGCACCAGGCTTTGGTACAGCTGTGTGGGATGGATGTGGTATGGAGGGAGAGCATGGGTTTAGGGTCTGCACAGAACAGGAGGCAGATAATGATCTCTGCTCTGAGCTTTTCATTTAATCAAGTTTTTTTCCCCCTTTATGACAGGAAGGTAAAAGGAGGTAACATAGATGTGCATCCATCTGAGAAAGCCCTCATTGTCCATTATGAAGTGGAAGCAACCATTCTGGGAGAGTTGGGAGACCCCATGCTGGGGGAACGCAAGGAGTGTCAGAAAATGTAAGGTCATTGCAAGCTCTGATATTTGATTTCAATCTTCACAGTCATAGATTCAGTAACTCAGAGTACCACCAACCTCTGAAAAATTGTAGCTTATAATCTTTATGCAACTTAGTGCTGGACTAGCAGAGGGTTTCAAAGCCAGGAAATAACATGTGCCTAGGAAGGTTAACATCTGAAACACACGTTGTAAATTGCTTTTCAGCCATGTCCTTTGAGGTGTTTTGTAAAGAAAAGTAGTGACTCCTGTTTTACGTGATGGGTAGTTGAGGCAGAGAAAAGTAAAGTGATTGCTTCCTGTGCAAGTGGTAGTTCATGTTGGAGCAGGAAGTAGCATTGAACCTCCTGACAGCCTTATGCTCCAGCTGTTGGCTCTCCTGTTGTTTTGATCTGCCCCTGCCCAGCCAGTGAATTCACCACTTTATCTGCATTTTGCTTTTGCCTGGTTAATTTCTTTCAAGACCATTAAAATATTCCCCACTGGAAAAGCCCAGAGAACTATAATAACTTCAGTTTTCAAGCTGCAAGGTTGGACCTATTCTAGAGGGGTTTTATCTCTGTACTGATTTCTTTTTGAAAATTTGAGCTGAAGTGGCTGCCTGTGTGAGTGCATGTTGGAGGAATAATTGGGGGAAAAAGAAAAGAGAATCCTTAAATTGTCTCAAATTTTTGAAGATACCAGAAGCATTATTCTGTCATCAGCTGAATCAGCATAACTTGATACTGCAAGGTGGTGGAGTTCCTTTCTGTTCCACCCTGTTGTTAATGCCCACAGAAATTGCTTACTGCTCTTTGCTGGACCTGTCTGCAGATCTGCCAGAGCTGTGGGGGACTCCTGGCACTGCAAAAGAACCTTCCTGTGCACACAACATCCAGAACTCTCTCTCATTTGGGACTTTTTGTTTGCATGCTCCTTTGTGGTCCTGTGCACTTTTTATGGGGTATATTGCAAATCAATTACTGTCTAAGATGGTTGTAAGGGATCTGTTCCTACAGCTGCCTTTAATGTTGCTGCTTGTCAGCTCGTGAACAGTTACGCTCCACCAAATCTGTTTGACAGTTGCTTGCCTTTTGGAGTTCAGAGACACTGCTTTGACATGAAAGGCACAGGCACTGGGTGTATCAGGATCAATTCTGCTTCAAGAAATTCATGACTCTGTAAACATAATCAAAAGACTGAAGATAAAAATTTAAAAACTGAAAAGAGACTTGTCTGTGTCGCAGAATTCGGCTGAAGAGTCTCAATGCAAATACAGACATTGGTTCCCTGGCTCGAAAGGTTGTTGAAGAATGCAAGCTCATTCACCCCTCCAAGCTTGCAGAAGTAGAGCAGCTGCTGTACTACCTGCAGAACCGCAGAGATTCCTCAGCAGGAAAAGGTAAAAACTACAGGAACAAAGTAGCTTGGGACTGGGGCGCCTCAGCCTTGAACAGATACTGAGGTGTTTCTAGCTGAGAGCCCAATGTGCCTGATGGACCAGTTCCCTGGGGATGGTGACAGGAGGGGACATGTATGTGTTTTCACCCTTGGAAACAATTATGATCTTAAAGTGGGATTGGAGGAAATTACCTTTTTAACAACCAAATTTGCTTTATTATTTTGGTTACTCTTAGTATTGATGCTTCTTACTGGCTGCCTTGTGCTTTAGCAGGACTGGAGAGGTACAGATTCTGCTATGGGGTGCAGCCTGGTCATATTGAATCTGCACTTACAGTGGCATCAAAAGTCTCTAAGAGGTTCTTCATAGAAAGGCCTCTGCCATCACCTCTTGCAAGGGTAGACAGTGTGCCTAGGCTGAATTTGGGCTGTGTGTAAAGCTGGAGAGTTTCAGAGCCTGACAACCTTTGGTCCAGTGTAGCAGCCAGCCTGGGGTAGTTCTCTCATCTTGTCATCTTTCCTCTTGGTGCTCCTATTTATGTCTTAAGTTCACCTTAAACTTTCTGCTCAGAGGGCAGTTGAATATTTAATATTAGATTCTCCATTACCTTGTGGTTATCAAGGTTTCTTGCAACCATGGAATGGTAAGCTTTGTTCTCAAGCTGGATTCCAAGTGAGACAAATGTAAAATGATTTATGTTATATATGGGGTTTGACTGTAAGGGCTTTGCATGTTTTACCCTCTTTCACTCTGCATTTCTGTGTCTTGGTGTGTCACAGGGCACAAGCAGAGTCAAACCTGCTGAGATCTCTGACTGAGAATGAATGTTGTCACTCTGGGCTTGCTCTAAGGTTTATCACCCTCTGTCTCCTCAGCTGATTGGGCTTTCACTGATCGTTTAGACTGAGCTATCAAAAGGCCACTGAGGATTTGTTTTACTCCCTAAGGACTGTTCAGCTTCAAAAACCTGTATTAGTCTGGCAGGTCAGCTGGGCACAAAAGGACTTTGACCTTGATTTAGCTAGAGCATTCATTATGAGAACACTGGATTTGTATTTGGTCTGTGATTGTGTGTAACTTAACTGCACCCATGTCTTTTGCTTTATAGAAAAGAAAGAGAAAACCAGCAAGCCAAAAGATCCACCCCCATTTGAAGGAACAGAGGTAAATATTGGTGTTTAAAAGAGAAATGCAAACCCTGTTTACTGCTTCAGTAAGCAATTACAAAAGGGGGGAGAGGAGACAAAATGCTGAATGCTTGAGGTTTTTTGCTTCTTAGTTTTTAAATAAAGAACTTGGTTTGGAAATACTGCACAATGGAAAAACATTATCTCCATAAAGGGTAAAATAGTTGAGTGTGTACTTGCCCCTCCAAGTATAGCACACAGCAGGACAGGTCTGGAACATCGGATAGGACACAGCTTTTGTCTGAGCATCCTTTGATTGTTAGGAATTATATCTCCTCAGATTTCCTGGTGTTCATTGGCAGTGATTCTGCACGTGTTGGGGTTCTTAGCTTGTATTTTATTTTTGCCTGAGGTCTGTACTCAGAGCTGAGTGCCCTTTGGTGTCACAACTCAATACCGCTGGGATTGCTGGTGGTGAGTTGTCATTTCTCTCTGTGAAGCCCTGACTTCTGGCTGCTTTCAGATTGATGAAGTTGCCAATATCAATGACATGGATGAGTACATCGAGTTACTGTACGAGGACATCCCTGACAAGGTGCGTGGCTCTGCCCTCATCCTGCAGCTGGCCAGGAATCCTGATAATTTGGAAGAGCTGCTTATCAATGGTAATTTTAAAAGCCAGTGGTACTTTCTCTTGATGTGCTGTTAATTTGTGTCCAGGGAAAAGTAGTTCACCTTTAATTTGGGATTTTCTTTAGTTTGCTAGGCTTTATTTCTCTGTATGTAATAAGGTGGCCATCAAAGCCCGGTTGAGTCTCTCTGCAAATGGATGCTGCTCAGACTGGTCTTAGGTGAGCCTGATACTGAAATCCTCCTGGCCTCTACAGGCTTCAGTTATTCTGTTCTGATCCTAGTTATTTTGATGCTAAATTAGCTTCTGCTGCCATTACTGCTGGAGATGGGAAGGTGTTGTTGTATTCTGTAGATCAGGAAACTTTCCTTGGAAAGGGGGTTTGCAAACTGAAATAAGTTAATTTTGTGATTTTCTTTCCTTGCCCCTTATGTCTCTTTTGCTGAGCCCTTATACCCTCACATTCCTTAAGTAAATGATGACTTTGGTACATGTTCATCTTGCAATATCACCAAGGAAGATGGAATGGGATGGGAATGGTGAACCATGAAATAATGGCTTGTCCCTATGAGTTGTTGAAAATATTTTAGTGCTTCACGTTCCCAGTTGCTGCTTTTCTGATCAAGTAACATGAAGTACATGAAGAGAGACAAGCTAGGGGAAGGTGAATGGAAAAGTGAGAACAAATAAGACAAGGAGAAACCAAATTACTTAGTAATATGAAGCAGATTCAGGGGAAAAAATAAATAGAAAGATGGATGAAAAATAATATCTGTCAAGGTAGAATTTAAAGGGGATTTGAAAATGAAAATTGTGGTGTTTTAGGCAGGGGACACAATGTATTGTAGAACACAGAGGCCACGAGACCTGAAGGTTAGTGGTAGTTTTAAGATGACTTTGGTGTTTGGCTGCACTTTCCTTCCATGTTGCTGCCTCCTAGGGTTTGTGACAGGGTGACCACCAGGGCATGCTGGCACTGTCTCCAAACAGAACTCGTGAGCAGTGTTGCCTGTTAGAGGGAGATCCCTGTGAAAGAGTTCCACTAGAAAACTGATAGATGTAGAGTAAGGTGTATTCAAATTCTAAGGCTCACAAGCTGAAAAGGAGTGACACAAAATGCTGATGCTTCTCTAAATCGTTTCACTTCAGAAACTGCGCTGGGTGCGTTGGCTAGAGTGCTGAGGGAAGACTGGAAACAAAGCATTGAACTGGCTACCAATATAATTTACATTTTCTTCTGCTTTTCGAGGTGAGTGCAGAGTCCCTGGATTTAGGAACATAAAGAATGTAGCTCTGCTTAGTGATTTTTCATTTGCTTTCTGCTCTGAGCTACAAAACTTTACTGCAACAGGAAAAACAGACAGAAGCATGGTGGTGCCTCAATTTTATCACTTAAAACAAAAAGAACTCTCATGGTGAGGCAGTTTGTAAGAGAGCTGGGAAGAAACTAGTAAAGATTCTGACTCATAGCTTTGTGTCAGAAATGAAAGGCGGCTGAGCTGCCACCTGTAATTTCCATCTGTGCTCCCACAGGGAAGAAACAATGTTCAAACCTGAAGTGAGCATTTGTCCTATTTAGTTATGCCAGTGTTTCAACATACCCTGCCTAGAAATAATTCAAGCAGAAATTGCATTTACCTTGCTTTTAGGTCTCTTATATTTCAGGTGAGGAGAGAGTGCTCTGAAGCACTTGCAGTATGGAAGGCAGGGCTGAGGGAAAACCTTTTCCTTTATGCATGAAATTGGAAGGTGTTTTTATTTTGATCTGGAGCAACAAAGTGTTCCTTGTCTTCAAGTTGAGAAGTTATTCATGTTTTCAGGAATTGTTCTTGTTTTGAAATAATTTTCCAGTAGGGAAGTGCTATAATGGGGGACACTGTAAATCCCTTTTTTAATGTTTCACGTGGTGCAGTATTGCTACCATAGATGTCAAAAGAGAGATGGAGTTGTTGGCACTTATTCCTGACGAGTATTATTTCTTCAATGTAGTTTCTCTCAATTTCATGGGATAATCACACATTATAAAATTGGAGCTCTGTGTATGAATATCATAGACCATGAACTGAAGAGACATGAGCTTTGGCAGGAAGAACTTGCTAAAAAGAAGAAAGCTGATATCCTTTTGATGTTCTGACATAGCCTGCTGGCTTCTGACTTGTCTTGATGGGTGTTGTTGGGTGACACAAGATGGATACACAGCACCTTCTGTCAAAGCAGTAGAATTTACTAGGAAGTGCAAAATATAATTACACATATGAGAAAGACCAGGAGTGAAGATTTTGGGATGTGGAAGAGGTTAAGCTGAAGCTACTAAAGCAAGAGAAGGAAAAGAATGTTGTATTTTAACAGCAGTTTGTCTTAGAACATCTGTGCTGCTTATTAGGGTATAAAATATCCCAGCCTAGAAGGATAGAAGATTCATGGCCTGGATTACAGGTGTAGCAAGCTGGTGCTGAGGGAGAGTCTTGACACTGTGTATTCCATAGATTCCTTGCTTTTCACTAGTGATTGAGGAACACTTTTGAGGACAATTATCATCTAGCCTGTATCACTTCTCTCTGAACTCCTTAACTTCTGTAATTCACTTGATGAAGATCCTGAAAATCAAACCCTGAAAAAGGAATATGAGAAAACTTACAAGAAATACAAAGGGCTGGTTGTCAAGCAGGAACAGCTACTTAGAGGTACCAAATCCAAACAGCTAATTATTTTGTTGTTGGTAAACATGACTGAGGGCTTTGTTTGATTCTTGTTATAACCAGGATGTCTAACCCCGAATGTGTGGGTGACTTGGGAAGTGTTGCCAAAGAGTGGGGAGAAGACAAGTACTTAAACAGATTGTTGGACACTATTAGTAATTTTAAAAGCCATTTGTCAGAGGAAGAAGAGCAAAAGTGATCCACTCTTCTTTGCTCATGATGTTAATTTGGGAGGAGTTGGGTATTCAGGATTTTTTGAATTTGCCTAGCTTTGCTTGTATCTGACTCTTTGAATAGATTTCTTTCTATCTCAGTTCTTGTACTAAAATGCACTTCACATTAGTTTGAAATTATCTGAGTGGCAAACCTTTCCTGAGAGGGACTTTTTAATGGCTCCTGTAGGAATTGAAATTTAAAAAAATACAAACCACACAACATAAAAAGCTCCTAGTGATCACAGTTCTGGTTTTTTTTACAGCCACGATTAGCGTTAATCTTCTTAATGCTTTTTAAAGAGGCAAAAAAAAAGCATTCACAGGCAATATCCTTAAAAATGCATGGAAAAGGGAGCATAATGCTTCTGAAAGGCTTGTCTGCAGCACTTACAGTGTCAATTGGGACTTGTTTAGTTGTGTTGGTTATGAGCTGTTGCTGTGATTTGTGTTGCCCTTTGTTAGTTGCAATTTACCTGCTCCTAAACCTCGCCGAGGATACTCGCATCGAGCTGAAGATGAGGAACAAGAACATTGTCCACATGTTGGTGAAAGCACTGGACAGGGATAATTTTGAGCTGCTTATCCTCGTTGTAACCTTCCTGAAGAAACTCAGCATTTTCATGGAGAACAAAAATGATATGGTGAGGCTTGTAGCACTCTACTGAAGTGCTGGAAATGTTGGAGTTCTGAAACCTTTGTGTGGTTGGAGGGAAGAGGGGAGACATCTCTATTTTCACACAGAGCACTGATTATCCTATTTTGTTACGAGGAAAATGAGTGAAAGAAAAGCACAACATCCATTGTAACCTACTGCAAACAGTTTTGAGGAAATGTCATCCCAAGCAGAGAATATGAGACAAAATATGATCCACAAAATTCCAAATTTTGAATTCAGCACCTCAGAGTCTTGTAATATACCCCCACTTCTGGTGATGGCCATGTCTGCCCCCAGACTATACTCTTGGGACAACATATTATTTTTTCTGCCATGTATAGACTTGGGAAGAGAAGTATTTATCCCTCTGGAGCTCGCTAGACTAATTTACTTATTTCCTATGTCAGTTTGGCTTGGAAAGGCACTTCACATCTGTTCTTTCCTGCTGCCAGTAGCTCCTAAGAACTGGAGGCAGTTATTCTTCATAAGCTTTTTTTCTGTTTTTTTTTTTGGTGGTCTTACACTTCTGAAATTGTATCATAATTTTTTTGTGACTTCAAGCTCTAGCCAAGTATCACCTTTACTGATACTTTTAGTAGATGCTTGACTTCACCTCTGTGCCTCTGTTACAATTTATTAGATGAAAATGATACATTTTCCTTATCCAGGAGGTAATCTGAGATCAATGGTACACAGAGATTGTGAGATGAAAAAATCTGTGTAAAAGCAGGAGTGAATTAACTGGACCTTTTGCATGCATGTGCACTGAACATGCAGACAAGAAGTGTCTCCCTTATTTATATAAGGGACTTGGTTAGGAAAATAAGAATTAGCTCTCCAGCCCACTAATTTGCTGGCACACTTTCCCCATTCCATCTGATTTAGTGGAAAGACAAATGAAACAAATTTGTTGAAACTATTTTATTTGAGAATGTTCTAACACTTTTGAAACTGTTAGTGTGCTTCAGGTCAGCTGTCTGAGCATTCCTTACTGAAAATAAAGATGATGCTTTTTTCTCCATGGTGTTTATTAAGGAAAGCTACCAGTGAAGGAAAAGGTGTTCTGATATTTGTATTGGGCAGTAGTACAAAACTGTCAAAGGCAAAATGAACCGAGATTAGTTGTGCAGCACCTGATTCTAAGTAAAACTGAATAATCCATATGTATTTATAGCACATTCTTTCCTTGGCTATTCCAGGGCCATATGAAATTCAAAGCAGTGAGGTAGGAGTTCTTGCTATCTGATTGTTTCTGATCAAAGCTGTCCTGGCAGTTGTTTGATTATTGCACTGTGCTGTGTGGGGAGAGCTGTAGTTTCTTTTCTTAGTCCTCATTCGGTGTCTATTTATAACCAGACTAGTAATGTTCATGGAGAAGTCTGAAGAATGCCAAGTAATTTTATGTGCCTCCTTCTGGCCAAAGAAAGATCTGGGAAACAAAAAAATGAATGCATTTAAAAGATTATGTCAAATAAAAGCACAGAAATGTTGCTTAAAACATGATAAAACCTTTCTGAAGTCTTGCCAGTTCAGATGTGTTTTCTGGCTGTTAAAGTGAACATGATCTCAGGAACTGATACCACTTCTCAGTTCCTGGATTCCACTTTTTAATTTGAAAGTGATGCATGTTTCAAGATCACTTTCATGCTTTTATTAAATTAACATGCAGGATGGCATGCTTCTTCTGAAAGCACATGCACACTTCTGGCCAGGGGTTCATTTGAATTCATAATGAAAGGTCTCAGATTCTTTCTGGATGCCAATTTTCTGTCTTTCTTGGTTGGGTCGATCTTTGACTCTACTGGCAGTTGCTGCAGGATTGCATGTGTTAAAGTTTAAATGAGTTTGCTCACCCCAATCTAGTTTTTCAGGTGACGTCTTCACCACATTCCTGCAGTATTCCAACTGTGAGGAATGCTTCCAAGACATCTGAACTGGTTGGTTAAAACCTGTTTTTATTAATGTTTCCCAGTAACCCAATCTAGAAGACTTCAACCACAAAGGCATAAGCAAAACTACTTCAGATGAAAATTCATTAACAGTCACTATTGTGGCTAAAAATTGGATATTGAAGCCAGAGTAAGTTTGGATGGATTAAAATCTGTGGGTTTTTTCCTTTGAAATACAGGTTGAGATGGATATTGTTGAAAAACTTGTGAAAATGGTACCATGTGAACACGAAGACCTGCTGAATATCACTCTTCGACTCCTCCTGAATCTCTCCTTTGACACAGGCCTGAGAAGTAAAATGGTCCATGTTGGTTTGCTTCCCAAACTCACTGCACTCCTGGGTATGTCTTCCTTTGCTCCAACCCAGACATTTCAGCATTTCAGTGAAGCTGTTTGCATCCTGGCATGATGTACCTAAAAGCTGCTGTGTCAGTTTTGTCTTTGCCACTTCCTCACTACTCCCAGCTTCTCAGCATTCACTTCATCTTGTCACACACAGGTTTAAATGGAAGTTTAGAAGGTTTTTAGGAGATTTACTTCTAAGGTCTCCTAAACTGTAGAATGAATCTTCCAGTCTTTACAAATTACTTCAGTAGCTACCTGAAAAGCATGTGAGTTGACACATGAATGATATTTGTAATTCTGGGGGAGCACCTAGGAAAAATAGCCAGCAACTTCACAGAGCCTAGCTGATAAAAGTACAAACTTTATTTAATTATTTATTTGTTTATTAATTTATTTATTTTTAATGATGCTTGGTATGCCTGCTGGCTCTTATAACTTGTCCAGACAGATCAGAAATCTCCCAATTTTGTTAGTTTTAAATGTAGGCAAGTACTGATCTCTAGACTTTCAGCTTGGCAGTCTTGTGTTAAGATCATCTAACACAAGAGTACATCAGCTACAAGTGAAACTTTTTGTTGTCTCTTGGGGAAAGCCATGGAAACAATAAGGAGATTGGAAAAAGCAGAGGTTGCTGATACTTATTTTTGATGTGCTAACTAGAAAATCTAGGTGGAAATATTGTCTATTACTTGTTTCTTTAAGCCATCACTGATTCGTGAGACTTCTTGGTATGATGATTTAAACAATTCTCAAATGCATCACTTGGCATATTCTGTCTGAGAGAAGTCTGCAATCTGAGTAATAAAACAGCCATGTGCCAGATGCCCCATTTATTCAGGTTATTTGGGTATTAAACACACATTATTCAAGTCAGTACCCTTCAGTTTACATTTGCAGGTCATCTCCAAGTGCTAGCACAGCACAACAGCTGCTGACAAGTCCCTGTACAACTCTTAATGCCAGGAGGTCAAGAGTGCTGACTCAACCTCCTGAAATTGAGCATTTGTGCATTCTGGGCCTCTGAGTTTAGCACTGGGTTTGAGATGGGCACGAATTAAATGTAGTTGGTGTTTTAAGGGGAGAGTTGAGATTGCAAAGAATTAAAGGATTTGTTAGGCAGTGGTTTAGGGCTGAGCATGGAGGTGAATGCAGTCTGCAGTTCTGGAAGATGCACTGCTTTCCCAAGGGACACTTAATTACTTGGGAGCAGGAAGGCTCTAAATGGAGGTAGAGGCTGAAGCAGTGGGCATGAACTGGCTCCAGCTGAGCTCTCAGGAATGAAATAAGTCTGCCATGGATATAATGGGACCATCTTCTTTCTTTCCATCACACTCCAGAGTGTTGAGGCTGCTGTTGAAAGCATGGACATGAGAAATTCTGCTTTAGTCTTGGTGTCCATTTTAATTAGCTTTTTCTTTTTAATAGTGCCAATGCCTGCTTCCCCACGTAGCTGTGCCAGTCAGCACCACTCGCTCCTTCTCGTGGCTCCTCTTCCCAGGGCTCAAGTACTGCATATGACAAGGCTCCTCTTGCTCCCTGCAGGCACCCAAATTAATCAGCCACAGCTGATCTTTGTTATGCAGTGGCTCTCAAAGAGCTGTGTGCAGCTGAGGGAAGTTTGGCTTCAGATTTAAGATCTGAAGCTGGAGCAGAGCTGTGGAGGCCTTAGGATACAGTCTGCTCTATTCAGCTTTTTCCATACATAGGGTGGTTGAGGAGCTGTGAAAAGAGATTTTATTGCTCTGTGTGACTTCCATCCTTTAAGAAGACCTTTTAACTGTTGAATCACCAGGGCCCTGCAGAGAATGTTTTTTGTAGTGTGGCTTTGTTTTAATACTTGGAAATTATGTTTACAGTGATCTTTCCTTTCTGTGCCAATATATGTGAAGTATGACTTCAGTTGCCTAAAGTGAGAATCTTATGTGAATTCACCAAGTGATTTAAACTAGATGTTTGCCTGAAATGTGGAAAACACAGGTTCAGTGTCTCAAGAGAGACCAAAGCAGCCTGTTACACACTACTTTGTGGAGGTTTGTTTCACTCTTAGAGTGCCCTCACCGTGCTTTGCATGGCAGAATTCAAGGGAAATGGAGCAGAGGAGTGACTTGCTCCAATTATGGTAGCGTTTGGGAAGGAGGAAACAGAGCCGAATTTAAAACCAGGGTACAAGTCTGTTTTCTTGATCCCTGGGAAAGCTCTTCCACAGTAGGACATAAGGGTAATGTTACCCTTTTTCATAATTCTTCCCTGGATGTGTGATTGGCTTCTAAAGTAAATGCCCTGGCAGCAAACAGAAGAAAACATTGTCTAGAAGGAAAAATAAAAACCTCTCACTTTTTGTTTGGACCAAATCCACTTTGTTTTTCAGTTAAGTGGCCAAAATGAATACAAAATTTACTATAGCTCTCTTAAATATAGGCACAGCTTGTGATTCATAGCCTTCTAATAAGGGTGCTATTTTATGCTGTGTTTGAGTTGTTTCTTAGCCTTTGTGAAATGAGACAAATAGTGAGACAAATAGTTCCCCATTTGCCATGAGAACAGCAGGCAGTTTGTAAGCAGAGCCAGCCGAGTGCTGCTCTGGGGTTGAGGCAGCCTGAAAAGCTCATGGTGGAGCCCTATTCAGAAGCTGCTCCTGGCAGATCCCTGTGGGGTGGGCAGTGCTGGCATTTTGGGTTCCTCCCATCAGAGAGGTATCCCTCTCCAAGGATGCAAGTTACAGGGAATGCTGCACAAGCTGTTACAGTGGGAACTGTGGTGCTGCTCAAAGAGTAGGAGGAGTAGGTCTGACTCTGTGCAGGGAACAAACTTTTTTTTTTGATGACTCTTGTGTTCATCTCCCAGAGCTGCTGGAGAGTTCTTAGGTGTACTCAATAAATATTATCTTGCTTTTCTTTTCATTTGCTCCCCAGAGCAAGCCATGCTGAAAGAATGAAACGCCATTATGCTTGGAAGTCAGACTTAAGTATCCCTTTGGTTGCTTGCAATTACAATCTGCTTTTAAAAACTGAAGATTGAACTGGTGAGCCAAAAAGAGGATGGGTCACAAAACAGGATCAGTTGCAAATCCTGCCCAAATGGAACACAGAGGGTTGTGCATACAGCTGTGAAAGTGCCACACAGTGTAGTCAATCTCAAAAAGATTTTAGGTGGTGAGGAACATCCTGGGTTGTTTTCCAGCACAGATTACAGTGGCTGAAAGCAATTTGACTTTGTACATTTGTGTTCAGCCAAGCAGATGAGTGTTTGTAATACAGCACTCTGAAATACAGTGTGGGCAGCCCCAGGTAGCAACAGTGTGGTTTTGCCAGTCACAGATTGTGCCCAGCCTCTCTGCCTCATTAATGTGGGCAACCTGGCATGATGTTCTTAATTCCTTGGTGTTCTAAGACTTAATACAAGCACAATGAGAAGCAGTAGCCACTTAATTTCAGATGAAAATTCAAGGGTTGTGCAAACTCCCAAGTAAGTCAGACTTTTCTGACTTGTTCATGTAAGCAGAGTAGCACTGACAGTCCCATTTAATCCTAGTGAAGGGTCTGTCTTTACTGGATTCATTGATAGAATCTTTTCTGGGAACTGCTGAAATTCCTCTGATATTTTTCCATTCTTTACAAGTTGGATTTAATGAGCAATCAAAGAATTGCCAAACAGTTGTATGTTGGGCTTCTTAACAATCAAGACTTGATATGGTATGCAGCCAAGCTGGATTATATGGTGACTGCTGTTTAAAAAGCCAAGTAGTACTTTGCTCTCTAATTAACGGAGTGCTGTGGGTTTTTAATGCTCTACTCCTTTTATGAAAGTTTCTTTTAAGAAGGCTTAAAGTAGATGTGCTCTCTTTATGAGTTCACTTGGCCTTTTTGTAATGAACTTATTATGGAGCTTCACACATCTGTTGAAAAATGGAGCTTCTTATAGGCTACTGCAGAGTTTTTTCTGACTTTAATAGGCCTCGTTTATCCTATAAAGAAACATACATTTTCTTACCTGATCAAGTGAGCAAACAATAAGGGTCAGATGTGGCAAAGACCCTAACAAAAAGCACATGTCCAGCCATCAGGGTGAGGTAAAGTCATATCAAGATTGCTTGAAGTTATTAATGGCAGTAAAATTTATGCTTCCTCCTGTTTTCCCAATTAAATCGAGAAACCTTTTTTTCCTAAGGTGGCTCTGCAGCAGCTGGTTCCAATACTACTTGTGTGAATATTGCCTGGGGTGTCTCCATTCCTTTATAGTAAAGGCTGGCTGAAGCACATTAAGTAACAGTTCAGCTACAGGGACCAGTCTGTTGGAAAGCAGCAATTATTAAGGGATTTATTTTAATGGTAGTTTTTTTATCATTTGTGGTGAGTATGGCCAAGGCTTAAAAAAAAAACAAACAAAAACCCCTCAACAACAAACTAAAAGAACCCTGACACAAAAAAAAAAAAAAAAGAAACAGACCGAAAACATCTCTTAACATTAATTTTCAAAATCCGTATTAGAAGCGCAGATAGACCTAAGCATGTCTGAGTGACTTAAGTAGAGGTGGGTGCACAATGTGCCTTAGAACTGAGCAGTTACATGTAGATCCCTTGAATGTGGATTAGACAGCAAACTTTAAAGAAGAAATGATTTCTCATTTTGAGAAATACAGAACTGAATGTAGAGCCTCATCATTATCAGGTGAGTGAAAGCTCTTTGCTGTGGTGTGCTGATCACAAGTGCATGTATGAATTTCCTTGTGTTATTGGCTTTTTTAGTAGAGATTATAACTTTACTGGAACATAAGAAACTAACGTCATGTGTGTTGATTGCAAGTAAAAGTGCTCGTGGCAGCAGCAAGGACAGGAGTGATGGCAGCAATCTAAAGATGAGGGAGCCGAGTCGTTGGAAATTCACTGAACTCATGAATGGAAAGGATCCCAAGCCAGTATTTCTGTTGTGGAGCTTACAAGATGTGACATGTGATTAATTCAATACTTTTAATGGTTTCTTAACTTATTGCAAGAGCAAATTAATACTTAACAGTAAAAAGTAAATCTAATCTTCTGCTGAACTGTTGACATCTGAAAGCTTTACAGAGCTTAACTTGGATGCCTGAAGCATGACAGAACACAAACAACTAGTTCTGGTTTCTTGGAAGAATCTCCATAAAGAAGGGGTGGGGCACTTCTTCTAATCTTCCTGGTCTGTGGTAACATCATCCTAAAGAGGGCCAGGGTGGAAGAGGGCAGCACTTTTTCCAGAGCTGTGGGAAGGCTGCAGAGGGGTGGCCTCAAAAGATCACGTGGAACAATTTTGCTGCTGGAGGAGTCCTAGAGCTCCTGAGGATTTTACAAGTTCAGATGTAAGGGAGAAGGTTACACTCTGCTTTCTTCAAGACATGTGGAAGCATCTTAACTCACAGGTTTGTTCCTTAAGAGTTTCTCAAATGATTATTGCAGTCTAGGAGACCAACTGTAGGTTCCCCATGTCTGCAGTTGCTGAGGTGAAAAATGCTTTGTCAGTTGATAGTATTCTCTTCAAGCCCTTTTAAATGGGTGCTTGAATAATATGGAGCTCAATTCTTGCTACCTGGAAGACTCAAAAGCTCAACCAATGTTTTACTCCACTTTTTGGGCTTAGTAGATTTGAACCTCAGCTTTGTACTTCAACATCTTCAAAGCAGGGGTAAAACCAGTTTCCATTTCAAAGTGGTGAATCATCCCTTTCTCGTGGGGATTGCATTGGGTTTGTTCCCTCAAGCAGGAGCATGTTGGAATCCAGCTGCACCATCCATTGAGAGCTGAGATGCTCTGCTGTGGAGCCAGGAGCACAGAAATCCTCCACCTATTTCCCACTGAATTCCAAACTAGATTAGAAGGGTGTGTTTAGATCCAAAAAGTCTCGATATTTTCTAGTAATTTTAATCAGAGCAATTAATGAAATTATAGTGCAGATATGGCAAGAATTAGGCATGTCCTGTACATTTCCATTTAATCTGCATAACATGGAGGAGACTTCTAGAAGATGTTTGCTTAGAATTTTTTCCACTTGCTGTAGAAGTGTGTGTTTCCTTAGTTTGAATAAGACTAACAACCTGTTCTGATTTCTAGTTTCTGGTAATAACAGTCATTAACTCTTTTTTTTTTCCCTCTTGCTTTGTTTCTTGGTCATAGCCTAACCCAAAACATAATTCTTTTGTGGAGAAAAGAGAAGCAGCTTTACCTTCTTTCAGGGATAATCCTGTTGCCTCTTGATTTCTCTCTAATCTGAATTGTAGTTGTTTTCTTTCTGCTTTGTGAGGTCTATGGGATATTGCAACTAAGCAGCTTCCAGTTTCTGTGTGAAGTCATATAAGTTCAGGTATGATTGTTTATAGCCTGTCCTAAGGACAAGAAATGGGCTATGTTTTGCCTCAAAAAAGGGCACACCTTTTAATTAATTAATTAACTAATGATAGCAGTGTGTTAATTACGCAGTGGCTGTTCTGTGGTGTCTTTCTGAGTGGCAGTACTACACTGAGGTGATTACTGAAGGTTTTTCAGTCTGTCTTGCCTGTCTTCCAGGCAAGAGCCTGAGGTTCCAGACTTGCAGCTTTGTTTTTTTCTTGTTCTGCAACATTAAATAACTCAAATTAGTCAGTTTTTAGTTTTTTAGGACTCATCATTATTTTTTTTTTCTTTGTTTCCTAGGAAAAAATTGTAACCAGGTGACAGGTACTGAGTTCTTTGGGTGAAGGGAAAAAAAAACCCCAGGAAACTAAACCTCAAACCCAGCCATGGCAACACTGAGATTTTAAATTAGGCTTATGGTATGAAGCCAGTTTCAAATAACATAAAGGTGGCACAGGAGGGGTTATTAGTATGTAATTACTATCATAATGTTTTATTTACAATGTCTAGTCTCCTTGAGTCTGAGCAGATTTGAAAATTCTTTCAGTTTCTCTTGATAAAATAAACTGATATATCCAATATGATTTATATTTACATATGTAAATCAAACCAATATGTGTCTAAAGCACACATGGACTAATTCAGTCCAACTGTTTCAGAGCTGCTTGTGAGGAGTGATATGGGATAGGGGTAAGCAGAGATACTATTTTCTATCAGTTTTGTCCTAAAATCACTGCTAATTATGATACATTTAAATAAACTCAGGATTAATCTGTTTTCTGACATTAGGGTGAGCCAGCACATATATCTCATATTCAGCACATAGCTCTCATATTCTCATATTCATAGTCGGTACATAGATCTCATACTCAGTTTGTGGCATTCCTAAAAATCTAAATTTCTTGCTTGCCTAATTCTGCAGCAGATCACATTAGGGTGTTAGAGTTTGAAACTGAAATAAAGCTTCACTCTATCATTTTAAGAGGTATTTTATCTTCATTTGTGTTCTGGTTTGGATTTTGTGTTGTTAATGTTTAGCACATGGGTGGAATAGGGTGTATTTCATATCTAATGTGGAGACATTGATTATTCCATTAGAGTGATGGCTGCTTGATTTACTGATAGTGTTATATTTGAATAATTTAGTCCATCATTTATATTCTCTTTTTCACTTTAGCATTTGAAAGGTCAGTGCTGCTGCTGCATCTGAGACAGGCAATTCAGTTTTACAGCTTTTTCCCCAAACCAGTTAAAGGACAAGCCACTTGAATTTGTTTTCTAGAGGAATCCCTTTGGAGGTTTTCTCCCAGATTTGCCCTAAACCAGGACACAGCTTTAGGGTTTCTCTTTTTTTTTTACATGGAGCTAATAGAGGATTTTTTATTTTAAGCTCACAAAGTCAACCAAACTGTAGGACTTTATCTTGTGATCAAGAAATCATTTTTTTTCTATAACTTCTGCTACTAAAACTATTTAAATCTTTAACCATAGTAAGAACTAAACATGGAATTCAGGCATTGGTCCTCAGAACTGGCACATGGCTTGTTATTAATGTTCAAAGGCTAAAAATCTGAAGCCATTTTGAACTCAGAACCCATCATGTATTTATTTCCCTCTCTAATTTGCAGAAAACTAGTTGTGAAAACAGCCCCAGGGACCTGATATTTTTCCATCCCATCTGCTCCAGCTGAACTACAGCTGCAAAAAAAAAAAAAAATCTAAGTATTGTTTCTATAAACTGTTGAGTGTATTTTATAACACAATAATTCCCACAAAATCAGTAACTGCAGTTAATGACTGGTTTGTTAAGGCATTAACTGCACTCAGCTGGGAATGACCAATTTCTCAGGAATGGTGTATAAGAACTAAGGCTAATTCAGTTACACTTTCAAATAATTATTTGGTTAATTAATGGTAGATTCTTGTGGAAATCCTATCAAAGTGCTGGTGACCCTCATATTTAATATCCAATGAGTTCATTATGATTCATGTTTTATTGCCATAAATACCAGAAAAATCCATAATGACTAGGCCATTATTTTCCAGGGCTGCCCTTACTGCTTCAGGCCATTTGGCTATTCCACCTTCAGTCATAAAAAGCTTGATGCTCAAAACTTAACCAGCATTTGTAGGCCACAATTTTCTGGCACCCCACCAAAACTTTGGTGATTGTTATGAACACATTTGGCAGAGGTATATTTTTTGTGTTTTTTTTTTTTCTCTTGCCTTTTCTAGTTAGGGCAATAAGTGATCCTTACTGTACTCAGTCATAAGGATTTCTTCCTTGCAATGTCTGCTTTTTCACGTGTGGCCTTCAGCAGTGGTCAAAAATAGCAGAAAAGGTATCACTTGGGTGCTTTGGAAAGTTGTTTTCCAGCCAGCTGCTGGGCAGGGTTTGAAATTTTTACAGCCAAGTCTTTATGCAATGCTTGACTCAGGGTTAATTAATTAGCATTCAGATGAGTAGAAAATAGTTAGAAAAAGGAAGCTTGGTCCTGACATATTAAGTAATAGTCAGCAGCTGCCAGTTTCTATTTTTGGAAGTGAAATACCACTGTAAAAGGATGAGAATTGGCTTGGTAGGTTTGTCAGTCTGTCACTTGTTCCCCTTTTGTGTAAGCCTCAGCCTGCAGGTGATGCTTTGAGTTTAAAATGCTTTAGCTGTGGTGTCTGTCCTCCTCCTGCTGCTCTTCAACCAGCTGCTTCTGCCTGGTCTCCAGTCAGCATTCCAGCAGGCTGTGTGCTTCCAAAGTGAGCACCAGATGAATAGTGGTGTTAAATCATGTGCTTAGGAACAACCACCTCCTCTTAATTTTCCTGCAGTGTTTGACTCTTTGGATCAGGAGTTGCCACTGTTTTGTGTGAGAACTGGCAAAATCACAAGGTTCTGCTTTTTCTTCACCAAAGTGCATCCATAGGGAAAGCAGAACAGTGAAACTTCCAGACATCAGCCTGCAATCTCTTCCTGGGAAATTAAAATGCATACACCATTAAATGCTTAAAAGATGGGTTAGCTGCAGACTGTTTGCTTTCAGCTTTAGTTCTGTAGTTTAGTTTTATCATCAAGTTAGTAGAATACAGTTGTTTTACTCACAATGGAAAAGTGCTTCCTTGCTGAGGCTGTGCAGTATTTGTCTCTGATTTAAATGCTTTAGCTCTTCCCTGTTCCCCCTATTGACAATAGGACAGGGCAGTTCAGGGAGAATTGGTCAGATAACTGCACAGCAAGGAGGAATTTAAATTTAGTTCTTCTCTCTGAAACTATAGCTGTCTTTGCCTTTTGTGTGTCATGAAATCTACTTTCTGGAATGCACTTTTGGAGAATGATTCAAGTGCTAGTCATTATAAAGCAACTCTTTAGGAGTTCGTTCGGACAAAATAAGTTTATTTGGATTCCACATATTTGGCACACTTTAGGTTGAGTATCTGGCTATTTTTGATTTTTTTTGGTAGTTTTGAAACTGAGGTAGTGCTGTCATTTAGCACTGACACCCAAGGTGGTGTTCAGGCATCAGAAGAGTTATTGTGACCAGCTGGACCTTTGAAAAAAAGGGGTTAGAAAATCAGAGTTTCTTCTCAGAAAGAAAGCAGAAGGCTTTTACTGTTATATCAGCCTATTATAATTGAAAATAAGCCACTAATATTGCCAAATACCAGGACCCTGCTGAGCTTAGGTTACCAAATATAAAACTGTACCTTAGCTGATGCTTTATGTAAGCACAAATGAAACTTGCAAAAATAAGGAGAAAGGAAAAAACCATCAAGAACAGAGTTTAAACAGTAAAATTCAGCATCATTCTTGTTAATGGTCTGGCAACTCATACGTGCTGGAGGTCTGGTCTAACTTCATTCCAGTTTTTCTTGTTGGTGCTTTGGGGAGCTTTTCTCTCTTTTATACTGGCTTACCATTTACTTCACACACAGTTTCCTGCATTATCCAGCTAAGTGTAATTGTGAACTGTGTCTTGTGTTTAAGTCCTAAATACAGGCATGGGGTGAAGTGTGAAGAGCGGTGTAAACAGATATTTTTTTTCCTTAGACTCATGAAATTTGGAGGAATAATTTCGTCCGTGAACTTTTGAATTTGCATAGAAGAAACCTTTACCTGTATGTGTGGGAAGTTTTTTTTTTCATTAAATTATTGTTTTCCCAAAGTTTCTGCAGGTGAATAGGTAGCACTAAAGATAACACTTAATTTCATTTGCTGGTACCTTTTGTGCTTTTATTTTCATCATTGTCAGAGTAGCTTTCACATTTGGGCATTATCCTTCCTCCAGCTGTTAAATGTATGGAAGATTGGGATACCACTTATGTTTTTTCAAGCAGGTAATACTAGAAGGATTTGAAAGGTCAGCTATGATTTTAGGTTTAACATGGGTAAGAATGCTTCACTCACTTGTATGGCAGCTGCCCAAGGGGTTTCATGGGTCTCTTTGGATAATTCAGTTTTGAAAAAGGCTCATTCTCAGGATAAAGGCATGATATCCTGGCTGCTCAAAGGAAATTCCAGCTCCCAGTGATGTATGCAGAAGGAAAATTTCACTGCTCTTTGAGGTCTCTGTGCTTTGCTGAATTATTACACAGGTATTTTCTCACTTAGCTGAAATAGAAGTGGGAGGTAGGGTATTGCTGATGATCTGTGTAAGAACTGTGAATGAATTTGGAGTTGGTGACCTTATTGCATCCTGGTTTAACTGATATACACATTCAGATGCAGGATTTATCCCATATATAGCCAATATCCTGCTCGTGCAGGGCTGGAGGAGAACTCAGGAATGCTCAGGCTGGGTTTCAGCAGTGACTCAGAAGCAAATTCATCTGTGTTGTTCTTAAACTTTTGTATGTTTGTGTAAGATGATTTTATAGGACCTTTCAGTTAAATACTTCACACCCCACTCACATTAACGGCTCCAATTTCCCTTGAGTCTTTCTCTTTGGTAAATATCACTGTGAAAATATACTAATGTAGTTTTTCATGTGTATGAAACACAAAAGGCACTGATAGGATTATATTGTCATTTAGGAGAGTAAAACAACAGGTATGTGAGTCCTTTGAAAGGCAGTGGATTCCTAATACAACACCTCTTAGTGGTAGTTCTTATTTTTCTCTCTGGCATTGGTACATTCTTTAGTATTTCACTTCAAGACAGGCTTGTTATTTCAACAGAAATATCCACAGCTAAATCTATAGCTGGAAAGTGATTAAGCCTTTCTCTGGATGGCCAGTCATTATTAAGCATTCCTTTCATAAAAGATAACTCCTTGCAAAGTGGGGTTAAGGAAGTGTTTTGGAGTGCTGGGAAGAGGAAGGAACATTTACCATTGCCCTGGTTCCCTCTTTGCACTGATATGTGGTTCATTTGTCCAGGCCAAGACCCTTTCATTAATGTCATTTCTGATTTAAATTTTCCCGCTCTTAGCTAAAAATTCTGCTAATAATATTTTTTTTTTCCTCCTTCTAGGAAACGAAAATAACAAAAAAGTCGCGATTTGCATTCTGTATCACATCAGCATGGACGATTGCTTCAAATCGATGTTTGCATACACTGACTGTATCCCGCAGGTATGTGACGAGCCGGTACAAGCCATTGCCATCTCATGGCAGAGCTCGCAGCGACCCCCGCAGGTGATGGGGGGAACAGCCGCCGTGCTGCCGGGCCCTGAGGCGCCTCCTCCTCCTGCGCAGGCAGGGCCTGCCCCGCGGGGCTTGCACGGGCCCCAGCCGAGCAGAGGTGCCCGATCTCTGCTGCTGACACTTGAGCCGCACCAACGAACTGCTGAAATTAAAGGTGACCCGCTGGATTCCTGCAGATCGGCAATGCTGGAGAGAGAGTAAAGCTTCTGCAGAGCAGCTCCTTAGGGAACTGAGTGGAAAGTATTTCCTTTACAGTTTTAGAGGGCATTCTTGCCTGATCCCATTGGATAACAACATTTCAGTGTCTCCAGTATTGTAGGATATGAACTGGAAACCAGCCAAGGAGGGTTACGTTCCTACATGACAATTCCTTTTCCAACTGCAAGGGAGACTTGCTGACTGTGGAAGGCTCTTCACTGATCTTTCAGGCTGCATTTTGTTACTTAACTCGCTGACTTGAGCAGACACAATATCAGGGGGTTTAGGGTTTTATGTGTATGTTTGGGGTTTTTGTGTGTAAGTGTTGGTTTGGGGTTTTTTTTGTTTTTCCTCAAGTTCCAAGTCCTCTCTTACCTTTTTTTCAGCCCTGGTGAGGCTGGAGTTGAGAACGACTGTGTGGCCTAAGCATAAGAGCTCTCTGGTAGCTTTTTCAGAATTGCACCATGGTATCTTCTTTCCTGCCAAATGGTTTTTTAGCATCAAATATTTCCAGAATGGGAAGTAGTCATGGAAAGTTATCAGAATGTTTCTGGTCATTATCTTGTGGCAAAATCAGTGAAGTTTTTCCATGTACAAGAGGCTTTTGGATAATAGAGAGGGGATAACTGGTGGGAATAACTAATATATATTATAAAGTGGTCTTGTAAACATCCTGCTGTCTTTTCTACCACAAGAAGCAATTTTTAAGGCATTTGTGTGATATAAGGGAGCTGATTTGTTCTAGCAGTTTACCAGCCAAGCTCAAATTCCTGCTCCAGTGTCTCAGGACTTGCTTGTGATGTGCTTTCAGGGAGTCTTGGTACGACTCCTGGACCCCCAGTGCTTACAGAGCTGCCTCCAAAGACCAGTGGAGCAGCAAATAAATCTGCCTGCACTGGGCTTTTGCGAACTAAACAACAAAGTTGGAAAGTATAACTATGGCTGTTGATGCTTCACAGTTCACATCTGCAGACTGTTCAAAAAGAAGCTGAGCAACCAGAGCTTAAATTTTACTAATGAACGTTCAAAATTAGGATGGTTATCAAGGAAGACAGGTAGCAGAAAGCATTGGGAAGTGGATAAGGAAGGCATCAGGAAAAGAAAATGACAGTTTTAAAAGGGCTCACTGCTATCTAATTCTGCCCAGCAGACCCCAAATCTCTTTTCAGTAGTGATATACGCCCTTGTGAGGGTTTGTCTGTTACTGAGGAAAGGTGTTCATCTAGACTGGCAAATGTACTGAATGTTTAGAGTGGCAGAAAGTGCTTGGGAAAAGCAGTCCCCGTGGTGAGCATGGCTGCGTGAAGCGCTCGCGCGTGCTGGCCCGGCCGAACATCCTTGTGGATTGCAGGAGTTAGTGGGTGCTACTCTAGTAACAGTTAAAAGTGAGTATTAACAGTTCATTCTTGTTTAGACCTCAGCAATGCGTGTTTTGTTTAAATAGGTGCAAATGCCATCCAGATGCTTATAAAAGCCTTTATTGGTAATAACCTGGCCAATCAAAGGGCATGGTTAGGCAGTGATGTCATGGTGATATTTAATATTTTACCGCAGAGCGGTGTGCAAGGGTCTCCAAAGCTGCCCACATGTTTTCCACCACGGTTGTCCTGTTTGGCCCCTCTTTGATCTCTAAGCTTCTTTTCAGCTTAATGCTGGTAAACGTCCTCTCTTGACAGCCCCCTTTGCTCCTGTCCGCCATTATCTGCTGAAGTTCAGAAACCAGAGCATCACTTCAAACAGCAGAGTTGGGGAGTAGCCGCTCAGGAGAGATTCCTGAGGCATGCAGTTCTGGCATAATCATTCAAAGATGTTGGAGCTGGCCTTGGGGAGGGGGTTGGACAGAGGTGTATGTGAACACAGAGCTGTGGGGGTTGGCCTCTGGTCACTGGTAAATAAGTGAAGGCAGGTGCCAGAGAGTCTAGACACAGTGATTTCAGTGCTGGTCTGTGGTATCTGATACTCAATATGGGACTTGTCTGATTGAACACTACTGCCTCTTCATTGCACATGCTGCAGTCTTTTTACTGCCTTCCGTTAAATCAGTAAAAGATGACAATGGACATAGTAAAAGCAGAACAAATTTAATTTTAATATTTCCTATTTGGCAGCAATTACTCTTCCTTTTGAAGTGGCACAAGAAGCAATCAAATTAAATCAAGACATAATGGGAAACATGGAACTCGTATGAAACTATTATTTTAAGATTTGAACGGCTTTAATTGAAACTGGATATATTTTTTCTTTTTATAGAGAAGTAGTTCAGTAATTAACAGTGTAATCCCATCTTGTTAAACATTTAATTTCCACAGATTTTGTATTGTGTAAGTAATGAGAATGTTTCTCTTCAAATTATTTGAAGGGTTTTAAAAATCTGGTTTTAAAGGTTTTGTAACAGAAGAGTTGCAGGGGTGATTTTTGAATGCTCATGTTCTACTTGTTAAATGGCAATTTTCTTCTCTGTTAATTCCCTCTTATGTGACTGTCAGGCTTAAGGATTTAATAAACCAGGGATTTTATAAGTTCTTAAAACAACCTAGAGAAATCTGATTCTACCTTTTTAAGAAAGGGAGGAAGAAATCAATGATAACTTTTAAACGAGTACATGAAATTCTCAGGCAAGACATAAATAGCTGTGTTGTAATGTAGTTTTTAATTTGGGGTTTTTTTGGGTCCCTTTGGAATAACAGCCTTCTATCTGATCATGGGTAAACATACAGAATGGCTGGAGTAAAATATTTTGGAGGGAATTCCTGCAATCCTGTTGTTTCTTTTTATTTTCTCTTCTCCTTAAATGCATTCTTCACCTACTTTCTCTGGCTTTTAATGCATTGCAAACTTGTCTATCCACCAGGGGGCAAGCACACAAATATTTAATGATTAGTTAATCATTGAATTTAATGGTTATTTGTTGTTTTCTTGTTCTCCCACCCTTTTCTGAGCTACAGTTTTTGTACCTTATGTCCTGCTTATCTTTAGGCTTAGTTGTTTCCTCTTCCAGTAATCTCAGTCTTGTCATCACACTGGTTTGCATTATAATCTAAACATGTCTTATGAACTGAGTGGGTTTTAGAAGCAAACAGGCTGATGTCCCCCAGCCCTGAAGTTGTGCAGGGCTTGTCTGCCAGGATTGGAACCAGAGGGAAAAGAAATGGGTTTATTTCAGTCGTGTTCATGATTTCCAAATGCCATTTCAAAACCTGTTCCTGTTCAACCAAATGAGCCAGGATAGCCAGCCTGTGATGTAATGGACAGTACAGGGCCAGGTGTGTAAAATGATGGCAGTCCACGGCTTAGGAGCCTTGGCTGGGAATTCACTGACATTTGCTGAACAGTTTGAACAGGATTAGAGGTGGTTGTCTCCTTACATTAATGTTACCAGAAGAATGGGATTGCTGCTGAGGAGTCTGTGGGATGTGGCAGTGTTGAGCTCTAGCTGGACGCTGCAAAGATAAAGAACAGTGCAGCAGAGACAGCTAAATTGCCTATCAATGGAGTAACTCACAGCAAAATAGTTGTAGAATTATTTTGCAGTTAGAGTCATAATTTTATTAAGCTAATAGGAATTAATCTGACTTTCTATGGAATTAAGTTGTGGGTTGTCTTTTTTTCCTGTATTAAATTCACCCAAGCTTTCAAAACAAATGTATCCATTCACAAATACTAAAAACAAGTGAAACAAAGATTTCAGTGGTAGTAATAAAACGTAACTAAGCCAAGTTAATTTAAGGTGGTGAGTGATTGCCATTTTTGGCACTTTATAAGGATTGTTATCCCTAAATAATGGAACTGTACAAGTCATGCCCCTGACCTTTGCAACTTTCACTGTTCCTGTAGAAATGCTGAACACTAATTTTTTAAAAGGTCTGTAGTTGATATCCTAACACTGCTTTTCTAATGCTTTGGAAAGATTCATGACCCAAGTGTGCTTGTGTTTCTTGGCAGCTAATGAAGATGCTTTTTGAATGTCCTGATGAGCGAGTTGACCTGGAACTTATTTCTTTCTGTATTAACCTTGCTGCCAACAAAAGAAACGTGCAGCTTATCTGTGAAGGTAAGTGGACTGAGGTTTTGGGGTGGTTTGGAGATAACACTTTGTGTATTTTTTTTTTATTATAGTTACATATGTCATTTATGTATATTTGAGTTGTTTATAAGTGTATGTATGTGTTTTTTAAAAATAAAATGCATGTGTTTGGGTAATGATTGTAAGCCAATAGCCACATCCCCCTCACATTTGCTCTTGGTGGCTGTAATGACAGTCAAGGGAGATGCCCACACCTCTTGTACATGCCCACAGCTCTGAAAAACAGGCTGATGACATACTAGGGGAAACTCTGGCTGTATGGAGACATCAGGGGTTTTTTCTGCCTGATGCCCAAAAGCCATCTTTGGCTATTTGGTGTTTCACCTGGCACTATCAAATGAATAGCAGTGATGTCTTTCTGTTAATTTTTCTTCTTATAATTTAGCTTCTTTTAGGTTCTAATATTTTCATTCCTGGTCTAGGTAGTTCTGCCTTTCTTGCAGTAGCTCTGGATTGCTTTTAAAGTTTCATTGTTTTCATACTAGCAGTTTTAAATGAAACAATATTACTCAGTAGCTCAAACTTTCACTTGTGCTCAACATTTTCCCTAGGACCTGCTGCAGTCAATTCCTGGCGTTCAGAGGGGACAATTGCAATCAGGAGATTCTGTGGCTTGAAATTCCACTTTAAAATTCTGTGCATAGCTCTGTAGGAGGGGGAGCAGGGAGATCCAATTTTATATTAAAGGTGAAACTCAAGCTAGCAGCATTTTTTAGATAGGCAGGGTGATCTTTTGAAAGCATAATGGGAACACTGGGATTTGTTCTGTGTGGTCAGGAACTTCAGATCTGTTCTCATATATTGATCTTTGTTAAATAAACTTTGGAAACCATAACAACATATTTATTCCATGGTCTGGGGAGAGTCCATGCCTGGACTAACTGCTGTGCACTTTTTCATTCTAAACTTTTAATGCTTAAAGGGTTTTTTTGGGGTGCATGTTGATTTTTGATCAGACAGTACTTTCCTTATTGAACACTTATTTTCTAAGGGTTTGTTTCTTTTCAGGAAATGGTTTGAAAATGCTCATGAAGCGGGCACTGAAGTTTAAGGACCCATTGTTAATGAAGATGATCAGAAACATTTCACAACATGATGGGCCAACTAAAAGCCAGTTTATTGTAAGTATTAGGTCTCACCTGATGTGATCTCTGTTTTTTCTCTTTCTGGAAAAGACTGGCTCTGGAGAGGTGCCGTGGTTTGTTTTGCAGGGTGTCCAATTTAAGTTTCCTTGTCTGTCCTGGGGTGATTTATGTTTTGTTTTATCAGGCTATCTCAGCTGGTAGATCAGAGTTTGGATGCCCCACTATGGGAAAACACATCTTAAGCCTTATCCAGTAAGTTTCAAAACAAACACACAAACCCAAGCAAACAAACAAAAAAGCCCCAGCTGCTGGGGTGAACATCATAACAGTTAAGTTATCCTGACTTTCTGCTTTTGGACTGAGAGAGAAAAATCTGGTACTTTTTTCTTTCCTCACTGTGCCAAGTGTGTTGTATTTGTGGGTATTTTAAATACTTAATATTAAAAAAAAAAAATGATCCTGTAAAGCCACCCCTTCAAAAGAAGGGAGGAAAACACAGCATTCTAACCATGGAGATTTTAAACATACTCTTAAAATGTCAAATATCAAAGCAGTATGAAATGAGAAAGTAAAAGCCATTATTCCCCTGTTCATGTCATCAGAAAATCTTGTAGTTATTTATTAAAATCTTTAGGTAAAGAGCTTCATTACTGACACTAAGGCAGCATGGTGTTCTCTATGTTTTCCTTTTTTTCTAAAAGCTTTTTTAAACTGTGTTGTTGTAACTCCTTTTGGAACGTTGAAACAAACAATCCACATCCCTTGAAAGTGAAAGGGTGGGAGAGGAAGAGTGCTGAAATGTTTTCTTGGATTATTCATCAACTGGAATTGAAACTGCCTGATTAGGCCTTATTTCAGGAGCAAAGTTTCTTTAGTTTTCTTTTGAGAACTAGCTTTAGTTTGGCTGAGATGTGTGTTCGTCAGAAACCCAGATTATTAATTTGTAATGGTCTGCTGTATTTTCCTCAGGAATATGTTGGTGATTTAGCAGCTCAAGTATCAAATGATGAAGAAGAAGAATTTGTGATTGAATGCCTGGGGACACTTGCAAATTTGACCTTACCAGAGCTAGACTGGGAACTTGTGCTGAAGGAATATAAACTGGTTCCATATCTCAAGGATAAGCTAAAACCAGGTCTGTACAAAGCTGGGTTGGGCTTCCAAAGCAGAGTCTCTCAAAGAATATTTAGAGTGCTCAGAGCAGAGTCTATTTACCTTTTTAATTTGTGGTTGTTTAGGAAAACATAACACTGAAGAGTAGAATCATGTCTGCAGATAAATACAGAAGTGCCAGTAGATTAAGAATTCCTGAGAGAGGTAATTTTTCCTACTTCCTGCCTTCTGCCTCAGCAGGTTCTGCTGAGGATGACCTTGTTTTGGAAGTGGTGATCATGATTGGGACAGTTTCCATGGATGACTCCTGTGCTGCTCTGCTGGCTAAATCTGGGATCATCCCTGCACTCATCGAGCTTCTGAATGGTAAATTGGCCATGTTTGCCTCGTGCACAGCAGGAGCTGTAGTTGCCATTGCTGTTTGCAAGACAGGGGTTGGTGTTTGTATGAGGAAGGAGGAGCAGTTACTCTGTTAGTGATAGATTCTGAGGAGTACATCTGCTACATTTGGGGTTTCCCACACCTTCACAACTCTTCAACCCTCAAAAGCTTCTATTTGTGAGATTTGAAATCGTGGTGGATTTTTTTCTCCTTGCAGCTCAGCAGGAAGATGATGAGTTTGTCTGCCAGATCATCTATGTATTTTATCAGATGGTGTTCCACCAAGCCACCAGAGATGTCATCATCAAGGAAACACGTATCTTTTTACAGATTAAACATCTAGAATTGCAGCACTTAATTTGCCATTGCTGGTGTTTGACTTCTGTTTTTCTTGCAGTAACCTCATGATCTCAGAGGTTCATTTGTAAATGTTGATTTCAGCTGAAGAAAAACCCAAGCAGCCTATGCATGTAAAGGGACTGTAAGATTAATGGTAAAGATTAAAACATAGTTTGCCTTGAAGCAGGGAGGGGAGTAGGATCACGGGACCAGCTGACTCATTAGCTACTATCCAATCTGATTTTCTGTCTGAATTTGTTTTGCAAATCATAATGAAATTCACAGTTCATAGAAGAACATATGTAGAGCATAGGCAAACTTTCTGCATTGCACCATGTTGCATGGTCTGAGATTTTGTGGGCCTTAACTGAATGTTAAATTTTATTGAAGCATTCAGAGTTGGTTGAATGAGCCCTGGGAAGGATAGCAAGTTAGTGATTGTATTGTTAACAATGCAAAAAATACTTCTTCATGTTCTTTTTGCCTTTAATCTCTGTGGAATATCTGAGAAGCCATTTGGGTGGCTGTTCTTTGTGTCCTGTTTGGACTCCCAGTTGCTAGCTTTAAAAAATTAAAAATAAGAAGTTGCGTCTTTGGCTAATTCTGGAATTATAAAACACCAACATTTGAAAAATGCTTTCTTACTATGTGAGATGAAAAATTCCTGCTTCTGCTACTTAGTGATCTTTGCAGTTTGAAGAACCCAGGGTTGTGAGGGGGGGAAAACCAGTTTTTTTCCTTAACAGGTGCTTTGCAGAAGCCCCAGCATACCTGATAGACCTGATGCATGACAAAAACGCTGAGATCCGCAAGGTTTGTGACAACACTCTGGACATCATTGCGGTAGGTCTGACTTGCTGTGTCCTTCCAGAGCCTCTGTGCACAACAAAATTCAAAAATAACTAAATACATTGCAAACTGAAAGCATTTTTCTGTGCCTCTTTCTAATCACTTGAATAAAAGATGAATTTTCAGGGCACAGGCACAATCGTTAGGCTGTGCATCAAACTTGTAAAAAGTGTGTATGTACTTTGAAAATCCATGCAAGTTAACTTTGCACTTTTTAAAAGTGCTTTTAGACTTCAATAAATTAATCACATTACATTAGTGAGCCATGCTTTCATTATTTCTTAGTTCTCCGAACAAATGGCTCTTTTTATCTAGCAGCTTTTATTCAACTTCTCTCCATTGCCTGATGACAATATTTCTATAAAAAAAAAGCAAAAATGTGACAGCAGTCCTGACTCTGGCTGTTCCCTGCTGGGGCAACTGTCACTCTAATATTGTCTTCACCTTTTGGGTAGGTTTCCTTTAGTTAGGTAACTTAGTTTGTCCAGCTGTTCATGGATCACAATAAACTTTTGGGACAGTTGTATTACATGGCTAAGTTGGAAAAAAGAAAGAATACAAAATTATCAAGTGCTGTTGAGGATTGTGGTGCCTGTACATCCTTTGGGTATAGAGTAGCTGTCATGAAATTCAACTTTTTAGCCAGAGACAATTTAACTGAGTCAGGAGCAGCAGTACCTTTGTCTACCCTATTGCCTTTTCAGTCATCTGCATTGTTCCTTTTGCAGTTGGATTACCTGTACTGCAGCTTGTTCTCTGAAAAGTTTAATATAGTGTAAGGCCTAACTTACACTGCAAAATACTATATATAGTCTAGTTTGCCTTCTTCTGTTACATTCATTAATAATGTCTTCTAATTTAATAGTCCCCTTAAACCAGTGAAATGATGTAACATTTTTTGAACTGGAATTCTTTTAATCTAGCTCTGTCTTTTCTTCATGGAGGTCTGGAATGAAAATTTGCTCCAGTGGCTGAGTTGCTGTTGATATTCATGAAGGACTAGATTTAAACTCAGCTGAATTTGCATTTAGTGTGTATTTATGATGGGCATCACATTCAGCTTGACACAATCAGCTATTTCTAGGGACACCTCCAGTGGAAACAGTGGAAAGATTTTCTTTATCTTCTGGGTGAGGCTGGACAATCTGAGTGCATCAACATTTGGGGCCAGTGCAGTTTCCAAGTGACTCACATGTTGATTTGTTCATATGGAGAAGCTTTACGGTGAGGTGTGTTGTAATATATCTAGTTAGTGAAAAATTGCCAGTAATATTACTAAGCAAAATGTATAGAATCCAGAAGAATAAACATACAAAAATACAGCTTCATATTCAATATTATGTCTGAGTAAAATGTACTTGGCTTTTTTCCCTTCCTAAGAACATGAAATCTTTATGCTCACCATGAGGCAGCAAGGAGTGCTAAGATAATGGATGGGAAAGGCTTCTCCACTTGCAGAAAGCACTGCACAGGACTTTGAGGGCCATGAAGAAGAATTAAGGGAAGAAATGATGTAGGACTGTGGTTATTGGGGGTGGAGGAGGAGACACCAAACACATACTGAGATCAGCTTGCATGGTGGTAAATGATATTTTTCTTTGCTTGTGGAGCAGTGCCACACTTAAAATGGTGTTAGCAGGTGAGTTAGGAGTGTCCCTTTTCCAAGAAGGTTTTTCTGGTTTTATTATCTGGATGTTGGGGTTATAAGTTGCATAAACATCATGGCCCTGAGTGGAACAGGAAGCATAATGTGCTCTCTTTTCTGGAAGGCAAAGAGAACCACTAATTAATTGATAGCTTTCTCAATCATGTTGGAATCTGCTTACACTCGTGTCTCTCAGTACAAAAAAATCACAAGCAAAAAAGGCAACATATTGTAAATAGTGATGGTAGGAAATATAAAAGAGTAAGTTAGCAGAAGCTCAGCTCTTGATAGGTGTGAAAGGAATGTTAAAGCAGGCTGTAAACACAGAGGTGTTTGGTTGTGGGGCAGTTTTACACCAGCAGTGCCTGCTGAGGTGTCTGAACAGTGTCCAAGACTGGTGGAACTCCTTATCTGTGCTAAATCCACAGCAAGCAAACCTTCACTTTTCAGTCTTGTTGCACACATGCCGACAGGAATAGGTCCTCTGATGGAAATCAGAAAATAAATGTTGGGGAGTAGATTTGAAAATAATTTCTACTCAGGGAGACAAATGCTTCTTTCACTCATCAATGAGCTCTATATACTGTGATTCAAATAGCACTGGAGAAAATCACATGGCTTATAAGCCTTAGGGGAGAAATGCTTTCTGTAGTAAAGTAATTGTCACAGAAATTATGGAAATGTTACACTAGTGATGATTTGTTTAATATAGCTTGGCTGGACTCTGCCACTGATGAACTGAAACAGATGTGCTGCTTTAGCACAGTATATATCCTGGGCAGTCTCAGCTCTGCACTGGGAGAAGCAAGATATGCCTTCTGTCAAAAAAAAAAAAAGTCTGAGTTGATGATTTAGGAATGCTTCAGTCTCAGTCATGTGCTGAGCTTTGGCAGCATGCAGCCAGTTAGTTCAGTGTGCTTGTACCCCTAAAATGGGGTAGCTCTCAGGGCTTAGCTGAAAGCCTGGAATCAGCAGCTGGTGTAGGAGTCTTAAGCAAAATAATTTCCCTTTTCCCCTGCTTCAGAAACCTGGACAACAGCAGCTCCAAGCTTGTGGAAAGAGATGTCAGCTTACTCGAGATGGTCTGATTCTGTTCACCTTAGGCAACACTACCAAGAGCCAAGGGGGCTACTAATCTCTCTAGTTTCTTATTCTTTTTCTGCTCCTAGCTCAGTTTTATTGCAGTCAAACTATTTTCCTCATTTATTCAAAGGTGATTTAATTAACCATCATCAGATCCTAGGACTCTGACCCTCCCCCTTTCCCCCAGTCTTCCTCTCGAGTGCCTTTGCAGCTTTGAATCCAGACCTGCTGTACCATCTTGTTTCTCTTACGATCAAAAGTGGATCACAACACTTCCTGCAGGAGTAAAACATCTTTTAGTTACAGCACTGTCCCTAGGATTTAGAAAGGTCTTCATGCCTAAGGTGCTTTTCCAGCACCTTGTTCTTTGTAATGAAGGGCAAATAATGTTTGCCTTTTATGGATTTCATTGTTAATGAACAGCTTGCATCTTTTTGTGTTAGCTAAGCTCCCTGATAGAAATCTCCCATATTGGGAATCCTGGAATTTTACCTAAGAAGCAGGAATGTGCTGTGAACCCTGCATGCTCTGGGATTTGGGGCCAGCTGTGTGGGATGTTGGCCAGCTCTCTTAGAGTCAGGGAAGAGCAGACCACAGGGATTTGGTGTGGGCTTTATTGGAATAGGCAGCATGCTCTGAAAATAGATAACCTTTGACTCCAGCTCGGTGTCCTCTTGACATGAAGAGTGCTGGAGTCACTCCAGGGAGAAAGGTCTCCCTTCACTTGACAGGACCCCCTTTCTCTGGTGCCTCTTGTTGCCCTGTTCCCCTGTAGCAAACATGAGGACAGAGGGGTGGGCAGAAGGGCAGTGAGGGGCTGGGGCTGCAGCTGAGCTGCTGAAGTTTCCTCTGTTCTTTGTTCAATTTGCCAGCAGTCTGCTTTGGTGCTGGTTGCTTCTTGTGGCTCTGCCTGCAGCAGAGTAACCACAGGCAGCTTTAGATATGGCAAGAGTGTCCTGATTGTTTTTGTCTTCACATAAAACCTGCCTTGGACAGATTCCCTTTCAGCACTGGTGCTTGCTGTCTGGATTTGTAGGACTAGGAAGGTGAGCCAAACCACTCATCTGTTACTTAGCTAACAGGTTGCCAATGAGATACCTTGCATTCCTCCAGAAGGCAGGGAAGAAAGTTTCTCTAGTCTGCTACTGCCTATATAGGAACTTGGAAGGTGCCCTACATTTTATGGAGCCACCTAAATTTAGAGGGCATCAGTGGTTACTCTTTCTTCCTTGCCTTGCCATTAATTTCAGCTCCCAGATTTCTGTGAGCTTACTGTCAGAAGATATTTATAGTGATGAAGCTGATTGTGAAGCCGTGACTCCAGATTGCACAGGTCTAAGTGGTGGAAGGATTTTTTTTTTTCCTGGCCTGTGAAGGAATTGCTCTGCAGTGGTACTTACCCTAAAGTAGGTGTGGTAGACACCTGCAGAAGGTGATCTCTGGCATCTGTTTCTCTCCTTGGTTTATAGAGGCCCAGAGTTAAATCACATAGCTAGACAAGATAAATCTTTTCTTTCTTAATAAATGGTTAATTTAATCTTTCATGTAAACAGTAGGTTTTTACTGAGAAATGTAACAAATCATTAAGTGGAGCCTTGACCATAATGAGCATTCTACTTATTGTATAGTAGTTTCAGTTCAGTCTGAGGCATCACATCAAATGAACCCTATTACAGAGCCAATTAAAGGGCAACCACATTAAAGTGAAAAGGAAAATCTGTTTTTCATCAGCTGTGAGGGAACACAAAGCAGATCAGTGTAGCTCTGTGTTATCCTATAGTGTGTTAATCAGATACAAGGTGTGACGGAAGCCAGTGACAAAGGGGACCCTGAGAGGGAACAGACACGCTCTGATAATAGGCCACTTAACGCTTCATAATATTTCAATGGTTCAGTAGTAAACAAAGCTGGAAGTAGAACTTCAAAAAGGATGGCACATTCCTGCCCCAGTCGAGCCATACATCTTCTGTGACACTTGGGGATTTATGGAAACCGAATGTTCAAACCAATGATGTCAGGGAGCTCCGAAGAGAATAAAATCAGCTCTCAGAATTCCTCCTTTTAAGTTTCTTGCCATGACTGCAGTGTTTGAGGGGGGTGGTGTTAGAAAATAGGCACATTCTGTTCACCTCCTCATTCTCCCTTGCAGTGCTTTTCCAGTAGCTTAACATTTAAAACGACTGGAGGGCTCAAAGCTAGAGCTGCCTAAGTTTTAGTTTTCTGGTTCCATGTTTGCAGAAATTCTCTTGTAAAGGAGTGCTTCATGTGTTTAAAAACCAAACCAAAACAAAAAAAACCCACCGCAAAATCATAATAAAAAATGTTTTAATAGTTAAAAATATAATTACAGGAAGACTTGCAGTGTTTTAGGGAATTGTTTTGTTCTTAATGTCTTTAATTTGGTTTCATTGTGCCTTTGGCTGTAGTCCTGCATTTACAGCTTTTCTTCCATTCTGATGTTATTCCATTAATCATTTACCCAGTGGTGGTTCTGCATATTTCCATGGAAAATCTACAGACATAGTCCTGATCTAGCACTACTTAAATGAACTTTTTTTGTGCTGAGGTTATGTAAATCATTCTAGACTATTGCAAATCTTCCTTTTCTGTGATTGCCGCCACAATGAAACTCCTGACAAAACTGATCAGTGATTTAGTTCTGGTGAAGTCACTTCTTTGTAACATTTGTACCTTGCTTTTTTTTCACTAGGGATGAACAACAAGAACAAAGTACTTAAATGGATAAATTATGGGTTTTAAGCAATGTGCTGTTCAATTGCTAATACTGTTTTTCCAAAATTTAGGTGAATGAGGAAAAATACCAGGCAGTCTTAAACCTCTTAATAGAGGATGGGAAATGTAGAATATATAGGAATATTCTGCCCTGCTGTCATCATCTGAAGGAAAAATCAGTTGGAATCTGAGAAATGTTAACTGATTTTTGCAGGAGGATATGAGAAACTTATGTCTATTTCTGACAGACATTAAGCATGTTCAGACAGTGGTGTGAATGGAGCTCTGATGTCAGGAAGTGGGATACATTTAGGGCTGTAACTTTGAGAATATTCAAGTGTTTTCAAAGTGCATTGATGGTAAATGTGAATGAGGTGATTTAGCTGATGGCCTTTTGGCTTTTGAGAACTTTGAAAAGTAAACAGGATAATGTAAAAGGGATTCATCTTTCACAGAGGTTAATCTAATTTGCTGTTTGTTAAATTTGTTTATTTTCCTCCCCTTCTCTGCAATCATGACTTCTGGGAATAGTGTTCTTGAGACTGCAGTATGATTTCTGGCAGTTACAAGATGTTTCTCTAACGCTTGTAAGTAATTCACAACTGCTGGAGGCTGACATAATAGCCAGCCCAGGGTTTAGCTCTGGCAGATGCAGCAAAGGAGCTGTTTCCAAGGTGCTGGTCAGATGTCATCACTGGAAGTCATGCCTTGTCTGGTTTTTATGGGTTATTTTATAAATCTCAGTGATGAGCTGTCTTTATCCAGGTTTTTACTGTTACTTCTAGTTTTTCTTTTTAATCAAGAGTAGAGATGCAGGGAAAAAAAAATCAAGAAATAGCCTGAGGTGTTCTTTTCGAAACAGTTTGAGGTATAAGTGTGTGTTTGTTGGGTTTTGGTCTTTCTTTTCTCCCCCCTTAAGGCTGCAGTAATACTGACAGACAGAAAGTAGAATTTTGCTTTCCTAGGCACTGAGAATACCAGTAGATCCCACAGATACCTGCTCTGGGAGTGGAAGTTGTGCAGGACACCAGGTTTTGGGCAGGTGTCCAGGACAGAGAGGAGTGGAACTAGCAAAGTTGTTCAGAGGAATTAGTGTTGATCACAGGTGTAATTGGAGAAATTGAGAATAATGAAATCTTGGATGTTCTAGATCCTTGTTGGCAATGTCAGAGAAGCCTTTGCCAGACTGGCAGGGCCAGCTGGTTTTTGTGTTCTCCACCAGCCCAAAGGTGGAGGAGGCACAGGGTAGAGGATGTTACATGTGATAGCAATGAAGACAATGCAGGTTGAATATTAAGTCAGTTTAAAACCTCTAGTTCAGACTATAGGGCTTTCAGAAGTTTAACCTGAGCTGCTAAGCCAGCTGATTCTGGCTTCTCTGCCGTGTCATGGCCTCTGGTTGTTGACAGATCTGCTTTGGCCTGCCTAGCAGGAGCAGAAATTGCCACTTCCACACCCAAGGCATTGTCTCTAATTGTGTGTCATCATGTTCAGGGCTAAGTAAAACAGATCTTTAAAGCCTTAAACTACTCCAGCTTAGATCTCTGAGGGAAGGCTGCCTAGATCATGTGTTAACCACCATGACAGTTAGGAAATTATTTTCAACTTTTCTCTCCTTTGCAGTTAGGTTAGAAGACAGTCGAGTGGGATGTGTTTCATAAGGATATTTCTTCCCACAAGAAGAAACATTCTGGTTAAGGGTGTTATTCTTGCTCTCAATATTTGGGTTTAAAAAAGCATTATTTGTGACTATTCCCAAACTGATACCATCTGCAGATTTCATATATTGATGAACTTCCTAGAGATAGCTAGGCCCTGTCTTCCCAGGGGGGTTGAGGAACTGAGTGTTATCCATGGGTCAGTTCTCCCTCTCTGGAAATAACCAGCCCCCCAAATCTGCTCTGTTTAGAAGATCTTCCTCTGAACAGCTGATTGCAGTGACCACAGGCTGTGTCACTTCATGCTGGTGTTCTTTACATGAACATCACATCACTTGAGTGCAATTAGGCTTAGTCCAGATTGGAATTTCATGCCTGCATGTTTTTGTAGTGACTGGAACCTATATCCTATTTTACTCAGCTTTCTGGAGAAGTTCCCCTCAGAGTTTATTTGCCTGCCATTTTTGTGGTGGTTCAACATTATACATAATATTTGACATGAATTTGAGAATTAAATTTGTGCTGGAGCTCTTGAAAGAAAAGAAATTTATTTGGTTTATTATTAAAATAGATTTTTTTAGTACCTAGTTGTCCTAGGAAATGCCCATCTAATGAAGATGTGCAGGATATTTGGCCAGTGTTAATAATTAATTACTAAAAATCCCTTTAAGATTGGCAGTAATTGGGTCTTTTTAATTAAACCAAATGAAGGAGACTGCTGATGGAACTGTTCTGTTCAAAGCAGTTTTTTCTGGATGGTGTAAAGTTCCAAACCATGAAGGGAAGATTGTACTGCTGCAATCACAACCCCAAATAATGCCCAGTGCTTGCAAAATCCCTTCTTTGTTCAAAGAACACGCAACCGAGCAGAGCATTTAAATCACTGGGCCCTGAACTTGCATCTTTTGCTGATGTTGGCTTCCCCTGCCATTTCCTGCTGCACCAGCTTTGCCTTTAGCTCATCCTAAACCACTGTGTGGTGATTTTTACCAGGAATACGATGAGGAATGGGCTAAAAAAATCCAGACGGAGAAGTTCCGCTGGCACAACTCGCAGTGGCTGGAGATGGTGGAGAGCCGGCAGATGGACGAGAGCGAGCAGTACCTGTATGGGGATGACCCCATCGAGCCCTACATCCACGAGGGGGATATCCTGGAGAGACCTGACCTCTACTATAATGCAGGTAAGGGCAGCACCTGTCAGCACTTAGCACTGGGATTGCCACCTCTGCATCTGCAGCCGGAGCTTGAGCTGGGCCTGATGCACACCAGCAGGACAGTTCCCAATTTGTGGCACTGGGAACAGCACTGATAGGCTTGTCCTAGTTGGGGTTGGTGCCATGGAGTGGCTACCTAGAGCAGAGGCTAGATAAGATTTAAAAGTGGGTATTTATTGAAGGCCTTCAATAAGTGCACCTTGGGCAGTCAGAGCCTCCCCAAGGGGCTACACCCAAGATGGACAATGGTCACGAGTTTTTCATACAGATAAAAGTTTGGTCCATTTACATATCAGGGGTTAATCCTCCAATTACAGCTTCAGGAAATGAAGTAATTTACCCCCAGTTTGCTTCTCCCCAATTCACTTTTTTTTTCAGGGCCTGAGGCAGCAGGGTGTCCTTGAGTTTCAGGCCTAGAGGAATTGTTTTGCCTCACCAAAATGTGAAGACAGTAGTAAACACTCTGTATGGAGTTGAGAGTTATAATCTAGTACAGGATATGAAAAATATGAAAGCTAAAATCCTAAAGCATCAGGGTGTTAGTGATGGATTATGTACTGTATGCCCATGATTTTAGGAAATGTTGCAGGTCTGCAGGAATATGAGTAAACCCATCTCAGAGAGCTGATGGACCATGACAGTGGAGTCAAGGTGGCCCAGCTTTGTCCTTCCCACCTATTGCTTGTGTCCACAGTTTGTTTGCTCTGTAAACAAAAACCTTCTCTCATCCCTGTTAAGTTCACAGCTGTGGGGTTTATGCTGAATTTTGTTCTGCCTGTTGTATTAGTTGCGTAATGGGATTTTTATTGCAGATATTGATGAAAAACTTCAGTTGAGTCACAGCAAACTTGTAGATTCCTTAGAAGAGGCTATCATTCCAGGACTTTAAACTGATCTGTCATTATGATTTTTGCTGTTGTATATCTAGGATTTAGGGAAGTGTGTGAATCTCTTCTGTAAATACTGATTTATCTAATCCAGTGCTGCCAGCTGTTCAGGAGGAAGGTTCAAAAAACTTTGCAGGAGATAATAATGAAATAATTTGCCCACTGGATAAATGTCTTCATAACTTTTTGTAACTATGAGTTAGCTTACCCTCTCAAACTTGTAGGTTTAAATCCTTTTCAAACTCCTGGATAACTGAGTGCATGAATTTTTGGTTTTCTTTTTTTTAATTGCTGGGTTTGAGTCTGTGTTTTTCATTTTCCACATCTCTGTCCAGTCCTCTCCCATGAAGCATGAGTCACAGAACTCTGTGACTCTGGATCAATTTGCAGGAAGAGTAATTAGAAAAACAAAACCACTAAACCCCATCATCTTCACTCATAGCTGCTGCAAGAAAATAATTGTGCAAGATCTCAGTAGCATTTCAAATACTGTTCTCAAAGGATATCAGAACATAAGGCTTCCTTTTCTTCTGCCACAGCAACTTGCCTCTTCAGTGCCATATTTTTTCCCTTCTGAATTTTTTGTGTCGGAATTGATACTTGACTGGGAAGGAATGGTAGAATTCTGGTGATATGTTCTGCAGATGTTTGAAATGTGCTTTTGTCTTTAAAGGTAGCCCTTTTTATATTCAAAAGGTTGCACTTCTCAAGTTCATTGCAACAAGTGTCAGTAATTGTGTGCTTCTGCAGTTTCCTAGACTTCAACTTTTCAAGTGTGGCATCTCAAAAGGGACATAATATTCCTTTGGAAAGGCTGCAGGTTAAGGTACCAGTTGGAGCAGGGATTTGGGTTTCTGAAGGGCAGATCATTACTTCGTGAAAAAAGCCCAAACTCACCAAAAGTAAAAATCTTTGTGCAGTCAGAAATGAAATACTCCTATTTCAGTTTGATGCTTTTAGAAGTGATCTACACTGATGGCTGACACTCAGTACAAGTCCCACCTTAACCATAATCGTTCTTGAGCTTGCTGATGGCAAGGGGAGTTCCTTATTTCATGACAGGCCAATCTCTCTCTTGCACATTAATTTAAATCTACATGAAAAATGTGGTGGAGTCTCTGAAGTCACCTTCCAGAGCTCAGTGTCTCTCTTGCTCTGAAAGTACATAACCTAATTTATGTTGAAATGTACATAACAACAGATGTCCTTTAACTGTGTAATCACATTTTCTGCAGCTGATGCTATCCATGTGCTTTCATTTTCCTATAAATTCATGTGAGCCATAACTCTGAGTGTTATGGTTTGACTGTTAACACTCTTGATTGAAGACACTTTAAGTAGTGGTAGCAGTAGCCTCAGAGTTAAAATGTAGTGCTTGCTTTATTATTACAAAGACATATGTTACTTTTAAGTTTCTCTGCTCTGAAAGAAGTTTTAACCTAGCCTGACTATTTAAAATGCACAGTCACTTCAATGGACTGCTTTTGATCTGAAGTGCTGCAGGTATAAAAGTGATAATGGTCCTCCTCAGTTCAGTGCAGTGGAGCATACAGACCAGGAGGTGAGATAGAAAAATTTGTCACAAGTCTTAATAAAGGCCATTTCAACTTTCCTTTCACTTCTTTGGACATTTTCTATTTGTGTGATGTCACAGGGCACCCGTGTCCCACTGAACATGCTGAGAGACAGGAATATTGATCCCTGCCAGATCACTTGCTTGTCAAGTCATACTCCTTCACATACTGTACACACATGTCTGCAATTAGGACATGGCCATGTTCAGCAATCTGATGCTGCTAAAATGTGCTCTGACCATGGCTGGCATTTTTCATTTGCAGTCTGCTGCCTTGCATTCAGTCACTTTCCCATGAGGTATTATCTTCTAAATGAATCTCTGTAGCACCTCATCAAATATCTGTTAAAAATCTAGATGTGTCAATTCTATTCCTTTTATCACTTGTCACTATATTATCTTCAAAAAACATCAGGTAAATTCATAAAGCACAGGAGATTTGTTTGAATGCCAGAGTCGTCATCTCTAAGCCCTTGTGTCTGTAAGTAACTTTCCACCACTTCCTGTGCAGGCAGTTTTAGTGGTTTTGAAACCACAGAGGTTAAGCTAAGTGGCCTGTGACTCCCTGGATCTTATCTCTCTTTCTTTAAAGTGGAATGGCATTTGTAACTTCCTAGTCATTAGGAATCTCTCTCTTCCCTCTCTTAAACTCTTAATGTATCAGTCTGGATGTACCTGTTTCTGCCCTGGTTTTATGGGGATGCTTTCTGCACTTCAAGTCTGCAGTCGTTTTCATACAGCAATGGAGACAAACTGATGTAGGGCCTGTTTTAATGAAAGAGCCTGTTTTATCTGATTAGAGCCCAATACTAATTACCAAGTGAGAACCGTGCCCTTAATATTAAAAAGAAATGTGTTCTGTGAATGGGAACAGTAAAGGGTTAAGCTGGGCTCTCATTCAGCTGGGGTCAGTTCAGTGACTTTACTTCAAAGACACTCTCTGGATTTACATTGATGTAACAGAAGGAAGATGTTAGCTCCTGATTTTCTTTTCCTCATAAAGCAAGCAGAGACTGTGAAGCCTTTAAGGAATACTTCTGGCTTTACAAATGTCTGCATCTTATATGCCAGTGTTGTAATGTAAAGGAAGCACAAAAAATCTGCAGCCTGTGTTCTTGAGAGGATGTCTCCTGAAAAGCCTGCCCTTGTTGGAAAGAGCTCTGAGATATTAAAAGAAATAAGTTTGAAGTCACTTTCTTGTTTTTCCTCAACAAGTTTGAAGAGATAAAGTGGTGCAGTGTAGAGTCTGAACAATTAAGACCTTCGCTGCTTTTTTACTTTTATGCTGTTGGACCTCATTAATGTTTTACCTTTTTCATTACTTGTCCTCTGGGCTTACTTTGAAGAGTAAGACAAGATTTGTCTTGAAATCACTTTTATAGGCTTAAGGAAGAAGAACTAAGAGAATGTTTCTTAGGTATAGCATTTTCCAGGGCAGTGGGCTGAAGCTCCTTGGAGTCCCAGTAAGGATTTTTTTGTACTTAAAGTGGCTGGGTTTCAGTATTATTGTCAATTTTTGTTCCTCACAGAAATACTGCAAGTTAAATTCCTAACTAATTGCTAAAAGAAACCAGGGCAGGTGGTTTTGCCCATTTTCCCTCAGTCCTGCTCCCTTACAAGTCCCGGTATTTTGTTTTCCTAGATGGGCTGATAGCCCCCGATGGAGCAGTGAGTCCGGATATCTTCGGGGATTACCAGCTTCAGAATGGAGACCTGGTTGGGCAGCACCCCTTCTCTGCCAAGTAAGTACTCTTAGGAAAGAATCCTTCTCATCCAACAGTGGCTCTGCAAGTTTCTTCATAGGGCTTCATTTGTAGTGCTCAGTCATTTTTGCCCCCATTAGCAATGATTTACACTGCCCAACTAGTCTGTTGTCTGAATCACATGTCTGTTTTAACATCCCATCATGTTATAATACATCACAGCTTTCCAAAAGCTGTGGAATCGAACAATAACACAGAACACACCACCTGTTATGACAACTACTCAAGTACTCTTCAGACATTGGGAAACATCTGAAGAGAGGCTTTAGATGCTGATTACCCAGATGATGTTTGTTTCCAATATTCTTAAATTTAAAAGAAGTCTTTCAGCTCCTGCGGGTTTGGAGTTTTCTGGTGTTTTTTCATTAACCTAAATTTTTCCAAGGTATTCTCTGTTAGATTTTTGGAAATGGGCTACAGGAGCAAAAGGCATCAGCTTTTGCTGGTATTGTGGGAGATCTTTCTCTGAATTTCCCCTCTGGTCAAAGTCCTCTCCTCCTCAATGTTGGCAAGCTGTTCCAGTTTGAATTTCTGAGTAAAGTTCAAAATAGAAAAGACTCATTTCCAAGAATGGACTCTTCATAAATCCTGATGCCATAGAGTTTAGGAGTTGCCTTTTATAAAGCATGAATTCTGTGCACTCATGAGCAGGAAATAGTTCAAACACTTGATAGTCAAGGTACAGCATTCACTTTGCCAGGATCCAGCTATCTGGATATGCTCAGCCCTGGGGCTGAAGCTGTTTCTTCCCAAAGAAAGAATGTTCATTTCACCACTAGCAGCTTTAGTCACCATTTGTAAAATATAAGTTATTCACAACATGTATAGCTGAAGCAAGAAAGATTTTCCTCCCTTACTTTGGCTTCATGTAATTAATCAAGGGTGGTGGACTGTTACTTTTGTTGGTTTATTCTACCTGTGATGCACCAGAAAGCTGAACATTGAGTAAAGCTTGGAGTGGTGGTAACATTTTTAAGGACAAGTTAAAATAACTAAAATGCACAGGAAAAAAAAAAAAAAAAAGCAGGATTTGAGATGGATCTTGTAGAAAAAAGTAAATATTTACTCAGTAAGCATCAAGTTCAGAGTAGTCTGGGTCTGTGTTTGGGCAGGGGATGCTGGTGCCCCTGCTGATGGTTTCTAAATGGGCAAATTTTGTTGCAGAGCTTGCAGGTGGGAGGGAAACTGAGGTCAGTGAGAGCTCTGTGCTGCTCTCGGGGTCTTAGTGGGTCACTCACCATTTTTAACTTCAGAATAGACACACAGGTGATGGATTTCTCTGTTCACCAGAACACTGGAGGGTGCTCCCATCAGTCTTCAAGCCCACCTGGAGGTGTGAGGAAAGGTGTATAGGGTAGAGCTTGCAGGCTCCTTTGTTTCCAGGGAACTTAGAGAAAGCCCCAGTCAGGATATTTGTGTTTTGCCAGAGAGCTTTCAGCTGGGAAACAAAACCATCATTGGTGTCCTTGGTTAAAAGTGAAGGCACATCAGTCAGCGTCAAATTGCAGTCCCTCCTCAGGGAGCTCCACCAGTGACCTGCTTTATTTAATCTGATTGTATTCCAACTAACATGAGTAGCAAAATACATCTGGTGTGTACCTAGTTAAACGAAGTATTTGTAGAATTTTCTTGCATGTTTCAAGGCATTCTGAAGGCTCACCTCAAGAATGAAAAGAGAAAAACTGTAGGTTGGCCTTTGGAAATATTGGGATTTCTCACCAGAATTCTGTTTTCTCGGAAGACTTCTTTCAATATGTGATTGCTCCATGGACTTATCTGCAGTCCAGACACACAGTCTAATTGGAAACAGTGTGGAGTGCTGCAAATGTTCTGTCTCATTTGTAGCAGAGCAGGAGTGAATTGTTTGATAGAATAGATACTGGCAGCTGAGTGGCGAATCCGACTTTTCACATGTGGGTCATTATGGGCTGGAACTGCTTGGCGCCAGCAGCCAGGATTTCCTGATGCTCAGACCTAATGTAAAATGCATTAGTGCTCCAAGGCATGAGCCATGGAATTGCCAGTCCCATGAGCCTGGAGCTCCCTTCTCCCAATTTGAACTGGTGTTGGAAGGTAAAACCATACGTGCTACAGAGCCTAATTAAAAATAATAGCAGCAAGTCAAGGCGCTTTTTATGTGTTATATAGTGTACATTTCAGCCATACCAAAACATAATTCTAGGGTATTTTTATGCTTACAGTTTAAAGCTAACAAGAACCTTATGTCAAGGATTTATTTTTAACCGGTTCCAGCTTTTAATAAATCAAGATTTTTTTGTTATAAAAATGGTTCATTTTTCTATTATTAATATTTGAATATGTTTTCAGAAACTTTTTTAGCAAGAAAGCTGAGTTGTGGTTTTCATAGACAATTAGCAAGTCAGTTAATAGCAACATGTTTTGGAAGTTCAGAGAGAGAGGGCTAATTATGACTAGATTCTTGGGTTTGGTCTTTTCATTTGTTATACTTTTTTTCTTTATTATACATTTATTTGTTGTGCCTATGTCTTCTGGCCTTTGCCTTTTATATTAGGCTTTTCAATTCTGTAATAGAAGCAGTTTTTGCTGAGCAGAGGGGTGAGTTCTGAAGTCTCTTTGTCATTTAAGAGAGAGTCTCTTTGCCATTTAAGACCACCCTGTGAATTTTGAGGTAGGTAACAACCGTGAGCTGACTCCTTGCTACTCAGCCTTGAATAATTTAATCCTTTCTTCTCCTTTCTGCATTCCTATGAGAAAGAATGAGGATATGTTACCTCTTTAATTTCTCTGAGGCTATTTCCTGTCCTTGCAGTGTGCTCAGAGTGGATCAGGACTTCCCTTTGCCTCCAGGAGGGCTGGAAAGGCAGCCAGAAAGTACCACATTTTTAGTGGCTGCACCTCACTGAGAAACTGAGTTTGTGTTGAACTAGTGGTGTGCCCTCAGTGCATTACCAAGGCTTAAGTGTGTTCTGATCACCAGCCTAATTTTTGGAGCCAAGGAAGTGTGTCTGTGAGGAGAGGCTGTCAAGGACCACCATGAAATTCAAACTGTCTGGAAGGTTTTCCCTGTAAGTGATGGTTGATAACTCAGCCCACTCCACCTGCCATGGGTCCTGTTGTTACTCCAGTTACATTGTGAGCTTCCTTGGCTGGGGGATGCTGTTCTAGCAGAGATCCTGGGCACCCTCTGCCATTGCAATTCCACACTGTTTCATTTGGGAAGATTCAGGGCTATCGGAGCAGCAGCTGTCTGTGAAGGTGCAGTTGCTGAAGTGTAATCCAGCAGGGATACCACAAGCATTTCTTGTGGAGTCCTGTCCCAGGAGACACTGGATCTGCACACCTAGAGCTGCTGCACAGTCTTGGGAGGGTAGGGAAGTGCTTTTTTGAAATTAAAGGGCTTTTTTTAGGAATTAAAATGGAATTGTGGATAGGCATCTGCACTCACTGGGTTACCACATTGGGGCTCTTGTCCCCTGTCACTTTCAAGAGGGAAACAGGAAGTGACAGCATTGGCAGTAAACACATCTGTTGATCTGGGGAATCAGGTGGAGTGTCTTAGACTTTTTCAAAGACACTGCCTTCCCTTCACGGGGTCTCTTGGGCTTTGCCTTTGAAACCTGGAGTAGTGCTGCTCTCAGGAGTTGAGAATGCCACCTCACATGATCATGCATTGGGAAGTAAAGAACAGCTTTGAGGGGAACTGTAAAAGGATCTATCCCTGAATTCAGTTTGTAGATTTGCTTGCATGCTTGCTGTTCTGGACGTGTCCACATCCTGATAATTGTTGTTTCTGTTTCTTGTCATGAAGCAGAAGCAGCACAGAAGTGAAGACCTGAGCAGCTGCCATTTTTCTGATAGTGCCACCCTGAGAAATGCTGTGTTTCTGGGGATCTAACTTGTGTTGTTTGCAGCTTGCATTTCCAGCTCTTTTCCCTGAACTATATTCTTAGTGGAGTTGTCCTGTTATCTATGAGGCCTATAAATAGAATTATTTCAGAATGCAACATCCACAGGAGCAGTGATAAAGTCCATAAACAGCATCTCTTGTTTTCCTCAAAGGTTTGGAGCAGAATGCAGACAGATTGTAAGGTATGTTTTCCATTCAGCAGAAAAGATGTGGCTAAGGAGATTGTTTTGACATCTTCTATCCAGGTTTTTTTCATTGTCTAGGAAAAGACTTTTGTGATTAGATTACCAGCTTTGAATCATCTTACTGTCTTTCAGAAGCAGATGGGCATTAGGCCTAGATTTGAAATTTTCATCTGTTATTAAAATCTGAATTCAAGGTTTCTGGTTCTGATAAAGCTTAATATTGAGTGAAAGTTTTATGATTGTGGCAAACAAAAATCCCTCACCTTTGGCTGATGTGATGACAGCTTAGTGTCTGAGCTGCAGGGGATAAAGACCAGCTGAAAGACATCTTCCAGAATCTATGGTCATTTATCAAATTTTAATCACCTTCTGGAGAATAATTACTTTCTTAAGACACAAGCATAACAATGATGGCTAAATATCTCTTTATAGAGATAGCCACAGTATTTTTCTTGCCCTTTGGGGAAGATGCCACTTTTTAACCTGTCCCAGCTACAACTAGGTAATGGTACAATTTCTTAATGCAAAAGCCAATTTTTTGTTAATATCTTCAACAGAGTTATCAAATCTTCTCAGTCTGTAGCTTTGAAAAGATTAATAGTTAGGAATGCTAGAGCTGGCCAGAACTCTTTTTTCCCTGAGGAAGTTTTCTCCAGTGCAGGATCCTTTAACCTTGTTATAAAATGCAGCAGAGCTGCCATTGCACAATCTTCATTTTCTCTGAGACAAGGCCTTTCTGTGTGTGCTGTTCCCAGCATGTGCACTCCCAGCTCTTCCCAGCAGAGATCTGACTGAGGCTTCTGCCCAGGAAGCACTGAGGTTTGGCATGTCAAGCCCAACCAGTTTTATGGGGTGACTGCATGTCTCTGTCCTCGGTGGAACATCTCTGCTCTTGCCTGGATTTACAGCCTAAAGCTGTAGCTACACGTCTTGTTTTTGCCATGGCAGGTCCTGGGGCCGCTCTGTGAGCTCAGTGGCTGGAGCCAGGGAAGCTGTGGCTGCTCTTGGCAAATTCCAGGGTGCACAGCCAGGCTCCTGTGTCTGGGCCTGATGGAAACAGCACCTGGCCACAGGTCCTGGTGCTCCAGCACTCTGTGACTTGGCTTACCTGTGGCTGAGCTTACCACGTGTGATGTCTGCATGTGCTAAAAGCCCACACTGAATGGCAAGAATGCTCATATCTGGGGCCTTTTTGCTCTTGGAAACCCTGATGAAAATCAGGTGGGAGTTTTCATGGTGGAACAACCCAGAGCTGTAGCTTTTCACTGCCCTTGATTGCTGCACTGCAGTGTGAATTCCCAGTCATGAGTCCCAGCTGAGAGGCTCCCATCTGGGTCAGGTACAGGAACTGCAGCAGGTGCTGGCAAATGTGCACTTTGTCAGTGATTATCAAAATGCTTTTAAACTGTTGTACCTATAACTTATGTCCTACTGTGACATTTAGAGCAATATTCCATACAGAACCTCATCTTCAGTTAGATTTGCTAAAGGAAAGGACTGAAGGAATTGGTGCTCTTGGTGACCCTGCCAGGGAGTGTCTCATCCATCTTCTATTTTCAGAAAAGTTCAGCACAGTTTATTTAGAAGTTGGAACATTCCCTTCCCAGCCTTTCAGGAGGTATGAACCATCTTGCAGGCTGTGAAAAACCACTCTGTTAGCAGGCAGCAGCAGGGATCAGTGGCAGAGCAAACTGTTTTAGGCAAAAACTGTTCTCATGTGGGGCCTGTGCTGACAGTACCCACATCTCTTTCCTCTATTACTGAACAGAGGCAGTAATACATCCCAGTCTTAGAAGTGGACATATAATGAGTATAAAATCTTTTCATTAATGGAAAGAAAGCCTAAAAGAGTGTAAATTACTATTACAAGATGATTCTACTTTGAACCATTTTACCTTAGTGGTATTTCTTGCAGCTCGGTGCAGTACTTCTATTTCCATAATTAAACCTTATTTTAAAAACGAAGTCCAATTTAGTTGCCTTTGCAATATGTTCAGCAGAGTTGTACTCAGCTTCTGCCATTTGGACACTATTTAATTTGCATTTCCCAGGAGAATTGAATTAGGTTTTATTAGTAAATTGGGCCTATAACCTCGCAGGCAGGTTTTATTAGTTTATCACACATCAGTATTAGCAAATTGTAAATCCCACTGAAACGAATTTGAAAAGGCCTTAAAGAAAAGCCCAGAACCAATGAAGTTCCTAGACACAAATAAGAGAGTTTATTTTTGTTGGTTTATGGTTTGGGTTTCTTTAAATCCTACAAAAATCTTGTTTGTGGCAGCAGAGTCACCTTTTTTATCATATTCTGTTGTCCTAACTGTGCCTACATGCTTAATTTTATAGAAGTTAAAGGCACTGGCTATTCCTGGGGAACTGGCAGAGAAGTTTTGTTCCTCAGTGCCTGTCCAGGTGCTACATACCCTGGAACTGAGATTTTGCATCTAAAAGAATGTGAGAAGGAAGTGGGAACTGCTGCCTTTTGGAGAGTTTTGGTCACAGTCTGGGACAAGCTTATTGAAAGACTTCACTGCCTCAGGTCCTGCCTGGATCATGGCCTAAAATGACCCAAAATTCATGGTGTAGTTATTTTTCAGTACTGAAATGTGGCAGTGGTGCTTCCAGAACAGGAAGATTTCCTTGCTAAGAGCTTTTGAATGTGAGTTCGAATTTCTTTGTGTCTTACTGGAAGTTGTTTCTGCATCACTACTAAACTCGAATTCTCTCTGTCCTTTTTGTTTTGAGTAGTGGTCATATTCCTGCTAGCTGTCACTTCATAATTTTTTTCATACTGTCTCCTCAAAGCTTTGCTTATAGAAATGCTGCAACCTGGTCATATAATCCAGTTTAGGTGTCACTAATATGTGTCTGACCAAATTCTGCTGTTATGCTGTGGACAGTTACTGGAGCATTTTTGAAGACAGGGTCTGGTTATTCCAGAAGATGAAGGTTTTGCCTTGTGGCCCATATTCATCAATGAGATTTTCCCAGAGTTTGGAGAATTTTTGCACCAATGAAGGATTTGGGCTGTAATTGAGGAATATCCATAAAAGGACAATATTATTCATATCTGATATTTGATATACCACAACTTTTGATGTGTTTGGATGTTTATTTGTTGTCTCTGTGTTCTTAGGATCAGGAGAAGCTCCCAGGCAGCTCTCCATAAATCCCCCACACACAGCTGATGCCCACAGTCCTTGAGAGCTGCTATCCAAGGTGCAGAGGGAAGCACAGGTGAGGGAGGAGAAAGGAAGTTACTCCTCCAGAGTCAGGTGCCAGAGCTGGAGCAGGAGAAGGGCAGATGTTCTCCAGAGTCAGGTGCCAGAGCTGGAGCAGAAGGGAAGCTCTCCCTCCAGAGTCAGGTGCCAGAGCTGGAGCAGCAGAAGGGCAGATGCTCTCCAGAGTCAGGTGCCAGAGCTGGAGCAGGAGAAGGGAAGCTCTCCCTCCAGAGTCAGGTACCAGAGCTGGAGCAGGGCAGGGCTCTCCTGAGTGCTCCCACAGTGACCAGACCACACCACCTTGACAAGGTGTGTGGTCTGGAGCCGGCAAGGATCAGGTTGCCCTTGTTTCATTTACTGTAAGAGAGGCTTAATTGCTCCCAACAATTGCAGCAGTATGGGAGAGATGAAATAGCTTGCTGGGGAATATTTTAACACAGTTAAAATAGCACAGTTTTTTCAGCAAGTTGCAGATGCTGTTTGGGAAGAGACTAAGTATTGAGGTTTTAATGCACTTCAGCTCTTTTGGAATACAGGATACTTGGGCCTCTTTCACTTGCAGTCACTTCTTTTACATTTCTGTAGTTGCTTTTTATTTTATGATATTCCACCTGCAGTTGGCCTCATTTAACCATCATGGTTTAGGTGGCTGTTAAGAATTTTAAAAGAATACCCAAATGCTGGAGCAGTGAGCTTAAGGCCTTTGGAATGCCTTACCAAAAAATCCCCCAAACCTGGGTCTGTCTCTTATGAAATGTACCATTAATTAATTCCCACGTTCTGTCTGCTGCTCAGTCCCTCCAGATGTGCTACTAGGAATAGACTGGCTCCCTGGTTACAAGCCATCTGGGCTCTGTAAACTGATTTGCACTTATATTAAACAATAAGTGAACAGAATGTGGAAGAGTTATTAAAGCAAATGTACATTGCTTATAAATCTCAAAGTAAAATATTAAAATGTAGTAAAGGGGAATGGAATGTGCAAATGAAGACCTGCTTGTTTTTAATGAGTTTAGCTGTGACCTTCTCAATTTCAACCAAAAGAAAAGAATTTTATTTTTCTCTTTAAAAATAAAGAAAAAAAAAAAAAAGAAAAGAAACTATAAAACTGCTTACAGAAGTATTTGAGACAAAAACAAGGAAATATAATGTTCTAAACTTGACTGGTCCAAACCACTCAAGCTGCTGTGACAGCTCATAAAACTGAGAGTAGTTTTTAACTGGACTCTGTTTTACATTGCCAGAGTGAATTTTCCTTGCAGGAAGTAGCCAGAAGGTTTATTTAGTTTCCAGACTGCTGCTTTGATCTTTCCATTCTGTCACTTCTCAGGTTACATAGCCCTTTTTCACTGCAGTAAATCTGCAACAGTTAATGAGAATAAAATTTCCTCCTTCTCACTGATCACATGCTGTTAAATGCCAAACCACAGCCAGCAGCATATTTGCAGAATTCGGCTGCACTGTACAAAAACAGCACAATCAGTTTAATCTTGTTGGTTTTGTAATTCATTTTATTGAGCTTTCCTTTTTCAAGTGACCTATTTTATCAAGACAAGTGGTTGCAAGGCCAGATCTGGAAGAAAGATTTAAAACTGTAATAACGTGAGGGGTGTTTTGTGTGCTGGGTTTAAGCATGCTCACAGGATTCAAAATTAAACTTAAAATGAGGAGTTCTAAAAATGCCCATATATTGGTGGGATATTTCTCATGGTTATTATCTGAACTGAACATGTGCTCTGAACAAGTCTCTAGCATAAAAATTAATATATCAAATTAATTTCTTTGCCAAATACTTAAAATTGTTTTGATTCTAAAATTTTATTCTGATACTGTGCTTATCAGCCTCAGCCATCCCACTCCAAAGACTGACCCACCCTTTTTCCTCTGGAAAACTAAGATGATGGGTTTTTAACTCTGAGATTTAAAAAATAATAAATTTGCTTATGGAGTTTATTTGCCTTCAGGGTTTTGAGCTTTCTAAATTTTATTTTTTCCAGTACTCCCTGATCAACCTTTTGGTCTGGAAACATTCGATCTTTCATTTGCTAGAGTTTTTTATATAATAATGCTACTCCAGGATATAGATCTCCAAGAACCCATTCTTTATCTGCATTTGTATCTGCCTTGTTTCCTGATATATCCAGTGTTATTCCTAAGGAAAAAAAACCTGGTAAGAGACGTTGCAATTTATTTTCTTCTTGATTTTCACTAAATCATTGCTGATTTGGGATAGATCTTGACAAGATTTCACTAGGGCCCTGTGCTGTTCTGTAAAGGTGTTTGAAATCAGGACAATCATCTGTGGTGGTAAAAGTATTTCAAGTTTCTTTGTCAGTAATAACACTGCAACTGCATTTGCTGGGTGTGCTCCAACGAGCACTGCAAATCCTCCAGCAATGTTAACTTTCAGAAAAGGCTTTGAAAGCTTTTATTGGCTGCAGCTGCAAGGCAGAGCAGAACAGATTTCTTGCCTCTGCTTCCCTGCAGCATCTGGATTCTCCTCCACACTGGGCTGCCCTGCAGACAGCACAGTGTCACCCGTGCCCTGTGGCCTTGGCTTCTCTGGGCAACTGTTGTCCCCGTTGGTGTTGCAGGACAGAACTGAGTGGCTGTGCTTGGGCTTGAGGAATTTCTCTAATCATTTCAAGGGAAAATGCTCCACCAAAAAGCTGCATTTTTGCTTCAGCTGCTTATCTCTGAGTACATTTTCAGTGACCTGCTGTAGCATGGAAGCAAGGAACACTTCTGTGTGGAAATAGGGGGGCTAGTGGAAGCTGGAGCAGATCCTGATCTGGTCAGAGACACCAGTCATCTCTGGAAAGCTTCAGCATCTTATTTTGCTCAGGCAGTTGCCTGAAGCTTTCTGTCCCCAGCCTAACACTGAGCTTGCTGGAGACAATTAAAAGAGAGGCATGAAAGCCTCCCAAGCCAGGCCTATCGCTAGTTCAGATTAAGGCAATGTTCTCTTCAGTTTAGGGAGTTGACACTTAGACTTTGGACTGTGCAAGGACAGAGAAGGAGGAAAGGACATCTTGCTCTTTATTGCTGTTCCTCGGGGCTTTTTTTATTTGTTCTTAATTAATTCTTAAGAAATGGATGTATCTAATCAGTGGATTTGGACAGCTGTTGAGCCAAGAGCACAGGAGATGTTTCTGTCAGGCTTATAATGGAAAGCCAGGGCTCTTGATTTCTGTTCCAGCTCTGCCTGTGCACTTGACCTTTTCAGAAACCCTGTAGAGAATGGCTGAGAAACTCCCTGTGTGTGTGGCAGAGCCATGAGCCTGACTGCAGGAATGCTGCAGGAGCTCTCCCCGTGCCCTTCCAGGGAACAACTACAGCCTTTGAGCTGCTGTTTTGCCCCCTGGCTCTGTTAGGGATTGGTTTCTTTTCTAGCTCAGCAGAAATAATCATTTTTTTCCTAAAGGGTTTTACAGAATAAGCAAAAGTCTTTTCTGTTATGTCAGTCTAATTGGAGTCTTCTCATTACTGTAGTTTGTCATTTGGCTGTCTTTAATGTCTGGGGTGTCTTCTCTTCCAATGCTCCAATGGGAAACTGAGGTCATGGAGAAAAGGAGCAGCTTGTCCAGGATCACACAGCAGGTAACTGACAGAGTGAGAAACTAAGGCCAAATCCCAGGCTGTGTTTGCAGAGCAGGGATGGCAGAAGCTGCAGCTTTCAAGAAAGGCTCACATTGAATTTGGCTAAGCAAGGTCATTTGTTTTTGGTTCAGTGCTTTCTTACTATTCAGTTGGGAAATATTTTTTTTTTTTTTTTTTATGCTGCCTTCCCCCAGTGAATTTTGGCGTGGTTATTGCTTGGTGCATAGCTGGAGCCTGACACAGAAGACACAGTGCTCATTTCTCCACCATTGTCAGCTTTCCATTTGTTTGTAATTAAATGGGAGAAACAGCAGTATTGTGCTGAGATACAACTGGGCAACAAGTCCAGAAGCAATTGGAAACTTTAAGTCATTAAGCACGCTGAAGAAAGCTGGATCACATGGAAGGAGAGACATGATCATATCCATAAAAGCTGTATTATGATGCACAAGGGAGCTAAAGTATTATTGCACAGGTTCATTTGGATATTTTCTGTCTTGTGAGCAGATACAATATTACTGTTTAAGGGATATTAATGCTAAGGTAGAGATGGACTTGGGTGATTGATGCAGTGGGCACAGTCACAGACACTGCCACAAAACTCCTCCCTACTTGAGCCTGAGGAATAGAAAGCATGAAAAAAAAAACCAAACTTCACAGATAGGGGAGAAAAACTTGGGGTCATGAGAGGCAGAATTTAGGAGACTTGTGGTTTATAGTTTAACGTCATTACCAGTAGTGGGAGAATCTACAGTTACAAGACATTATATAATGAAACATTGTTTTTTCCTAATGCTTCTCAGTTGTATGGAGTTTCTCCATAGCCCATGGTTTGTGCTATAGCTCTGAAGGACAGAAAATTTATGGTCAGTGAAGGCAAACCAGAGGTAACTGGCTTGTAAGAGGAAATGGGATCATCATCTAAATCCCTGGACTTAAAGCAAGGGCAAAAGAACAGGCCTGTGCCCCTTTCTGATGCCCTTTCCCTGTCGTGGCTGGGGTTGGGAGAATGGGGTCCATCCAGGACTCAGCTGCCAGGGAATAGCAGCAGAAAGGCCACAGAGTCCATGGCTTCAGAGGCTCTGAGCCTTGCTCGAGTGAGATGGTTCCTTTGGACCTGCAAAGGATTAGCTAAATGTAGAGCTAATACCTGCAGACAACTTTAGAAGCTGTGGGTGTGTGTGTTCTGTGGAATTCCAAACCACCTGTGTGCTGGGATGCACACCAGCCTTAATCCCTGCTTGTGCAATGGTCAGGGCCTGGCTGCCCCCAGCTCCCCCTGCCTTCCCATGCCTGGTCCCTGGGCAGGGAGGAAGGGAGGCAGCTGCAGCATTCACCACCCAGCCTGCTAATGGGGCTAGCAGGGCTGAGCATCCCCTGTGTGATCACACTGCAGTCCTTGTCTCACACCAGCACTCAGCAACACTTCAGGAACAAACAAAACCACTGAGATGACAGAAAAAATACAGCCTTTGCTGCTGGCAGGCTTCTGTGTTTCTTGTTGACAAGTGTTCTAATCAGGGAATCTCATTTGTACAGGTTATAATGCTGAGCTTGTCTTGAGATTAGAGACTGGTGTGCCACTCCTGTGCCTCTGGCACCTCCTGAGGGGAAAGCACAGCCTTCAGTGTTCATCTGAACATGATTTGTTTTGTCTGTTATACACAGGAGCTTGATCCAGCATTGTGGAATACAGGGGTTCATGGCATGAGAGTTTATAAGGAAATACAGGATGGGAACTGTACTGTCACACATGAGGAGATTCATGGAAGAGAAAATTTAGGACTTCAGTGATGTGCAGCTGAAATTCTGAACACCTGCCTGGGCTGAGGTGGGATGGCTTGGGAGTGAAGACTGATTTTTAGAATCAGTAATAGCCAGCGTATGGAGGGAGAAGGCACAGAGGAAACAGTGGGACTGCTATGAACTGTACTGGTGTCAGGCTTCTGAAGGATACTCAGAACCCCTCTGGTTTTCTCTGATCCTCGTGAGGAGTTTTGTAAAGCTGCAGGTGTGCTCAGAGGTGCCACGTGTGTCAGCAGAGGCTACCTGTGTACACCTGTGTACACCTGCATGTAAACCCTCCTAGCAGCTCCCGGCAGCATGTGGAGAACTTTGGGGGTGAGTCCTTCAGTAGGACTTGGTAGGGTGGCTGAGGAGTTGAGAGTTGCAAGTAGTGTTTGGTCAGAGGATCTACATAATTAAAAATCTATGGATTTTTTAAAATAAAATAGATTTTATTTTTAATAACCTTATAGATCTTGTATCCCCACTGAGTAGCTGAGAGCCTCTGAGCCGTGAGGGCTTGTTGATGCAGAGTAAGGAGGGAGGATTGACAGGGTTTTAGAAAAAGTTTAGAATGAAAAGAATTAGAGATGAAATCTTGGCTCTGGTGGAAGCACTCCATGTGTTTAGCTTGCAGTTCGTTTTCAGGGGAAAGTGATTCCAGGGTGCTTTAATTTTGGACAGAAATGAATGTAACTTTGGCCCTAAAGTGTGAGCTCCTGAATTGGTATTTCACCCTCAAAGGCTTTTCCAGAGCCACTGTCACCTACACAGGCAGTGACAGTCTCTTACGGCACACAATGTGTGCCAAACTGCTTCAGACCTGTTTCCCAGGCAGTGCTTCCTGCTGGCATCACTCCAAGGCCCACGGATCCTACTGGGGGGCTTTCAGTTGGATTTCAGGTGTTTACTTTTGACCAAGAATCTCCCCAGTGGTGCTGGACTTGCCTTTTGGAGGCCCTGCTTGTGCTAGAGGAATTAGTAGCTGGAATTGGGCTGTGGTTGGAGAGCCCCTGTCAGCAGCAGCACTGGTCCCAGTGTGAGCACTGTTGTGGGCAGGGTGGGGCTGTGCAGTGTCAGGGGAGGGCTGGGTCACTCCAGCAGCCAGGTGTTAATTACCCACGTGTTAATTACCCAGCCCAGGCTCACCAGCCTCTCCTGATACCGTGCCCTGGGGAGCAGCAGACACCTGGAGGGGAACCCCAGAAGAGGATTATCCCTGGAGTGTTCCCTGGTGGAGCCACACATCCCACAAAGCCCATCTAGTCCAAAGCCTGGCCAGTTCAGAAGGATTTTGTGGATGCAGCAGGATGCTGGCTGCCATTTCCTCTTGGGAGAGAGGTCACCACTGGTCTTTATATCTTGAATTTTGTCAGGGCATCTAAGGTCCTATGTGGGTATATTAATTTGGATGCTCTGAATCAGAGCAAGCATCAATAAGCAGGGCTGTTAAGAAATCTCTCCTCACTCATGCACATCAGGAACATTTTCCTCTTTGGTATGTGTTCCTCAGTTCCCTAGCAGTACAAGCAAATTGGAAAGTTCAGCTGTCATTTGGGGAAGGTCATAGATCACACTAGCAGCCTGAGTAATCCAAGAGGTTTTAAGTATCACAGCATTTAGTTTAAAGTGAAATTTGCTCTGACAGGGGCTGGCAGACCAATAGGAAAAAGAAATATTTGTGCTTGGAGAAGTGCATGTGTAGAGACCTCGAGTATAACTGATGGCTGGAAGTGATTTCAGTCTAAAAAAAACAAATCATTAAGAGAGTGCATAGGGGTAAAATACACAGTTCATATTTTAAAGGGTCTCAAAATGAACCAGCAACTGAGGTTAGCAGTACATAGTAATTAGCTGGGTTGTTCACTGTTTAACTCCATCAGCCCCAGGCGTGGGGCTGAGCTTTGCAGCTTTGCACAAGGGCACAGTTGTGCTGTGCCAGTGTCTCTGCACACGTGTGATTGTGAGACCCAGCTGCCTTCAGTGCCTTGCAGAGTGAGGCAGCAGCCTGAGCCATGGATCTGGGGCGTTGTGGTGCTCTGTGATCCACAGCCACTCTACAGCTGCAGGGGTGTGTGCACTGCTGGCTACCCACTTACACAGCAGTGAGCACTGTCAGGAAAAAACACCAACTCAGGCGTGAGTATTGTTGCCCCAGTGGGTAATTATGTGTCCCCAGTTTAGGGGAAGACAGGCTTGGTTCTTGCTCTGCTGAGCACTGAGTTTCCTGGGAGATGCTGTAGCATAAAGCCAACAACACGTTTTTCATAGGAGCAAGCCTGGAGCTTGATTGCTGGTATAAATCTGAGCACACATGGCACAGATCATGATCTCAGGCCAGTCGTTATCCAGCAAGTGTTTACAGCCGCAGAACTGCCATCTCTGCTGGCTCTCCCCTTCTGCTGTTCTTGGCAGAAGGGACAAGGATTCATCAGGACTTGTTTTTAAATCCGTCCTCACCTCGGTGGGTTGTGCCCTTGGCCTGGCAGGCTCCGGAGCGAGCCAGGCTCGGCTCTCCGGGCACGTGTCGGCTCCGTGCTTGTCCTACCCCTCGTCACCTCCAGGGCTCGGGACCCTTCCTTCAGCTCCCACCGGCTGCCAGTGCAAACAGCACAACAGGCAAAGCTGCTCTGCTTCAAGAGCACCAACGGGGAAAAATGCAGCCAGCTTTTTTCAAGCACGGTCAAGACTTCATTTACTTCAGGGGAATATTTAGATAGGAGAGAGTAGTGATTTGATCAAGGTGTTTTAATGTGATTTTCTGGGTTGGGTTTGGTTTTTTTGGTTGGTTGGTTTTTTTTGTTTGTTTTGTTTTCTTGTTTTGTTTTGGGTTGTTTGTTTGTTTTTTTTTTTTTTTTTTTTTTTTTGACTGTCCAAAGCAGTTATCAGCTGATCCATCTCTTCCAGTTTTCTTCAGGACACTAACATATGTCTGAACCATTTGGAAATAACTGATACTCCTCAAAGTTTAAACTCTAGGGATCTTTACCTAATTACTTACACATTTATAAAAAAATATTAAAAACCTAATTTGTTGAGAATGTGATTGAAACCATATTTTGCCTGCTCTCGTTATCAGTTTAAATACATTTAGAAGTTCTTTGATTAACGATTACTGGGTGGGAAGCGGCTGGCAGAGCTCAGGCTGCAGGGATAGAGGCCCATTGCCACCGCGTGGCTCAGGGCGTTATTACACCTCACCCCCACGAGCCGTGCTGCTTTAGTCAGCGTGTGTGAAGGAGTTCGGGACAGGTTTCAGGCTCCTGTTTTTGTTGTGTCCCTCTCAGCCGCAGGAACCCTCAGGATGGCACTGCCGTGAGCCCGGGCGTGGTTGCTGCGAGCTTGACTCGCGGTCAGCAGCCCTGGGCACCCCCAGCCTCCTCCCCCACCTGCAGATCACTCCAGACTGGGCTCTGCAGAAATGCCAAGAGCCCCTGTTCTACCACACTTGTAATAAAAACAACTTATCCACAACTAACGTTGTTACAGTCACAGAAAAATCATGGAAACATTAACCCAGGAAAGTGTTCTCTGTTAACATAGCTCTTCATTGTCAATCCACTGTAGATGTTTTAAGGATCTTTGGAGGAAAGGAATGAAATTCCTGAGTTTAAAGGTAGCCTTAAAGGGTCCTGCTTCTCTGTAGTGTAATGTGTCTGGCATCACTGGGAATTTGTAGAAGCACTGACCAGAACTGGGCCCTACACTTCCAATTCCCACTATTTAGTACGTTGTTATCTTGTGGCACTGACAGTACTGAAAGGACCGTTAAGGGATTGGCATTGGTTTAGAGCAGTTTGTTAACTGGTTTGTTTTCAGAACAAACTGGTCAGCTTCCTGCTTGTCCTTGTTGGTTTCTTCACAAGAGCTTTGGGCCTGAGCTAGAGACACTGCAGCCAAGGGTAGCTTGGGTGAGGTCTGTCTGTCTGTCTGTCAATCCCTTTGCACACCGCAAATCTGTCACAGAGGAGAGGCACGGACTGGCTAAGGGGAGTGCTAGGTTTGGGGTTCTGCAGATGAGAGATAAATACAAAGTAACAGGATTTCTCTTAATCCCAGCTTTCAGGAGTCTTTCAAAGCTTCAGGCCTGATAATGAGAAAGATGTTGTTCGCCAGGTACAAAGGAGGCATCTGGGGAAGGTGCCTCAGAGGTCACCAGCTCATTTCCTAATGGGCTTGAAAAAGAGTAAGAGGCCTTTGGAGTGGGTACAGGAAGGAATGGTGGCCAGAGGAAAGCATTCACAGAGCTTTGCACGGCTGCAGGACACACCAGGGCCACTCTGCTTCTCTGTGCTGTGCTGAAGGGCTGAGGAGCCTGCAGGGTTGGGCTGGTGGCTCTGGGCAGGAGTTAGGAGATGGGGGTTGCCAGTTCAGATACACACAGGTAGATGTGGGAATATAGAGCACTTTGAGGGCACAGCATTTCTCAAGATACATCCAAGTAAAACTGATTTTTTTTTTCTCTCTGCAGCTTGGCTATTGATTGTGTCCCTTCCATCTCAGAGGACAAATCTCAGCCTTCCCCTGCCTCTCAGGGTAGCCCTGAGTGAACTTGTTTTCTGAGAAACCAGGCACTAGGGATGCTTTTCTGGGACCTCACTGAGATCCAACCCAAGGAGAGTGCCTTTGTGAGGACAGTGATGGACGTGGTCCCCCCCAAGCAGCTGAGCCCTTTCAGCCCAACCAATTGAGCAGTGCCAGCTTCTTGCAGAGCCAGGGCCTGGGGCCCACCCATTGTACATCTTCTGCAGGGGTCATTCTTTCCCAGCCTTGCCTGTTGCATAACCCATGTTCCATATGGATAATTGGCAGTAATGAGGTTCAGCTTTTCCCCACTCCAAAAGCACTTTGGTTCTTTGTGTTTTGACAGTCTTCAGAGGGGAAGTTCGGCTCCTTTCAATGCATCTTTAGTCAGACAATAAATCAGGATCCTTTTCCATTTGTCCCCCTACTGAAGTGGAAGCTAAGAAGTGACATAGCTATGAATAGGCAGTAATCCAGTGTCTTAGGCAATGCTCCTTTTTCCTCTACCTCCTGCATGAGTTATTGTTGAGCATGAAATATGTGCCACTTTTCCCTATGCAGTTCTTGTGTTTTAGTGTCTAACTTGTTGTGGGACTTTTTAGGTGTAAAAGATGCTGTTTTGCATGAAAAAATAATTATTCTTTTAGTACATAGCTTTTCAGTATATGATTAATTCCTTCTGCCATTTAGCTGTCAGTCTTGTATCCCACCAGAAGCACCATCTTTTACCAGATATTCTCACTTTTAGCTGGTGTTCTCCGTGCATCTCAGAAATGGACTGAAGGCAGAGAATGAGACTCTTCAGATGTGCTGTGTAGGGCAGGGTTACAACAGGTTTTGCCAGAAGCCTGAAGGACATGGTAACTTTAAAGTACAGAGGGAGACACTGAGTCATGGCAGTAAAGTGCTTGGCCAGTAAATCTGTGAAAGGAGGGAAGAGAAGACTTCAGTCTCTCCTGGGATTCCTCTCAGACATGAAAGCCTTTCCCTGATTGGAGTTGCACTGATGTCTTTGCAGCATTGCTTTTCCCACCAGGAACGTGGTGTCCAGAAGGGGAACACGGCTGGAAAAGTTTCCTCACAAAGCTATCTCTGTGGCAGTGATGCCTTAGGACTTCAGCTTGCATATTTTTCATCTGTTTGTAATCCTGTGATTTTTTTAGTGTATTACTCTATCTCCATAGGCAGTGCTAGCTGCTGTCTTCCCGTTTAGCTCAGACACAACAATTCCTCTCCAGGCCTGGGAATCAAGCACACCTTGCTGTTTCGGGCCCTGAGAGATGGAAACAAAAGTGAGTTGGGGGGAGCAAAAGCAAACTGGGGGTAAATGACTTCATTACCTGAAGCTGTAATTAGAAGATTAACCCTCAACATGCAAACGGACCAAACTGATTGTGGGAGCATGGGTGTGGTATGGATGATCAGGACAAACGGTGATGGAAGATCTCTGAGTCCAGGGCTTGGAAGCTGTGGTTTGTTTCAAAGGGTGTGGGTGCAGGGGGCCTGCTTAAAGCTGCTAGCACAGCTTGGGGCAGGCCTGAAAGACAGCAAGGAGAGAGATAGAGAGAGAGCCAAAAGAAGAGAGTAAAGTTCCCGTTACAATACAATAAAACTTCTTCTATGCTGAATATTCTAATTCTCACTAACCAATCTAGTACAAGATACAAATCCTATAGCATTTGCATATAGCCTATAAGAATCACTACATTACCATACTGTGTTACATTTTAAACCCTAAAAACTGCTCTTTGGACCCTTTGTGCCAAGCTAGTGGGGTCTGCTCTGCCCCTTGGACCTGTCTGGAGGCAGAGGGCATTGTTCAATCAGAAGGGGATTGCCTTTAGTGGCCACACCATTGTTTTCCAGTTGTTCAATCACTAAGGTTTGGTATCTCAAAGCTGGCTTTCATTCCAATCTCGCCTATAGTTTCTATATTCTCAAAATCTTTTGCCAGGCAATCATATTTACAAGGTTTTCCTGTTTCACCTTTCCCAACAACTGATAAAAGTGTGAAAACCTGTGAACCCTCATCCATTTTAGGTGAGGCCCCTGGGAGGCTTCATCAGCGCGAAATGTCCCTGAAGGCCCTTCAATAGATACAACCACTTTTTATTCCCTTAATTTTATCTGCCCTCCTTTTTAGGTAAGCCCAACAAGGCACCAGCAGCAGGAGCTGGCTCCCCCAGCACTGGGGTTCCTTCCATGGCATACACTTTGTCTCTCCTTGTTTCCCTGCAGCCTTGGCGTGGATGGATTTGCTCCGAACGCAGGGGTTCCTGGGCGCCCGGCCACTGCCTATGGCTACCGGCCGGACGAGCCCTTCTACTACAGCTACGGGGCACGGTGAGCAGCCCTGCTGCTGGGCAGGACTGTGCCACCAGGCCTGCAGCACTCTGTATCCTTTGGCATGTGTAGCTCCACAGAAATGTAGCCTCTCTGGGTCCAGTGTGGTTAGTGATGGTGTTTACTCTTTGGTTGCTCTTTGTGTTATTTTTGTACAGTAATCGCGACTTGAAAGCAGGAATTGGAAACTACTGGACTGGAAAGTGTCACGTTATGTATATTAAGCTACTAATTTAATTTCTATTAAATATAAAAACCTGTGTGGTCAGCAGTGGTGAATGTGTTTCAAACCAATGTTTTGTGTGTTTTACAAGGCACTTAAGAAGAGTGCTCCGTGTGCAGTGTGTTTAACATGGACTGTTTCCCTCACACTTCACTCACAGAACACCTCTAAGCCCCAGCCCGTCCTGGCACTGCCCTGACACATACTTTGGACCAAAGTCTAGTCCTGGGTCTGAGCACTTTAATAATGGAAAGATGGCACAGATTCACTCCCCTGGAGCTTCAGACATTTACAGTCTATTTTAAATGCTTGCAAACACTTAAAATTAGAACTACATTACAGAATACCTTTATCCTAGTGTTTAAACCTAGAGTTCTGGTGTTATCCTAGAGTTATCACTATCCTAGTGTTTTCCTAGAGTTCTGTGGCTGAGAGAAGACAGCCACATCCATCCTGGGGGCCAGCAAGAGCAAGAAACGCTGTACCTTGGTTCAGAATTCAGAGGCAGAGCCTTTACCCCAGCTTCCCTATGTGGAAACACAAATCCATCCTGTCCTGCTCATTTCTGGGGTTTAAACTGGATCTAAGCAGGGCTCAGTGAGCAGCAGAGCCAGGCCAGGCCCCCCCTTCACACTGCACTTGCAATGTGTCAATTGTTTTGTGCCACGTTTTGAAACAACCTGCAAATGGAATTCAGGCTAAAGCTGTTCTTGTGCTGTGCATGCCCACTGTAAGAGACAGAAAAAAGGGAGGATAACGACCTCTCTGCCACAGCTACCAAGGTTCAAATTTTCCCTTTTGAAAAGAAAAGTTACCTCTACCTCAACCTTTTTCTTTTGTTAATGCCTGTTGATTTGCAGATTTGTTCTTCTCCTTCTTCCTCCCTCCTTTGTGGCTTAAACAAAAAGTTGACTTGCATCGGGGCTGATCCTGCAAAACCAGTAATTGCATAAGACTGGGGTCTGTGCTGGGAGGGTGATCTTCAAAGGCATGGGATTGTTTGGGGGATCTGACAAACTCTTAGTCTTATACTTCAAAAATACCTTTGAAATAAAAATTGTTTTGAAACCCTGTGTTATCTTTACACAGTGTGCAAGTACTTTTATAAGCACCGTTACTCCCTATGTTTCGAGCTGCATGACTGGAAATGAGTCTAAAATTAGCCGTGGTATTTCATAGCAGTTTTCAGCCTTCTCCCTGTGCTGGCTTCTTGTTCAGGGCTTCACTCACTGGAGGTAGGTGGAAGAACAGTGTTGGCAAGATTAAGTAGTATTTTTAAAATTATTTTCTCTACCATTTTTAACTAATTCTTACATAGTTTCTTAGAACAGGTAAGATCTCATTAAGAATCATGGCAGAAAACTTGAGCCTACACTAACAGGTTTTCAGTGTTGTGCCTTTCTAGATTCTTTCCTTTGTTCTGAGACCACTCTGGATTTGCCTGAGGTTGTGCCACGTTTATTCAAAAGCTTTCAGATATTTTTGTAGTTAGAGCTGTGAGAGAAATTCCCCAAACTGCACACTCAGGCTTTTCTTCTGAGACTGGCACTCACTCGTCAGGCTTTTCCAGAAATTAGTGTGAAGTTATTTAAAGCAGTTGCCCTTCTCATGGAATGTGTTTTGGGGGAAAAACCAAATGAAGTGGGTCCTTAGAGTATATGCAAACTATCAATGAAACTGAAGGAGCCTTTAATTGGAAGCTTCAGGTTAACGAGGAGCTGCAGTGGCGCTCCAGTGGAGGGTGGGTGTCTGTAATTGTAATACAATTGTGACCATGCTGAGAATAAATGGCAGTGGAAAAATCTCTGGCTGCATTTTTAGTATTCAACGTTAGGAGTTTATGGGAAAGGAATAAAAGATCAAGTATTTGTAGCTTTGCCTGGCAGCAGCTAAGAGAAGAACATCATTTATCTGCAAACAGAGCTTGGTAAGAATTACTCAGCACTTGGTAGCCTGAGGACAGAGCCTGCTCGCCAAGATGAAAACCAGCTGTGCCACTGCAGTTTCAAGGCAAGAGAGAGGCTGATTTTCCCTTTACAGTTCCTGAGCCAGAAAGGGGGGAAAAAGAGGAGCACATAGACTTTTCAATCTATATCACATTTCCTGTGGGTGTCAGAGGAAGACGGGAGAGTCTGACCTGTTTAATTATCTGGATTTTATGGGTTCAGTCCCTGTATCCTGCACAAAACAGGGCAAAGAGGGATCTGCTTTTAGCAACTTTTGTCCTCTTTTTTCCTGTCTTCTCTCCCTGGCTTTGTAGAGCTCTTTCCCTACAGCAGCAATCCTGAACCATCCTAGGAGTATCCTCTTTCCCAGCCTGCTGCTAATTAATTAACGAGTTTGGTTAGGCAAGTGTTTTAGATATAATTAGGCTGTAAAGTTAATAGCACAATGAAATAAGCAATGGCTGAGAAGCTCCTACGTCTGGTAGCTATTAGAGAGGCTTTGTGCAGATAGACGGGCTCATTTCTAGGAGCATTTCTTGTGTTAAATTATTATTCGTACTAAACCAGAGTTGAGGAGCTTTCCAGGGCAACAGGGTGGGGGAAAGCAAAAGTAAACAAATACTCCTTCCTGAGAGCTCACGAAGGACCTGATTCAAGGTCTTTCAAATATCCAGGGGGTTGTGGAGCTGTTTGCTAACAACTTAACATGTGCATTTCATTCTGAAATCAGCCTGCTGTGATTCTGTTTAATTTTATCCATTCTGGATTAAATGAAACAGGAACAAGATGTATCTTCCTCTGGAATAAGCAGGACAAGCTCTGTTTATATCCAAGAGTTTCTGGGCCCCTCTGGCAGGTTCTTCAGTGGAATTCCTGTAGTGCAGCACTGGCAAGCTCAGCTGTCCCCTCACCATTGCCAGAGGCCGAGAATGGTGTCAACCTCCATTCCTTCTGTGACCATCCTCAAAACCCATGAAATACACAAAGCTGACTTCCTGCTGCAATTCATGTTGCCCGTGAAGCTCTTGTGATCTGTTCATTTTTCCCTTCAGGTTAAGGTTTTGTGCTTTTGTTCTGAAAAGAGAAGTGCAAAGAGAGCTGTTGGAGCTGCACAGACAGAGGACTGCACTCCCCTGCACGTATTTCATAGTCACAAGGTGGTATTTGCAGCCAGTTGGGCTGGACACACACTTGAACAAAAACATGGACTTTTCCAGAGCTGGAAAAAATATGCTGGGGTCTCTGTGCCTTAAAAAAAAAAAAGAAAGCCACTTCTGTATATTAAGAAATTGAGGAATATCATTGGAAGCAAAAAGCTGTAGTTGTAATTCACATGGCCATGCAGGAGTGGGACATGACTGGGGCAGGCGTCAGCTGGGAGCACCACTGCAGCCTTTGTTCCCTGTGCCTTTCCCAAAGACCCCATGCCTGGAAGAGGCTGAGCTGGGGACATCCCTGCACGACTGAGAGCCTGCAGCAGTGTGCTGGACAGGCTGAGCTGTGGCTGCCCTGTCCCTGCAGTGTGCTGGACAGGCTGAGCTGTGGCTGTCCTGTCCCTGGGGATGTTGGACAGGCTGAGCTGTGGCTGTCCTGTCCCTGGGAGTGCTGGACAGGACTTGAGTCATTGTGGCTGTCCTGTCCCTGCAGTGTGCTGGACAGGCTGAGCTGTGGCTGTCCTGTCCCTGCAGTGTGCTGGACAGGCTGAGCTGTGGCTGTCCTGTCCCTGGGGATGTTGGACAGGCTGAGCTGTGGCTGTCCTGTCCCTGGGTAGTGCTGGACAGGCTGAGCTGTGGCTGTCCTGTCCCTGGGGATGTTGGACAGGCTGAGCTGTGGCTGCCCTGTCCCTGCAGTGTGCTGGACAGGCTGAGCTGTGGCTGTCCTGTCCCTGGGGATGTTGGACAGGCTGAGCTGTGGCTGTCCTGTCCCTGCAGTGTGCTGGACAGGCTGAGCTGTGGCTGTCCTGTCCCTGGGGATGTTGGACAGGCTGAGCTGTGGCTGTCCTGTCCCTGGGAGTGCTGGACAGGCTGAGCTGTGGCTGTCCTGTCCCTGCAGTGTGTGGACAGGCTGAGCTGTGGCTGTCCTGTCCCTGCAGTGTGCTGGACAGGCTGAGCTGTGGCTGTCCTGTCCCTGGAGTGTGCTGGACAGGCTGAGCTGTGGCTGTCCTGTCCCTGGGAGTGCTGGACAGGCTGAGCTGTGGCTGTCCTGTCCCTGGGGATGTTGGACAGGCTGAGCTGTGGCTGTCCTGTCCCTGGGAGTGCTGGACAGGCTGAGCTGTGGCTGTCCTGTCCCTGCAGTGTGCTGGACAGGCTGAGCTGTGGCTGTCCTGTCCCTGCAGTGTGCTGGACAGGCTGAGCTGTGGCTGTCCTGTCCCTGGGAGTGCTGGACAGGCTGAGCTGTGGCTGTCCTGTCCCTGGGGATGTTGGACAGGCTGAGCTGTGGCTGCCCTGTCCCTGCAGTGTGCTGGACAGGCTGAGCTGTGGCTGTCCTGTCCCTGGGGATGTTGGACAGGCTGAGCTGTGGCTGTCCTGTCCCTGGGAGTGCTGGACAGGCTGAGCTGTGGCTGTCCTGTCCCTGCAGTGTGCTGGACAGGCTGAGCTGTGGCTGTCCTGTCCCTGGGAGTGTGTGGACAGGCTGAGCTGTGGCTGTCCTGTCCCTGGGGAGTGTGGACAGGCTGAGCTGTGGCTGTCCTGTCCCTGCAGTGTGCTGGACAGGCTAGCTGTGGCTGTCCTGTCCCTGCAGTGTGCTGGACAGGCTGAGCTGTGGCTGTCCTGTCCCTGGGTGTGCTGGACAGGCTGAGCTGTGGCTGTCCTGTCCCTGGGGATGTTGGACAGGCTGAGCTGTGGCTGCCCTGTCCCTGCAGTGTGCTGGACAGGCTGAGCTGTGGCTGTCCTGTCCCTGGGGATGTTGGACAGGCTGAGCTGTGGCTGTCCTGTCCCTGCAGTGTGCTGGACAGGCTGAGCTGTGGCTGTCCTGTCCCTGCAGTGTGCTGGACAGGCTGAGCTGTGGCTGTCCTGTCCCTGCAGTGTGCTGGACAGGCTGAGCTGTGGCTGTCCTGTCCCTGGGGGTGTTGGAACAGCTGCCCTCGAGGAAGGTGACCCAGCCCAGGGGTGAAACGAGATGAGCTTTAAGGTCCAACTCAAACCATTCTGGGATCCTAAGGCCATGCTCCCCAGCTGTCCCTTTAGACCTTACATGCTCTGCTCCACTCAAGTGATTTTTGCTCCAGTCCCCTTTGCAGTCACCAGCTGTCTCTCCACTATGCCAATCTTTTCTTGCCCAACTGACTTAACCAGTTCCAGTCCTAATGAGGCATTTGCTAGAAGCTCTGTAATCCTGCTGGTTCCATCCCTTCCCTCTGCCCTTGAAAGAAGGAGAGGGGTTCACACCTCCCTAATCAGGTTGTTCTCTGGAGGAGCCCATGTTGGCTGTGCTTAGGAAAGGCAAAGGGTGAAGTCTGGGGAGAAAAGCTCAGCTGGGGTTTTTGTGCAGCACCTGGTGACAGCACCCTGAGCAGGGCACACCCCTCAGTGCCACTTCAGCCTGTGTGGAACAACGGAATCACTCAGGAAGAGGAGGGAAAGGGAAGGAATGGTGCTCCACAGAGAGAGCCCAGCAAAGGAAACACACCAGAAATGATGCAGAACAGCCAAAGTTTGCTTTTTCTTCCTGACAGCCACATGAATCACACCACAGCCTGAAGCTGGAGCCAAGGGCTGTGAGTAGAAATAAGTTGTTGCTTATTAAGAAATTTTTATCTTTACTTCCAGTTATTCATGTCTTCTGACCTTCTGCCTTTGCCCTGCCACAAACACACACAGGCCAGACAAACCCACGCTTGGCCCCTTGAATAAACTGGTGACTAATGTTCACAGCTCCCCTTAGTTTGCACTTTGTGGCCAGTATCTTTTTGGGTGTCTGTCCCATTTGGGCCAAAGGCTCTGCATCTTTTCTGCCTTTGACAGATAGAGGTGGTGTACCTGAACTTTATATATGGTTTCTGTTCCTGTGTGCATTATATTACCCTGTAATGTGTGATGTACTACATGTGTCATACTATCTGGGACCCGTTTTACTTTCCTGCACCTTGCTCCTCCCATGGTATTTATTTTTTAAAAAAAGCCCCAGATCATCCATCTACCAGCAACATATCCTGCCAGAGGAGCAGACTCGTGCTAGCACTGTGTCCCCATGTTAACCCTGACGTGCCACCTTAGAGTACAGTCACAGGAGAAATCTTCTCTCCTGAAGAGTTGGTGAGGCTCAGCTGAGCGGAGTTCGGGTGTGGATCTGGGGGAATCCCCTTTGCTATCCAGGGAGCAGAGCTTCAGCTGTGCTGAAGGGCCTCTGGCGTTGAGGAGCCACTGTCCAGCAGACCTGGGATCATCCGTGCTGTCCAAGCACTGGCAGACATCCCTAGGAACGGCGGGGGCAAACCATATTGCTAAAGAACACACTCTACACAGTTCGTGCTGGATTTGACAGCACAAAGCTCAGTGCAGGTTAAACCCGTGGAGTTGAGTTACTAAAGGCAGCCAAGGCGCTTGCACAGCTCAGACCACCTGTGTTAAACGCTCTGCCCTGGCCATTAAAGCCGCGTCTAGACGAGGCCGGGGCGCTGTGCTGTGCTGCTGTTCAGGGTGACTGAGCAAACCACATCCTCCCGGCCTGGCGCTGCAGGACGCTGCAATAACACCGGCGATATGGAAACAGCGTGTGAAAAGCCCGGACCTCCCACCGCTCTGGAGCCGTTCCTTTCAACCTCCGCTCCGCCGGCCAAAACGCTCCCGTGAAATCCCTCCCCGGAGTCACTTTACGCCGCAGCACTGAGAGCAATTAGTTTTAATGGCATTAACTGGATCCCCTCACGCCGGCGTGGCAGACCACCTGCCTCGCCTGAGCGGGGCACGGCCAGGGCGAGCGGATTGAAAAAGGGCTTTGAAAAAGGACATTGTGGGGCGGCAGCGTGTCCAAAGAAAGGCAGCAAGGGTCGGGAAGGGTCTACAGAGCATCCCGTGAGGAGCCGCTGCGGGAGCTGGGGAGCTGAGCTTGGAGGAGCTCGTCGCTCCCTGCAGCCAGGACGGGAGGGTGCAGCCAGTGGGGTCGGGCTCTTCTGCCGGGAGGACAGGAGGAAATGGCCCAGCTGAGACAGGGGAGATGCACATTAGATACTAGCAAAAGAAATAAAAATCCCTGCCGGGCGGTGAGGCATTGGAGCAGGCTGCCCAGGGAGGTGCTGGAGGCGCCGTCCCCGGCGGTGTTCGGGCGGGGTGCGGGCCCGGCGCGGGGCGGTGCGGTTCGGCGGTGCCGCCGGCACTGCGGGCGCACGGCCGGGCCGCACGATGCCGGAGCCCTTCCAGCCGCGGCTGTTCCCCGCGTCCCCGGGGCCGGGGGTGCCGCAGGGACATCGCCCTCCCGCAGAATGGCGGCGGGCACTGGCGGCCCAGGGCGCTGCGGCCGCCGGGCGGCAGGGGGCGCGCGAGGCGGGGGCGCTGCCGGGCCGGCCGGAAGGACGGACGGACGGACGGAGCGGCCGGCGGGGCCCAGCGGCACCGGCAGCCCCGGCCCGGCGGGGGACAGGTGAGCGGGCACGGGCGGGCCTTGTCTGGGGCTCTGCCGGCCGGGCCGGGCCCTGGCAGCGCCGCTGGGGCCGCGGGGCCGCTGCCGCCCCCGGGCTGGGCTGCGAGCCGCGGGCGGCGCTCCCGAGGGGCGGCTCCGGCCGCGCTGCTCCCGGGGAGCCGCTGTGTCCAAGCCGCGCTCTGCCCCGTGCCCAGGGTGGCACGGCCTTGGGGAGTGCCATGGACCCGGGCTCCCTTCGCACGGAGGCGCTGGTCGCGCTCCTTCCCCTCCAGGTGTGCTGGGAGCGAAGCCCCCGGGCCCTGGGGAGCCGGGCAGGGCGCCTGGAGAGCCGGGCGGGAGCTGCCGCGCCCGGAGCCGAGCAGCGCCGGGGTGTGTGCTCCGGGTGAGCTCCCTGTGTGCGGCTGCCACTCGCTCCACAAGGAAGCTGCCTGGACATTCCACCTCTTTCTGGTAGCAAATCCACATTGTCCTTAGCTGCCGATCCCTCTGGCTCTCCCTGCCGGGCTCCTCTCTGTCCCAGGGTGTTCCGTGTGTTGCATCTGACGTTCGTGTTTACATAATTTGTTGAAAATAAGATACAAAAGGGTTAATGTTCTTAACTCGTAGTTGCGTAATTGTTTATTTTATCTCTGGAGAGCCACACCTGGGCATAGACCTTTGCAGATGCTTTTTTGGTAGCTGGAGTTTAAAGTTTTTAAATAAAAAAGCTGGAAACTCGGGGTGCCACAGGGGTGCTGCTCCGTGATCCTGAGCAGAGCTTCCCTGGAGAGGGAAAGGTTTGCAGCTGGAAAACAGCAGGGCTCAGGTGGATCACAGGCGTGAGGATGTCTCTGGTGTCACCGAATTCAGCATGAGAAGGACATGGAATGTTGGAGCACGTCCAGAGCAGGCCATGAAGGTGATAAGGGGACTGGGGCACCTCCCCTGTGGCTGGTAGAGTTGGGGTTGTTCTGCCCAGAGAAGGTTGCATGGAGACCTCATGGGAGCATTCCAGTATGTGAAGGGGCTATAGGGAAGCTGGAGAGGGACTCTTCATCAAGAAATGTGACAGGACAAGGGGGGAATGGCTGCAAATTGAACCTGGGGAAAATCAGGTGAAGTGTGTGGAAGAAATTTTTCCCTGTGAGGGTGGTGAGGCCTTGGCACAGGTTGCTCAGGGAAGCTGTGGCTGCCCATGCCTGGAAGTGTCCATGGCCAGGTTGGATGGGTTTGGAGCAGCCTGGGATGGTGGAAGGTGTCCCTGCCCATGGCAGGGGAGTGGAATGAGATGAGCTTTTAAAGTCCCTTCCAACCCAGATCATTCTATGATTCTGTTCCTGAGCTGTGTGTGTCTCAGAAGCCGAGTATGTACGTGTGCGTTTGGAGGAACCTGAGGCACCAGGTCAGCCAGATACTTCCAGTTGTCCTGAGTGAAATCTGTGTGAGAAATCATTGAGGTAGAACAACTAAATGAGGCACAGCTGGGAAGAGCAGAGTGCAGAGAGATGCATTGGCTGTGCCAGGAGCAGCAGCTGGTGCCTTGCACGCAGGTAAGGAGGGATAACCTGGGGCAGTCAGGGTGGAGCTCACAGGTTCTGGCTGGAGAGGGCAATATTCTGTGGGGGCAGCAGGAATGCTTTTGTGCCAGGGAGTTCACAAAGAAAAAAATCCAGTTCAGAGACGTGTGCTATTGCTGCATTGTGTTTCCTTTTCACCTGTCAGTCCCTCTGTGTAGTGCTGGAAAGCTGCAGTTCGGACTTCCATAATTTTCCCTTTATGTCTTAAAGGTCCCATTTAAGGAATCAGTGCTGAAAAGGTGCAGATCCATGCTTGCCACCAGAGGGGAGGGAATGAGGAAGCTGCAAGTTCTGTAGTTGATTGAGTTTATATTTTAGGTGGATCAGGACACAGATGTTCAATTAAAAGCCCCTCTTCCCCCATTTCAGGCTGCAGGGGCTGTTGTACCCTCACTCGGTACCCTCTGGAGGATTAAAGACACCAGGAAACTGTAACAGGCCAGCTCTCTTTCCAAAGGCCCCAGCACTTCTGACCTCAGGGCTCCTAGGAGAGCCAGCTGGAGACACAGGTGAGGGGCCAGGAACAGCTCTGCTGGGGAGCCAGGACACTCCTGTGGTGCTGCCTTCCTGAAGCCTCAGGTCATGGCTGGAAACAACCACCATAAAACGATTCTCCAGTTGCAAAAATAAAAAATGCTCAGGGATGGGCAGTTTCCCGCCACTTTTCCTGAAAACTGAGGGTTTGCTCTCCCCTCTCATTCCTGGTGAAGGTTTGCTGACTTCTGTGTGCAGACAGGTTCAGGTCTTGCCCGTGGCCTGGCATCACAAGCCTGATGACAGAGATGTGCTAGGTCAGTGTTTTCCAAAAGAGCCTCTGCCATCAGTGTGTTTGTTTTACCGGTTTCACGTGTGAGGAAACAGCACAAAAATCTGTGTCAGCCTCTTCCTGACAGGCTGTGGGAGGAAGGAAGGGTTGCCAGGCAGAAAGAATATTTGTCACAGGGAGAGTTGGTAATCAAGGGGAAAAACATGCTGCTGGAGGAGGAGGGTACCTGGCTATAGGTAAACTCCTGGAACACATCCTGTAATCCTTCCTCTTTCACTGAATTCTTCTCTGGCTTGCAGAATTAAGGAATGGTGTTTTTAAGAGGGCCAGAGGCTCCCTGTGGAGTGGCAGTCACACTTCCTACCTGCTGACTGTGCTGATGTCACTTAAAGCCTTGGAGAGGGTGTCTGTGTGGCTAGGGTGTTGGTGGGCCCTGCTTTGGGTGGCTCCCAGCTTGGCAGCTGGGTCAGGGATCAGCTGTGGGTGCTGCCCTGTGTCAGAGCTGGTGGTGATGCTGACATGGGTGCAGTCCAAGCCCCACTGCTGAGAGCTGCTCACCTGTTGATCCAAACCCTTTCGTGGACACTGGGTGTCCTTTACAAAGTAAACTTCGGGGATTTTATTCTGGTCCTTAAACTCAAGGAGAGCCTACTGGCAGGAGGAGGTTCCTCACAGCTGTCCCGTGCTTTGCAGAAAATGCTCTGAACGTGAACCGGTCGGCGCCCGGTGGAACCAAAGCTGTGCGAAGCAAATCCTCCTTCCCCCGAGCCTGTTGGTGGTGAGGAGGGCCCCCGTGCCAGGGATGGGCTCGGAGAGCAGCGCTTTGAAGAGCTACAGCCTGGAGGAGCCGGCGCTGAGGCTGCCCAGCGGGCTGGCCGTGCACGCGGCCGTGCTGCAGGATGGCCGGCGCGCCTCCGTGTTCGTGTACCAGCGCCACAACGAGGACAAGGTCAACAAAGCTGCCAAGGTACTGCCCGGGACACGCCCCGCAGCCGGGCCTCTCTTTACGGGCGGGATGGGGATCGGTTAACAGGGGTCAGACCCTTGGGAGTTTGGCAGGAGGAAAGGTGGGAGCCAGCCTGGTCACGGGGCAGAAGGGGTTGGCAGCTGCGGAGTTCATTGCGTGCTGAGGGCAGCAGTGTTCAGTGCCTGCCTTTGCAGGGTGCTGCCTCCTCCTGCAGATGCAAGTCAGGGGCTTCCTTGGGTGAATCCCACCCAAAATACCGTATTTATTATGAGTAAGGCTCCTATTCTGTGTAAGATTTTCTCCATCCGGTGCCAGCAGGGAGCTTACAAGACAGAGGCAAGAACATGTAGTGACAGGACACGGGGAAATGGCTTCAAACTGAGAGAGAGTTAGTTTAGATTGGATATCGGGAAGAAATTCTTCTCTCTGAGGGTGCTGAGGCTCTGGCACAGTTGCCCAGAGAAGCTGTGGCTGCCCCTGGATCCCTGGAAGTGTCAAGGCCAGGCTGGGCAGGGCTTGGAGCAGCCTGGGCTAGTGGAAGGTGTCCCTGCCCATGGGAACAAGATGGTCTTTAAAGTCCTTTCAGCCCAGGCCATTCTATGATTCTGTGTCAATGTACTATCAAAAGTTCTGCAGTCTGAGTGAGGAAGTTTGCTGGGTGCTTGGTGAGGAGCTGGGATGGGCTGTGTGAATGCCATGAGAGACCATGGCTAAGGAGGCAGGACTGAGCACTGCATGTGGAGGAGATTGCCTCAGAGGAGGGCTAACAGACACCTTTGTTTCTGGAAGCACCTGAAAACCCTGCGCCACCCTTGCCTTCTGCGCTTCCTCTCCTGCACTGTGGAAGCAAACGGGATCCACCTGGTAACAGAGCGGGTGAAGCCCTTGGAGGTGGTCCTGGAGACACTGTCTGCTGCAGAAATCTGTGCAGGGATCTACGACGTATTGCTGGCACTCATCTTCCTCCATGACAGGGTAGGTACCCCTGGCACCATCAGCAGGCTCTGGTGGGACATGGAGGAAGTGTGGCAGGAGGGTGCTGGGCTTGTCTGGGTCACTCAGTGCTGATTCCTCCCAAAGAGACAGACGCCTGCCCCACAGTTCTTGCAGGCTGAAACTGCTAAACTTGGCTGCTTTGGAGCAGGAAGGGTAATCGGAAATGTTGTGGAAATGAGGGGACAAGCAGTTCTCAGGTCATGGATCTGCTTGTAGTACTTCTTGCTTTAGGGGAATGGGATTGCTTGGCCTTGGTGTTTGTTCACAGCTGTCACCCATGCCAGGGATTGGCATCACTGCTGCCCTGTCTGGGCACTGTGTGTTTGCACAGGACTGCAGGTAAATCCCAGCTCACACTGTAGCTCTGGGGTTTTGTGCTCACAGTTGGAGAATTTCCCCTGGATTTACAGTTGCATTCCAGGGGCTGGGATAATTAGGGCTTTGTCTGCTTTAAAACCCTGGCCCTCCTGCCTGGCACCTGCTGCTCACCTACAAAATCCCAGAGGAACTGTGTGCTTTTTTGGCAGCTTTCCCTCAGGCCCCTGCAGCACCTAATTAGTGCTGATTAAGATTTTACATCTTCATCTATCCCCCAAGTCAGTTCCCCTTTTTCTGGTTGTTATCTTTTAGGGAAACCTAACACATAACAACGTCTGCTTGTCATCCGTGTTTGTGAGTGAGGATGGGCACTGGAAGCTGGGAGGAATGGAAACAGTCTGTAACTTCAGTGAAGCCACCCCAGAGGTAAGAGCCAAGCCAAGTGCACCCTGGATGCCCAGGGGAGGATTCCTGGCCTGTGGAATCTGACCATCTATGGATGTGAAGTCCTTCCACTTAGCTGGATTTGCTATTAAGTGCGTTGGCTCACTTCCAGCTCTGACCTGAATCTTTCCTCTGAGGACACCATTACTATAAACTAAAAAGTCCCCACAAATTAATTCTCCATTAGCCAAAACAGAGCTACTTTGCTAAGGGACACTGCTGAGCCAAAACACAGCTACTTTGCTAAGGGACGCTGTTGGCAGGAGAGGGAGAAATCTTTGCCCTTCTGGACTGATAGGAAAATTTAAAAAAGAGCATGAAGATTCAGATCAAAGCAAATCATTAAGGAAAATAAATGCCTCCTCAGGTTGTGCTAAGGAGGCATTTAAATTATTTTCACAGCTTGTTTGCAGAAAGAGCAATGCCTGTTTTGATTTCTGCTGCCTGCCATGCAGAGTCATTGCAGCAGCAGGCACAGCCTGGGTGCCAGCAGAAGGGGCAGGGGCACAGCTGCTGCCAGCCCTGGCCATGGGCACAGCCTGCCCTGCTGCCTGGCCCTGGGGGCACCTGAAGGCAGCTCAGGCTCCTCTTGTCCTTGCAGTTCCTCTCTCACATGAAGTCTGTGCGAGACCAGTCGTGCATCCCCTGTGAGGAGATGGTGAGTGACAGCTCAAGGAGCTTCCTGCAGGCAGCACAGAAAAACGTGATGGTCAGGAAATGTTTTTATATTCATGTTCTATTTCTTCATGCCTAAATGGCATGGAAGTGGCTCTTGGATGATATGTGAGGTTTCCTCTGTTCCTTTGGTCACTTCTCTGTCCCACCCTGGTTTGGGAATGGTGTTGGGCACAGGTAATACTACTTGGCAAACGCTTTGTGTTGCTTCTAAATCACCAAAGTTCTGCAAAAATCACAGAGTAGTTGCTGAGATTGCTCAGATTGCTGTGGTCCCATGGTTGTGTAACTCTCACCACAACCTGTTAGTCACTTCCTAGCCATTGAGAATCCTTGGAGCTGCTTGTGCTGAAGGAGCACGCTTCTGCTCTCTAATTACTGCCTGTTTCCATAGAAATGCTGAAAGCTGTTCACTGCCTGCATTCACTGGGGAGTTGTTCCATCATGATGGAGCTGCTCCTTTGGGTTATAAATTCCCCAGTGGAGGGTTTTTTTTAGCACAATATTCTACTTGTAGGGTGCACAGTGGAGCTTTGGTGCTATAAAAAGAACTGGAGAGTGTATATGGTGGGGGGTGAGAATAAAGACATGGGGAAAACACCACATATTTCATAAGCTCCTGCTTTGCTGGTTTTTTTTTTGTTTTTTTTTTTGGCTTTTTGGGTTTTTTTGTTTTGTTTTCAGTCTGCAGACTTCAAAATCCTGCCCAGCAGCTACGGGCACGCGAGGGATGCCTACGCCTTTGGGACAACAGTTGAGAATCTCCTGACAGTCCTCAATGGTCAGGGTGAGAATGACAGTAGTTTATCTTGTTGGTGACAGGCCCTGTGCTTCATTCCTTGTGTGGCTGAACGTTTCACCTTTGGCTGCAGCTGGCAGGAGTGTTGTGGGCTCAGTGGCCAGTGTTGTTCCTTGTTTGCTTCCCCTGTGTTCCCCTTTTCCTGGGGGGATGTGGCTGGAGGTCACTAGCCCGTGTGACACGAGCACTCCCAAACCTGCTCTGGTCCTGCCACGGGTTGTGCATGTGACACGTGGGCCTTGAGTGCCACAGCTGAGCAGGGGCTGCCACCTCCAGCAGAGAGGCAGCAGGAAGTTTCTTGGGAGAACAGTAGCTCTCCTTGGAAACCCAGTAGCCAGGCAGGTTAGGAGGAGAAATGGAAATGCTATTTTCCCCTTCCTTTCGCACTTTTGCTATCAATTAGAGCTACAAATAAGCTTTGGGGGAGTGGGGTGGAGGACTCCTGAACATTCCTTGTTCAGTGTGGAGAGAGAAATCTAACTGTAGGTGCTCTGGATTTCAGTTTCAGCAGATATTCTCTCCAGCTTTCAGCAAACCTTGCACTGTACACTGCTGAATCCAGACCCCAAGTGTCGCCCACCGCTGTCCAGCTTGTTGTCTCACGAGTTCTTCAGGTAAGGGAGGAGTGTCAGCCCCCTCTTGGTCTTGATACTGCTTATTTCTGTCTGGCAAAGCATCGCTTTTGGCAAGGTGGATGGGAGTGCAGACTTTGTCCCTGCCTGTTGCAGGTCTTTGCCAGAGAGGCTTCTTACATTCCGAAGGTGCTCCCAGCCCTCCCACAGAGGCAGCAGCCTGCAGGTGTCCCCTCCTTGCTGGCACTCCTGACCCACCAGCATCTGACCTGGCTCCCTCTGTCTCCTCCTCTCTGCTAAGGGAATGCTGGGGGCTTGCAGTCTCTTCACTGTGGCTGGTTTAAGCATCAGTAGGGATTACACTTGACAGCTTTTGGTTTTCTGCTTAGGAATGATTTTCTGGAAGTTGTGAATTTTCTGAAGACTTTAACGCTCAAGTCTGAGGAGGAGAAAACAGAATTTTTCAAGTAAGTGAAGGAACTGTAATGTGGAAGCTTCTTATTTCAGAATGATAAAGCACACTTCTGCAAATGGATTGTGGGGGGACTTGGGAGGGCTCCTGGCCAGAGGTACTGCCTCAGGTGGCAGGTTTGGTGGCTTTGGCAGAACATTGTTCACTCTGTAACACTCTGGGGGCTCCAGCCAGAGTAGGGGTCCTATCAAAGAGGAAACTCTTCACCTCTTGTTTCCCAATTCCTTGTGACTGGTTTGGTGTTTGGGAGGAGCAGTCCCTGCAGGGCTCTGCAACATCATCCTGATGCTCCCCAGCCTGCAGAGTGAGGCAGCTGCCAGACAGAGAGTCTGCAATCAGACTTGTTAGGTGAATTAATCATGTAGTGCCAAGAGTAAAGCTGCTGCCTGTAATGGATGTCTTGGCTGCAGTAGTGGAACGTCTTCCAGTAAATCCCAATGTTGTGGTCCCCAAAAATTTTTTCTGTCAGGGAATCTTGTGTGTCATCATGGCATTATCTAGGCCTGAAAAGGGAAGAAGCTGAGTTTTTCTTTTTCCATGTAAAAGAGCCTTGGTGTTCTCAGAGAGCTGTTTTCCTGCCTATTTTATATATCAGTTATTTTTCATCAGTTTGAGGCTTAAGTGGAGGAAGTAAGAGGAGAATGGGGATCCTTAGCAGGAACATTGAGAGTGGTTCTCACTATCTCTGTGCCAGCAGGGTTTACTGAGGGAGGGCATGAACAGTTTGCTTAAAGACAGGGGAGTGTTGCCCTTTTATCAGGCAGAGGAGCCTTCCCAGCATGTGCACTCTTCTCTTGGTCTCCTCTAAGCATAGAGAAAAAGCAGTAACTGATAATAAATATTTTAAAAATGAAAATCTGACAGACAAGAGCAGTTGCACAAAATTAAATTTTAATAAACCAAATCAGCACTCTCTTGGCCTCATTAGATGGAAGTGGTTTCAAAATGGGATTCCCTTTGTGCAAGGGAAACTTCCCTTGTGTGCTAGGTAGAACAGCCTTTTCCAAAGCAGCAGGAAAATCCTTGCAATAGGCCAGGGTGTGGAATGAGAGGAAAACTCTACTGCAGTTTTGGCTGTAGCTCTTCATGGGAGATGCCAGCCCTGAGGCAGTTTGATGCCCCAGCAGCTTCCTGTGCCAGCTGGATGTGCTTGTGCCAGCCCATGATCCGGGGTGGGGTTTGACAGGATGTGGTTCTGGCTCCTGGTTTGTGCTGTCTGCCTCAGGCAGCAGCAGAGGCTTCTCCCTGTGGGTCAGAGTGCAGGCAGAGGGAGAGGCTGCAGTGGGACACTGGCTCTGGATGAGTCAGACACAAAAAGGGGAAAATTACATTAAGTGAAACAGGCATAAATGCACGGAAGGCTGCCTTGATACTAATTGCTGTCTCCTGGAATGCAGATTCCTGCTGGACAGGGTGGCTGGCTTGTCAGAGGAGCTGATAGCATCACGGCTGGTGCCTCTCCTACTCAATCAGCTCGTGTTTGCAGAACCTGTAGCTGTCAAGAGTTTTCTTCCTCATCTGCTGGGCCCAAAGAAAGGTGACCTTTAAATACTTCCTCATCACAATTATTCCTGACAAGTTTGGAATGAATTCAGAGCAGTTGTTTCATTGAATCAAGGGAATAGTGGTGTTTCCCTGAGCAGAACAAATACTGTAACAGAACTGGAAAGGACAGTTATCTGTGCTTCCTCCTTTGCACTGCTCTGCTGATGCCGGAGGAGAATTAGGAATGATCCCGGTGTCACCACTCTGGGGGAGCTGTGTGGTGGGTGAGGCAGTCTTTTCCCATGCTCACCTCTGTTCCCTAGAGCAAAGTGGGGAGAGCCAGCCCAGCTGCCTGCTGTCTCCAGCCCTGTTCCAAGCCCACGTGATCCCTGTGCTGCTGAAGCTGTTTGAGGTGCACGAGGAGCACGTGCGGATGGTGCTGCTGTCTCACATCCACGCCTACGCCGAGCTGTTCTCCCAGGATGAGCTCAAGAACATCATACTGCCCCAGGTGAAGGCCAGCACACCAAGGGCTGGTGCATCTGGAATGTGGGATTTCACAGAATCACTGAGTGCTTTGGGTTGGAAGGGACTTGGAGGACCATCTCATCTTATCTAACCCCCTGCCACAGGCAGGGACACTTCCACTCCACCAGGCGTGAAACAATACCAGTCTCTACTGAGAGCTGGAGGGGATTAGAAATGAGATGTGCTGCCAAAGCAACACTTGAAGAGGAAAGCAGTGCAAAAGCAGAGTTTTGTGCTGTGCTAACATCAGTGTGTTGATGGTGCAGGTGTTGCTGGGCCTGAGGGACACCAGTGACTCCATCGTGGCCATAACCCTGCACAGCTTGGCTGTCCTCGTCTCCCTGCTCGGGCCTGAAGTGGTTGTAGGTGGAGAAAGAACAAAGATCTTCAAAAGCTCTGCTCCAAGTTTCATGAAAACTGCTGATCTCTCCCCAGAAGGTAAAAGATACAGTCAGAGTGTTCTTGGGATGCTTGCTTGCCTGTTCTGGCTGAGCAGGGTAGGCAGAGTTTCTTGGATTATTAATCTGTTCCTGGTGACAGGTTTATTGAAAAAAAGCTAATTGGCAGCCAGATTTGGATTTTAAGTTAGGTGCTATTTGCAGATACAGAACTGATATCAGAAGAGCTATTTTAAATATGCCAAATATGTTGGGAAAAAGTGAAACCTCTTCTTCATTTAAGAATCCCTGTAAATAAAGGAAACAGAGTGTGTATGTGTCTTTTATGGAAAAACTATATTGCCTTTCTAAAGGACTTATATAGGCAGTTATTTAACATTCCCTGTCTTAAAAAGTCAGTCTCACATTCTTCCCCCAATTTCTATTCATAGATTGGAAAAGGAATACAAACTTCCCAATTTTATCAGCTCTCTGGAGGCTTTTCAGCTAATGCAAGTGAAGACAGTAGCCCTGCACCTGCTAGATAACTTGGAACCAAGTGTGCTAAGGGAAAGCTGCTCTGGATATTGAAACTAAGAATGTTTATAAGGAGGGAAAAGTCAGCATCTGTGCAGCTTTAGACATAGACATACCAAATGAAATACATGACAGAGACCAGTTTAAGTGCTTGCTTCCTGTTCATGTGTGTACTGGCAGCTGCCACCCTTCATTAAAATCTGTGGATGGCTCACTGTGGTAGTTTTTTATATTATTTATTTTAGTAGACTGTAGTTAATAAACCACTTCGGATTGCAGGCTGAAACCAGGTTTGTTTTTCAGAATATACTTAAAATTAGATCTGATTTAACTGCTGATAAACAACAAAACCCCCACGTCTGTCCTCAACAGTGTGTGATGATCTGCAAAAAGCCACACAAGAGGCTGAGCACACGAGGCTTAACAAGCTGTTTGCTCAAGCCCTCAGAGGATGTGCCCTTTATGAAGGGCCCTGGGGAAAGGGGTGGGTTCTGAGTATTCCTTGCAGTCCTTTCCCGTGGGCCACGTGTCTCTGGTGGCACTGGTGATCCCTGGGCAGGCTCAGCTGGCTGGGAATGCACATGAGCCCTGTGGAAGGGAGTGCAGCACTGGCCCAAAATGAGCCATTTTGAACTGCTGGCAGCAGGGTCCCACACAGCTGAGGCTGGTGTTGGCAAATCATCACCAGTGCTGATCAGAGCCTGCAGCTCCCAAACATGAACCAGGTGCTTGCCAGGCTGTCATCACTGGGCCAGGGAAATGCACCTGCCTTGGGCAGTTCCAAAGCAGGGGCTTGCCTGCCCCCCACTCACCTCACCTCAGGCTGGGACATGAGGCCAGCTGGCAGGCAGCCTTCAGAGTAGAGACTCTCACTCCAGGAAGCTGCTGTGCCCCTGCCCAGGCATGGGAAGGGGTTTGTGTCATGTCATGAGTCTGCTTCTGCTTGGAGATGTGGGCGAGTGCAGCGCTTTTGTGTAAGGCAGGTATCAGGGGATTTGTGATGCAGTTGGGATTTTGGATCCAGCCAGGTGGCAAACAGCATTTTTAAAGCATCTGCTCTGATCCTAATTGCTTTATTCATTGTGTATTTCTTGTAAGAACATCTCAGCAAAGGCTGACCATACACAGTTGCCATAACTGGCAAGAGCTGCAGGCAGCAGGAACAGAGGAGTATTGTGTTATATATGGATCAGGAGGTGCAGCTGTTGCATTGCTGTGTTGTTCAGAAAGAACATTCCAGTGCTGCAGGCAGTTCAGCTCAGACTGGCAGCACACCTTGTGGACTTGTGTCCTTTCTCTCCCTTTATCCTGGCAGGCTCTCCCAGTCACGGCCTGAGCAATCAGAGGAACCAAACCTCTGGGCCCCTGAAGAGCAGTCCCAGCTCTGCCAGTGCTCCTGGCAAGAAGCCTCCCGTGCAACAAGACAATCCCCTGCCTTCAAAGACAGGTAAAATGCACCCTGGTGCTTCCGTTCAGAAATCAAGTGCTCACCAGTGAAGTGTGGCTTGAAAACTCCCCCGTGTGCTGATGTGAAAGATTCAGAGAACCACGGAAGGCAACAGTGAAGGAAGGGGAGTGTGATCCTTAACATCCTAGGGAACAGCTCTTTGGGAAGCTGACAGACACAGACTGGGTGCCTGGACTTGACTTTGTTTTCTTATGGCAGATTCTGTGCTGTGCTTTCACCCCTCCCACAGCTCAGCAGCTACTCTGGATTTACAGGTCAGCTCATTCTGACAGTCAAAGCTGATTCTGTTGCCTTCCTTGGCCTTTCCTGGGTCACCTGCTGCTTATCAGCAGTCAGTTTGTATTGCCCCAGGGCTCCGAGGTGAATTCCCTCCTTTGCAAGCAGGAAGGTGTCCCTGCTTTCTAATCCCAGAGGAGCTTTCTTTCCAATCAATTACTGGCTTGTTCCCATGCCAGGTGGTGCCTGTAAGGTCAAGAAGTTTTAGACACAGCTCCATCTCTGCCTGCACTTGCTCTCTTTGAAAGGGTCTGTAACCCCTTTGTCTTCCACAGGAGAGCAAGGCACTCAGCCCCCCCTGAATGGAATTCCTGGAAGCATTAATGCCCTGGGGAACAGCAGGAGCTCTTTGACTACCTCGGAAAAGGCAGCAGAGGAGTGGCCAGACTGGAGTGAGCCCGAGGAGACAGACACTGAGAAAACTGTGAACATTCAAATTCAGCCCCGGGAGATGCAGAGCACCACAGGACCTTATTTTGCTGATCATGATGGAGATGAGAAGCCTTGGGATGACCTGGAACCCAGGAGCCCCAGTCCCCAATTGTCCTCAGGAAACTGCCCCACTGTGACACAGGCTGATGCAGCTGAAAGGCCAAGGCCTCTGCCAGGTACCCATCAACTGAGCAAAGAGTTCAAAAGCCTCAGACTGAGTCCCCCCACAAAGTCTTGCCATGGGAACAGCTGGAGCAATGACAAGTGGGACCATGAGGAACAACTGGGAGAAACTGTGTTGCCAAAATCCTTTCAGAAAAGGTTGAAGCCTTCATCAGAGTCTGGCCTGGGAGAAGAATTCACGATCAAAGTGAAGAGGAAACCTGTGCAAGACCCTGAGCTGGACTGGTTTGCTGACATGATCCCAGACATTAAACCTTCTTCAGCCCTCTTGATTTTACCTGAGGCAAGGACAGAAGCAGTTGTTCCCACTCATGCTGGTGGGGTGTCCAGCAGAGAAGGTGCCTCCCAGACTGTGCTGTTTTCCTCCAAATTTGCAGCAGCTGATGTGATTGAGGTAAGAGGCTGGAGGTTTAGGTGACTGCAGCCCTGAGAGGCTCCCCAGCACACAGCATCTTAGCAGGGACCAGATACTGCAGTGGGCACTTGATGTAGCAGAGAGAGCTCTGTTAGGAACCAGGGAATGGACTCCATTTGTACACTACTAATTAAGTAATAATGAGTTTTAGCTCCAGCTTTTACTTTGTGCTGCTGGATCCTGGCTGCAGGAATCCTCTGATTTGGTAAGGAGAGTTTTGGTTTGTCAGACAGGTAAAACAAGGCTGGATCCTGGCTCCTGAACAAACATGGTCCTGTGCACAAACAGAAGGGGCTTTCAGGCACAGAGAATGCTCAGGACTGAAGTGTTTTTCCTGACTCATCTAGCAAAACATAATAGCATTGAAAATTATGGAAATCTGAACCTCTGGACTACAGAGTAAAGCTTTTTGGGTGTGTTGTTTTCATGAAAGAATTAACTGAAACATTTCTCTATTTCAGAGACGTAGGAGGGTTACAAAACTGGAGTTTCTTTAAGCAGATAAATCCTGTAGCCCAATCAGGCAGACTCCAGAGACCACTGCTGTCTCCTAGGAGGGGAGGCAGCATTCCCACTTGAACATGTAACTCCCGTAGGGAATAGGTGTTGACTTCAAGTTGTTTTGTTCCTTCAGCCTCAGGAGAGCTACCCCAGGATTAGCAGGGAGCTTGAGGAGAGGAGCCTGGGCTGTAAACTGAAGTTGTTTATGACATTTGAAAGCAGCACAGTGGCCTGAGACTGCCATGACTCCCACCCTGTTTTGGGGGAAAAGCAGTCAGGGAGAAGGGGAGAGCAGACTTAGTGTTGGAATACAACAAGAAAACAACTTGTTCCTAGGGGGAAAAAAATCCTCTAATGTATGGCATTCAAAGTGGGTTTGATACAAACAGTGAAAAAGAAAGTAAGGCTCCTTTTTAAGTCTGCTTTTGTCTTTAAGGTGATTCCTCTTGTAGTTCAAAGTTCTTTAAGGCCGTAAGCTGCAAATACATTTTTGGGCTTTTGGCCTTGTGGATGGATGCTGTGCCATCCCAAGCCACCCAAGCTCCTGCCTGGCTCCTGGGGCTGTGCTAAGCACACCAGTGCATTCCCCATACCTTAATCTGGATAATTTTATGTGATTCTAGGCTGAAGCTACAGGCTGGGGTGAAGAGGAAGAGTTGAACTGGGAAGATGATACAAGCTGGTAACAGTTCTGAAGTAGACCAAGGTGATTGCTGCTGTGTTGGATCCTGTGCCAGGAGCTGCTGCTTCCCCAGTGCAATGGATAAAGAACCTCAGCCCTGCTTTTGCCCCAGGGCAGGCACTTGCTGCACAGCCACCAGAGCCCCAGGGCCCTGAGCTCTTGCCAGGGATGCTCCTTCCCATTCTGTGCCAAAAGCTGCAGGGGTGAGCCTGCACTCCAGCAACAGGCCCAGCTGGGGCTGCCACTGCTCCCAGAGAGGGCAGAGTGATGGAGGGGATAGTGCTGACGTGCTGCTGCAGGCCAACAGTGGGGCAGGAGATTGATCTTGGCTCACCCTGCCCTGAAAAACTGCTGACAATAAATGAAAGTCACACTGAATTTCTTGGTTGATGTGCCTTTTTCCTTTGGTTTTCTTGTTTGGTTGGGGTTTTAATCTTTCCCAGAAAAATAATGCCCTTAGAAATGGCTCCTTTTAACTTTTCAGCTAAGATATGATTTTAAGATGAATGTACAATTTATTCAACTTATTTATTTTTGTTTGTATAGTTCTGTCAATGGATGGCACAAGAGGTGCTAGGAACCATACAATGAATGACCACAAACTGCTTAAGCACCATGTTCTTTGTGCTCTTAACTGTGACCAATAAAGATTATTTTTAAAGGATCACCCTGGTGTGGAGTGGAACCAGCAGCAGAGGTATGTTCAGAGAACAGCAGAAAGCCTTTAACTGTTATTCCTGAGTGTATTTTAAAATAAAGATTAAAAACACCTACTGCCTGGGCACCTGCATGTGAAAGGAACAAGGTCACTGCTACTTTTACAACAGATTCAAACCTCTCAGTATTCAGAATACAAGGTCATGAAATGTTTATCTCCACACAATAGAAGAACAAGCAATCTACAAACTCACAGCTCTGCTGTCCAGTAGTGTCCACTCAAATCCCTCAGGCTCTGCAGGAGAGCTGGCACTGCCCTCCTAAGTCCATTCTGGCACACAAACCAAGCCCCAGCAGTAGTGCAGAGCACTGCCCATGTCTCAGCTTTTTCTTCTGCAGCACTCCTGGCACAAAGGCACCTCTTCCGTGCCACCAGGGGGCTGGGCTGGGTCGTTGTCCCCAAGCCCTGTGGAGCACCTACCTCAGGCTGTCCCTGAGGGTGGCTATGGCTGCCTGCAGAGCCTCCAGCTTCACTGCAAGCCAGCCTGGGGGGGACCCTTTGTGCAGCAGCAGCTTCACAGCCTCCACTGCCCCCTCCAGTGTGCCTACTGCTGCCTGGAACTGCTCCTCAGAGGGGGGGTGACAGGCTCTCTTGGCCACGGGCTGCAGATTTAAGTAAACATGAAAGATCAATTTAATATTGTACTTAAGCAATCAGTCTTCATCCAAATGCCAGAACCCCCTTAGGTGGAACAGAGCTGCAAGAGTCCCCTGTCCTGGGGGGGTTCCTGCTGCCTGGCAGGCACTACAGTCCATGAGGGTATCAGAGGGAGGACCATGAGTGCACGTGGTCTTTTTTCCTAGACAGGGAGGGCAGCAAGACCAGCTGAGCCTTTTCAGAGACTCCCCAGAACTGACAGAAATTAACAGTTTAAAGAAGCACACATACCTCTCCTGTTGACTCCAATTCTCCATCCACTTTCAAAACCTGTGTGCTCCAGGTAATCCGTTCTTGCTTCAGGCGTTCTGTTCGTGCTTCTCTTGACTCTTCCCCCTGCCTTGTCTAGGGAGAAAGCCCCAGGAGAGGTAACTAAACCCAGGCAGCACTACCCAACCTTCACAGGCTCAATTTATAAGCCAGAACAAAAGGGAGAGAGGGAAGGATTTTAATGTGCAGGTCAAAGGATATTATTTCTCACGGACTATTCTGATCAAAAATTGACGTTATCTACAACTTTGGGTTAGCATCACTGGCAGCTCTCAGTTATTTTGTAAATGATCTGCTTGCCAAAAGCTGCTCAACCAGAGAGCCCTGCCTCAGATGACAGCTGCCCCCTCTTTCCCAGTGCCACTGTTCTGCAGCAACAGCCACCTGCTCCTGAGAGGATTTCTCCTAATATGCAAAAGGCACTGAGACGTTTCATACGTGTTTGTTTGGATTTCAGAAACTGATCCAAGAGAAATGGGGGAAGGAAATAAAACCAAATTATCAAATGCTGTATTTTTAATGGGCAACTCCTTTCAGAAACAACAGTGCAATTTAATGAGGTTTTTGTGTTTAAGGATGATAAATACTTTGCTTATAAGTTGAAAGTACAGGAGGAGTAGTGTGTGTAGGAATGGCAGTTGCTAATTCTGCTGATTAAAGTAAGCAGAAAAGTTCAACCAGACAGTTTATTTTAAAGTTATTTAATGGTCATGCAGATAATGCAAGTGCAGACCCATGCTGTGTATTGCTGATAGCAGATGTACAGCATCAACTAAGACAGCAGTAAAATGGTTAAACAATATACATACCTTAGCCAGAAAATTAACAACTTTATTCTTAGCTTCTTCAGAATTAAGGCACCAAGGAACAACATCTTCATGTCTTGTTTCCTGTCAAAAATGGTTTGTTATTGGTTGTTCAGTACATTCATGCTAACAAGGGAACAAAGGAGATGCCTCTATGGCACTCCCTGCCCTCTTGCAACCAATCTAAGCAACCAATGCCTAATTCTTTCTTCACTTCCAGCTCCGGAAATCTCTTCCAACTGCACCAGCCCTCAGCACTTTTAATGTGCAATAGCTGTCACTCAGATCCAGAGTGTGCAGTGAGGAGCAGCAAACATTTGAGACAGGAGAATTTGTGTACAACAGAAGTTAACAGAACCAAACACCTGCACCCAGAGTTGTGCTCTGCTCACCTCTGCGAAGTGTGTGAATGCCTCCAGTGCGTGCTGGTGAATCAGCCAGGTCTGGTCAGCCAGCAGAGAGGCAAACAGGCAGGACAGCTGGGGCACGACCTGCCTCTGCAACAGGAACAAACAGCCCAGGAGTTACTTGTGCATATTTCACCATCATGATTTATTATGAAAGAGTCACTCTAAGACTGAGGGACAGGTTTGGGAAGCATGAGAGTGCTACTGCCCTGCGTGGCTAAAGAACACTGTGAGGGAGGTGACATTCTATCCCCACTTCTTGTTGCTTCTCACCACTGAGAAAGGACTGGCATTTGAACCTCCAAACATCTTGGATGCACTCAGCATGTCTTGATGAAAAATAAACCTGCTGCAGACCATTAATCCAAGACAACTGTCCTGGCATTCCCATATGTATTTAATGAACTCGACCCTTTAACTGTATATTTAAATAAAAGTCTTTTGATCAAAAGACAAGGCAATTTCACTAAGGCAACAATTCCATTTACCTGTGCTTCTTGTGGGATGAACACCTTTCCCATGGAAGACAGAAAATCCACCATTGCTAACAGACATGATCTGGGGGATGCAGCTGGAGCAGGGATGACTGCAGTGCAAACACCTGCAGGAGACAGACCCCAGCAAAGCCCCATCAGACAGAAAGCTGTGCAGGCTCATCTTTAAATCCAAATAAATAATATAACTTCCATATATCTCAATTATCTTACAGAGGAAAGGGATTCTCAAAAGCAGTGTTAACCAAAATGCCATGTGCTTGGTTTAAAGACCAGGAAAGTAATCAAGGAAGATTATTTCCTTGTTAAAAGAAGGCCAGACCATGAAATAACTCATTTGAGATTTCAACAAATCACAAAGAACTTGGTTTTCATGTAGTGAATTATTCATAAGGCACTGTTGGGGGTTTTAGGATTTTTTTTTTTTTTACCTGGGTCATCAGTTGAGCATCTAATGCTTGGATAAAAAATTCTAAAAGGTGAAGTAATAAACACAGTGTCTTCTGGAGACATGGCTCATCTGAGACCTTGAAGAGAACACAGGATATCAGTAACACTGCATTTTAGCTCATGGAATAACTGCTTAGGAGACAATGTCAAGTTACAGTAGCATTCCAAAATTGTTAGCCTGACTTCACACATGTAAAACACTGCGTTGTAAGCAGCAAAGAAAATATTAAAGTATCAGTATTTCTAGGTAGTCATATTTTATGAGCCCATTTTCTCTGATTTTTTGGAAGAACATTTCTTAACCCTCCTCTCCTTTCACCACTCACTAAAATAAGCACCTAAAGGTTATCTGAACTGTTGCTTGGCACTTTCAGTTGCCAAATGTCCTCACAGAATGGCTGAGATTAGAAAAGACCTCTGAGGGGGGGCACATTGTTGGCTCTTCACTCCCACTCTCAAACTTTCTTTTAAACTCTGGAGCACGAAAACCCTGACAATCCTTTTTTTCTTTCCCTTATGCAGCTGCAGCCATGAACAGGTACATGGTCACAAGGACACTGCCTCCTCTGGGAGGAGGGTGATTTGCCCTGTGTGTCTCCATGTGCTGGGCTCTAATCAAATCACCCTGAGTTTTGTCCCATTCAAATGAATATTTAAAATAAACCAAATCTGTAACTGGTTTGAATCAAAATCAGGGATTTCAGGCTTTTCCTTGAGCAAGTCTGAATGTGACACTGAGTAACAGATGAAGTAACAAAAAACCACATATGTAACATTCAGGAAATTCAAACTCAAGCTTCCAGAGCGCATGGCTGCCCTACAGATAAACCAGCTGAGAGCAGACGTGCAGCACTGCTATGACACTGTGCTTTCCTGAAACAGTCCAATCCAAGTAAAACAGATGAGCAGCAACAACCTGAGGAAACAGCACCAGCCTCCCCAAGACATGCTTTCACTGCTGGAGCAGCAAATTCTCATACCTGCTTAGCCTGGAGAAAAGACCAGAACTGACTGAGCACTCCCATGATCGATGTCTTAAGTTCTGCCTCCAGGGTGGCATCAGCAGAACTACAGGCAGCCAGCAGGACAGAAAGGGCAGTGTTCTAGGAGGAAAAAATGTGTAGAAACCCACCCAAACACACTACATGAACACCAACCCAAAACCCCAGGCTCATACGAAACCTCTAAAATGATACAAGGTGGCAAGAAGCCCAGTGTGCTAAACCAGCTGTACAGAACAGCTAATCCAGCAGGAGAGCAGCCAACAAAGGTTCCAGAGCAGGGAAACCATCCATTACAACTGGGAGTTTCACACACACTGCAGGTCATTTGCTGCACTGGCAGAAGTCTGGCAGCAGACACTTCATGTGGAAGCCTCTGGTTTCTCACATTCCCTCATCAAGGAGACCAGTGAGCATCTTTCTCATCTGATGCTGCATAAAACCAGCCAGGACTTTTAAACTGAAGAGGAATTGTATGCTAAGGTGCAGCATAAATCTGAAATTCTGAAGAAAAATACAACTGCTCAGCCAGAGAGCCAACAACAACTAGAATAACCAGTGAATCACAAAACCTAGCACAGCAGAGGTCCTAAGGTGCAGCATTACTACAAGAGAACATTAAAACGAGAGCTCTTGCTCATGCATATGCCAGCTAGGCATAGAAAAAAGCTGTGCAACAGACTGAACAGAATCCTTGTAGTCTGAAAAACGAGAGTTCATTCATTTCTCCAAAGAGCAGATCTCCTTACCACAGGTGGGAGCCCTCCCAAGGCACGGCTGCTGTTCAGCCACTGCCGGCACCGCGCGAGCCCCGCCGAGCACAGCTGAGCTGCCACTCGGGCCCTGAGGTCAGGAGTCAGGGCCCTGAGGGACACGTGCTGCCACACAGCCAAGTTCTCCACCTCCACAGGAGGAAACTTCTGAGCAAATTCTACCTGGAAACAAAAGGGAACAGAAACTGAACAGACCAGGAAACAATAAGATAGCCCAAAAGATGAGGAACCAAAATGCGCTGGTGGTTTGCTTCAGATTTATTATGTGGAAAAGTCTGGGTAAAGCATTTAAAAAAAATCCATCTTTTTATAGGAAAAACGTTTAGAAACTGCCACCTCCCTTGTCACATAAGCAACTGATTTTTTCAGCTGCTTGAAGCCATGGCCCTAGTGAGTAGAAGAGAGGGCTTTAGTCCCTCCAGGGCAAACAGAGAGGCACTGCCAGGACAGGACACTCCTTGGGACTCACATCACTCACAGATGCAACGACAGGACACAGTTTCAGTGAATTTGGGGAGATGGGCTGTTTTCATACTTTGTCCAAAAACGGACTTCATTGCTACCCAGTAACTCTTAGAAAGGTCAGTGTGCTTTTCTTGTTTCAAAGAGCACCTCTGCACAAAGTAGGATCCACAATAAGTAATAAACTTACTGACTTAATGACTTGGATTAAGTAATAACAAGTACAACGACAAGTGCAGCAAGGGAGCCCTCAACATCCTGTCACTATTCCAGAACTGGAAGGGAGTATTTGAACACAGGCCACTGATTCAAATCTCTTCTCCTGACAACAGCAGATGCTGGTGCTGTACTTGCCTGATGCTCTGGAGCCATCAGGAACAGCATTCGCCTCAGCAGCACACCCAGGGCAGAGACCTGGCAGCAGTCACTGGGCCAAGCCTTCACCTGCATTAGGATAAAAAAGTAAAGCACCTCATTACACTGAGGGAAAAACCACCACTGAGCAAACAAATTCCATACAGGATGTTCTGAGAGTTTCTATGTGGGATCACAGCAGTGACACTGTAAATAAAATAAGCAGGGCATATTGTTTTATATTTTCAGTGTACTGCTTTTGCTAATTACTAAGCCTGTTTGAAGAACTGAAACAACCTCCATTTGAACCTTTGCTGGAAACACTCAGATTAAAACTGGTGCCAAACTGCAAACATCAATGTGGTTCTTACCAAGTGGGCAATCACATCAACGTGGTGAGCACACAGCTCAGCTGTTCCATACCTGAAACATGAGAGACAGCAGCTTGTGAATCTGTACTTCCCATTCTTTGACAGACTAAATATCACAAATCTGGTCTGAGAAACTGCCATTTCCTCCAACATGTTTAAACTCGATTTGCAGAGACACAATTTACTTGAGACAACCATTTCAAGAATCAGTTATCAAAGAGAGAAGCTATGCTGCTTGCTTGCTATGCCACTTCTGATTTTCAAAATATGTTCTGTATCTGAAAATAATCCAAATTCTGTCTTACAAAAATCTCTCTCAAGCAAATTCCAAATTATGTACAACAACAGAATGAACTGGATCTGTGGAAAACCTGCTTGACTTGTAATAGGAGCATTTTACCTGGCGAGGAAGCACCACGAGTCCATTGCTAGCAGAGATGTGATCATACTGGAACCCAGCACAGCAGCCAGCAGGGCACGCTCCTGAGGAGAAAAGGGAAGATGGACACAGTCTGAATAGTGCAGGAAAGAAAGCACTGAACTTTTATAACAGCTTCATCCTCCCTCCTCTGAAAGAGAACAATAATTGCCAGCACCACCGAGGTCCTCAAGAACTTTATTTTCCCCTTTCCCACAAGTGACATTTGCTGTGTAACTGAACTCCAGCCACGCAGCTGTGTCACAGCTGATTTCTACAAACCCATCTCTGAGATGGCTCCCTCTGATCATCTTTTCAGAGCCACATTCTTTTTTAGAAAGAACCCATTCTTTTGAAGTAGCACCTATATAGCATCATGACAGCTGAAGAACTGGTAAGCCAAACCCAATCTTACCAGCTGAGGGAATTGTGATGGGAGTGTGGAAGCAATGAAGGAGCACAGGTGGACACAGACATAGTGATAGAGGGTGATGGGAACTGCTGGCTGTCCAGTACTGACCACCTGTGGCAAACAGACAGGGAGAGAAAGCTCCCCACAACACTGCTGGAAACTGAAGAAGAGAGCTGAAAACAAAGACAGGCTGCAAGGGGGAAAGAGAAAAAAAAAACAAAAAAAAAACCAAAAAAGAGAACAGTTTGGTTACAAATATATAAGTGCCAAATCCTGCAAACAACATTGGTATTACAAAATCTTTGCCTTCAGCCAGAAAAGATGGCAATAACTTCAGTGCTTTTACAACAGATTTATGTTCCTGACTGCCTTCCTCTTTTACCAATTCAAGTGATTATTAGAGGGTTCAGGCTTTAAAGTGTGAGATTTTAACTTAGTGAAGTATCAACAAATTACATCCATAGCTTTATTCCTACCCTACAAGTACTCTAAATACCACTCCTTCCCTGAAAAAAACAAAGACATCTCTGTCTCTGTATCCTTCACTCCTGAGGCAATGAACATCAGATCCTGTTTGTCTTGGCATAAGGATGGAAATCTACAGTGACAATTTTGCCAGTTCAGTTGCAAAGGAAACGCCAGCAGCTGAGCCCCTTTGTTTGCCTGTGTGGAACAACTGCTGTGGGGAAGCACTACAGAAAGAAAACCTTTTCAGTACCTTTTTCCTGTGTTCCAGAGAGTTTGCACTTCTTCAGGCTGAGAGGACAGCTTGTCCATTATGGTAAGCAGGAGGAGACACTGGGGCAGCTGCTGCTCTGGAGGGAGACCTGTAGAAGTTTGGGTTTCCAATGACAAGCAAGTTGCCTGGATATATTTCTTGTGTGTAAACTGGCTTTTAAGAAAGTGTAGAGGCAAAGTGATGAGCAATCTCAGAATTGTGAGATGTTGGTTGAGGTGCAAATCAAGAAGAGGTTGTTGAAACAAAAAGCTGACATTTTCCCAGTTTAAAGGCATTCTACTTTTCACAGAAAACATTTACTTTAGGGGAAAAAAAAGCTGTCTTCCCCTACCAACAGAACACCAGGAAAAAATCCATCTTACTTTGAAATTCAGTTTGTGGCAAATGTGGATTGAAATTATGCAAAAGATCAGAATTGACAGGATTTCTGTTAACCAGATTAATAAGGCAGTTGCTATGAGTACTTTGGAAAAGATGAAATCAGCAACAACATAAACTATCTGTTATAAAATCCATCCAAGTTAGCAGGCAATCAGCTCCCTCACAGTACTTATAAAAGAAGCAGAGACAAGCAAATAAGCACAGAATGTTATAGTCCAGAAAGTCAAAATGTCAATGCTGAACCCTCAGGAAGCACTGGGAGTTGTACTTTCAACCCACCTAAATTTTCACTTAGCACCCGTTCCATGAAAGGACTAAAGGGAAGAAGCTGGGTGATGAGAGGGTCCAGAGCCACAAGAAAAACCTGGGATATTTCATCTTGATGAACTTCCAAGATCTCTGGAGCATAAAGACTGGGAGGAAATTTGCTGAGGGGGAATAGAAAAAAAAAAGTAAAAAAAAAAAAAAAAAAAAAAAAAAAAAAGTTAAATATTCTCAGCATTCTCAGCAAAATTACTTTTCCCCAAAAGAAACACAAAAATACAAATTCATTATTTCCTTGCTCCTGTGAAATAAAAGACAGAAAAGGCTCCCCATTTTAGGATATCTGTTAAAGCCTAAGAGTTACAACTCTGTATTCAGCCTTTAAAATAAGCACCACAATCCAATATTTTACTAAACATTTAAAGAAAACCTTATAAGCTCACAGAAGATGTGTGTAAATACATAACATCCCTCTGAAGAAGCATATCAAATCACAGAGTCAAGGGGAAGGGAAAAGCAAAGAAAAGGCCTTTATACACAATTTGACAGCCATAAATCTCACAGCACTAACTTAACACAGGACCCTAAAAGGGTCTCACAGTTTCTCTGAAGTGAGAAAAAAACCCCTTGGGCAATAAAAGAAAAAAATATACAAGATATAAGGCAAGAGATCATGAAATGAAAACCTTCTACTCTTGCAGCTTATAAAGTGAACTGTAAAAATGCTCCCTTCTTACTCAAAACTCCTGCTCAGTTTCCTTGAGTGAATAAAAGTTTACAACCTTCCACTTGAGAAAAAACAAGGTGAGTAAACTTAGAAGAAGAAACTCATAAAAAAATATCCACCCAATCTTGCAGTAGAACTCGGGTGCACATCTCACCACAAGAACCTGGTTTGAACTCCAACACAGGGCTGAAATCAGCCCTCTGATTTCACAGAATAAAGAACTATTAGTATAAAGTCTGGGTTCTCTTATGCTTCCCCACCACTGCAGCAGCAAAACTTTTTGAAAGAAAAGTGATAAACCACTTGCAGACATTTTTAAGTGTAGCATTTAAAAACCATCCAGGAGAACCAGAGTCCTTCTGTGAGATTCCACAAGATTATTAATAGTAAAGTGATGAACAATTTCAGGACACTCTGTTTCTGATCCCCTCTTTCTCCAGGACAAATTTTTCCAAACTTTGTCTTAAAGTAGAAACAATCTGTCAAAGGGCACTGCTGACACCTGCATTTAGCTGTAGAATTTTTTTTCTGCACATCCTACACATAATTTTTTATTTTTTTTTTTATAATTGTATTTTTTCTTGCCATAAATAGTTGCAACGAAGTTAATGGTTTGTCATTATGGGACAAACGCAGCATTGTGCAAGAATTGATGCACAGCATTGATCAAGAATGGGGTTAAGGTAACTACAAAACACTAAACCACTTAATTTATTAAAAAATATTTTAGCTTTCTGTACATGAAAAAAGATGACAAAAACTCTGGAATGAGAACTGCAATTTTGCATCTCGAAATATTTGTAATTTAAGAATGCAACATGGAAATGTTATTAAGATACTGTCAATAATCAATTATTTGTACTTCACATACCTGTATATCTGAAGAAAGAGCTGATGCAACTGAGAACAGGAATCAGAGAAGCAGGCAAGAAATTCCTGCAAAAGCCATCAATTTTGAGTGATACTTTTAAAATAAAATCTATGATGAATTGCATGAATCACTGGACATCTCCTATCAAGTACTCAGTGCCACAGCATGAAACAACCTGTTAGAATTTATTTTTCTGGGAAATCCCAGCAGTAACCCTGAACAGGCTTGTGACTACTCACTGGTGGAAGAACTAAAGCAGGTTATGTATGGATGATAAATATACTGCCTATATGGGATAGCTGTAAATTGTTAAGACAGTACAAAATTATGCCATTTGCAGACCAGAGGCTTAAATTTAATACTAGCATAGAATTGAAGTATTAAAACCTACCTTGGTGTAGTGTACAAGGGAATTAGCAAAGAACCTGCACAGTTTCACTGTCTTCTGGAATAGCTTGAAGTCAGTGCCCTCCTGTCCAAAGGAAGCAGTTCTCAAAGATATTATAGAGTATTACAATAAAACAGGAAGTTAGATTGCTAACAGTGTTCAAAACCTGTCCATTTCATATTTGAGTCTCTACAGGCTCTGAAGCTAAGGGGAGAAAACTTTAAAATATTCAGTAGGTATGCTTCAACATTTTCAGAGCAATATTAAGGATTTGACTGACCTTGGGATATTGTCAGTTTAGGAAATTAAAAAAATTTCTCACATAGTATGGTGAAAACTTAGTGTCTCACTAAAACATCCTCAATCTCCAAAATTCACAAAGCTGTGGGCCTCATTTTCATGTGGTTTCAAAGGTATTCTGTCTACCACATGAAATAAAGAAAACCCCCCAAAAAACCCCCAAACCAAATTACTCCAAGCAATCCTACAGCCCAAAGAATTTCTCCTCAAGCTCACTCGGGAGCTTTTTAACTCACCTGTATCTGTGACACCCTCATCTGCTCAGCCAGCTGCAAACAGGAGTCAAAGGAAAAAAGAGTGTCCTTGCAGAGGCCACTGAGGATGTCACTGTGCTTCAGGTGGCACTGCAGCAGGGAGTGATGCTTCAGGCTTTGCCTGAAAGACAAATACACTCAGGTATTTAATTGTCAGAAGTGATTGTGCAATGAATTCTTACCAACCCAAATAACTAATTCTTCTGTTTGGCTTTTCTACAGCAGTGATTGGTGCAATATCCATGAATACTGAAAGCAGAAACCCAGAGAGAACAACTCTCTCCGTGGCCATGACTGAAACCCAGGGGAGAGGCAGGATGGAAGTAGAAAACAGCCAGCTCAAGCCAAAAACATCTACAAAACTGCAGGTCACACCTCAATGTTCACCATTCAGACAACAGCGTGGCAAATTTTCTTCTGCATTGCAATACAGAAAGTCAAGTTTCTATTACTTTTCAAACCAATTCCTACCTGCTTTCACTGGCAGTGCTTTAATATTACTTCCTAGCTAAATTTCCTTACTAAACAGCTACATTGAATTCTCTCATTTTCATTTTATTAGAAATTCTGAGCCCAAAGCCATTGAGACATTCATTATTTAAAATTACACCACAATAAACCTCAAAGAGTTTAGCTACATACTTGATTATGAACTTCCATGTATTGGCATGAAGAGCATGGTCCATATTGGAAATGACAGAGCAGATCTCCAGCACAGTGTGGATTACTACAAAAATAACAGAGTTAAATCAGATTTATGAGTTCACAGCAATCCCAAGAGAATAATGAGAGAATACCAGCACATTGCAATGAATTAGGAAAATGGCTCAGTGTTTAGGTTCTCCTTTCCTACAAACCTACACAACATTCCCACAGAGGAAGCTTCAGGAGAAAAATGGAAATATTTTGAGTTCAAAATGCTGCTTTCTGAAAAGCTAGTCAGGACAGCAGGAACTGAGCCCGTTTTAAAATTTCAAACATACTCTCCATAGAACAAAAGTCTGAGCAAGACTAACAAAAGTTTCAAATCCATGTATACCTGACACCATATATGTGATGTCATCTTCAGTGGAAGCAGAGTCTATGGAAATCAGATCAACCAGTTCCATCAGCTGTTTCTGAAGGGAGTAAGTTTCCTTGAACATGGCTTGTAGGAGGTCAGAAATTAAGTGCAGGTGCCCACAGTACACTGATTCACTGTCCTGAAATGGGGAGGAAGAGGTTTGTAAGAGAGCTCAGGACTCACAGCCTGACTTTTCACATGCAGAAAACACCAAGAGCTTCGCCATACGTTTCTCTGGGAAAAAGAACAAGGCACAGATGTACCTGCTTTAACTCAAGAGACAGCCCCTGAGCACTCAATATAAAATATGCTCACCTGCAGCTCTTGAAAAACTAAGGAGGTCTGGCTGGCTCTTTTGAGTTTAGGGGGCTATGGATCAGGCTCCGTGTAGGAACCTATGATTGTATTTCTGAACCAAACAGGACAATGCCAGCAGCAAAGGAAGCAGAATTCCAAAGAATTTCCAATGCTTTCAAGTTAGAATTACTAGATAAAGATATGATGCCTGAGTTTGAGTCCTGATGTGGAAAGCTGATGTAAATGTTCCCATAAGAAAGAAATAGTAAAAGTGGAAATGAAAGGCAACCAAAAGTTAGTGAATCCTTACGATAATCTTGGTTTATTTTCAATGCTTAGAGGGAATTACTGTTGCACCTGAAAATCCAGATCAGCCTATGTCTGAAACTGATACACACTGCCCACTGTAACCAACATAAACCTGCTAATCTCAACTTTCAATCCACCCTGGAACTTGCCATCTGCAGCTCTGAAAATACTGCAGCCATCAGGACTGCACGGATCTCTCAGAGCACTCTGCTGATGAGAGGAATGTTCAGTTAACACTGATTCAAAGTATGGAAATAGCCCAGAGTCTGAGCCTCTCACCAGCAGGTCAGGTTTGCTGAGCAGATGGCTGAGAAATCCTCTTGGTAATGGTGCACTGAGTGCATTCTGAAAACGACTTAACAACTAAAATTAAAAGAATAATACTCCAACAGCAGTATCATTTCAAGACAAGATCTTCTCAAGCATTTCTTAAAAGCCAAGGAGCACAAGGATGTTCGTGGTGCCAGCAGAGCCTTACCTTGCAGTGTGTGAAGGTGCTCTTCAGCACAGAGAGCACGGAGGCGGGGAGGGAGCGGATGCTCTGCGGGGACAGCTCCTGCAGCGAGCACACGTAGCGCACACAGCCCGTCAGCGTCTCCAGCAGCTGCACCACGGTCTGACAGCAAGGGTTAACACATCAGTCACCACTGCAGTCCCTCCAAAGTGCCTTTGCTGAGCTGAAACACACCTGGATTTTCATGGCATTTCAAGTTTGCTGCTATTTGCATAAATAAGTAGTTTGAATGAAGCTCCGGAGCTTTTCTCCGATACCATATCCTCTGTGCAAACTCCTTATTTCTTTGACTATTGCTTTCAATTTACAAAAATGTTAAAACTCATTAAAACTCAGAAGGAAGTGACTGCATAAACAGGTGCCAGGTTCAGTCTTTAAATATGGGTGTTGCTGTGGGACACAGAGGGAACACACAGTGCCACACACACACACTGGTGTCAGAAGCACCGAAGAAGCAAGTTTATTGAAACCTCAGCTATTTATAATTTCTAGGACACTGACCAGGGATTGGGTAATGAAGTATCCACCTCTCCAATCCCACTGGTCAAATGAGAAGTCTCTCAAGTGATTTCTTTCATGAAGGAATGTAAACTATTCTTGTTTATCTTACAAATTGTGAGAACACTGACTCCATTCTACAAAAACAAATCAGAAGGCTTATTTTCAGGGACAACATATGGGGAGTCACATTCCATCTGCAGGAGGGACTTAAGCAGAATTTGAGATGATTTTTTAAGTTATTATTAGCATCACATGCTAGAGGGAATAAAATAATCTGCAAAATGTTAACTGAACTTCAGCTACAAAGGAAGATTAAATTACATTTTAATCATCAGTAGCTGGCAAAAACCTTTTTGTAGTTTAAGTAAAAGCAAAGAGTGATGTAAACATTATTTTGGCAGCTTATGTGATGGGACTTGCCTGTAGCAGATGCCTTACAGTGCTGCATAACTCTGTACTCTGGCTGGTCAGTCCTTTGGCCTCGCTGGATAATTCACACATCAAGTTATCAAAGAACTGTAGAGTCTGGCAGAACATAACAAAACTGAGACATTCCACTTACAAAGGTACACGTGCAAATAATAACCCCTTTCTATTCCTGCTTGACTCCTTGGCATGGAGGCACAGAGAGAACTCACAGCAGAAAACCCTTTCCAGCATTTCAATCATAAAGCATGATATAACAAGAAGCAAAACCCATTTATATATATATTATAGACAGAAGATATTGTAGCTGTTATTTCTTCTAAAATCTGTTGCTAAAACAAGCTTCACAGCTAATTTGCTTGAAATATACATACCTCATTCTACCAAAGATTTTTTTTACTTAGTTAAAACAGCATAATTTAAAAAACGTTTTCATTTTGTCTCAGAATTGTTGAGAATGATTATTTACATTTTGAATACATTAAGAAAAAAAAAGTCTGTGATGTACAAATAACATCTATTTCTACTTTAGTTGAGGTTTTTGGATATCTGATGAGTGTTACTGTTGAGACTGCAAAGACAGTGAGGTGCTTCTGGGCACATGCAGGATAAACAGTGGTCCAGCAATCCTTTTTCAGGATATGCCTATTATGAGACAATTCTCCTGTAATCTCCAAAAAGTTGTTACTTGGGATAAAATAAGAGAAAGGAAAATCAAGTGGCTGTTTTTACTGGCTTCTTAAAATGGGCAACCTGAGGCGTGAAACGTAAATCAGTCATTTGGCACTGCTTTGCTTCACTTAAAACACAAGCACTGATTTTAATACAACTATGGCACAAAATTTTCCATTGTTTAATCAGAAAAGAAAACATATGTGAGGTCAGTATGGTCTAAAAGTTTATTCACTATATTAATTCAAAAATTTCACAACATTTATTCCTGATATGGGAGTGTTGAGCTCTTCAGTTTATTTGTCCCGAGAAGCTCCCTCACTTAAAAAATTCTCCACCTTGGTCGTTTTATAAAAAGCCCAATCTTCTCAGAAAAAAACAAACCCCAAATCTATTGCTGAATATAGAAAACAGAGCGTTGTATATTCAATTCTCTCCCTCCTGTAAAGAATGAGCACAATCACAGAAACAATTCAACACAACGCTGTGAAAACTCCTAAAGGGTAAAATTTCAACTTCAATTTTTGTATCCCATAGATATTGTGCAACCCCAAAAGAAGAATCACTGCAATCTAAGCAGGTTCTAACACTGGACTGACCGACAATTTCACAGTTGACTGAAGCTGTCTTACCTTAGGTAATACTTTTGAGAAAAAAGTTCGTTCCAAATCTTCAAGGCTGATATGCGGCAAAAACATTTCAGTCAGGATCCTTAAAACACCTGCAAAGAAAAACATTCACAGTGTGTAATTCTCAGAAATATACAGCAACCTACCAAAGGAAACAAAAGCAGAAATGTGTTTTCCCTTTTCTGCAGAAAGCATAAACACATCAGGTACTTGATTTTGAGAGCCAACAGAGCATTTGCCTTATCTGAAATGAATACATTATCTGGAAAATCAAGTAACTGTAAGAGCCTCAGCATGCACAAACCCATCAAAACTAGCAGCACACCTAACTAAATTTAGTTGAAGACTGAGCACAACTGCCAGCCTAGAGATTTAGTATTTGCCACACTCCAAACTGCAAATAGTTGCACATTTTATAATGCAACATAATATGCAATGTAACAGCGAATTTTAGCAACATTCGTGAACAGTTACATATGAGCCGCCTTTTAACTATCATCTCTCTCATCTGGAAGATAACAGCCCAAAAGACAATAAAACACCAGATAAAAAAACACCTTCTTTTTTGTGTTTTAAGATCAGAAGCAGCAGAAAGGAAAAAGCAGCCTTAGATGCTGAGTTTCCATAGGGCAGTTTATAAAGCTTACTCAAAGTGCAGTTAGTGAAATGTGCAAGGTCCACCAGGATGGCTGAAGGCTCTGAAAAGCTGTATCAGAAGCAGCTTAAGCACTGCAGTGATTTTAATGCAAGTGCAATACAGAGAGAGGCACTTCTTAGCCATTACTTACGAATATGCTCAGTCCAGTCTTCAGACTCTTGATACATTGAGTGAAAACGCTAAAGAAAATCGAACTTGCTCTGCAATAAAATCTATCTTTAAAGCGCCTGCTGAAGCCACAGTGGCTTCTATCACTGTCTCACGTACGAATGAAAGTGGTGGGGATGCTCCGGAACCAACGCAGGCTGATAGCCCAGTGTAGCCAGAGCATCAACGGAGTATTCCCAAAATGTATTGGAGAGGAAGTCTTGAGGGGTTTTATTTTTTTTTTTTTTTTTTTTTTGGGGGGGGGGTTGTTTGGGTTTTTTTTGGTGGTGTGTGGTTTGAGGTTTTTTTAGGGGCTTGGGTTTCTTTTCTCGATTTTATTCCAGGAAAAGGCCGTACCCGCCTCCAGCGAACCCCCCGGCCCTCAGGAAGCTCCCCTCGCTCTCCCTCACACAGGTCTGGTGGAACCGCGGAGCCCCCAAGGATGCACACACACCACCACCACCACCCCCCCCCCCCCCCAGCACCACGGCTGCAGCCAGGAAGGATATGAGGAGCCGGGGCAGCACTGCGGGCAGCTCCCGGCGGCACAGCTCGCCGTCCCAGCCGCCCAGCTCCCGCAGGAGCAGCTCGGGGTCCGCCTGGGCCATGGCAGCAGCGCGCCGCCCTCAGCGCGGCGGGAGCGGCGCCGGCCCCACAAGGCCCCGCGCGCCAGGAAGCGGAAGCGGCTCCGCCGGGGAGCAGGGGCCGGGCCGGGCCGGGCTAGCGGGATGGGAAACGCGCCCGCGGCCGGGAAAGGCTGGCTCTGAAACGCGGAGGTGGCTGCTGTCCTGATGGCCTCTATGGGGTATGTGAGATGGGTGACGCTGCTTAACCGCGTAGAGAGCGGGGTTTTTAAATTGCAGAATAGTTAGGGGTCGGAGATCCTCCGGGCCAACTCCCCTGCTGGTGCCAGGTGGATCTGGAATGTTGCCAGAGAGGGAGACTCCGCGACTTCCCGGGGGAGCCTGGTAGTGAAAACCAGGATGCTACAATTAAACGGTTTGTGCTGATGTTAATGATACGTAAACTATTTACTCTTATTTCCAGCAGCAATTCACCTGGCTCTTAGCAAGACATCTGATATTGCACCACCAAAATACTCTGTCCTGCAACAATACCTACATAAAAGCTGGTTGTAATAAATTAAGCTTTTTTAAAACCGTTATTCCTGAAAATGGATTTTCGATTTAATTTCGCTGTAGATGAAAATGAGAACAATGAGGGAGATGCTGACTTCTTACTGCTGTGCTCTCCAAAACACAAGCAGGAATCCAGAGAGAAGAGCAGGGAAACTGCCAATCCTGCAGCAGACTCCAGCCCAAAGCTGGCTGCTGCTAAGCACCAGGATGAGGCAGCTTCGAAGAAAAAGCTCTGTGTGAAAGCTGCCAAGGAGCACAGCATTCCCGAAGATCTCAACAAAGTGTTGGAAAATAAAGTCATGGAAACTGTATCGGACCTGTCTTACATAAAGCTGTCTGTGGTGGAAATGACATGTTCGGGTGAGGCCGACAGCGAAGGCATCGTGTCCAGAAGTGTTTCGTCTCACTCGGATCTCATCCCAGGAGTCTACGAAGGAGGGCTGAAAATCTGGGAATGCACGTTTGATCTCATGGCCTACTTTTCTGAGGCTGAAATAGAATTTACCAACAAGACTGTACTGGATCTTGGCTGTGGGGCTGGCTTGCTGGGAATTGTTGCTCTGCGGGGTGAAGCTGCCAGAGTCCATTTCCAGGACTACAACAGCACAGTGATTGATGAAATAACCTTGCCTAACGTGGTGGCCAACTGTATCGGTGAAGGCAGGAGGATGGGCAGTGGGAAGGACAGAAAAGCCAGCAGGCCTCCTTCCAAGAGGCCCAGGAAAGCAGAGGGCTCACCTGATGTGCTCAACAGATGCAGATTTTTTTCGGGAGAGTGGTCTCAAGTCAGCCAGCTCCTGTTAAGCAGCAACGAACCCTGTTCAAAGTATGATATAATTCTCACCTCTGAGACCATCTATAATCCTGACTACTACAGTGCTCTGCATGATACGCTGGCTCAGCTCTTGGATAGCAATGGCCGTGTGTATTTGGCAAGCAAAGTGCATTATTTCGGAGTTGGTGGTGGTATCTATCTCTTTGAGAAATTCATTGAAGAGAAAAACGTGTTTAGAACCAGTATGGTTAAAACAATTGATCAGGGTCTGCAGCGATGCATTATGGAAATGGCTTTTAAAAATTCCCGTTAAAATTAAACTACTAATCCTCCAAAAATAACTCCAAAATGGTTTAATCCTCGCGTCTCTGCTTTTTCCTCTGTTATTCTGGTTTAACAAATTAAGGATGGTGGTTGCTGAAGTGTCTGACAAATTCTGGTGCCTGACCAGACGTGAGGGACTTTTCTGATGCTGACTTTGCATAGAGTTCTGCTTAAAGCAGCATCTGTTTATGATAATTGATTTATATAAAAAGATTAAGCAAGTCACTGTCTCCAGCCAGGCTTTCACATTCTCTGTCAGCACCAGACCTGTACATCACAGGAATGACATACAAGACATACTGTGGCTGACCAAGATAAATTTAGCATGAAAAATTACTGCAAGAGGCTTTTCTGAAGGGTTGGGCAGCCTAAGTGCAGCCAGATTCAGGCAGGGAGCACACATGTCTGCGCTCTGCTGCTTTGCCAGCAGAGGGGGATGTGATTGTATTTATCACTCGTGTTCTACCCTGCTGGGGAGCTCAGAAATCCACCTAATATTTCCATGTGTAATGCACACATTCCAGCCTTTTGAAGAGTGTAACAACATGAACTGCCGTGGTCTGTAAGTTTTCACGTTCAAATTCTGTCATAGGCTAAGCAAATTTCAGCAAGGAATTAGAAAAAGCTATAGTGCTTTAGAAGCTGACTTGAAAGAATATTCTACACAAGATAAGCTCCTTCTACCAACCAATAAGCCTAGAAATGAAATCCTGGAGGATGATAGAACTGAGCTTTAGGAGACAACTGGAAAAAGACAAACTGTGCTATTACTAATAGACTGCCATACTGTTTTAACAAGACTTCCAGAAATTAGTTTCAAAACTTGCTGGGGGTACCACTGAACATCCACACCAATCTTTTCACAGCAGTTTGGCAGAACAGAAAGCACTCAGAAAAGCCTGCAATACAAGGCACTTTCCTAGGCTGAAGATAGTGATGTTGCTGAAGAAACTGCCTTACCAAAAATGCAAACCAACCCCAAAGAACTATAAAACCTGGTCTTGAGCACTCAGTATCACTGGCAATTTAAATAATAAAAAAAAAAAGGGAATCTATTGCATGTTTTGCCTTGGCCAAAACCAGACAGAAAGCTGTTAGACAGCTGTTGTCATCATGCACTGCTTTATCAGGTGCCCCTGCAGAAATACAAACTTGGAGACAGTGACCACTGCAGTAAACTGGATGCAAGGTCATTCAGTGTAGAGCAGAAGGAGCAAAAGTCTGAGGGGATGGAAAGAAACTTAGTACAGCAGTGATCTCAATCACTTTAATTATGCCAGCTAGTTTCCATGATGGTGAAGATGCTGAAAGTCAATCCTGAGGTTCCTATTTTGAACCTGCTGCTATTAAGACAGAGTTGTAAAGGATTTCCTGTACTTTACAGAAGAGACTTCACTACTGTTTCAGACTACTTTAGAGGGATGCTTTGGAAACTACTGAGTTTAGCTTCTGACAGGAAAAGGAGGAAAAAAGTTTTGCCATGACTGTCATGGTGCTTTGGAATTTTTCTGCACCAACTCTCAAACTTGATAACTGCTGACTGCAGACTGAGGGAAAAAAATTAGCTTTGGCAAATCATGACTTTACTGTTGACAGCTCTTTGGTTTTTTTCTCTGTCAAAACAGAGAAGCTGGAAAAAAATGGATTACCATTTGTCATTTTTCAAACTCAATCCCAAGATAAATCATGGCTTGCACTGAGTAAGTTGTAATGCACCTGCTAGCCCAGTGCAGTTCCAGAGAACCATACCTGAAGTAATAAATGTTGACCACTATGACAAAGAATGTGGTTAGGAACAAGAATCTCACATGACTTCTGATGAATAAATGAAGAAGGTAGTTAATGTCTTCTACTATAATATTTCCTTTTGATAATACTCCACTATCAAACTCACCATCTTTGATTTAATTACTGTGCCTTCACTCAGTATTTGGCTTGAGCATAGCTAGTTTTGTACAAATACAGAATCCAAATTTTTAGGACTTTGAGGGAAGTATGGCAGAGCCACAGTCTTACAGTGATTGCACACCAGCAAAACAAGTAACTCCACACAGGGTAATTAGCTTCCCATTTCAGAATCTGATTAGAAAATGAAAGATGCTTTTTCTCAGGTGAAATCAGAACACTTAGCATTGGGATTTCCATATTCTGGATGAGTACTGTTCTTAGAATTCAGCAAGCACATGGTGAGAGGAAACAGAATTCAACACTTAGGTTTGTAGGTTGTTGATGTTTCAACTTCAAATAATACTAATTTTCTTATCTACATTAAAGCTTGCTCTACCTGAGAAATCCTCACCATCCTGGTGACCCGTGTGCTGCTCCTCTTCACAAACTGGAATAGAAGAAAAATAAACTTTTCACTCCTTTGTAACACTTGTATGTATTACTTAATGACCAGGGAAATTAAATTGCTCCAAATGGCACAACACTAAAAAAATAACTGAATTGGGAGGTCCCTCAAAGTATTTTTTTTTTTTGATGACACATTAAAATCTTTCTTCTATGAAGAAATAAAAGGTAGAGATCAGCTGGTAACTCAGTTTTAATCTGCTCACTCAAAATCATCGCCCTTTTTTTTTCCCCCTCATGCCATGACCTCACATTTTGAGCACGTCATTACAATAATAATTCCAGTCTTAATTATGTCTTTCCTGTAAGAATTGTGGAGACAAAGATTAGAATCGCCCATTAAATACCTCAGGAAACTAAATTGAAAAGCATGTTTGTTTTAGCACAGCTATCCCTAACTGATGACTTCCATTTGAAGACTATTTGCTACTTCTGGGAAATGAGGCTATTTAAAACTCAGGTTTGTATACTGGCAACTACAGTTATTTTACTAAAGCTTAGGGGAAAAAAAGCCCATGATAATGGAACTGGGAAGAGCCCCATTTGCAGGTTTACTGACTTGTGTGCTATTCTTGGCATTATATCACACTCTGAAATCAAAATCTTAAGTAAAATCAATCCTGCAATCATTACCACGGTATTTGAAGTGCAGCCGGACAACCACTGCACAAAGAGAAGCACAAAGAGCAGATGCAAAAGCCGGCAAGGGTGCTGGAGGGGAAAATCTGGGCTGCAAGTGGGGAGAAGCTGGTGCCAACCAAGAGATCTATAGCAGCAAGTTTAGGAGATTCTGCTCTGAGGAGATTATTGGGATGGAGACCCCTGGAACTCTTCTGGTGAGGACTAGACTGAAAGGTTGGAGGATGAGAACAGAAAATTATTCTCCACACAACCAAAAAAAGCTACAGAAAGGTGACTTAAGATGGATCACAACTGTAGAAGGGACTAACAACAGGATTTCTGCTGATAGAAACTGGCCTAAAGTCTCTCAGATTTCCTGGTTTGTACTATGAGAGTCACTTGCATGCTGGAAAGAAAAAGCTTCCCCATACCACCAGATACTGCTGAATAAGTGCAGTAGGAACCACAGCAAAAGGAAGAACTAGAATTTACATACAAATACCTCTGGAAGTCAGTAACTTCATGATGAATTAAATTAAAACTATCATGAAACAAAAAGAGTGAAAATGGTAGCAAGTAATTTCACAACAAACAAAAGGCAACACCCTGCCACAACAGGAGGGTGATGTTAGCTAATTCACACACTGCCTAGCTGTTTTGAGGAGGTAGTTTACTAGAACGTAATTATTGCTAGGAACAAGACAGAAAAAAACATTATTAAATGCACACAAATCAAAGCAGTCCAGGGGAACTGGAATGAAAGAAGCATTGGCAGAATTTTATATTGCCATCGGTCTGCTATAGGGAAGGTTCTTACAAGAAAATCAAATATCTTGATCATTACCTCTGCAGAATACTAGATTTTAAAATCATTGAGTAAATCAAAGATTTGGATCATTGGTGAAGAACTGCTGTCAACCCCACCCTCCACACCATTTCTTTTTAAATGCAGGTAAGAAAGATGAAAAGCCTAAAAAATATTAGAAAATTAAACTGAAAACAGTGTGGTCAAGAGACCAGTGAACAGGTTTGGTCCTGTGGTGTTTGAAGTTGATGGTGAATCCTTAGGTAACCTACAACAGATCAGTGAAACTGGACTGGATGGAAGCAGATTAGAGAAGATGGTGTGGGAGTGTTTAAGTAAAGGGCACATCAAAAGGAAAGGAAAAAGGGTTAGAACATCAGATTCTGCACACAGGAATAATCTAAAAAATAAGATATATCTGGGGATTACCCACCATATTATAAACTAGGGCAGAGTCCAGTTACTCCACATTTATGGTTACAAACACAGACCACCCATTCAATTTTATTCATCAAAGTACAGCTCACAGTTAGCAGGTTGAAACTGCTCGTTGTGTTCACAGGTTTATTTCTTGTCATCTGACCAAGTAATCTCATAATCTGTGTACTCTTTCTTCAGTATCTCTACAGTCACTGAGTGATCTGCTTTTCCATAGCCCTGCAAGACAGAACAAATTGGACATGGACATTAAGTCTTCAGAACCATCCAGTTCTTATCAACACAAGCTGTTCACATGCAAATCAAATACATGTTCTAAAAAAGTTACTCCTGCAATATCATGTTTTATTTTTCTATTATTCTCTCCAATTCACTCCCCAAATTCCAGTTCTAGAAAATAAATGAGAGGGGGTCAAACAGAAAATGCATTTTCCACACAATTTCTCCAGCAGAATGCTTGTTTTAAAATGTTCCCAACCCTAAATTCCAGTTCTAGAAAATAAATGAGAGGGGGTCAAACAGAAAATGCATTTTCCACACAATTTCTCCAGCAGAATGCTTGTTTTAAAATGTTCCCAACCCATCGGCCACTGTATTTATGGCATGTTCCTTTAAACCACAGAGACTGTACTGACCCACTTTAACATGTGAGCATACAAACAGCTGATTTGGTCCAGCTGAAGGGAAAGGGAATAAGCAAACAAGTGTGAGCATCTCAGCACTATTTTGGCCACTAAAGAAATCACAGTCTTCATGTTTTATTTATTTCCCAACTTGCCTTAGCTGATAATAGCACAATTTTAAGTATCTGTGCTCTTCAGCCATAGCAGCTCCAAGGTAAGATCAGATGACCCATGTGATTTTTAACCCTCAGTTAAAAATCACTGGCCACAGTGTTACTCTTTCACTGAAATTTAAGGCAGTTGTGGTCAAAGTGGCCTTTCCATTATTGTCTTACATGATCAGAATTATCTTGATTTCTTATTTCAGAACTACACATAACAGTGCAGTATACTGATAGAAATCTGTGATTTTTGGGGTTTTTTTTACCCGTATTTCATGTGAAAGTTTACTTAGAAGACTGAAAAAAAGAGCCCAAGGTTGTACTACCAAACAAAACATTCATCAGTGATGGCGCCAAAGAGGAAAAGCTTAAATAAACAAGTATTTAAACTGAAAAGGTTAAAGTTGATGCATTACAAAATGCAAGCTTTTCAAAAATAACAGATAATATAATTGTGTCAGTTGGAAAGCAACAGATCCACAGCTCGCTCTTGCCTTGGCGACCACTTTGAAGACCTCATCCAGCCTTAAAAATAGCAGCACAGCTTCAAAAGAAGTTAATGACTATTTCTCTGGTTTCCAGACAACACCAAGGTGGTTCTGCTACAGAGTCTGACAACAAAACTTCAAGTCAAGAGAAGGATTAAACCTACATCGTTAATATTTTAACTTCTGATCTGGGACTGAGGTCATCTGAGCCCTCATGGCAACAAGGCTCTGCTTTTACCTGCTGCTCCTCTGTGAGCATCAAGGCACCAAAGGCAGAGAATAAAGTGCAATTCTCAGACTGCAAGAGTTAACCACTGCTTCTACCACTCAATTTGGCAGCTAGTTTAATAATACAGGCGTCAAATCTCACCTAAAAATGCAATCATGAACACCAAGCATCAGAAGAATTTAGTGTAATAAGCATGTATACACTGCCTTCCCACCTCACACAAATCCTAAGGAGTTGTTTTTTTTTTTTCTTATGATTCATCTTGGAACAAAAGCAGCATTAACAGAATTGGTAGTTCTGTTTAAAAACATTTAACACGTTCAAGGCTCAACCTTCACTGCTCATCAAAGGTAAACAGATTTGAAGTAACCCTCACTTTCCATAGAAAATTAAAAGAACTTAATAGAACTATTTTCTTCTTGTCCACTTTAGAAGCCTAGAAGCTTTACTCAGTTATTACTACAGAAGCAGCTAGGCTTCATCACTGAGCAATACCAGAAAAAGACTGTAGCACATTCCCTAAATTAGAGGAATTCTGACCATTTTAGTCAATTAGGCAATTTAGTCAATTTAGTCAAATTAGTCAATTTGACCAATTAGTCAAATTCTGACTGAGTCTTTCCCAAAGAAAATTAATTTAAACAGAACAATAAGAGGTAACAAAAATGCTACTATTATCCCCACAAAATACATTATTACATCTTCACCTACTAAAAATTTACCACCCCTAAACTATCTACTCTTCTTACCCAACACATACACAGAACAACATTCCCAATTTATCTGGTGACTACCAACCAACATTTTTATTTGCATATGAAGATCATACAATAGCTGGATCCAGCCCCTGTGGCTACCAATAGGCTATTCCTGCTCCAGCAGTAAGACTAAAAGATTCTGAGTCAAGAGATGCCAACTCCCATTTTCAGTCTTAATTCTAACTTCACCTAATGCTGAGTAATACCAACTTTATCTTTTTGGTCTCCTGGCCTAAAACTACTGATTTCCTAATCTATCTCACAAGTGAGACAGGCAAGTTTTCCAGTTAATGTTTAAAATGTGATGTAAATTACCAAAAGCCACCGAGCAATTAAGCCAAAATCCCAGAGCATCAGAGACAGAAGCATTTGAAGGAAAAGGAGAGATGCACTTACTGTTGAGAGCCCAAATACCCTGATTTTCTTGTCTTTGCTATTATGTTCAATTTTTCCTCCTCCAAGGCACTTGCACTCATACCCCAGCTTTTCCATCTCAGGATTTATTTTTTCAAATATATGATCTGCACAAGAAGAATGGTGAGAGCCATTAGAACAGGCACTAGGCATTACATAGGCTAGAACTCATTTTTAGCCACTTTCTTATTTCGCCTACAAGAGAGGGAGGTTTCTCTTCAGAGGCATAGAAAAGATGCAGTTAAAGCCCCTTAGTTTTTTACTTAGCACGTATCATTCTCCAAAACAAGGCTGATAGTGTCAGGAGAATTAATCCACCAACATCAGAGGTTTATGTCCAAAACGAAGACAGAGGAGTCCTGTAACTTTATTCCAATGGAGAGAGAGGTCATGGGCATTTCCTGTGGAGTATCTCAAATTGTTAGAGGACACAGCTTTCTTTTTATCCCAATTTCCCAGACACATCTCCCTCTTTCCCCATTGGCTGAGGTACTTGAGAGGTACAGACTTCCCCAATCGCCAACAGACCCCCCTTCTAATGTGTGCTCCCCCACCTTTATTTTTTTTCCTCTTTTTCTTTGTGTCTGTTCTTTTTCTGTAAATCCAGAGACTTATCACAGTCTTGAGTGAGTAACACTCTGAGTCCATTAGTGGAATTCCTATGGAATTTATGGTTCCCCCTCTGTGAAAAATGAGGTTCGCTTTTTTGGTAAAATTTTAAAATGTTTAATAAAGACTATAAGAGATATAATAAATAAAGCAAAGGATAAATGGCCGGGTGTCTTGGTGTGCTGCCAAGAGCACCCCGGTGTCTGGAACCTCCCCTTTTTATCCTGTTCTTCATGCATGGACTTATGAACATTCACTTTTCCAGGAACTGCTCTGCATGGTCACTCCTTGGGTTCATAAAGCACAATTTCTACTTTTATTCGGTTCTTATCATCTTTTGATATGGGCTTTGGTCTCTTTTTCACAGGCTCTGAATGCTGAGAGTCACTTGGGCCTCTTTCAGAAGTTCTCTATTCATGCAGCTGAAACACACTACACCTGAATTCCAAACTGCAGCAAAAAACTTATTATACATCTATTCAGGCAGTTAGAACACGCTAAAAACTACAGAAAAAAAAAAAAACCATCATACTTATAACATTCATTCTAACATTTGCGAAAAGCCAACACCAAAACATGCATTTATAACACCGTGCATTCCTTCCTTCACTTCTCAGCGTCCGGCCTTCTCTACCCTCAGGCCCACAGCCTGCTCGTAGCGACACCTCCTCACTCCTTTCAACCGGCTTCGGAAATGGCACCTGCCACATCTATCGGCCCAGTTTTCAGATTTTCCTATTTTCTCACACGGGGGCCGCAGAAAGCAGGGAAAAGGAGACTTTCGAGCTCCTCAGGCCGCGGCCCCGCGGCTGAGCGGCCCCGCCCGAGCCGCCGCCCGCTCTGCCCGTCACGCACTGTGGAACTCGGCCGCCGCCCGGGCGCTGCAACCGCACCAGGATGTACTTGAAGGTGCCCTCGGGGTCGATGTCCACGGCCCTCACGGCCGCCATGGCCTCTTCTTCCTGTTCTCTGTCTCAATTTCTGCTTTCTGTTTTCTTTCTCTGTTTTTGCGTCTCTGTGAAGGCTTTCTGTTTTGCCCCAGCCCTGCATCTGAAGAAAAGGTCGAGTCGTCTGTTTTCTCGTTCTCAGGAATTTGTTTATTCTTTGCTTATCTCATACTCGTTCCCTGGCCTGCCATGGTCTTCTCTGCAGGCCAGTGCTCTCTCTCCCCATCGTATATCCTTCCTTCGTCTGCCTGCCCTTGGGAGGGCACTATCTTTTATACTGAAAATTACGTGTACTATATTTATAACAATTCTCCAAGATCTATCCACTATGTTGTACAGTGTACTTTTGTGCCAAACCAATCCAAATGTGCCACACCGCCACAGAAGATGGAGAACAAGAGGAAGAAGAAGAAGCCCAGGGACACACCCCATTTCCTCCATCTTTGCCCCCTGATCTTTCATCTAAAATCCACAAATTCTACTTTTTCACTGTGTGACACTAATTATCTTTCTATCCAAATTCTTGTGACTTATAAATCTTCCAGGACAATCAGAAGGATTTCCTGGTCTCCCACAGAGATGCTCCAGCTGCCTTCTCCTAATGACCCGTGGGGCTGGGGGGTCTCCTGACAGCCCAAGGGAAGTCCACCCAGGATTTCTCCTGCTCTGAGCCTGTAATTTGGTCCCCCATGTGCCTTTGTGTCTCTGACAATCCCTGCAATGGGCCTGGGAGAAGCTTGGGCAGGGTATGATTCGGATTTCCTCCCACTGTTGCTTCTCTGTGGGCAGGCAACGTAGTGTTTATCCCGTGACCTAACACTGGTAACCAGGGAAAATACCAGGCAGATCTCAGAGCAGTCCAGAGACTGCAAGGGAAAAGGAACTTCACAAGGAAAAATAAAACTAAAAGAAGAAAAAAAAAAACCCAACAAAAACACCAAAATGAAAAACCCACTTCCCTACACACTATAGATTTTGTAATATCTCTTTCTTCTAAAAATCATCTTTTTCTCACCCAAGCCATACAACTTTCTGCTTTCTTAGTGTACAGCATCCCATAAGGCTTTTCCTTGGCTCTGGGTTCAGCCCAGAGCTCTGCTGTGGGTAGAATCAGCCCAGAAGAAAATGTTCCTCACAGACAATCAAGGAGGATACTTTGCTGAATTTCCCCTGTTTCAAGAGGCTGAAGGGTAGAACGATAATCATCACAATTACCCTTTTTCTTCCTCAGCATTTTTTACTTTTTTGGAAAAGAGCTGGTCATGGGGAGGGACCAGCCCACAGATAGCCAAAACACCCAGCATGGCTGGAGGGGGATCAGCAATGTCAGGATCCCCTGGCACCACACCAGCCTGGAGCTGCTTTGGGTGGCCTGTGCTAGAAAAGGAATTCCAGCCCTCCTCCCTGCTCTCTTTATAGCTTGTGAGCAGACCTCAGCTGATCCCTGGGATGAACCTGTCTTTGTGCCCTGCAAATCCCTTCCCATGGCTTTCTCTTCTCTGATTTTTAAACCACCCACATTTTGTGTTCAGTGACAGCTTCCTCATGGCTTCAAGTAATAGAATCATAGAACCATGGAATTGTTAAGGTTGGAAAATCCCTTCAAGACCATCCAGTCCAACCACTAACCCAGTGCCCATCACTAAACCACGTCCCCAAGTGCCACAGCTACACATATTCCAAACCCCTCCAGGGATGGTGACTCTGTCACTTCCAGGAGGGACATGTCAAGCCTGTTCCAGTGCTTGACAAGCCTTGGGGTGAAGAAATTTTTCCTAATATCCCATCAAAAATCTCCTCTGTTCTATTATTCCCCACCCTACTCTGCTTTGCAGTGATGCCGTCAAGACCCAGCAAACAGTTTTTGGTGTGGTGTGGTTGGCTCCAGTGCAACAGGAGGTTATAAAACTATTGGCAATAGGATTCCAAGCTACTGTCAACAGGGACCCATTTTTTTTTATCACATCCAAGCAATAAATAATCGTTTCAGCTCCTTGGAGAGCAGCAGTGCCCTGCTGGAGCAGCCTCATGGGTGCTCATGTCTGCTGTCACTCACCAGTGACCTCCTGGCCCAGTTGGCTCCAGCTTCAGAGGGAAATGGATTTGCACATCTCTGGTTTCCTGTGAGCATCACAGCATTGGTTCCTACAAGTTACTGCATCTAAAGCTGCTTCCAAGACAGGGTCTCTAATTTACTGCAGGCAAGTTTTCCAAGAGAGGGAAATCCAGAGGGAACGAGCACCTGGGAAGCAGGGACTGGGATGCCAACAGCTGTGTCAGGAATCCATCTGGTGAGATGAGTGGTGTTGTGCTCTGGACCATCTTTAAGATGGGACCTTTGATGAGAAAAAGCAATTCTGGTATTTTTACTCAGGAGAAACTACAAGGAAATGGCACACTTGAAAGGGTGTTCAGTATTTTACTCCCAAACACTTTAGAAAGGAAACATTCTCAATTCAACTAAAGGCAAAGAGACACTGAAGTATTCCAGGCCATCATGGGTATTAGGTCTCCTTTTTTTCAAATTTCTATTCCAACAGCTGACCTCTGTAATTTTTTTCCTTAGGCCTCAAAACCATGTGAGTTCTCCTGTGTCTTCCTCTGTGTTATAAAGTGGGAAATGATGGACTGTGCCCAGAGATCTTTTAGGACACCTGGGACCCCGTCCATAGCAACGTTCCAACGTTGTGAGGTGGGGCTTGCGTTTGCCCATACCCCATTGTGACCTCAGGGCTGTGCCCTGGCCAGGAGAGTATAAAAGGGGGCAAAGAGCCCGGGGCTGCCCACTCCTAGGAGAGCCATCCCTTCAGGAGACAGCATTGTCCCAGGGGATAGCAGCGTCAGAGCGACTCCAACATGTCCACAGACAAGGAGAGGAGCAATGACGTGCAGCCCAAGAGGAGGTGGCCAATGCCTGGCAGGAGGCAGGAGGTGAGGGATGGGGCAGCACGCAGCTGCTTTGAGACCAGGGCTTGCCATCAGGGAGGGAGCTGCTGTGCCAGGGGGGCTGTTTCCACCCCAGAGGGCCACCTCATCCTCATCCTTCTGGTAATCCATACAGATGTCCAGCTCTGAGGCACGGGCGGCCCTGCAGGAGGCTGAGGAGCACCGTGACTCCTGTGCTGCCCCTGGGACGCGGGCAGCAGCAGCAGCAGCAGAGAGCCAGGCAGATGCCCCACACAACCCCTGCTGCACCCCCAGCCCCTTGCCCGGCCTGATGGAAGCGCTCGGTGGGCACGGGACAGGAGCAGCACTGGGGAAGCCTCGCCAGGATCGGATGGTAAGGAGAAGGTTTTGAGCCCCAAAGAGCTGTCCCAGGGGGAACACGACCCAGAGCAGAGCTGCAGAAGTGGAGAAGTGAGGCCCTCTGTGAGGCCACGTGAGACCTGGGTAGAGCACGGGAACCTTCCCTCGTGCTCAACCTCAGGCCGGGCCTCATCTCTGCCCAGCGGAGCCTTTCACAGCTCGGCAGAAGATGCAGCTTCCAACACAATTCGGGATGACTTAGCCCCCAGCCCCTCACCAAGCCCGGTGGAAGCTTGCAGGCAGTGGGCAATTACAGCAGCAAATGTACTCCTGACAGGGCTGCCGAGCGAGGAGGGGGACACCTCAGAGGATGTCAGTGACATCAGTAGTGGGAAAGAGAGCAACTACGAGTCCTCTGATTATCAACCGGGACACCTGGAGCCTTGCAAAGGCACAGGACACTTAGAGCTTTCTCCCCAAAATGCAGATCGAGCAGCTGCCAAAGGGAAAGAGGGGAGCACTGAAGTGTCATCAGAGAAGTGCACTGGCATCACTATCCGCACCATCTGGGTGAAACCCTGCTACGCGCAGCTCCGGGGGGACCCCTACTCGCTGCTGGAAGAAGAGGCAGATGCTGAACTGCCCGGCACATCCCGTGCCCCGGCCGCCCCCAGGGACACCCAACCAGCAGCTGCTGCCCTGGCTGGAGCTCCCGAGGACACGGAGCACCCTGTGCGTGCCGCTGCCTGGCCGCAAGAGACGGCCGAGGCAGCGGCAGAGAGCCGGCCAGCGGCCCCGCACGGCCCCGCGGCCCGCGGCCGGACTCTGCTGCGCTCGCTGTGCCGCCGCGCCCGGGCCCTCCTGAGCAGGCTGGCGGCGGCGATCCGGCCCCGCGGCCGGCAGCAGGGGACACAGCAGCACCAGCACCGGGACACGGGCTCCGGGCCGGCAGCAGCGGACCCTGCAGCAGGGGCACAGAGCCGGGCAGAGGCCCCCGCAGCAGGGGCACAGAGCCGGGCAGAGGCCCCCG